>OX451738.1:1068657048-1069857048 GCA_948472305.1 Vicia faba
AATAGAATTTATTTTTTGTATAAATTAATATATTATTGTATATAATTAATAAATAATACTATTTATTAAGAATTAGGGTTTTTGCCCTAAATAATAAATAATAAAAATTGACCATTTTTATCATTCTTTACATTTCACATTAAAAAAATACTTTTTACATACATAAAAAACTTTTTGCATAATACATTTTATTTAACATTTATTTATTGTATTTTCATTCAATTATTGTACAGTTAAATATTGCTTATACATTCGATTTGGTTGTAATAATTTAGAATTTAATTTCTTGTCAAATACTCCCAATTCAAATTTGTACCCCCCTCCCTATATCATGTTGGAATAGTGTAGCATTTAAATTCTCGCACATTTAAAAGCTTCCAATTATGCCATGCTTAGACCTAGGGTTTGTATGCAAAATAAAATCAATAAATAGCTTGACCTAATCCAAAGACAAACATGCATGAAAAACAAACACAATGCACACTTGCACCCCTAGGGTTACAATCCACTTGTTTCCTTCAAAAATGGGCCATGGTTGCATGTCAAGTACTTTGGCAAAAAAAAAAAACAAACAAAAAGATCATAGTCCCTCGATGACGCTATCTGAGTTGCCTAAACAAAATGATCAAGTCCCTCAATAAAATTGCCAAAAATACTTGACACTATTGCTATAATGGTCTATACGATGACCCACTCCTGTCCTGTTAACATCCTAACACAAGGTTGCTCACCAAATATAATGGTGAAACAACACTGTTAAAAGGGTTAAAAACATAAGAAAGATCTTTGAGTAAAATAGGGTAGATACCTCTTAGTTACTTGATCAAACTTGCAAAACATTCTTGCTATCTTCAAAACACACTTCACAACACAATTTCAAAACCCTACTTTCAAACACTGAAAACTTTTCAAAAGACAAAAACACCTTTGTATACATTCAAACAAGAATCATTACAAAGGTTGCCACAACGATGGACTCTTTTCAAAACATCTTTCAAAACCACACACAAAGCACTATTTCAAACAATTGAAAAGCAAAGCAAGTGATCTAAGCAAGTAACTAAGAGCCCATGGATAACCATGGATAGAAAGGGTGCTAATACCTTCCCTTTCTATAATCTACTCCCCGGACCCAAGAAAACATCTCAAAGGTCTTTCCTGTGCTTTTTGACCTTTCCTTAGGATAAAATAAAAAGTCGGTGGTGACTCTTGCTAAATCGAAACATTTGCAAACACAAACCCAAAATCCCAAGTCAGTTCTCCCACTGTATCACAGAACTGGCGACTCTGCTGGGGACAATTCTAAAAGTGGAGTAACCTTAGGGCTTAAGATCACCCTTTGCATGATTATTGTTTGCCTTGCTTGCTTTACATTTTGGTTCTCTTGTTTGGGCTTGAAATCCTCCACCCGAATTTGGGAAACATTCATAGGTAAATAGCAATACATTGTGGAAACTGTGCGGGGTATACCGACAGGGTTGAAGCAATAGCTATATTAGTGTGACATATTTGTGAGTACCGGTAGCCTTTGAGTCAATCAAAGAGAATACGGGGTCGCTGAGTGATGTCACGAAGCACTAATGAACTCTTAGAACCTTTACTTGACCATCTTGGCCTTTCATTAGGGGTAGTGAGATGACCGGCTTTGGTGCAGTCCGAAGTTGGTAGATACTCGATACTACACTCATTGAGGGTCATTTTCTTGGAATATTTTGGTCGCTAGTTAAGTGGCTAAACCAAAACAATGAACATAGAAAACAATCCAGTGATATTGAGCTCCTTAGAACCCGGTTATTATTTATAGGACAGGTTTGAGCCAACTAAACTCAAGAGGGTACTTACCTATGAAACCTCATGCAAGCCTGAAACTAGGGTTTTGTGTGACTTGCTTGTACATATTCTTGTGCATACATCATGAACATCATAAAGCATCATATGCATCCACTAACCATTTCAAGGGTTCGGATCTTCATCTTTGTTCTTGTTTTGTAGGTCATGGAATCTCTTCGCAGGAAAACAATTCAAGTCAACCTTATGAGAATCCCTCCTCAACTCAAGGAGCTTACTTCCAGGATTCCCGAGAATTCTCTCTTCAGTGAAAGACATGGTAGACTTCTCAACTTGGTTAACTCCAACATTGAATAAGACATGATCAAAGTTCTCTTCCAGTTCTTTGACCCCCTACACCACTGTTTTACATTCCCTGATTACCAACTAGTACTCACTTTGGAGGAATTTTCTCAACTCCTGAGAATTCCTATTCTTAATCAACTACCCTACAATGGTACGGAAAAAGAACCAAAGCCTGAAGATGTTTCTCAAGCATTACACTTGCAACCATCTGACATCAAGGGGCATTGGGAAACGAGAAGTGGTGTCAAGGGATTCTTGGAAAAATTTCTGTTTGAGAAGGCACAAGACTGCTGGAATTCTTTTGATCTACAAGCCTTTGAAGATATTTTGGCTCTCCTCATCTATGGGTTGGTCTTGTTCCCAAACCCTGATCAGCTTATAGATGTGAATGCTGTCAAGATTTTCCTATCCAGGAATCCTATACCTACATTGCTTGGGGACATCCTACACTCATTTTACACACGAACAATGAGGAAAAGAGGTGTTCTCATGTGTTGTACTCCTCTCCTAGCAAGGTGGTTTATTTCTCACCTTCCACAAACAATTTTGAAGAATGAGCAGGGTTTAAGGTGGTCACAACGACTGATGACCCTCACACATTCTGATGTACATTGGTGTTCTCGGTCCAGAGAAAATGTCATCATCATTGATCGTTGTAGGGAATTCCCTAATGTCCCACTACTTGGCATTAGGGGAGGCATCACCTACAACCCCTGTCTAGCTTTGAGACAATTTGGATATGCTCAGAGGGATGGCCCTCATGACATGTTGATTCCGGACCTAATTTTTTACTTCGACAACGATGTGCAAGGACTTCGACAAAGGTTCATCAGAGCTTGGAGGATTCCTAATAAGGTGGATAGTAAGACACTAGGGCACAAAGATTCCATCCCCCTTGAGCCTTACCTCAAGTGGGTACGAACCCGCTCCCAGAATCTTATGATGTCATACCCTCACATTCTCCCCTTGATCAAAGAGCCTGTTATGGAAGGAGAGGTTCCATACACCATCCTACATTCTGACATGCCAACATCATGGGAAGAAATGCAAAAGAGTTGGATCCAACTCAAAGAAGAACGGGATACTTTTGAAGCCAACTTCTATGCCAGTGAGAAGAATGTTTTGGAGCTCACCTGCCGACTTCACGAGGAGGAAACTCTCAACACTTACATCGCACCAAAGAGGATGCACAATGTCTTTTTACATTAAGAATTTTATAATATTTTGCCCATGGGGCACTTATGTACTAACAAATTTCTTCTTAATATGACGTGTGTTCATTTTGTTTGCAACAAATTTGAATTTTTGAACCCTTGAATGCATTACATGAATAACATACCATTCATCATATGCATAAACAGGTCCTCACGCCAGGTTTCCTTATCTTTCTGCTATTTATTTCAGCAAGATGGATTTGGAGCAAACAGTAAAGGATCTGCAGGCACAAAATTCACAGTTCCAGCAACTCCTCATGACCTTGGCAAAGGGTCAAGAGGACCTCAAAGTTTTGTTGGAGAAGAATAAAGAGAAAAAGAAAAAGAGACCTGGAGTAGCCACTTTGGGAAGACGATTTGAGCATCAGGCCAAGAGAGTTCTCGAGTTCCCCTCAACGTCTGACGAAGGGGACAGTAAAGGGAAAGGGACTGCTGTGCCTTCTGAATCCGAGGTTGAAGAGGAGGAAGAGGAAGAATATGAAGACTACTCCGAACAACAGTATCCACCAGCGGATGAGAAATATAAGAACCTTGAAGATAAACTGGCAGCTATGGAGTTGCAAAGGGTGCCCAAATTGGATTTTTAAGAACTAGGGCTGGTAGCTGGGATTGTTATCCCTCCCAAGTTCAAGGTGCCGACATTTTCCAAGTACGACGACCTGTCTTTCCCAAAGATGCACCTGAGGTCGTATGTCAGAAAAATCCAACCCCATTCATCCGATAAAGACCTCTGGGTACACTTTTTCCAAGACAGCTTGTCTGGCACGCAGTTAGACTGGTTTTATCAGCTCGAAAGATCAGAGGTTCACAATTGGGAAGACTTGGCAGCTGCTTTTTATCGTCAGTATCAATACAATGCTGATTTGGCGCCCACTCGTACTCAGTTACAAAGTATGGGGATGGCTTCCAATGAAGGGTTTAAAGAGTACGCCCAGAAGTGGCGTGATCTGGCTGGAAGGGTGCAGCCACCGCTATCAGATAGGGAGTTAGTTGACATGTTTCTGGGGACCCTGTCTGGCCCTTTCTTCAATCATCTGATCGGAAGTTCTTCCGCGGAATTTACTGAACTGATTTTGACCGGCGAAAGGGTTGAGGCCGGTGTTAAGAGTGGAAATATTCAAAAGGATGCTTCCGCATCCACAACGATTAAGAAACCCTTCCCAACCAAGAAGGAAGCATCTGCTGTGTATTCTCAGAAGGGACAGGGAAGAATTGAGCGCCGGCCAACTGTAGGGGCTGTGATGATTCAAAACTCGTCAAATGATCAACCTCGTAACAATAAGTCGAGACCTAATCAACAACGGGTGGAAAGGCCACAACGGCAGTTCACCCGCATCAACATGACACCCGCTCAAGTACTTCCTCATTTGTTGAAACTGAATCTGACCAGTTTGAAGGAAGCGCCAAAGAACCCTAACACCTCCTCTCCATACTACCACTCCAATGCCAAGTGTGCTTACCATTCGATAGTGCTGGGCACGATACCAATAATTGTTGGGCGCTTAAGAACAAAATCCAGGACTTGATTGATGCCAAAGAAGTAGAATTTGAGGCGCCTGAGAATCCCAATGTAATATCTTCTCCGATGCCCAAGCACGGTAATAATGTTCATGCTGTTACGGAAGACCTTCATGTTACTGATGTTTTTGACCTGTTGACGCCGTTACTTGTGATTAAAGAAAATTTGTTGAGAGCCGGGATCTTTCCTGGCTGTGGTAAAGACTGCTATTTTTGTTTGAACATACGAGGTGATTGTCCAATGTTGAAGTCAGGTGTCCAACGCCTGATGGATACCCAAGAGATACTTTTCCAGAAAACCCCTATTGATACCTTCAATCCCGTTACTCCTGATACTTTTGCTACTTCAACCAACGATATTGCAATCATAACCATTTCCGACAATCCTCCCAAGGCTTGCAAAAGGCCTATCAGGATTACACCCAACTCTGAATGTGTACCATTAAAGATCACCATGCCGGGACCTGTCCCGTACCAATCCAGCAAAATGATACCATGGAACTATGGGGGAGAAATCTTCTACCATGGTATCAAACAAATCGAGACAGTCCAAGAGATTTCTGAAGAAGAAAACCCTAATGTAGGGAACATTGTGGGTACAAGCAAGATAACCCGCAGTGGCCGGATCTTTTCTCCGGAGATTGCTCCCCCTCGAGTAGTTTTCGGACCCTTGAAAGCTTCTGCACTTGTTGGACCATCTGTGCAAGGCCCGGTGATTGAAGAACTGGATACTCCTGAAGTAAGACCATCTGCTGAAACTACCGACAAGGGTAAGGGGATACTGGAAGTGCCTGTCAGGACGAAGGCCCATGTTGTGGTTATCCCAGAAACCACTCAGAAAGAAATGGATGAAATCTTGAAAATAATCAGAAAAAGTGACTACGACATTGTGGAACAGTTAGGGCAGACCCCTTCTAAAATTTCAATGTTGGCTCTTCTGCTCTGTTCTGAGGCCCACGCTAAGACCCTGATCAAATTCTTGAAGGCAACACATGTTCCCCAAGAGACTTCGGCTGACCAGTTTCAAGAATGTGTGGCCAGTCTTACTACTGATAATGGTCTTGGCTTTTCCGATGCTGACTTAACTCCCAAAGGAAGGAAACACAACGATGCGTTACATGTTTCAGTTGAATGCCGGGGAACCACTCTCGCCCATGTCTTAGTTGATACTGGTCCTTCCTTGAATGTGCTGCCAAAGAAAGCCTTAGATCGTTTGGACTGCAAAGGATTGACCCTCAAACCTAGCAACATCGTTGTCAGGGCTTTTGATGGTTCCAAGAGAATGGTCCATGGAGAGGTTGATATTCCTATCAAAGTAGGCACATAAGTTTTCAACTCCACCTTCTACGTGATGGACATCCGTCCGTCATATTCATGTTTGCTAGGGAGACCGTGGATCCATTATGCCGGGGCAGTTACCTCCTCTTTGCACCAGATGCTGAAATATCCTGTTAAGGGTAAGATTATAACGGTGCACGGCAAGGAAGAGTACATGATAAGCCACATCAACTCCTTCCGTTATGTGGAGCTGGATGGCGAGTTCATCGAAATGCCTTTCCAGCATTTTAAGGAAGTTTCTCCCGAGGTAGCAGTTGCGAATACAATTGTTGAGGTGCCTACCGTTCCCAAGCATGTATCTAGGATGGCATCTCTTAAGGACGTAGAGGCGGTGATCAAAGAAGGGAAGAGTACGGTATGGGGACAATTTCCTGACTTTCCCCATAAGACAGACAAGTTTGGGTTAGGGTTTATGGATGCAAGACAAAAGGCTATGCGTCGTTCCAAGGTTGGAAGACCACCCGTCAAGATCTCACACCACAAAATTAATGTTGTTGGGGATGAAGATGAAGAGAGCCACTTTGAAGATTGGATCTTTCCGACCGTCGAAGGGGGTTTGAGCAACTGGGAAGCAAAGGATTTTGTTCCCATCACCTTTATCAACTAGTAATTTTATCTTTGAACAATTTTGCATTTTTATGGTCTGTAATAACTAAAACAATTCGCACACTATTTTCACCTCATGCCTTGCCCGGGGCATGTAGGTCCACTTGTAAGGGCTTGATTTTCTTCATAATCATATGCCATGTTTTAATGAATCATTGGACGTTTTTCATCTATAAACTGTTGTGTTCATTTTATTTCCTTTTGCATTTTTGTTTGTTTAAGGATGGCTATCCCTTACACACACCCACACTCACAAATGCAGGATACCCATTCATTCCGGATTCCATGGGCAACTGTTCTGTTTCAGCCTTTGATAACTATGAGGATTTGGTCAATCACTCTGAGTACGAAGTTGATGAAGATTGTGAAGTGCCGGGAGAGTTAGCCAGACTTTTGCAACAAGAAGAGAGGGCCATTCTGCCTCATGAAGAGTTGCTAGAAACCATCAACTTAGGGACAAAAGAGGACAGAAAAGAAGTAAAAGTGGGTGCCAACCTGGAAACAAGTGTCAAGGAGCGCTTAATGCAGTTGTTGAACGAATATGTTGAAATCTTCGCCTGGTCTTATGAAGACATGCTAGGGCTAGACACAGATATCCTGGTTCACCGTCTCCCTACAAGAGAAGATTGTCCACCGATCAAGCAAAAGGTTGGCCGAATGAGGCCTGACATGTCTGAGAAGATTAAGGATGAAGTAATGAAGCAATTCAACGTTGGATTTCTGGCTGTTACCTCCTATCCATAATGGGTTGCTAACATCGTGCCCGTGCCTAAAAAGGACGACAAGGTCAGAATGTGCGTGGACTATCGGGATTTAAACAGGGCTATCCCTAAAGATGATTTTCCGCTACCACATATCGACATATTGGTTGACAACACGACTCAACACAAGGTTTTTTCCTTCATGGACGGATTTTCGGGCTACAACCAGATTAAAATGGCCCCCAAGGACATGGAGAAAACTACCTTTGTCACGCAATGGGGTACCTTCTGCTACAAAGTGATGCCGTTCGGACTGAAGAACGCATGGGCAACCTATCAACGCGCCATGGTAGCTTTATTTCATGATATGATACATCATGAGATCGAAGTTTACGTAGACGACACGATAGCTCGATCACAGACAGAAGAAGAACACCTTGGTCATTTGCAAAAGCTGTTTGCCAGGTTGAAGGAGTATAAGCTCAGACTGAACCCAAGCAAGTGCACTTTTGGAGTTAGGTCTGGTAAACTTTTGGGATTTATTGTCAGCAACCAAGGCATTGAGGTTGATCCGGAAAAAGTAAAGGCTATACAAGAAATGCCTGCCCCCGTACTGAAAAGTAGGTTAAAGGATTCTTGGGACGCTTGAACTATATCGCAAGGTTCATCTCTCACCTGAAATCTACCCGTGAGCCAATCTTCAAACTGTTGAAGAAAGATCAGGTAGTTGAATGGAACAATAATTGTCAAGTTTCTTTTGATAAAATCAAGGAGTATTTACTAGAACCTCCTATTCTGATGCCACCCGTCGAAGGAAGGCCATTAATCATGTATCTGACTGTTTTGGATAATTCAATGGGGTGCGTGCTGGGCCAACATGACGAGTCTGGCCAAAAAGAGCATGCCATTTATTACCTTAGCACAATGTTTACCGACTGTGAGACTCGCTACTCACTGCTTGAGAAAACTTGCTGTGCTTTGGTATGGGCTGCTCGCCGGCTAAGGCAGTATATGTTAACTCACACCACTTTGCTGATTTCCAAAATGGATCCGATCAAGTATATCTTCGAGAAGCCTGCTTTATCTGGAAGAATCGCTAGATGGCAAATGATCCTGACAGAGTATGATATCCAGTATAGTACCCAAAAAGCTATAAAGGGGAGTGCACTAGCTGACCATCTAGCTCATCAAGCCGTCGAAGATTACCAATCTATGAGATTCGACTTCCCTGACGAGGACATCATGACTTTGGACAACATCGGTAACGGACCGTATGACAGACCTGAACAAGGATCCCGATGGACCCTGTACTTTGATGGTGCTTCAAATGCACTTGGCAACGACATCAGTACGGTACTCATTTCTCCGGAAGGTTTCCATACACCCTTCACTGCCGACTTTGTTTCAGTTGTACCAACAACATGGCCGAATATGAAGCTTGCATCTTTGGTCTCAAGGCTGCTATAGACTTGGGAATCAAATCTTTGGTCGTATTTGGGGACTCGACTTTGGTGATCAGTCAAGTCAAACGAGAGTGGGACACTAAACATCCTAATCTTATCCCATACAAAGAACATGTCCTAAAGTTGTTGCATCATTTCGAGCAGATTACTTTCGAGCACTTCCCGCGAGAAGAAAATCAGCTAGCAGATGCTTTGGCTACAATGTATTCCATGTTTAAACTCAACTGGGATAACGAGGCTCCCCAAATTACCATCGAGCGAATGGATGAACCTGCGCATTGTCATGAGATTAATACCGAAGAAGTAGTGGAATAACCCTGGTTTCATGAAATCAAAAGGTATCTCCAGACTAGAGAATATCCTGAAGGAGCTTTCGTCAATGACAAAAAGTTCTTAAGGAGATTTGCTGCCAAGTTCTTCCTAAGCAATGACATCCTTTATAAGCGCAACCATGATTGTGTTCTACTTCATTGTATGGACAAGGTTGAAGCAGAGTTGATCATGACCGAGATACACAGTGGCACGTTTGGCACCCACTTGAGCAGACATACGATGGCAAAAAAGATTCTAAGGGCAGGATACTATTGGTCTACTATGGAAGCTGATTGTCACCAACATTCCCGTACTTGCCACAAGTGCCAAGTCCACGCCGAAAAAGTACATATTCTTCCCGTCCCTCTCAACGTTCTGACAGCTCCTTGGCCATTCGCAATGTGGGGCATTGACATGATTGGAGAGATCAAGCCCATGACATCCAATGGACATCGCTTCATCCTAGTCGCTATTGACTATTCTACAAAGTGGGTCGAAACAGCTTCCTTTGCCTCAGTTACAAAGAATGTGGTTGCCCGCTTTATCAAGCAGAACATCATATGCCTACGATGTCCCGGACAGGATCATCACAGACAACGGTACAAATTTGAACAATACTATGATCACCGCTCTATGCGAACAGTTCAAGATTTATCATCACAATTCATCTCCCTACCGGCCGAAGATGAACGGTGCTGTTGAAGCCGCGAACAAAAATATAAAGAAGATCATTCAAAAGATGACAGTCACCTACAAGGAATGGCATGAGATGTTACTGTTTTCTCTGCATGGATATCGTACCACGTCACGTACTTCAACAGGGGCAACCCCATTTTCTTTGGTGTATGGCATGGAAGCTGTTCTACCCATGGAAGTTCAGATTCCTTCCTTGAGGATTATGAAGGATGCCGGTTTGAGTGAAGACGATTGGATTCAGACCCAGCTTGATCAACTTAACTTGATCGACGAGAAGCGATTTACTACTGTTTATCATGGTCAGACGTATCAAAAACGAATGATCAAGGCTTTCAACAAAAAGGTTAGGCGTCAGGTATATCAAGTCAGAGATCTTGTAATCAAGCGGATCATCTTACTGCAAAGTGATCCCAGGGGAAAATGGACTCCTACTTACGAAGGACCATTTTTAATCAAGAGAATCTTTTCTGGTGCGGCAATGATTCTGACCACCATGGACGGTGACGACTTGCCGCACCCTGCAAATGCAGACATAGTCAAAACATACTACGCATAAAACGACCCGACAAGTTGAAAACCCGAAAGGGCGACTTGGGCAAAAATGGGCATCCCGGTGAATCGAAAACCCGAAAGGGCGGTTCAGGCAAAAATTAGGGATAAAACAAAAAAATCCGTACACCCGGCAAGTTGAAAACCCCAAAGGGCGACTTGGGCAAAAAAGGGTTTCCCGGTGGACTGAAAACCCGAAAGGGCGGTCCAGGCAAAAGTTAGGGAATTGAAGCGTATGACTATGTCTCGTCGGATCACTTTAAGAACAATCTCTTCACCAACAAGCTCCAAGCTTCTGATCAATCCGATCATCTACGGACAAGCAACGAATGGACATATACTCAGAGTTGTGAAGACTATAGCAGAATGGGAACCCCATGGAATTGTTACACATAGCCATCTTTCTTTTTGTATAAATATTTTCTCAATTTTTACGGCAACATTCTCTTACTAGGATGTCTGTCTCCCTTGTACAAAGATACTTACAAAAATACTTCAAAATGCAGAAATTTGCTTTCCTTTCTTTTTCTTTTTTACACTTATGTTTTATTTGAAAATGTCCAATGTTTTGTTAAATAGGCATATGCACTTGAATATAATCACTACTTACAAATAAAACGAAATTGGGAAAGGATAATTACTGATAGGTTGAAGGTGTAGGAAGACATCTTTATGCCATTCAAGAAGGAATCCCCTGCATTACTTTGTTCAGATCCTCAACAAAGCTAAAACCTCGTAGTACATATCCCCAGCGGAGTTAAGCTTCAAGATCCCCCAGCGGAGCCAATACATTCCAAGCTGGATTCCCCAGCCAAGTTAAGTTTCAAAGTTCCCATCAGATTTCAAACTCCTGATTCCCAGCGGAGCCAGAATAATCTAAACCTCCTTCCCCAGCAAAGTCAGATTTCCAACTGATCAAATTCCCTCAATTCCCCCAACAACTAGGATGATTCCCCAGTAGATGGACATACAACCCCAGACTCCTAATTTCACTGGCCGAGCAAACATTCTCCCTACAGATTTATCTCCCAACAGATCAAAGATTCTCGATCCCGTTTCTCTAAGCAGAAACCTCCCAGGTCTTAACTCCCCAATAGATATTTTCCTTATGTCCCAGGAAAGTTGTGAAGGATTCTCATTTCCCTCAGAAGTGGTCAGAACCCTTGTAAATCCCCGCAAGTCGCCGAGGACCCTCAATCTCCAGCAATGGTCCCAGGATTTCTCATTCTCAACAAACAAGAGCTTTAATCCCCAAGCAGTCAGCAAGGATTTCTCATCTTCAGTAATCAAAATTTTTTGGAATCCCCAACTTCGGTCAAGGATTTATTTTCCCCGGCAGCGGTCAAAGATTTCATTATCTACAGTTATCAAGGATTTATCTTCCTCAGCAAGACAGCTACTCATCTTACATACATAACCATTACATTCATATATCATAAACATGGATTACAATTCATTGCATCATACATATCATGCAATATAACTCCGTGTTTTAGCTAACATTTTTACCCTTTTCAGGATAAGATTAAAAAGCTATCATTAACAATTATTCAGATACAGTATGGATACACCCCAAATGCGGCGGTCATTCTATTACTCATTCATAATTTCAAGTCGAAATACAGTATGGATACACCCCAGACACGGCGGTCATTCTACTACTCATTCAGACTTCAGCAATCAGATACAGACTAGATACGCTCTAGACACGGCAGCCATTCTATCTCTCATTCAGATTCAACTATCAACTACAAGTTCAGATACGCTCCAAACACGGATGCCATTCTGGCCTTTACACCAGCAGTCTGATTCCCCCAGTGCAGTCACCACGGAAGTCATTCTGTCACTTATTCAGATCCCAGTTACAGTACGGATACACCCCAGACATGACGGTCATTCTACTACTCATACAGATATCAACTTCAGATACAGTCCAGATACGCTCCAGACACGGTTGCCATTCTGTCACTCATTCATAGTTTATCCCCAGCACACAGTTGCTCCAAACGCAGATGTTTCTCTGTTACCTAGATACAATACAGATACACTCCAGACACGACAGTCATTCTGATATTCATTCAAAATTCAAATACAGTTACAACTCAGATACGCGCCAGACACAGACGCCTTTCTTTTGCTCATACAAACTCAGTCTCCAGATACAGTTTAACGATATTCCAGACACGGATACCATTTTGATGCTCATTCTTCTAACCTACAGCATTGCAATTCAACAAAGATTCTTGGATGGAATCTTTAAGCCCATCTCCAGCAAGATTCTACCATCTCCAAATGGCATCTTTAAGCCCATTCCCGCATCTATGTTTGGACGAGTGCAAATTTACGGGCACTCTAGTGTCCAATCCTCTTTTACCTTCGAGTCGCGAAAGGCAAACTTGCCAATCTAACTCTTCAGGTTCAAGAAGATTGAACATGGGCAACTGTTGTACCCCAAAATTTTCCCTCTCATTTCATCAACATTTCTCATCACGAGACTCTTGGAACTCAAGATCAAGCTAGGGTTTGCTCTGCTCAAGACACCTCCTTGCACTGTTGACCTAAATTAGGGTTTGAGTTTGCACAAGGATGTTTTGAACTAAAATGCCCAAAATGACTTTCATACTTCATGTTGGACTCACAAGTTTGTCCATACCAAGTTTCAAGCCTTGATTCAAATTTTTGCCCAGTCAATTGGACAGTTGACCTAGAAATCAACTGTATTGGGGGAAAAGTCAACAGTGGCCAATTGACAGTCAAACCTCATGAATTTTGACCCACATCAACATTATGAACTCATATGAACCATTTGATCAAGTTTGGATCACAATTCCACAAGAAATTTGATCAGATCACCAAAAGGGCAAAATGGTCATTTTTAGGGTTTTGACTACACAAAGGAAATTTTTGACTGTTTGACCTAGCCAATGGCAAATCAAGCTCACACATGGAATCAAGGACTCAATGACATTGTCTTGACCCATTCAACAAGTTCAAAAGATCTCAAATGCATAGGAGTGACAAATGAATTTTTCAGTCAACTGATCAAAATTTGACTGTACACTAAAAAGTCAAACTTTGACTTTTTGGTCAAAATCAAGTGCCAAGAGTCATTTTCCACCAAGACATGTAAAATTATGAAAATTTTTCACCAAGAAACCCAAAAATGCAAATTAGGGTTTAAAATGGAAAAATTTCATAACTTCGAAATTTTCTAAGTTGTGAAATTTTCTTATTTTTTTCCTAACTTTGTCCCATTTTTTCACCAAGATGCAAATGGATTCAAACAAAACTTGCAACATGAAAGTTGTAGTCCATCACAAAGTATACAACTTTGATTCATAAAGTTTTCTAAAAAGAGGCTTGTATCTCAAGTTATGATTTTTGGAACAAGGGTACCTAAAACTTTTAACTTAGAGAAAATTTGCCCTAATCTAGGCAGGATTTTGACTCATCTTCTTGGACATTTTTCACATAGTTCCACTTGGAGTTTCAAGTTTCATTTCAAATATGGATTATAGTACATGTTCCAAGCTTTCCAAATTGTCCAAGAACTCCTGAAACACCCTTGTGGTTAGAGAGAATCGAATGCTTGAAGTTGGCAAAAACTCACTCTTGTCCATGACCAATACATGTTCATACAAACTTGCATTTTCAAATCAAAATGCTTGGTACTAGCTTGCAGGCCTCAAAACCAGTTTATACTCCATAATTTAATGCATAACCATTGAGCTAAGGTATTATTTTGTTGATTTGTACATTGCATACAAAATTAATCCCTAAATGGTAAAAGGTGTAATGCCATTTTTGTAAAGTTGCACTTTATGTCAAAACAAAATCCTTGAGGCATGGGGCCAGATCTTTGAGGCAAGATCAGATCTACCAATTCCAGTAACCAAGAGCAAAAGGTTCAGCATGATATAGGACTTGTACAGGCCTGCATTGGACATATATAAACTCTTGCTTCAAGTAGAAGAAAAATACAAATCACAAGCCATCTCTCACATCTGTTAAAACGAACTTACACAAACATTATAAACAAGTTTCATACCTCCCAACAAGCCAGAAACACGACCCTTCTGCCTCTTAAATCCCCTTGTACACAAAATCCCTGTTTTGCTGCAAAACAGGGCAAGCTCTGCAAACTTCAAGCCATAACCCAATTCCATCGTGCGTTTTGTCCAAAGATACTTCAAACACCTTCCAACCAACATATCTAAGCTATCCAGATCATCCATTGCTAGCTGTAACACCTTTAACACACATTGCCATTTTTGTTTCAAAGCTTTGCAGGTTGAGTTCTGTGGCACGATTCAAGCTGTTTCAAAACAAACCAAGCATTGGAAAAGCTTCTTTGGACCTCATGCAAGCTCAAAAGAAGCTCAACACCCTTGAAAGTTGCTGCATTGTCCAACTCGAAGTCAACTGAAACAGGTATTTCATGGACTTCTATCTCTCTATTTAGGAATAGTTAGGCTTAGGTTTGTGAATGAAATATATTATACTCATAGCCCTGAAGCCATACATATGTATAATACTGAAACAGCTCGAAGCCATACATATGTAAAATATATGTAATTCTATTTTTTCCTAAAACATTAATAAAAATTAATATGTAAAATCAACAAATAGTTTGACCTAATCCAAAGACAAACATGCATGAAAAACAAACACAATGCACACTTGCACCCCTAGGGTTACAATCCACTTGCTGCCTTCAAAAATGGGCCATTGTTGCATGTCAAGTACTTTGGCAAAACAAAAACAAAAAAAAAGATCATAGTCCCTCGATGACGCTATCTGAGTTGCCTAAACAAAATGATCAAGTCCCTCAAGAAAATTGCCAAAAATACTTGACACTATTGCTATCATGGTCTATACGATGACCCGCGCCTGTCCTGTTAACATCCTAACACAAGGTTGCTCACCAAATACAATGGTGAAACAACACTGTTAAAAGGGTTAAAAACATAAGAAATATCTTTGAGTAAAATAGGGTAGATAGCTCTTAGTTACTTGATCAAACTTGCAAAACATTCTTGCTATCTTCAAAACACACTTCACAACACAATTTTAAAACTCTACTTTCAAACACTGAAAACTTTTCAAAAGACAAAAACACCTTTGTATACATTCAAACAAGAATCATTACAAAGGTTTCCACAATGATGGCCTCTTTTCAAAACATCTTTCAAAACCACACACAAAGCACCATTTCAAACAATTGAAAAGCAAAGCAAGTGATCTAAGCAAGTAACTAAGAGCCCATGGATAACCATGGATAGAAAGGATGCTAATACCTTCCCTTTCTATAATCTACTCCCCGAACCCAAGAAAACATCTCAAAGGTATTTCCTGTGCTTTTTGACCTTTCCTTAGGATAAAATAAAAAGTCGGTGGCGACTCTTGCTAAACCGAAACATTTGCGAACACTAACGCAAAATCCCAAGTCAGTTCTCCCACCGTATCACAGAACGTTTATGATGTTATGATGTTTATGATGTTATGTACATGTATGTAAAGAAAGCAAGTCGTTATGTACACACAAAGAAGACAAGTCCTTAGGTTTAGGCTTGTATGGAGTTTGTAGGTAAGTACCCTCTTGAAATTTAGTTGGTTCAACCTGTCCTAGAAAGTAACCGGGTTCTAGGGGATCTCAATATCACGGACCTTTCTTTTAGGCATTGTCTCAGCACAATCAATCTTTTCATGCGGCCGAGATATCCCAAAAGTCCGATCTCAATGAGTGTAGTATCGAGTATCAACCAATTTTCAGCTTTCCACCAAAATCGGCTATCTCTCTACTTCCTAATGGCCAAGTTGTTCAATTAAGGTTCTAAGGTCATTTAGTGCTTCATGACACCACTCAAGGGCCCCGTATTCTCCTTGATTCAACACAAGGGATACAGGTACCAACAAATGCGTCACACTAACATAGCCACTACTTCAACCATATCGGTCTACACCGTATAGTTTCCACAATCTATTTTTACTTACCTAAAAAGGTGCCCCAGATCCGGGTAAAGGATCAAAACAAACCCAAATAAGGAACCATAATATAAAGCAAACAAATCAAACAAAGAAAAGAAAGTAAAGTTGATCTAGCCCTAAGGTAACCCCACTTTTAAGTAAATCCCCAGCAGAGTCGCCAGTTCTGTAACACGGTAGGAGAACTGACTTGGGTATTTTGTGTTTGACTGCATTTTTTGCGGATAGCAAGAGTCGCCATTGAATTTTCTTTTATCCAATAAGGAAAGATTGAAAAGAACAGGAAAGACCTTTCGAGATTATTTCTTGAGTTCAGAGGGTAGGTTATGAAAAGGGAAGGTGTTAACACCCTTTTCATCCGTAGTTATCTACGGGCTCTTAGTTGCTTGCTAGATCACTTAATTTTGTTTGAAAATGTGCTTGTGGTGTAGCTTTTGAAATTATTTTGAAAATGTATTTGTAATGGTTCTCGTTTCTATAAGAACGCGTACAAAGTGTTGTTTTGAAAATAATTCAAAGAGGTGTTTGTGGAACGTGTTTTTGAAAGTGATTTTGAAAATGTGTCTTTGTAATGGTTCTCGTCTCTATAAGAACGCGTACAAAAAGATTTGTCTTTTGAAAATGTTTCAAAATGAAAGCGTGGGTGTGTAAAATGATTTTGTTGTGAGCAAGCGAGTAACTAGGAGCATCCTACCTACTCAAAAGGTCTTTAGTGTTCTTTTCCTCCTCCTTTAGATGTTGCTATCTTACCATTGATTTGGTAAGAAGACCCATCATTGGATGTGAAGGGACGGGCGTGGGATGTTTGTATAGTCATAGAAGGCAACCTATGGGACGTTTTAGCAATGTCGTTTAGGGACTAGATCGTTTATCGAAGGCAACATTAAGGGTCATCAAGGCACTACGATATTTTATTGAGGGTCTTTGCTAAAACACCCATATTCGAGGGACATGACTATTTTTATGAGGCAGCAAGTGAGATTACCCTAAGGGTGCATGTGTGAATAGTGTGTTTGATTTGCATGCATTTAGTCTTTGATTAGGGGTTGTCTACTCGTTGTTTTTATCTTTCCATACATACCCTATTTTACTAGCAATCATACAAAAGTAATAAAATGCAGAAAGATAAAATCCTACACTATTACAACCATATTGAATAACATGAAAATATAAAGGCAAAAATAAAATAAAAGCAAGAAAAATGGGTCTTTGGATTTAGGCAGAAATACCCTTCGATTCTGTATTTTTTGGCTTCCTTTGATTTGGGGTCTGGAGTCAGTGGAGTCATGCCCTTAGATTTTCCTTTCTTCCTCCTTCGAATGGGGGATGGAATCATTGTAGGCGTGTCTTTCGTCTGGGCCTGGAAGTCAGCATGGTGTGCCTTTTGACTGCCTCTTTCGTTTTAACCTGGAGGTTAGTGTGGAAGCCAAAGGCTTCGTTTCCTACTTCCTATTTCCTGTTTCTTTCGTTTGAACTCTTGAATAGCAACATGGCCTAAGGCCATACTAGCATTACCTTATGGTCAGGTTATTACTTAAAGCATGTTTAGGTAAACAAGAAGCAAAACCAGGAAGTAATAGCCATGAAAACAAATTGAAAAGGTGGAAACAAAAAGATGAACAATGGTATGTACATGTTTGAAACGAAAAGAAAGTTTTATTCACATATCATGCCTGAAATGAAAAATCCAAGGGTAAGAGGGACTTACCTTGCTTGAGGATGGGACGTGTGATGGGACTTTAAGTGGTTGGCTTGAGTGCTTCTGGATTCGAAGGGAGGAACCAAGGATTATGCCTTTGATACTGGATTCGAAAGAGAAGAACAAGTGTGAGGTTCTTCCTGCTAGATTCGAAGGGTAACAAGGTGTGGGATATTTCAGATTTGAAGTGGACAAGTGTTTGGATTCTGGATTTGTGTTTGAGAGTTTGATGATGTTTGAGAATTTTTTTTGAAGATTCGTTCCTCTGGCCGAAAAGTCCTCCCAAAACATGTTGTGGAGTCTCTTATTTATAGGCAAAGCTGGCTGAGGCTTTTGGAGGGAAAATAAAAGTTTTGAACAATTTGAGTAACCTGCTCTTTGTAGCTTTCAAGGGACAGTGCCTTGTATGCTATTTTGGTGCAAGAATGGGGCAGTGTTTCAGGATTGTTGTGCAGCAGTTTTGGCCAGTGTACCAGGCCTGAACTTGGCAGAAAGCATCTTTGAACATTTCATTCTTTCATTTTGACCCTCCTTTGACCAGATTCCTCTTCCAACCATGTTATTTGATTTTCCTCCAACAAGTGCCTTTCGAATGGGTCACTTTTGTGCATCCTTCAAAGGAGACAAAAGTGTGACCCTTGGATGGGTCACCAAAATATGCCTTAAAGTGGGCTTTGTAAATCCTTCGAATGGACCATCATGCATGTCCTTCGAATGGGATGCCCATATGTGTCCCTTGAATGGATCATGTATGCTTCCTTGAAAAGAGCCATATGTGTCCTTCGAATGGACTAGTAAGGTATACCCTTCGACAGGGGCTCATATGTATGCCCTTCAAATCCACCACTATATGCTTTTGAAGGGGACATCAACCATGTGTGCTGAAGTTTGTCAAGGATGGAAATGCAGCATACTAAAGATAAATGTTGTCCAGTCAAAGCTAGTACAAACATAGCCAATGTCCTGTCGAAGCTTGCATGCAGGGGGTCTAAACTTTGTGACTCCAAGCATGCTCAAACGAAGACTTGCATGAAGGGAGCCACATGCCCAAACGAAAGAGGCATGCAGGAGACTAAAATGTCCAGATTCAAAAGAGGCATACAGGAGGCAAAAATGTGCAATTGAAGGATGCCAAAAGGGGGATTTTTGCCTTGGAATCGAAGGAAGATATATGCGACTTTGTACCTTGTGCATGCTAGCATGGGGGAAGCCTTTTGTATGCAAGAAAGAAGTTATGGCTCAAAAGAAAGCTTGTATGTGACTAATCATTACTTTGTGAGTTAAGGTAAGCATGAAGGGAAAGTTTATGTAGGCATGCAAGCATCAAACATCTAAATGAAACAGGCATATAGGCAGTCATGGCATTGTGAACCCAATAAGGCCAAAGATGCAATCAAAGGTGGCATGTAGGAAACTTTTGCCTTGTAAATCAAAGCCAGCGTGCCAGAGGCCAACACCCAGTCGAAGGATGCAACCAAATCCTGCATCGAAAGAGGCTAAAGGGCCAATCGAAGGAGATGAATCAAAAGGACTTGTTTTTCTCCAATTTTGTCAAAAAGATTATTTTTATCTGTTTTCCCCCATTTTTTGACTGTTTCCTTTTTTAACTTGGTACTGGAAAATCCAAATGTAATTGTGCAAGCTTGAACCTTGAGAATCCTTGTGAGAAATGCCTTGAAAAATGAGAGGGAAAATTTTGGGGTACAACAACTGCCAATCATCTTTTTACAAGATCAAAGAGTACTTACAAGAACCTCCAATCCTAATGCCTCCAGCCGAAGGAATACCTCTGATTATGTACTTAACTGTATTAGAGAATTCAATAGGGTGTGTGTCGAGTCAACATGACGAGTCTGGCCGAAAAGAGCATGCAATATACTACCTTAGCAAAAATTTTACCGACTGTGAAACCAGATATTCACTGCTCGAGAAAACTTGCTGCGCTTTGGCATGGGCTGCTTGCCGACTAAGATAGTATATGCTGATTGACACCACTTTATTGATTTCTAATATGGATCCTATCAAGTATATCTTTGAGAAGCCAACTCTCTCCAAACGAATAACTAGATGGAAAATGATTTTAACTGAATATGATATCCACTACACTACACAAAAAGAAATCAAAGGAAGTGTGCTGACAGATCATTTGGCCCATCAAGCTGTTGATGACTACCAATCCATGAACTTTGAATTCCCGGAGGAGAATATCATGCTGGTAACTGATTGTGAAAAGCTTGGACCGTATAAAGGACCTGAACAAGGATCCCGATGGACTATGGTTTTTGATGGAGCTTCCAATGCATTGGGTAACAAAATTGGTGTTGTGATCATATCTCCCAAAGGTTGCAATACAAATTTCAATGCCAGGCTTTGCTTCGACTGTACAAACAACATTGCCGAGTATGAAGCATGCATCTTAGGTCTTAAAGCTTCTATTGACCTAAGAATCAAATTCTTAAGCGTATACGGAGATTCAACCCTGGTAATCAGTCAATTTAAAGGAGAGTGGGATACTAAACATCCAAACTTGATCCCCTACAAAGAGCATGTGCTAACCTTGATTCCTTACTTCGAAGATGTCACCTTTGAACACTTTCCAAGGGAAGAAAACCAGTTGGCAGATGCTTTAGCAACTATGTCGTCTATGTTCAAGGTCAATTGGGACAAAAAAGCTCCCAGAATTACTATCAAAAGATTTGACGAACCTGCGCACTATTATGAAATTGACATAGATGAAGAAAAGCCATGGTATCATGAAGTGAAGAGGTACTTTGAAGCACAAGAGTATCCTGAAGGAGCTTCAATCAATGACAAACAATTCATGTGAAGGTTCTCATCCAAATTCTTCCTAAGCAATGGGATCCTATACAAGCGTAGCCATGATTCTACTCTGCTCTGTTGTATGGACAAGAAAGAAGAAGAGATCATGGAAGACATGAATGAAGGTATCTTTGGAACTGACTCTAGCGGGCACACTTTTGTACCCCAAAATTTTCCCTCTAGACATTTCACAAAAGACATCCAATGCTCAAGGATTCTCAAGGAATTGATCAGACAAAATCACCTCCAAAACATTGAGACCACAAACTAGGGTTTTGCTAAGAATGGTTGATCATTGACTTTTGGCCTAATACATGACTTAATGTATTGAAGCATAATCTCAAAGGCTCAAATATGACATGTTGGCTCAATTCTTTGGCTCAAAAAATCTCTCAAGATCATTGGATTGACAGATGAAATTTAGTCAATTGATGAAAAAGTCAATTCTACACTGAAAAGTCAAACTTTGACTTTTTTTATCAACATTAAGTTTCAAAGATAAAAATTCATCAAGAAATTCAAGAATACAAAGCTTGATCATCAAGAAATCAATAAATTCAAAAGTCAATGTGAAAAGTCAAACTTTTCAAGACTTAGAAATTTTTCCAGTGTTTTTGTACATGATAATTTCATTACTTCATGCCATTCTTTCACCAAGATGAAAGATGATTCAAAGGAAACTTTAAACATGAAAGTTTTAGACCTTACTGATATCTTCAACTTTGATTTTCTGATCAAGTCTTAGAAGTGATTAGATTTTGAGTTATAAATTCATGAAGTCATGGCATTTTTGAATAAACACTTAGAGAAATTTTCAGCAGGTTTGGTCAGGTTTTTATCCCAACTTCTTAGCCAGTTTTCATTAAGTTCCAGTTTAATTTAATAAAAGTGGAAAACATGAAAGTTGTAAATGATGTTTCAAGATTTCCAAAACATCCAAGAGCATGAATTTATCATACTTGAGCTAAGAGAATCAAGGACCTGAAGTTGGGCATTCATTTTTGATTTACAAGCCATATTTGTGATGAACAAGGAACCAAAATCTTAGCTATGTTGCATAATCTTCACTTTACAGGCGTCAAACTTGTATATCAATCCTTAATTAAATGCTTACACAGCTGGTTAAACTATGATCCAAGTGTTTGAGCCTTTGTCCAAGTGATCATTCCATTTTTGGAAGAAAGCAACATATCCATTCTTGAAAAGTTCACTTTAATCACAAAGTCAATTTCTTAAGCCTCTAACTTGTTGTTCTGATCACACTCAACTCCTACAAGTCAGAACAAACATGTTTAAAGTGATCAACCACTTTAGATAGCTTGGTACAAGCATTGGAAACATGTCCTTCATGCTTGCTTCAAAAATAAGCAATATATCCATAACATGTGATTCAAAATATGAGTTGTTTCAAGTCTCAAACCTTCTCTATAAATAGAGAGGCCAATTACAAGAGAAAGAAGTGAGAAAAATAGAGAGAAAAGCCAGAAGTTTTGTTAATAAACCCTCAAAATCTCATATTCACAAAAAGCCATAACAGTCCACAAAGCTTCCACTCTTGAGTTTTGAAGTCCAAATATGAACTTCTACCCTGCAAAGCTCTGCCCAAACAAACTATCCAAACACTCCACATACATCATATAGAAGTTTGTTCATACTTAAGAACAAGCTTCTGTAACACCTCTATTTTTTTCCAAGTTCAAGAACAGTCAAGGCAGCAACTCAAGCTCAAAGCATAAATTCCAGCTTCAAGGTAAGTCTTCTTGACTTTAACCCTTCATTTCAAGCATCATTAATGATTCATCTTTGAAGATAAAATGTAGTAACCATTGCCCTTGAAGCTAAACTTTTGCTTGTCTTCCATCCTTGTCAATTATATGTTAAGAACTGGCTTGTACGGACCATAAAACAATGTTGGAGTGAAAAAAATTACAGTATGAGTCAACACATACCTATATGAGTCGACACATCTTAGTGGAAAATAGGTTATGAGTCGACACAAAGCCTTTATGTGTCGAAACATACTGTCATATAGGGAAAAAATAGAAGAAATTAAGAGTGTATGAGTCGACACAAAACACGTATGAATCAACACATGTAGGGAATGAGTCGACACATACCCTTATGCATCGACTCATACTGAGTTGATTTGGACTTACAGGAGCAAGAAAAGCTTATGTGTTGATGCAAAGGAGCATGTGTCGACACATAATGTTTAAAAATGCAGTTTTCCATTCTTTTACACTGTTTTATCTATTTTCACATATATTCTTCATTGCTATTCAATATGGTTGTAATATTTAAGTTCATATTCCATCCCTCATTCATAAATTGTATCCCCATACCTCTATTGATGTAATAGTGTAGGATTTTTATTTCCACAGATTTATCATTTTCATATAATTGTTAGTAATTAGGGTGTGTATGGCAAGATAAAATCAATGCTTAGAAAAACCCTAATATCAAGACAAAAATGCATGCAATCAAACACACTTTTCACACTTGCACCTCTAGTGTTAACTCCACTTTGTTTCCTTAAAATGGTCATGATATGCATGTGAGACATCTTAGCCAAAACAAATAAAAAATACAAGATCAAATTCCCTCGATAACGCTAAGAATGTTGCCTTACGAATGATCTTAGTCCCTTAAGAGAAATGCTAAGATATCTCACAATATTGCATCTTATGACTATATGATGACCCATGCCCATCCATTCACATCCAATGATAGGGCTTCTTATCAATCAATGGTAAGATAGCAACATCTAAAGGAGGAGGAAATGAACAAAAGACTTTTTGAGTAGGTAGAACGTTCTTAGTTGCTTGTTCGTAATCCATCTTCAAAAACAAACATCTTTTCAAAACACACTGTTGTACCCCAAAATTTTCCTTCTCATTTATCAAGATTTTTCTCACAAGATCTTTTGGACTCAAGACTGGATTAGGGCTTGACCAGCTCAAGACATCTCATCATGCACTAATAACCCAAAAATAGGGTTTGAGATTGCACAAAGATTTTTGGACTATAAATGCTTCATATGACTTTCAAGGACAATTATGGACCCCCAAGATTACTCATGTCCATTTTCAAGCCTTGAATCACGTTTTTGATCAGTCAATTGGACAGTTGACCTAAAAATCAACTGTATTGGGGAAAAAGTCAACCATGGCCAATTTATAGTCAAACTTCATGATTGTTTATCGAAATAAACATCTTGGACTCATATGTATCACTTGATCAAGTTTGAACCACAATTCCTCAAGAAATTTGATCAAATCATCAAAAGGCCAAAATGGTCAAAATTAGGGTTTTGACTGAGAAAGGGCAATTTCTGATTTTTGACCTAGCAAATGACCAATTGGTTTGAAGCATGATTTCAAGAGTTCAATTGCATCATCTTTACCTAATGACATGGTTCAAAACATTGCAAATCCATTGGATTGACAGATGAATTTTTCCAGTCAATTGATCAAAAGTCAACTGTATACTGAAAAGTCAAACTTTGACTTTTGGTCAAAATCAAATACCAAGGATCACAATTCATCAAAACTTGTCAAAATGTAAAACTCGTTCATCAAGAAATCAAAGATTGAAGATTTTGTTTTGAAATTTGAAATTTTCAGAACTTCGAAATTTTTCTAAGTATAGAAAATTTCTTATTTTTTCTCAACTTTGAGCCAAATTCTCACCATGATACAAGATGATTCAAAGAAAGTTCCCAACATGAAAGTTGTAGATCTCCATGAAATATATAACTTTTCTTCACACAATTTCTCCTAAAGATGCTTGGATATCAAGATATAATTTTGTGAATACATGCTCATGAACTAAAATAACTTAGTGAAATTTTGCCCTAATTTAGGCAGGTTTTTGACCTAACTTCATGGCAACTTTTCACCTAGTTACAAGAGGAATCTTGGAAAGCAATTCAAATATGAGTTATAAAGCACATTGCGAGATTTCCAAAATATCCAATAACTCCTTGAGATCATTCTTGAGTAGGGAGAATCGAAGAGATGAAGTTGGCAATTTCTCACTTTGATTTCAAGCCATATCATGATGAACCAAAATTCAAATTTAAACCTAGGATGCATAATCCTTGCTTTGCATGCCTCAAACTTGTTTCTCACTCCATAATTAAATGTTTACACAGCCGATAGAGCTTTAATCTAAGCATTAGAGCCTTTGTCCAAGCTACAATTCCATAAATGGCATAAAGTTGCCATTTCCATTTTGATAAAGCACAACTTTTGCAATTGTCAACTCCTTGAGCTTTGCACTTGTTCTTTCTGCACACACAAACCCTATAAACCAAAAGCAATGTGTCTAAGACATGTACCAACTTAGATAAGGCTTATACAAGCACATAGAGAATTGTCTCCTCACTTTTCTTCAAAAGCAAGCAATAGAGCCAAAAGGCTATAACTCAGAAATCATGAGGAAGCTTGAGGTCTAACCTTTTCTATACTTATACACAAATGTATTGTGACTTAGAACACGATAGCTAAAGCTAAAAAACTCTCCCAAACTCTCTACCCCTGAAAACCTACCATAACTTGCATTTTTACACCTTGCATAGCAATCTCAAAAACCACTCATGCGTTTTAAGTTTTAACCACCTAAAAACTTAACCTACATCATATCTAAGTGTTCAAGACCATTATCCCCTCACTGTAACTCCTCTTTCTCCATTTTCCATTTTCGCATTTCAAGCTTGCAGGTTGACTTGAGTAGGGAGATTCAGGAACTTTCAAGGCAAAGTAAGGATTGGAACACACTCAGGGAGGTTCAGGCAAACTAACCAGATTCTCAGGCCTTCTCAAAACTTTCTCAAACTCCATTCACGATCTCAACTCAAAGAGATAAAAACTCTAACTTCAATCTCTTTATACAGGCATCCTTTGGTCTCGATTTGTGAAAATAAAATGTAGATATCCTTGCACTAAAGCCAACCATGCTCATAGATTTCATTTATGTTCATTGTGTATAGAGAATTTTGGATTTGAAATTTTTGTAAAAATTAGGTTTTAAATTAGGGCCAGTAAAATTAGCTTTAATCTTTAACTTTTTGTTTACATGAGTTATATGGTTGATATCGTGGGAAGAAATACTATCATTTTCATGTTTGGGGTTTCCATTTTCATGGAGAAATGAGAAAGATACAGGTGGTCCGGCTAGCTAGAGGAAGAAGACGAAGTACATGGCAAGGAAGTGATTCATGTCATGTATTTTTATTTTCATTTGAACTAACAGATGTACAACCACCCCAGTGGTAAGGCAGCGCACAGAAATGCCTAAGGTCACAGGTTCGAGCCTTGGCGCTGCCTTTTTGCATTTTTCCATATTTTCCATCTTTTTTTTTTGTAGCGTGTGCTCAACACAATTGGGCGCTATGTTTTTTTCTAACATCCACCTCCTGATTACTCATGGCACCCCTGGCCCAACTATTTTCATTTATTTATTTTATTTTGTTTTATTTCATTAAATATATTTTTCTTAAATATTATAAAATCATAAAAAATATAAAAATGATAAATATTATATTTTGTTTTATTTTATTTTATTTTCTCATAAAAAATATTTTTATTTAGTTACATATTAACTATTTTTCTTAATAAACTTGTAAATAAAAAATAGAATTAGGTTAATTATTTATGCTTTTTTTTTCTCACACTTATAAATATTTATTTTAACATGTAAAAGGACTAAAATATTTCATAAATACTATTTATTATCTTCAAGACAAAAATACAAAAAAATACTTAAAAAACTTTATTTTCTTTTAAAAAATTAGAATTAGGGTTAATCAATTTCTAATAAATCATTTCCTTTTCTTAAATGATTAGGTTTAGTTAAAAACTCTTTTTTCACATAAAAAACAAAACAACAATCTTTTTCTTGCATATACATATCTTTGCATATTTAATTTATATTATACATTATTTATTCCAATATTTTTACAAATTCAATTTAGTTGTAATAGTTTAATTAGATTTATATTATTGCAAATCCCCATTCATAATTTGTATACCCCCTCCCATAAAATGTTATAATAGCGTAGTAATCTTTAAATTACGCAATTTATCGCTTTTACATAACATGTTAGTAACTAGGGTTTGTATGGAAAGATAAAAACAATCAAATAGAAAACCATAATCCAAGACAAAATCAAGCATGAAAATAACACACTTGCACACAAGCACCCTTAGGGTTACTCCACTTGGTTGCCTTACACAAAAAATGGCCATATTACGCATGTGAAGTATTTTAGCAAAAAAAAACAAATATAAGATCCCAGTCCCTCGATGACGCTATCTAAAGTTTCCTTACAAAATGATCTTGGTCCCTCAAAAAATGCTAAGATACTTTACAACATTGCTCGTCATGGTTGTACGATGACCCACGCCCGTCCCGTTTAAATCCAAAGATAGGGTTGCTTACCAAATCAATGGTAAGACAACAATATCAAAGGGAAAGAAAATGAACAATAAAGACATTTGAGTAGGTAGATTACTTCTAATTACTTTCTCCATTTCAAAACAACTATCCTTTCTATTTTCGAAAACAAACACACACATTTCCAAACATCTTACAAACATTGAAAACATT
The DNA here is from genome assembly GCA_948472305.1 of Vicia faba. NCBI lineage: Eukaryota > Viridiplantae > Streptophyta > Magnoliopsida > Fabales > Fabaceae > Vicia > Vicia faba. The sequence goes on from OX451738.1 coordinate 1,068,684,692, forward strand.
TTTTAGAAAGACAAACATCTTTGTATACATTCTTACGAACGAGAATTATTACAAAGATTGCCTAAACAATGGCCTCTTTTACAAAATACTTTCAAAACCACACAAAGCGCAATTTCAAAACAAAAGCAAGTGATCTAGCAAGTAACTAGGATCCCATGGAAAACCATGGATGAAAAGGGTGCTAATACCTTCCTTTTTCATAATCTACCCCCCGAACTCAAGAAACAATCTCAAAGGTCTTTCCTGTGCTTTTTCACCTTTCCTTATTGGATAAAATAAAAGTCAACGACGACTCTTGCTAACCACAACATTTGCGATAAAACGCAAAACCTCAAGTCAGTTCTCCCACCGTATCACAGAACTGGCGACTCTGTTGGGGAAAATTATAAAAGTGGGGTTACCTTAGGGATAGATCACATTTAATTGCTTACATTTTTTATTTGTATGCTTTACATTATGGTTCTTTGTTTGGGTTTGAATCTTCTACCCGGATTTGGAATACATTATAGGTAAATAGCAATACGTTGTGGAAACTGTGCGGGGTATACCGACATGGTCTAAGCAATAGCTATGTTAGTGTGACATATTTGTGGGTACAGGTAGTCTTTGAGTTAATCAAAGAGAATACGGGTCCGCTGAGTGATGTCATGAAGTACTAATGAACTTCTAGAACCTTTACTTGACCAACTTGGCCTTTAGGATGTAGTGAGATGACCGACTTTGGTGCAGTACGAAGTTGGTAGATACTCGATACTACACTCATTAAGGTTTGGTTTCTTGGGATATTTTGGTCGCCATTAAAGAGGCTTGAGCTGAAACAATGACCAAGGAAACAATCTAGTGATATTGAGCTCCTTAGAACCCGATTACTATTACTAGGACAGATTTAAGCCAACTAAACTTCAAGAGGGTACTTACCTATAAAACCCCATGCAAGCCTAAACTAAGAACTTGTTTGCTTTGCTTGTATATGCATATTTGTACATAACATTATGGACATCATGAACATCATATACATCTACTAACCATTTCAAGGATTTTGGTATTCATCTTTGTTCTTGTTTTGTAGGATATGGATTCACTTCGCAGGAAAACTATTCAAGTCAACCTTGTAAGAATTCCTCCACAACTTAAGGAGCTAGCTTCAAGGATCCCAGAGAACTCTCCATTCACCGAAAGACATGGTTTTCTACTCAACTTGGTCACCTCCAACACTGATGAGGATATGATGAAGGTGCTCTTTCAGTTCTTTGATCCTTTGCACCATTGCTTTACATTTCCCGACTATCAACTTGTGCCTACTTTGGAAGAATTCTCCCAACTCTTGAGGATTCCCATTCTCAATCAACTACCTTTCACTGGTACGGAAAGAGACCCAAATCCATAAGAGATTGCTCAAGCTCTACACTTTCACTCATCTGATGTCACAACTCATTGGGAAACTAGGAGTGGTGTCAAAGGCTTCTTAGCAAAGTTCCTGTTTGAAAAATCCCAAAGCTGTTGGAATTCCTTAGACTTGCAAGCGTTTGAGGAAATTATGGCTCTTCTTATCTATGGGATGGTCTTGTTTCCCAATCCTGACCAACTCATAGATGTGAGCACCGTCAAAATCTTCATGTCACGCAACCCGGTTCCTACATTGCTTGGAGATATCCTACACACTTTTCACACTCGCACAATGAGGAAAAGAGGTGTCCTTATGTGTTGCACCCCTCTCCTGGCAAGATGGTTTATTTCTCATCTTCCCCAATCAGTCATAAATAATGAGCAAGGTTCAAGGTGGTCACAAAGGTTAATGACGCTCAAACATTCATACATTCATTGGTGCTCCCGACCCAAAGAGAATGTTATCATTGTTGACCGTTGTAGAGAATTCCCTAATGTCCCTCTACTTGGAATTATGGGAGGCATCACCTATAACCCTTGTTTAGCCTTAAGACAGTTTGGTTATGCCCAAAGGGATGGCCCGCACGAGATGTTGATTCAAGGTTTGGTATTCGACTATGACAACAACGATCAAGGTCTTCGCCAGAGATTTATCCGAGCTTGGAGGATGCTAAACAAGGTGGATAGCAAGACTTTAGGAAACAATAATTCCATCCCTCTTGAGCTTTACCTCAAATGGGTACAAACCCGTGCTCAAAGTCTTATGATGCCTTACCCCTCCATTCTCCCGGTAATCATTTAGCCTGTCAAGGAGGGAGATGTTCCATACACTATCCTACATCCTAACATGCCCACATCTCTTGAAGACTTATAAAGGGATTGGATACAACTCAAAGGAGAGCGAGATACTTTTGAAGCCCAATTCTACGCAAGAGAGAAGAAGGTTTTGGAACTCACTAGGCTACTTCATGAGGAGCGGACTCTAAATGCCTACATTGCACCAAAGAGGATGCGCACCACTTTTTATCTTAGAGTTTTGTATTATTTTTTCCAAAGGGCATTGATGTACTCAAACTTTATCTTATTAATGTAATGTGTGTTTCTTTTTGTCTAAATGAACTTGAATTTTTGAAATCCTTGAAAACATTGCATATGCACATATCATTCATCATAACATAAACAGGTCTTTTGCAATAAGTTTCCTCATCTCTCTACTGTTTATTTCAGTAAGATAGATCTCGAACAAACAGTAAAAGATCTCCAAGCTCAGAACATGCAGTTTCAACAGTTGCTTATGACCGTAGCCAAGGGGCAAGAAGAATTGAAGACTCTGCTAGCTGAAGAGAAGAAAAAGAAAACAAAGAAGGTAAATGGAGTCTTGAACATGGGGAGAAGATTTCATGAGCAGACGAGAAGGACTTTGAATTTTGCAACAACCTCCGGTGAAGGAGAGGGGAAAGGCAAGGAAACAACGGTCCCGTCAGAATCTGAAGAGGAGGAGGAAGAGGAAGACTACTCTGAGGAACAATATCCTCCAGCTGATGACAAGTACACACATCTCGAAGAGCGTTTGAGCGCGATAGAAATACAAAAGGTGCCAGGCTTAGACTTTGAGGAATTGGGACTAGTGTCAGGGATTTTGATTCCTCCGAAATTTAAAGTGCCTATGTTCGCAAAATATGATGGGGTGTAATGCCCTAAGATGCATCTCCGATCATATGTAATAAAGATCCAACCATACTCCGCTGATAAAGACTCGTGGGTGCATTTTTCCAAGATAGTCTGTCTGGAACACAACTCGACTGGTTTTACCAACTAGAAAGAGCCAACATCCATAATTGGGAAGATCTTGCCGCAGCTTTCTACAAGAAATATCAATACAATGCTGATTTGGCGCCTACCCATACTCAACTTTAAAGTATGGCTATGGCTTCCAATGAGGGTTTCAAGGATTACGCACAAAAATGGAGAGATTTGGCTATGAGAGTTCAACCCCCTCTATCTGAAAGGGAATTGGTGGACATGTTCTTAGGCACTTTATCTGGCCCTTTCTTCAACCATTTAATTGGAAGCTCATCTACAGGCTTTTACTGAACTAATATTAACCGGAGAGAGGGTGGAAGCTAGCATAAAAAGTGGAAAGATTCAGAAGGATTCATCTTCTTCTGCAGTTGTGAGGAAGCCTTTTATTGGGAAGAAAGAGGTAGATGATGTATATCCATAAAGAAACCAAGAGAGAGTCGAACGCCGACCAATGATTGGGGCTGTTATGATTCTAAAGCCTACGTCTGATCAACAAAGAAGTAATCAACCAAGGGTGGAAAGGCCAGCCAGGAAATTCACCAGAATCAACATGACTCTGTCTTAAGTATTACCGCATCTTCTGAGATCCAATTTGGCAACCTTGAAAGAAGCTCCGAAAAACCCCAACACAACATCCCCTCATTATCACCCCAATGCCCGTTGCGCATATCACTCTAAAAGTCCTGGTCACGATACTAATAACTGTTGGGCCTTGAAGAACAAAATACAAGACTTCATTGAAGCAAAAGAAATTGAGTTTGATGCGCCCGAGAAGCCAAATATCATTTCTGCTCCTATGGCCAGACATGGTCACAATACCAATGCTATTGAAGAAGATTTGTTTGTTACCACAGTTGATGAACTCGTGACTCCACTTCCAACCATTAAGATAAACTTGTTGAAAGCCGGTGTGTTCCCGGACTGTAATAAGGAATGCCATCTCTGCTTATCCTCACCAACTGGTTGCCCTTTGTTGAAAACAGGCATTCAACGCTTGATAGATAACAAAGAGATTATGTTTGAAAGTACTCCTGTTTCACCTGTTCCTGTTGAAGATGTTTCAATCATTACGATCTCCGCCAATTCTTCCAGGGTCTCCACCAAAAGACCCGTTAGAATTACATCGGTTCCGAAAGCAACTCCTCTAATAATCACAATGCCTGGGCCAGTCCCATATGAATCAGACAAAACTGTGCCGTGGAATTACGGAGGGGACATTTACTACCATGGCATCAAACAATATGGGCCGGCCGCCGAAGAGATAAACTTCGAAGAAGAAGATTCCGGCATCAGCAATATTGCCGGAACTAGTAAAATTACCCGAAGCGGTAGGATCTTTTCTCCAGAAATTGCCCCCCAAAGGCAGTTTTTGGACCCGTGGTTATTCCAAAGATTACTTTCGTACCCATAATCATCTCTGCAAACGCTCCTATTGACGAAGCTGTTACAACCCTTGTTGTCATTCCTACCAACACTCCTACTGCTGAAACTCGAGGAAAAAGTATTCAAGTAGAACCTGTCCGGACGAAGGCTCAATCACTGACTATCCCCGAGATATCTAAGAAAGAAATGGAGGAGATCCTAAAAATTATAAAGAGGAGCGACTACGATGTAGTTTAACAATTGGGGAAAACTCCCTCCAAAATCTCCATGCTGGCATTACTACTATGTTTTGAGGCACATGCGAAAGCCTTGGTGAAGTTCCTAAAAACAGCCCATGTGCCTCAAGAGACTTCTGCTGATCAATTCCAAGATTGCATAGCCAGCCTGACATCGGATAATGGCCTAGGCTTCTCGGATGCTGATCTGACACCGAGGGGAAGAAAGCACAATGAGGCATTACATGTCTCTATAGAATATAGAGGCACCACTCTGGCCCATGTCTTGGTGAACACAGGCTCATCCTTGAATGTATTACCGAAAAAAGCTCTTGACAGACTTGACTGTGAAGGAATGACGTTAAAGCCAAGCAACATAGTAGTAAGGGCATTTGATGGCTCGAAGAGGATGGTACACGGGGAGGTGGATATCCCCATAAAGGTTGGGACTCAAACTTTCAATTCAACCTTTTATGTAATGGATATCTGCCCTTCTTACTCCTGTCTGCTAGGACGGCCATGGATCTATAATGCTGGCGCTGTTACCTCTACATTGCACCAGATGCTGAAGTATCCGATTCAAGGAAAGATTATCACTATCCACGGAGATGAAGAATACATGATCAACCATCTCAATTCCTTCAGGTATGTGGAATTGGACGGGGAGTTCATTGAAACTCCTTTTCAACACTTCGAAGAGGTCCCCCAAGAGGTAGCGGTGACCAAGACTGTGTCCTAGATTCCCAAGATTACAAGGCCTCCACTTTGGATGTCATCTCTGAAGGACGCCAAAGCAGTAGTAGAGGAAGGTGGATGCACCATTTGGGGGAAACTTTCGGATATCCCGTATAAGTCTGACAAGTTTGGCCTAATTTTCACTTCAAGGGCTCAAAAGGATGTACGATGTGCCCGTGATGGAGGGCCACCCTTGAAAATTAGCAATCGAGAGGTCAACGCGGTAGAAGTTGGTGAAGATGATTGCAACCTGGATGATTGGATCTTTCCGACTGTCAATGGAGAACTCAGCAATTGGGAAGCTAGAGACTTCGTCCCAATAACTTTTATCCCACAATAATTTATCTTTACATTTTGTTGGATCTGTAATATTCAAAAACAATTTGCACTCTTAAAATCTTGTGTCTTGCCCGAGGCACAATGGTCCATTTGTAAGGGTTATTATTTCATCTTCATATGACATCAATGAATCATGGACGTTTTTCGCATACAAGCTTTTGTGATCATTGTTTTTCTTTTACATTTTATTTTCTTTTAAAGATAGCTATACCCTTACACACACCCACACTCGCAAATGCAGGTATCCATCCATTCTGGATCCCATGGGTAACGATACTGCTATGGCCTTTCATGATTCTTAGGATCTAATCTACCAAGCCAAAGACGAAGGTGAGGAAGATTGTGAAGTACTAGGAGAACTTGCGAGACTGCTACAACAAGAGGAAAGAACCATTTAGACTCACGAGGAACCTGTGGATACGATCAACCTGGGTACCGAGGAGGATAAAAAAGAGGTCAAGGTGGGTGCCAATCTGGAACACAGAGTCAAGGAGCGTCTGATTCAGTTGTTACACGATTATGTTGAAGTTTTTGCCTGGTCTTATGAAGACATGCCAGGACTTGATACAGACATCGTGGTACATCATTTGCCTACAAGAGAAGATTGTCCGCCAGTAAAACAAAAGGTTTGCTGCATGAGACCTGATATGTCAGAAAAGATTAAAGCGGAGGTCATGAAACAATTCAATGCTGGATTCTTGGATGTCACCTCCTACCCTCAATGGGTTGCCAACATTGTTCCCGTACCTAAAAAAGACGGAAAAGTACGAATGTGTGTGGACTATAGAGATTTGAATAGGGCGAGCCCTAAAGATGATTTTCCATTCCCCCACATTGATATCCTGCTTGACAATACGACACAATACAAAGTGTTTTCCTTCATGGACGGATTCTCAGGTTATAACCATATCAAAATGGCACATGAGGACATGGAGAAAACAACATTTGTCACACAGTGGGGAACATTCTGCTACAAGGTAATGCCATTCGGATTGAAGAATGCTGGGGAAACCTATCAGCGTGCCATGTTAGCTTTATTTCACGACATGATACATCATGAAATAGAGGTCTACATAGACGATATGATAGCCAGATCGCAAACAGAAGAAGAGCATCTTGATCACTTACAAAAGTTGTTTGAGAGACTGAAGAAGTACAAGATGAGGTTGAATCCAAACAAGTGCACATTTGGAGTACGGTCCGGTAAACTCCTAGGCTTTGTCGTCAGTAACAAAGGTATTGAGGTCGATCCTGCCAAAGTTAAAGCAATACAAGAAATGCCTGCTCCTCATACTGAGAAGGAAGTCAGAGGATTCTTGGGACGTTTGAATTATATTGCCAGATTCATTTCTCACCTAACAGCTACTTGTGAGCCAATCTTCAAACTATTGAAGAAAGATCAAGTAGTCAAATGGAATGATGAGTGCTAAGTTGCTTTTGACAAAATCAAAGAATACTTATAAGAACCTCCTGTATTGATGCCACCAGTCGAGGGAAGACCATTGATCATGTATCTGACTATTTTAGAAAACTCGACGGGGAGTGTATTGGGGAAGCATGACGAGTCTGGACGAAAAGAGCACGCTATTTATTACCTAAGCAAAAAGTTTACCGACTGTGAAACCAGATATTCACTGCTCGAGAAAACTTGTTGCGCTCTGGCACGGGCTTCTTGCCGGCTAAGACAGTATATGCTGACTCATACTACCTTATTGATATATAAGATGGATCCAATAGAATACATCTTCAAAAAGCCTGCTCTTTTTGGGAGAATAGCTAGATGGCAGATGATCCTGACATAGTACGACATACAGTATACTACCCAGAAAGCTATAAAGGGCAGTGTATTAGCTGATCACCTTGCTCACCAAGCTGTAGAAGACTATCAGTCCATGAAGTTTGAATTCTCGGATGAAGACATCATGACATTAGACAATTGTGAAGAATTCAGACCATATGACGGACCTGAACAAGGATCCCGATGGACCCTGTTCTTTGATGGAGCCTCCAATGCACTCGATAATTGTATCGGTGTTGTACTCATATCTCTAGAGGGGTGTCATACTCCCTTTACTGCCAGACTTTGCTTCAACTGTACAAACAACATGGCAGAATACGAAGCGTGCATCTTCGGTCTCAAAGCTGCCATAGACTTGGGAATCAAATCCTTAGATGTGTTTGGAGATTCAGCTTTGGTCATCAGTCAGATCAAAGGGGAATGGGACACTAAGCACCCAAACCTTATCCCTTACAAAGAACATGTTTTGACATTGCTACCACATTTTGAGAATATTACCTTCGAGCATTTCCCGCGAGAAGAAAATCAGCTAGCAGACGCTCTAGCCACAATGTCATCTATGTTTAAACTTAATTGGGATAAGGAGGCTCCCCAGATCACCATCGAACGAATGGATGAACCAGCACACTATCACAAGATTAATACTGAAGAGGTAGTGAACCAACCTTGGTTTCATGAAGTCAGGAGGTATCTCGAGGATCAAGAATATCCAGAAGGAGCTTCGATCAATGATAAGAAGTTCTTAAGGAGATTCTCTGCTAAATTCTTTCTTAGTAGTGGCATCCTGTACAAACGCAATCATGACTCCGTTTTGCTTCGGTGCGTGGATAAGGTTGAAGCTGAAAAGATCATGGCTGAATTACACGAAGGTACTTTTGGCACCCACTCCAGTGGGCATACAATGGCGAAGAAAATCCTACGGGCAGGCTATTATTGGTTTACCATAGAAGAAAATTGCTATCAACACTCTCGAACCTGTCATAAGTGTCAAATTTATGCTGACAAGGTGCACGTACCTCTGGTTCCTCTGAATGTATTGATGTCTCCTTGGCCCTTTGCTATGTGGGGAATTGATATGATTGGAGAAATCAAGCCAACAACCTCCAATGAACATCACTTCATCCTAGTGGCCATTGACTATTTTACAAAATGGGTGGAGGCAGCTTCCTTCGCTTCCGTTACCAAGAATGTTGTTGCCCACTTCATCAAGCAAAACCTTATTTGCCGGTATGGTATCCCGGAAAGGATCATCACTGACAATGGTACAAATCTCAATAACACTATGATCACCATATTATGCGAGCAATTCAAGATCTAGCATCACAATTCTTCTCCCTATCGGCCAAAGATGAATGGTGTTGTCGAAGCTGCAAATAAAAACATTAAGAAGATCATACAGAAAATGACAGTCACATACAAAGACTGGCATGAGATGTTACCATTCGCTCTTCACGATTATCGTACCACGGCTCGCACATCAACTGGGGAAACACTTTATTCTTTGGTTTACGGCATGAGGTTGTCTTGCCTATTGGGGTTCAGATCCCCTCCCCGAGGATTATGAAGGATGTAGGGTTGAACAAAGACGATTGGATCCAGACTCGACTTGATCAACTGAATTTGATTGATGAAAAGAGACTTACTGCTGTTTTCCATGGTCAAATGTATCAAAAACGGATGATCAAGACTTTCAACAAGAAAGTCAGACGCCAAGTATATCAAGTTGGGGACTTAGTGATCAAACGTATCATCTTGCCACAAAGTGATCCCAGGGGTAAATGGACTCCTACCTATGAAGGACCATTTGTAATCAAAAACATATTCTCCGGTGGGGCAATGATCTTGACCACCATGGATGGCGACGACCTACCACACCCTGCGAATGCGGACATAGTCCAAAGATACTACACATAAGAGACCCGCTAGATTGACACACCTAGGCAAAATAAGGGCGTCCCGGCGAACCAAAAGGTTCGGGAAAAATTTAGGGATAAAACAAAAATCTGTACACCCGGCAAGTTGAAAACCCGAAAGGGCGACTTGGGCAAAAAAGGGTTTTCAGGAGGACTGAAAACCCGAAAGGGCGGTCCAGGAAAAAGTTAGGGAATTAAGGAATATGACTATGTCCCATCGGATCACTTTACAGAAAACCTTTGGCTTCCACTGACAAACTCAGAGTTTCTGATCAATTCAATCATCTTCGGACGAAGCAACAAATAGACAAGATGCTCAGATATACGAAGGCTATAGCAGAATGGGAACCCCATGGGATTATTACACGTAGCTATCTTTCTTTGTATAAAATTTTTCTTGTTTTACGATAGCACTCTCCTACTAGAATGTTTGTCCCCTTTGTACAAAATATTTACTCAAAGTCAATACAAAGATATCCCTTTGAAAGTGCAAAAACTATTTGTCATTTTTTCTTTACGCTTGTGTTTTGCTTACAAAAACGTCCAATGATTCGTTGTTGAACATATGCATTTGAACATGATTAATGTTTACAAATAAATAAAACGAGAAAGACAATTACTGATAGGTTGAAAGAATAGGAAAATGTCTCTAGGCTAATCCATAAGTAATCCCCTACAGTACATCATTTAAATCCCCAGCGAAACGAAGTTCCCAGTTATCAATCCCCAACAAAAGTCGTCAAATTTCTCGGGACTCCCCAACAAATCTTACAAGCAGTACATGACATTGCCCTCACAATAGAATTTACTTCTCTCAACAAAAGTTCATCAGTACTTCAACTCCAAGACATGAAAATTCACATATCCTCAGCGGCATTCAGGGATTTATTTTCCTCAATCAAACAGCAATGCAGCAAATTAGTTCACATGCACATACATTGCATCCACATATTATAAGCATTAATAAAGCAAATACATTGCATCATACATTTCATGCAAACATAACTTTGTATTTTAGCTAACATTTTACCCTTTTCAGGATAAGATTAACAGCTACCATTAACAATATGCAATCTTGATACAGTTCAGATATGCTCCAGACACTGATGCCATTCTGATACTCATTTAGATGCAACTTTCAGATACAGTTTAGATACGCTCCAGACACGGATGCCATTTTGATAAACATTTAGATGCAACTTTCAGATACAGTTCAGATACGCTCCAGACACGGATGCCATTCTGATACTCATTCAGATTCAACTTTCAGATACAGTTCAGATACGCTCCAGACACGGATGCCATTCTGATACTCATTCAGATTCAACTTTCAGATACAGTTCAGATACGCTCCAGACACAGATGCCATTCTGATACTCATTCAGATTCAACTTTCAGATACAGTTCAGATACGCTCCAGACACGAATGCCATTCTGATACTCATTCAGATTCAACTTTCAGATACAGTTCAGATACGCTCCAGACACAGATGCCATTCTGATACTCATTCAAATTCAACTTTCAGATACAGTTCAGATACGCTCTAGACACGGATGCCATTCTGATACTCATTCAAATTCAACTTTCAGATACAGTTCAAACACGCTCCAGACACGGATGCCATTCTGATACTCATTCAGATTCAACTTTCAGATACAGTTCAGATACGCTCCAGACACGGATTCCATTCTGATACTCATTTAGATTCAACTTTTAGATACAGTTCAGATATGCTCCAGACACGGACGCCATTCTGATACTCATTCTTTCAACTTATAAATTACAATTCAACAAGCATTCTTGGATGGCATCTACAATCCCATCTCCAACAAGATTCTATCACCTCTCCAAATGGCATCTTTAAGCCTATTCCCTCTACCACACATCGTCGAGTGCAAATTTCTGGGCACTCTAGTGTCCAATCATCTTTCACCTTCGAGTCACGAATGGCAAAACTCGCCAATCTAACTCTTCAAGTATAAGAAGATTGAACAGGGGAAGCTGTTATACCCAAAAATTTGCCTTCTTATTTATCAAGATTTTTCTCACAACATCTTTTGGACTCAAGACTGGATTAGGGCTTGACCAGCTCAAGACATCTCATCATGCATTGATAACCCAAAATTAGGGTTTGAGATTGCACAAAGATTTTTGGACTATCAATGCTTCATATGACTTTCAAGGATAAGTATGGACCCCGAAGATTACTCATGTCCATTTTCAAGCCTTGAATCACGTTTTTGATCAGTCAATTGGACAGTTGAACTAAAAATCAGCTGTATTGGGGAAAAAGTCAACCATGGCCAATTTACAGTCAAAATTCATAATTTTTTATCCACATTAACATCTTGGACTCATATGTATCATTTGATCAAGTTTGGACCATAATTCCTCATGAAATTTGATCAAATCATCAAAAGGGCAAAATGGTCAAAATTAGGGTTTTGACTGAGAGAGGGCAATTTCTGATTTTTGACCTAGAAAATGACCAATTGGTTTGAAGCATGATTTCAAGATTTAAATTGCATCATATTGACCTAATGACATGGTTCAAAATATTGCAAATCCATTGGATTGACAGATGAATTTTTTAGTCAATTGAACAAAAGTCAACTATATACTGAAAAGTCAAACTTTGACTTTTTGGTCAAAATCAAATACCAAGGATCACAATTCATCAAAATATGTCTAAATGTGAAACTTGTTCATCAAGAAATCAAATATTGAAGATTTTGTTTTGAAATTTGAAATTTTCTTAACTTAGAAATTTTTCTAAGTATAGAAAATGTCTTATTTTTTCTCAACTTTGAGCCGAATTCTCACCATGATACGAGATGATTCAAAGAAAGTTCCCAACATGAAAGTTGTAGACCTCCATGAAATTTACAACTTTTCTACACACAATTTCTCCTAAAGATGCTTGTATCTCAAGATATAGTTTTGTGAATACATGCTCATGAACTAAAATAACTTAGTGAAATTTTGCCCTAATTTAGGCTGGTTTTTTACCTAACTTCATGGAAACTTTTCACCTAGTTCCAAGAGGAATATTGGAAAGAAATTCAAATATGAGTTATAAATAACATTTCAAGATTTCCAAAATGTCCAAGAACTCCTTGAGATCATTCTTGAGTAGGGAGAATCGAAGAGATGAAGTTGGCAATTTCTCACTTTGATTTCAAGCCATTTCATAATGAACCAAAATTCAAATTCAAACCTAGGCTGCATAATCCTTGCTTTGCAGGCCTCAAACTTGTTTCTCACTCCATAATTAAATGTTTACACAACTGATAGAGCTTTAATCCAAGCATTAGAGCCTTTGTCCAAGCTACAATTCCATAAATGGCACAAAGTTGCCATTTCCATTTTGATAAAGCACAACTTTTGCAATTGTCAACTCCTTGAGCTTTGCACTTGTTCTTTCTACACACACAAACCCTATAAACCAAAAGAAATGTGTCTAAGACCTGTACCAACTCAGATCAGGTTTGTACAAGCACATAGAGAGTTGTTTCCTCACTTTTCTTCAAAAGCAAGCAATAGAGCCAAAAGACTATAACTCAGAAATATTGAGGAAGCTTGAGTTCTAACCTTTTCTATACTTATACACAAATGTATTGTGACTTAGAACACGATGAATAAAGCTTAAAAACTCTCCCAAACTCTCTACCACTGAAAACCTGCCATAACTTGCAGTTTTGCACCTTGCATAGCAATCTCAAAAACCACTTGTGCATTTTAAGTTTTAACCACCTAAACACTTAACCTACATCATATCTAAGTGTTCCAGACTATTATCCCCTCACTGTAACTCCTCTTTCTCCATCTGCCACTTTTGCATTTCAAGCTTGCAGGTTGACTTGAGTAGGGAGATTCAGGAACTTTCAAGGCAAAGTAAGGATTGGAACACACTCAGGGAGGTTTAGGCAAGCTAAACAGATTCTCAGGCCTTCTCAAAACTTGCTCAAACTCCATTCACGATCTCAACTAAAAGAGGTTAAAACTCTAACTTCAATCTCTTTATACAAGCATCCTTTGGTCTTGATTTGTGAAAATAAAATATAGATATCCTTACACTAAAGCCAACCATGCTCATAGATTTCATATATATTCATTGTGTATAGAGAATTTTGGATTTGAAATTTCTGTAAAAATTAGGTTTTAAATTAGGGCCAGTAAAATTAGCTTTGATATTTAACTTTTAGTTTACATGAGTTACATGGTTGAAATCATGGGAAGAAATACTATCATTTTCATGTTTGGAGTTTCCATTTTCATGGAGAAATGAGAGAGATACAGGTGGTCCGGCTAGCTAGAGGAAGAAGACGAAGTACAGGTCAAGGAAGTGATTCATGTCATGTATTTTTATTTTTATTTGAACTAACGGATGTACAGCCACCCCAGTGGTACGGTAGCGCGTAGAAATGCCTAAGCTCACAGGTTCGAGCCTTGGCGCTGCCTTTTTGCATTTTTTCCATATTTTTCATCTTTTTTTTGCAGCGTGGGCTCAGCACAATTGGGCCCTATGTTTTTTTTCTAACATCCACCTCTTGATTACTCATGGCACCCTTGGCCCACCTATTTTTATTTATTTATTTTATTTTGTTTTATTTCATTAAATATATTTTTCTTAAATATTATAAAATCATAAAAAATATAAAAATGATAAATATTATATTTTGTTTTATTTTATTTTATTTTCTCATAAAAAATATTTTTATTTAGTTATATATTAACTATTTTTCTTAATAAACTTGTAAATAAAAAATAGAATTAGGTTAATTCTTTATTCTTTTTTTTCTCTCACACTTATAAATATTTATTTTAACATGTAAAAGGACTAAAATATTTCATAAATACTATTTATCATCTTCAAGACAAAAATACAAAAAAATACTTAAAAAACTTTATTTTCTTTTAACAAATTAGAATTAGGGTTAATCAATTTCTAATAAATAATTTCCCTTTCTTAAAATATTAGGTTTAGTTCAAAACTCTTTTTTCACATAAAAAACAAAAATCTTTTTCTTGCATATACATATCTTTGCATATTTAACTTATATTATACATTATTTATTCCAATATTTTTACAAATTCAATTTAGTTTTAATAGTTTAATTAGATTTATATTATTGCAAATCCCCATTCATAATTTGTATACTCCCCTCCCATAAAATGTTGTAATAGCGTAGTAATCTTTAAATTACGCAATTTATCGCTTTTACATAACATGTTAGTAACTAGGGTTTGTATGGCAAGATAAAATAATCAAATGAAAAACCCTAATCCAAGACAATATCAAGCATGAAAATAATACACTTGCACACAAGCACCCTTAGGGTTACTCCACTTGGTTGCCTTACACAAAAAATGGCCATATTATGCATGTGAAGTATTTTAGCAAAACAAACAAATATAAAATCATAGTCCCTCGATGACGCTATCTAAAGTTGCCTTACAAAATGATCTTGGTCCCTCAAAAAATGCTAAGATACTACGTCCGTCCCGTTTACATCCAAAGATAGTGTTGCTTACCAAATATATGGTAAGACAACAATATCAAAGGGAAAGAAAATGAACAAGAAAGACATTTTAGTAGGTAGATTACTTCTAGTTACTTGCTCCATTTCAAAACAACTATCCTTGCTATTTTCAAAAACAAACACACACATTTCCAAACATCTTACAAACATTGAAAACATTTTTTAAAAAGACAAACATCTTTGTATACATTCTTACAAACGAGAATCATTACAAAGATTGCCTAAACAATGGCCTCTTTTACAAAATACTTTCAAAACCACACAAAGTGCAATTTTAAAACAAAAGCAAGTGATCTAGCAAGTAACTAAGAGCCCATGGAAAACCATGGATGAAAAGGGTGCTAATACCTTCCTTTTTCATAATCTACCCCCCGAACTCAAGAAACAATCTCAAAGGTCTTTCCTGTGCTTTTTCACCTTTCCTTATTGGATAAAAGAAAAGTCAGTGGCGACTCTTGCTAACCGCAACATTTGTGATAAAACACAAAACCTCAAGTCAGTTCTCCCACCGTATCACATACACCAAACACTTTCAAATGAAATATTTTCAAAAGTCAACACTTTGTATGCATTCTTATAGAGACGAGAATCATTACAAAGTTCACCTAAACGAAGACACTTTTCAAAAATACTTTCAAAACACACCAAACACTTTCAAAAACATGAAATGTTTTCAAAAAGTACAACACTTTGTATGCATTCTTATAGAGACGAGAATCCTTACAAAGTTTTCCTAAACAAAGACACTTTTCAAAAATACTTTCAAAATCCACCACAAACACATTTCAAACAAAACAATTTCAAAAGTGATCTAGCAAGAAATTAAGAGCCCATAGATAACTATGGATAAAAAGGGTGCTAGCACCTTCCCTTTTCATAACCTACCCCTCGAACTCAAGAAAATATCTCAAAGGTCTTTCCTGTTCTTTTCACCCTTTCCTTTATTGGATAAAAGAAAAGGTGTCGGCGACTCTTGCTATCCTCAACAATTGCGATAAAACGCAAAACCACCAAGTCAGTTCTCCAACCATATCACAGAACTGGCGATTCTGTTGGGGAATATCTTAAAAGTGGGGTTACCTTAGAGCTAGATCGCATTTAATTGCTTTCATTGTTTAATTTGTTTGCTTTACATTTATGGATCCTTGTTTGGGTTTGTATTGATCCTCTACCCGGATCTGGGAACATCATTAGGTAAGTAGCAATAGATTGTGGGGACTGTGCAGGGTATACCAACATGGTCGAAGCGATGGCTACGTTAGTGTGACACATTTGTTGGTACCGGTAGCCCTTGAGTCTAGTCAAGGAGAATACGAGGCCGCTGTATGGTGTCACGAAGCATTAATTGACCTTAGAACCTTTAATTGAACAAATTGACCATTAGGAAGTAGTGAGATAGCCGACTTTGGTGCAGTCCAAAGTTGGTTGATACTCGATACTACGCTGATTAAGATTGGACTTTCGGGATATTTCGATCGCCAATAAAGAGGCTTGCGCTAAAACAATGCCTGATGAAGAAAGATCAGTGATATTGAGATTCCCTAGAACCCGATTATTTTCTAGGACATATTGAACCAACTAAACTTCAAAAGAGTACTTACTTTTGAAACCCATGCAAGCCTAAACCTAAGGACTTGTTTGCTTTGCTTGCATATGATTACTTGTACATAAACATAGCATTTTTAATAACCATTTCAAGGACCTCAAGGGTTTGTGATGCAGGGTTATATTGAACTAGACGTCTATCAAGGGGCAAGAGGATTTATTTTCCTCTAGCTAAATGCTGTCAAAAAGCCAAAGAGTCAAGGGCTATGACCCACTTTACACGGTGAGCTTATTCTCGTAGAAGGACATTCAACGATACAAAGTTCTTCAACCAAAGTTGTGATCAAAGTTCAAACTTCTGACATTTTCTTATGTTTACCCCGCAAGATCCTTGAAAACATTGCATCCACATACCATGCATCATCTCATGACAGGTTTTCCCCATACAAGTTTTCTCATCTGCTTACTGTTTATTTCAGTAGAGATGACTCTAGAACAGACTATCAAGGATCTTCAGACCCAAAATGCTCAGCTTCAAGAAATGTTCTTGAACCTATCCAAGGGGCAAGAAGAAGTGAAAGCACTCCTCACTAAGATCATAACCAAGAAGAATCCCGAGGACAACAAGGATGACCAGTTGGAATGATTACAAACTGAAATGGCAACCATGAAAATCCAGATGATGGGTCAGATAGTAGGTCAGATGGTTCTTATCCAAAACGTAGTCGGGGACAAGAAGAGTTGAGAATTCTAGTCAACAAGCTTCATCAAGACAGATGCAATCGTGTGGAACAAACGGCTAGAATTGAGGATCAAGTCATTAAACAGCCCCTAATAAGACACGAAGTTGGTTTGATCGAGAGAACACCTTTCAAAATGGCTGTTATGCCAAGAGTCTAACAACGACCTCACCAACCACGATAGGGTGGCCCGTGTAAGCAAGATACGCCCAAAAGATAATTTACTGAGATCAACATGCCCTTGGCTCAAGCATTGCATCATATGTTGGAAGTCAAACGGCTTACATTGAGGGAGCCTCCTCAAAAACCTAATACTTCTGCTCCCCGCTACAAACACAATGAAAAGTTCACATACCACTCCAACACTCGGGGACACGACACTAACCACTGATGGGCATTGAAGAACAAGATTCAAGACCTGATTGACGAAGGAGTGTTGGAATTTATACAAGATGGTCAACTGGATTTCTTCTGTCACCCCTCAAAGACACACAATCTGAAGTGAGAAGTTTAGGCGGAGAAAATTTTGTTTATTCGAATTTTCAGTTGTAATTTCTTTGTTTGCTTAAACATTTGTCCTTATGTCAGACTTTGGTTATTCTCATTAACACATTGCATATGTTTGTCTTGAGTTAATCCATTCGTTTTCACTATACGGAAATTATGCTTTTACTTCTTTTTGTATGATATTCAACTCTCGATTACAAACTGTAAGCCTTTAGAGGGAGGATGACAAAAACAATGCCATAATATCATGCAATATGCTTTTAGACAGACCTTGCTGACGATGTACATGCGTTCTTCCAATTCCTAAACAGTGGAGTTATAAGGAAGATAATCTCTAGTTAACCCCTTTGAGCCAAAGAAGTAGGAGTTTTCTTTTTCACACAATTTGAAACCTCTAATCATAACCTGGGGCAGAGTAGTTCTCAGTTAATTCCAAATGCGCATTCGGTTGCAAGATTTCACTTCATACACAACGAATGACATAAAAAACATCCTTCTCTATCAAAAGACAGCGATGGTTCCCCATAAAATAGGCAGTCATTATCTCTCAAGAGAAAAGCCCGCTAAGTCAAAACCTGTGAAGGAGACTTAATAAAAACGGGGGCATCCCGCTGGCTGTAATCTCAAAACAAGAATAGTCAGGAAAAAATTAGGGACAGTAGATCAAAAAAGAGGTCACTACAAATCCCAATCAACAAAAAAATATTGCAAAAAATGGCTGGCTCCTCAAATGAACTTAACCATCACCAAAATATGATTCCGGATTTAATTGGAATCCAAACGCGCAATTAACTGAGTATAGGACTGGAGAACATCATGAAGAATGGGTAGGTACCAATAAACTTTGAGCCTTATCCTTTTTTTCTTAAACCATGAACCAGACCATGTTACAACCCCTTAAAAGTCCTAATTGAAGCATGGGTTAGTTCGAAAGCATACTGTTACAAAAGGTATCTTGACTCCTGTAAGGCTTACGGTAAATCCTGAGTTGAATTCATATTCTTACAAAATTCTTTGATTTGCTAAAAATGAATTTTTAAAAACTTCAAGACAAACATAAACTTTGCATTGTTTACCGTTGTTTGCATATGGCTAATTGTTTGACAAACAGAGAATTCGCACGGCGAATATCCGATGAACGAAAATTATCTCAAGAAACAAAATCACTTCAAATGGAAAAACACTTCCAATGATAAATCTCCCATAATCAAGGGGGCATGACACGTTATTTTCCAACTCATCTGTGGCAGTCAAGTCAAGATTCCAAGAAATCTCTCATAAAATCCTGAATAGCCAGGGGCAGGTCTCCATCGGAATCACTTAGGGAATTGAACATGAATTCCAGTAAAGGGTCACGTATGACCAATCAAACATTTTCTGGCAGTGCTACAACACTTACTACTATGGACAGTGACAAATCCCCACAAAGTCCCTTTCATAGGTTGATCCCTAGAGAAGTCGGTAGAGCCACCTCTATAAATTTATTCCCACAGAATAATCTTCACGGATAAGGGTACAAACGTTACAAGGCCAAATTCATGGATATCCCTACAGAATCACTTCAATAAGATTATCCCACAAAGTTGGATTCATGCAATCCACAACCAGAGTTTCAATCTCTCAAAAACCCTCTCCCCAGCTGAGTTGGTCTTAAAGAAGAATCCTTGTGGAGTTCTTCCTAAAGAATTCACTTCCCTAATAGGTCGTCAAAATATTCTCTTGAACATGGTTTATTTCCCCAACAAAATTCAAATTCCCCAGCTTAAATTTTTCTCTCAGACTATTACAAATCAATGGACAAAACCCCTTAATCCCCGGTAGAGTCATTGCATTGCCAAACGGAGTCGTTACTATCTCAGTAAGTTATTGTGAAGCCTGGAACTTGACCAGGTAATAGTTTAACTTCAATTTCTTATGAAGTCTGGAATCCGACCAAATAACAGTTCGAGTTACTGAAACTTGGACCCGACCAGATACCTATTAACCTCAAGATTAAATTGCTAAAACCTGGACCCGACCAAATAATAGTTCAAGTTGCTGAAACCTAGACCCGACCAGATAATCGTTCGAGTTACTGCGAAACCTGGACACAACCAGATAATAGTTTAACTTCTTCAAATCACTAACAAAACTCCTCTTCCCCAGTAGAGTTTGCCACTATCCCCAGTGAGTTGCTGCAAAGCCTGGAATCCGACCAGATAATTATTAACTTCTTTATCCCCAGCAAGTTACTGTGAAGCCTAGAACCCAACAAGATAACAACTAAAATTCCTTCCTCTCCAATCAAGATATAGCTCCCCAGTAGAGCAATGGATAACTAAAACTCCTGAACTCTATTCCCCAAGCAGAAATCAACACTCCCCATAGAGTTTCCTCAAGTAAAGTCAATGTTCCCCATCGGAATTCTCCTCAAATAACAAAGCAGGAATCCCCAGCGGAAACAGTCTAAACAAAGTTTGAAGATAAACATACTCTTCATCCTCAACAGCGATCTGGGATTTAACTTCCCAAAACTCCCCAGCATTTTTCAAGGGTTTATTTTCCCGGACAAAGATGCACTTCAATAGCATTTCACATTCATACATCATAGCATATTCATACAAAGCGCATATAGCACAACCTCATTTTTTAGAACACCATTACATAATGCATTTCATACATCATGACATTGCATACAGCTAACTCTTTACCTTTTCAGGAAAGATCAATCAACAGATAATTATCATCAACAATTTTCAATAGGTCCAAGAATAGTTCCTGAAATAAGACAGAGCAACTACCTACGCGACTAGATACAGCTTCACACATGCTCATCCTGAAGTAATCTTACACAGATTCTTTCTCATAAATTTCTAGATGCAGCTTCACACGGGCTCTTCATGAAGTAATCTTACACAGGTTCCTTCTAATTTCCATATGAAGTTTCACACTGACTCATCCTGAAGCAGCCCTACCCAGGCTCCTTCTCATATTTTTCCAGATGAAGTTTCACACGGACTCATTCCAAGTAGCACTACCTAGGCTCCTTCTCATGTTTCTCCAGATGCAGTTTCTCAAAGACTCATCCCGAAGCAGCCCTACCCAGGCTCCTTCTCATATATTTCCAGATGAAGTTTCACACTAACTCATCCCGAAGCAGCCCTATCCAGGTTCCTTCTGATATATTTCCAGATGCAGTTTCACACGGACTCATCCCGAAGCAGCCCTACCCAGGCTCCTTCTCATATATTTCCAGACAAAGTTTCACACAGGCTCATCCTGAAGCAGCTATACCCAATTTTCTTCTCATGAATTTCAAAATGAAGTTTCACACAGACTCATCCCAAAGCAGCCCTACCCAGGCCCCTTCTCATATATTTCCATATGAAGTTTCACACAGACTCATCCTGAAGAAGCCCTACACAGGCTCCTTCTCATGAATTTTCAGATACAATTTCACACGAACTCATCCCAAAGTAGCCCTACCCAGGCTCCTTCTCATGTATTTGTAGATACAGTTTCACACGGACTCATCCCAAAGCAGCCCTACCCAGGCTCCTTCTCATATATTTCCAGATAAATTTTCACACTGACTCATCCCGAAGCAGCCCTACCCAGGCTCCTTCTCATAAATTTCAGATGCAGTTTCACACAGACTCATCCCGAAGCAGCCCTACCCAGGCTCCTTCTCATAAATTCCAAATGCAGTTTCACACGGACTCATCCTGAAGCAGCCCCACCCAGGCTCCTTCTCATGTATTTCCAAATGCAGCTTCACACGGGCTCATCCTGAAGCAATCTTACACAGGTTCCTTCTAATGTATTTCCAAATGCAGCTTCACACAGGCTCAACATGGGTCCATTCCAGCATATCACTCAGATTTAATCGACCAAAGATTTATTCTGATACTTCTCCGACGCCTACTGTTTCGGTATAAATCGACCAAATATTTATTCTGATGCTTCTTCCAATCTCTATCAATAGTCACTTTGGATGGAATCTATAAGCCCATCTCTGACAAATTCTTTATCACTTATCCAAATGGCATATTTAAGCCCATTCCCGACACAATCAACTAACACATCATCAAGTGCAAATTTCTGGGCACTCTAGTGTTCAATCAACTTTCACCTTCAAGTCACGAATGACGGACCCGCCAATCTAACTCTTCAGGTTTAAGAAGATTGAACAGGGGCAGCTGTTGTACCCCAAAATTTTCCCTCTAGAAATTTCATAAAATACCTCTAATGCTCAATGGTTCCCAAGGAATTGATCAAACAAAATCACCTCCAAAACATTGAGACCACAAAACAGGGTTTTGACTAAGAACGACTGATCAATGACTTTTAGCCTAATACATGACTTATGGCTTGAAGCATAATCTCAAAGAATCAAATATGACATGTTGACCCAATTCCATGGCTCAAAACATCTCTCAAGATCATTGGATTGACAGATGAAATTTAGTCAACTGATGAAAAAGTCAATTGTACATTGAAAAGTCAAACTTTGACTTTTTGATCAACAATAAGTTTCAAAGATAAAAATTCATCAAGACATTCAAAAATACAAAGCTTGATCATCAATAAATCAAGAAAGTCAAAATTCAATGTGAAAAGTCAAACTTTTCAAGACTTAGAATTTTTTTAAGTGTTTTTGTACATGATAATTTCATTACTTCATGCCATTCTTTCACCAATATGTAAGATGATTCAAAAGAAACTTTCAAAATGAAAGTTGTAGATCTTGATGACATCTACAACTTTGCTTTGCTGATCAAGTCCTAGAAGTGCTTAGATTTTGAGTTATAAATTCATGAAGTCATGGCATTTTTGAATAAACACTTAGAGAAATTTTCAGCAAGTTTGGTCAGGTTTTTATCCCAACTTCTTGGCCAGTTTTCATTAAGTTCAAGTTTGATTTAACAAAAGTTGAAAACATGAAAGTTGTAAAGGATGTTTCAAGCTTTCCAAAACATCTAAGATCGCGAATTTATCATACTTGAGCTAAGAGATTCAAGGACCTGAAGTTGGGCATTCATTCTTGATTTACAAGGCAGATTTGTGATGAACCAGGAACCAAAATCTTAGCTATGCTGCATAATCTTAACTTTACAAGCCTCAAACTTGTATATCACTCCTTAATTGGATGCTTACACAACTGGTTAAACTATGATCCAAGTGTTTGAGCCTTTGTCCAAGTGATCATTCCATTTTTGGAAGAAAGCAACATATCCATTCTTGAAAAGTTCACTTTAATCACAAAGTCAATTTATTGAGCCTCTAACTTGTTGTTCTGATCACACTCAACTCCTACAAGTCAGGAAAAACATGTTTAAAGTGATCAACCACTTTAGATAGCTTGGTTCAAGCATTGGAAACATGTTCTTCATGCTTGCTTAAAAAACAAGCAAGATAGCCATAACATGTGATTCAAAATCTGAGTTGTTTCAAGTCTCAAACCTTCTCTATAAATAGAGAGGCCAATTGCAAGAGAAAGAGGTGAGAAAAATAGAGAGAAAATCCAGAATTTTTGTTGATAAACCCTTAAAATCTCATATTCACAAAAAGCCATAACAGTCCACAAAGCTTCCACTCTTGAGTTTTGAAGTCCAAAACTTTGAACCTCTCATACCTTGCAAAGCTCTGCCCAAACAAACTATCCAAACACTCCACATACATCATATAGAAGTTTGTTCAAACTCAAGAACAAGCTTCTGTAACACCTCTATTTTTTTCCAAGTTCAAGAGCAGTCAAGGCAGCAACTCAAGCTCAAAGCATAAATTCTAGCATCAAGATAAGTCTTCTTTGACTTTAACCCTTCATTTCAAGCATAATTAATGACTCATCTTTGAAGATAAAATGTAGCAACCATTTCACTTGAAGTTAACCTTTTGCTTGTCTTCCATGCTTGTCAATTATATGTTAAGAACTAACTTGTACAGACCATAAAACAATATTGGAGTGAAAAAATTACAGTATGAGTCGACACATACCTATATGAGTCGACACGTCTTAGTGGAAAAACAGGTTATGAGTCGACACAAAGCCTTTATGTGTCGACACATATTGTTATACAAGGACAAAATAGAAGGAATTAAGAGTGTACGAGTCGACACAAAGCACGTATGAGTCGACACATGTAGGAAATGAGTCGACACATACCCTTATGCATCGACTCATACTGAGTTGATTAGGATCAAGAAAAGCTTATGTGTCGATGCAAAGGAGCATGTGTCGACACATAATGTTTAAAAATGCAGTTTTCCATTCTTTTAAACTATTTTATCTATTTTAACATATCTTCTTCATTTCTATTCAATATGGTTGTAATATTTAAGCTCCTATTCCATCCACATTCATAAATTGTATCCCCATCCCTCTATTGATGTAACAGTGTAGGATTTTAATTTTTGCAAATTTATCGTTTTCATATAACTGTTAGTAATTAGGGTGTGTATGGCAAGATAAAATCAATTCTTAGAAAAACCCTAATCTCAAGACAAAAATGCATGTAATCGAACACACTTTTCACACTTGCACCTCTAGGGTTAACTCCACTTTGTTGCCTTAAAAATGGTCATGATATGCATGTGAGACATCTTAGCCAAAACAAATCAAAAATACAAGATCAAAGTCCCTCGATGATGCTAAGAATGTTTCCTTATGAATTATCTTATTCCCTTAAGAGAAATGCTAAGATATCTCACAACATTGCATCTTATGACTATTCGATGACCCTCGCCCATCCCTTCACATCCAATGATAGGGCTTCTTATCAATCAATGATAAGATATCAACATCTAAAGGAGGAGGAAATGAACAAAAGACTTTTTGAGTAGGTAGAACGTTCTTAGTTGCTTTCTCGCAATCCATCTTCAAAAACAAAAATATTTTCAAAACACACCAAACACTTTCAAGTGAAATATTTTCAAAAGTCAGCACTTTGTATGCATTCTTATAGAGACGAGAATCATTACAAAGTTCGCCTAAACGAAGGCACTTTTCAAAAATACTTTCAAAACACACCAAACACTTTAAAAAACATGAAATATTTTCAAAAAGTTTAACACTTTGTATGAATTATTATAGAGACGAGAATCATTACAAAGTTTTCCTAAACAAAGGCACTTTTCAAAAATAGTTTCAAAACCCACCACAAACATATTTTAAACAAAGCAATTTCAAAAGTGATCTATCAAGCAACTAAGAGCCAATAGATAAATATGGATAAAAAGGGTGCAAACACCTTCCCTTTTCATAACCTACCTCCCGATCTCAAGAAAATATCTCAAAGGTCTTTCCTGTTCTTTTCACCCTTTCCTTTATGAGATAAAAGAAAAGTCGGTGGTAACTCTTGCTATCTGCAACAATTGCGATAAAATGCAAAACTACTAAGTCAGTTCTCCCACCGTATCAAACACACTATGGCCAAGAAGATTCTGAGGGCTGGTTACTATTGGTCGACTATGGAAATTGATTGTCACATTCACTCGAGGACTTTCCATCAGTGTCAAATCTATGCCGACAAGGTTCATGTGCCTCCAATTCCTTTGAATGTCATGACTGCTCCATGGCCGTTTGCAATGTGGGGCATTGACATGATTGAAGAGATCAAGCCCACTGCCTCCAATAGACATCGTTTCATCCTTGTTGCCATTGACTACTTCACCAAATGGATTGAAGCGACTTCATTTGCCTCAATTACCAAGAACGTTGTAGCCTGGTTTATCAAGCATAACCTCATTTGTCGGTACGAAATCCCTGAAAGGATCATAACTGACAATGGAACCAACCTCAATAATGCTATGATCACTAAACTATGCATGCAGTTTAAAATCAAGCATCATAATTCTTCTCCATACAAACCTAAGATGAATGACACAGTGGAAGCTGCCAACAAGAATATAAATAAGATTGTGAAAAAGATGGTGGTAACCTACAAAGAGTGGCATGAGATGCTACCGTTGCACCCAAAAATTTACCCTCCCATTTTATTCAGAGAATGCTCATTAAGGTCCCTAATTTCTCAAGGTTGACCAAGAATTGATCAGATAAATTCTCCTCCTAAGCAGTGGCCTTTTCAACTAATTTCACTTTTCACCAAGATGTTTGAGTTCCATGGCTTCAAATGATTTTCATGGCACCCTATATGTATCAGCATAATGGCACAACTGAAAGAAAGAAAAGAAGTATGCATGATAAATTGTAGATCGAAGGCTGAAGATATGCCTAAGGGCTTTTGGGTCGAAGCAACTTTGACAGCAGTATGCAGGCTAATTTGATGGATCGAAGGAAAGCTAAATCGAAAGAAAGCGTAGGAGACTTTTTCTAAAGTCTTCGATTGGAAGAGCTAGTAAAGTCATCGAAGGGTTTTTTTTTTCGCATCAGGGAAATATAGCTATTCGAAACATCCAAGGAAGGCTAGATTGAAAGAAAGCGTAATAAGGCTTTTATGAGGTCTTCGATTGGAAGAGCTAGTAAAGTCATCGAATGGTGTTGTTTTCGAATCATCAAAATATAAGCTATTCGAAGCACTACAAGAAAAGACCTTTAGATTGACACGTTTGTTTGAATGGGCACTTTGAAAAGAAGAATATTTTGGAATCAAAAAGCTTTTATTTTATCCAAAGAAACATGTGGAAGGATAATGATTCGAAGGACATGCAACCTTCAAACAAGGCATGATCGAAGGACAGCTAGAAGCGAGTCATCCAGATGAGTCATCTTGCAGTTTTAGGATCAACATGTCTCAGGCATGTGCCTGAACATACAAGGGAGTTGGGTGATCGAAGGTGCTCATAGGTTATTGTTGTACCCTAAAATTTTCCCTCCCATTTTTCATTCAAGATACTATACTAGGGTTTCACGAATACTTAATTTGGCTCAAAAAGTTGATCAGACAGATTCTCTCCCTAAGTAGTAAATCAGCAATTAGGGTTTTTGCATTTCTCAAAGAAAATGGAGTCTTCAAGGTTTCAATTGGTCTTCATGTCTCCTCAAGGTTATTTAAGTCAGTTTTCAAACCCCGCAGTGCAAGTTTGCTCAATCAATGGTCCAGATAACTGAAAACGACTACATCGACTTGAAAATCCCCCTTTTTGCGAGAACAAATTCAAATGATCGTAACTTCTTCATTATTCAATATTTTTGAGTGGTTTTTCTTGCGTATGATTCTCCTTGATGCCATCTCAATTTTCTCTTCACAAATCAAAAACTGATTACGCGAAGAAGATCACCAAAAATTCAAATGCATTGGAAGTCGCATCATGAATTTTGACCTAATTTCAAATAACAGCCGTCTGACTTCTAAGAATTGTGATTTCTTCAAGCTACAAGACTTTGAGACGATTATTTCTATTCATGGTCATGTGTGATGTTTCTCACGGGTTTATCTTCAAATAATCGAAGTAAAATTGGGTTTGGAAGACTTTAAAATTATCGAATCGTCGCAAGGCATTCGTTGATTTTGAATTTTTCTTAAACACAGTTTACTGAAGATTAACGTTTGTTCTCAGAGCATGTTTGTTTGGACAAGATGTGAAGATTAAGACTGTCATTTAAAACAATCATGATTTTGGATTCAAGTTGACCAAATGATTTACATTCTTAAACATTTATTTTGTTTAGGAATTGGAGTACAAGGTGTATTCTTGTTTGAAATAAAGTTACAAAGTTATTTAGATTATTTGGAATTTAAGTCACCAGACTGAAGCATTTTATTTCAAGTATTCTGATTGGGAATTTAAAAAAAAAAGATCCAATTAGAATACAAAATTTGCACAAGATCCTATCATACCAAAATAGTTCAAATCTTTGTATCATTTCACTGCAAATAAAATTACAAATTTTGTTTGTTTGCAAAAAGAATTGCAAATTTCTTGTTTACAAAGGATTTCAAGTTCTAATATTTCATTGATCACAAGGATACTTCATGCTACAATTCAAGTTCTTCCCCAATTTCAAGCACACCATCCAAGGTTGTTACAAAACTTCAATTCTTTCAATACTTTATGTTTTACAACTTATTGTTATTCAAGGTTACATTGGTATAACTATTGAATACAATACTTCCAAATACATCAAAGTACAAGAGGAATTGTTCTAAGTTACAGAGAAAAAATCAAATGAACATTTGACCTAAGAGAAACTAATCCTTGATCAAGTTGCTTGAAGACTCAAATTATATCATTTCCTTTGACTTTTCTCCAAGACCTTCATGTTTGCCACGGATTCCTTACATTCTTTGCCTTGCCATCTCCACTTTTGCTCACATGAAACAAGAAAAAGAAGATATGATTAGCACATAAATAATGAAGTTTAAACAAGGAGTTTTCAAGCAAATTTTCTCCTAATTCATCACTAGGGTTTGCAGATAGGAATCAAAATTTTGGTTTGATTTTGTTTTATCATAATCCCTCTCCCCAATTGCAAATCACAAGAAAGATTTCCTTTCTTGGTTCACAAAAGAAAAAGGAAAAGAAAAATTGCCAACAATGCAACAAACAGCAAACTGCCAACAAGCAGCAAGTTGCCCAAATGCAACAAAATGAAAAAGCCACAGCAGAACCAAGCCTGCAAAGCAAGCTTCCCAATACAGCAGCCAACAATCAGCCATTCAAACTGCCCAAAATTGCAGCAGAAAACCAAAACAACAAGCAACAACAACAAAATGCAAAGGCCACAACAGAATAAAACAAACAATATACAAGCTAACATTAGCTCATATCTAGAATAAATGCATCATAATTTTCTAAAGCTGCAAACCCTTCAGAGTTTTAAATAAAATAAGCAAAAAACTGCTTTTGTTTCATTGAAAGATGAAAGAGGAAAGAAGAATGGGACAAGTTAGAAAAGTATCACCTAAGCAGAAAACTGTCCAAAAACATGCCATGACCAACCTGCATTACAGTCCAAGACCTGCCCAGACTTGCACCAAAATGGACATAGCTTAATCTATACTCTAAGGGCCAAGGTCATCAAGCCAAAATTACTATAAAAAAAGTCAATTCATTACATCTCTTATATATCAGCAACAAGGGTCAAAGGTAGAGTAGAAGGGGGATATCACAAAAAAGCCAAAGAATAGAAGAATCAGAAAAAACCAAAAGCCAAGAAACCAGAGAAACAGAAATGTCAAACTCTTGACTAATACCAAACACCAATAACAATTTCAAACCCTTTTGACTAACCTTCATCTACTATCACCCTTTGCTCTGAACCCTACATCCACCATTCACACTTCATCACTGCTTCATCATCACCTTCTATCCTCATACAAACGCAAACGTACTCCTTCCGTTCCACCCTGTAAACACAGAACATCAACCCAACCCAATCAATCTTCCTAAGAGCAGAGACGAAGAGAAACGAGGCAAAGGAAAAAAAAAGAAGACGAGATAGAGCATTGTACCTGAGTTTTCAAGAGTTATTCTCTTATCTGTCGGTAAACACTTTTCTTCCCTTTTTAATTATCTTCATTCACAATCGAACCAAAATAGATTTTGTCATTTATTTTGAAATCGAACGAGCATCAAATCCGCGAGAGAGTTAAGCACTATTATTATTGTTGCTGTATCACACAAAGAGATTTGTTGTTGTTGATTGGAAACATAGAAACTGTGGTTAAGATGAAACAGGGAGATGGGATTGGGAAGAGAGAACCGCGAATATATATTAGCAAAAGAACCATTGAACCGTGAGTGAGAGGAATCGAGAGCAAGTTTTGTTTCTGGGTTTTCTTTCTGTTGCTAAGGGATGATAAATGAATAGGAAGAGTATGCGGGAAGAGAGAGAGAGAGACGAACAAGTTTAGAAATAAAGGCCATTGGATAGTGGCAGCTGTTTGATTCCTTCATTCTAGGGTTATCTTTAGTCTCTCTTACCACTATTTTCGAATTGGGCCTAGGAGCACCGACCCGGCCCAATCACTCAACACCACCCCCTCTTTTTTTTTCTTCTGACAAAAAATAAGTTGTTCTGGACCAAGTGGTTGGGCCTATCGACCTTGCTACCTCACCCCTAGTATCTTCTGTTTGCAACCTTCTTTTATTTTTAATTTTTAATTTTCTTAGTTTAGTTTAGATTTTAAACTCAAGTTTTCTTAACTAAATAATTTTCTTAGTTTCCTCAATTTTAAAATATTTGTGTAGAAATTTTATGAATAATTAATTTTGGTTAGTTAAATCATTTTATTCTATAATTAATATTGTTTAGTTGATTTCTACTAAATTATTTTATTTTTTTCATGATAAAACTCAAATAAAAAATAATAGAATAAAATTCTTCCTTCCAAACTTTTACAAACAAATACTTAGAATCTCATTGCTATACCTTATTAATTAACTTTTTGTCTGTTATAATTTTAATTGATTGTTCTATTCGATTGGGTTGTATTGTTTGTTATTTGGACCTTTTAATCGCATTTGATTCATCCCCATTTGTAAAAAAATGTATCCTCATTCCCGAAAGCTCTGTAATAGCGTAGAATTTCCATTTCCGCAATTTACTGTTTTCCTTATACTGTAAAGTAATTAGGCGTGTATGGCAAGATTCAAAAATAATCGCTAGATGACCTAATTTCAAAGACAAAATTAACTTGAAAACGAACACACTTTCTCACACGCGCACCTCTAGGGTAACCTCACTTGTTGCCTCAGAAACACAGTGATGTCGCTCGAATATGGGATGCTTTAGCAACTACCCTTCGATAAAAAAATATCGTAGTCCCTCGATGTCCTTCGATGTTGCCTTCGGTAAAACGATCTAGTCCCTTACGAAAATTGCTAAAGCGTCTCACAAGTTGCCTTCTATGACTGTACGATTGACCCGCGCCTGTCCCTTCACATCCAACGATGGGGCTTCTTACCAAATCAATGGTAAGATAGCAACATCTAAAGGAGGAAGAAAAGAACACTTAAAACCTTTCGAGTAGGTAGATTCACTCCTAGTTGCTCGCTCGCTCACGACAAAAACATTTCTACACCGACACTTCCATTTCAAAACATTTTCAAAAGCCAAAACATTTTGTATACGTTCTTATAAAGACGAGAGCCATTACAAAACATCTTTCCAAAAACCACTTTCAAAAACACATTCCACAAACACATCTTTGAACTATTTTTCAAAACAAAACTTTGTACGCGTTCTTATAGAGACGAGAACCATTGAAAAGACATTTTAAAAATACTTTCAAAACCCAAACCACAAGCACATTTAAAAGAAAGTGATCTATCGAGTAACTAAGAGCCCATGGAAAACCATGGATGAAAAGGATGCTAATACCTTCCCTTTTCATAATCTACCCCCAGAACCCGAGAAATAATCTCGAAAGATCTTTCCTGTGCTTTTTTACCTTTCCTTTTGGATAAAAGAAAAGTCGGTGGCGACTCTTGCTATCTGCACAAATGCGATCAAAACGCAAAACACCGAAGTCAGTTCTCCCACCTTATCAAAGAACTGGCGACTCTGCTGGGGAACAATTCTAAAAGCGGGGTTACCTTAGGGTTAGATCACTTCTTACTTGTTTCTTTGCATGATTTATATTTTGTTCTTTGTATTAGGCTTGCTTTGATCCTTCACCCAGATCTGGGACACCTTTTTAGGTAAATAGCAATAGATTGTGGAAAATGTATGGCATAGACCGATATGGTTGAAACAATGGCTATGGTTGTGTGACGCATTAGTGGGTACCGGTATCCCTCGTGGTGAATCGAGGAGAATACGAGGTTGCTGAGTGGCGTCATGATGCACTAACTGACTTTAGAACCCTAATTGAACAAACTTGGCCATTAGGACGTAGTGAGATAATCGGTTTCGGTGTAGAGCTGAAAATTGGTTGATACTCGATACTACACTCATTAAGGCTAGGCTTTTGGGATATCTCGGCCACAAGAAAAGATTGTTTGTGATGAGACAATGCCTAAGAGAAAGGTCGGCAATATTGTGATCCTTTAAAACTCGATCACTATTACTAGGACAGGTTGAGCCAACTAAACTTCAAGAGGGTACTTACCTATAAGACCCCATGCAAGCCTAAAACATAGGGTTTTGTTTGCTGTGTGTATATATTTACTTGTACATAACATCATAAACATCATAAACATCATACGCATGCTCACTAACCATTTCAAGGATTTAGAAATTTATCTTTGTTTTTGTTTTTTAGGTCATGAATTATGTCCAAAGAAACACCATCCGAATCAGCTTTGTAAAGGCACACCCTCAGCTTCAAGAGTTATCCTCAAGAGTGCCCGGGGATTCTACTTTTACCAAGAAATACAGTCATATCCTCAGTTTGGCTGCATCCAGTTTCCAAGAAGAGATGATGTGTGTACTGTTCCAATTCTTTGATCCCGTACATCATTATTTCACTTTCTCGGACTATCAATTGGTACCTACACTAGAAGAGTTCTCTCTACTCTTAGGGGTGCCCGTGCTTGATCAGATACCGTTCACCAGTCTAGAAGGGATTCCAAAACCTGAAGTCATCGCCGAAGCTTTGCATATGAAGAGAGCCGACATCATAGCCAATTGGGAGACAAGAAGCGGGGTTAAAGGCTTCCTAGCGAAGTTTCTATTGGAGAAGGCTCATTCATTCTGGGACGACATGGATTTCCAAGCTTTTGAAGATGTCCTGGATCTTCTCATTTATGGTTTGGTTCTGTTCCCCAACCCAGATCAATTCATAGATGTTAATGCTATCAATATTTTTCTCTCTCGCAATCCCATACCTACCTTACTAGGAGACATCTAGAATTGCCTTCATACCCGCACCATGAAGAAAAGAGGTACTCTCTTATGTTGTATCCCCTTACTCGCTAAGTGGTTCACTTCACACCTACCTCAATCAGCATTGAAGAACGAGCAAAGACTGACATGGTCTCAAAGGATGATGTCCCTCACCCATTCTGACATCCGTTGGTATTCAAGATCCTTGGAAGACGTCTCTATCATTGACCGATGTGGGGAATTCCCTAACGTCCATTTGTTTGGTATTAGGGGAGGTATCACCTACAATCCCTTCTTAGCTCTTCGATAGTTTGGGTATGCCCGAAGAGACGGCCCTCATGAGATGCTCATTTAAGGTCTGGGGTTCGACTATGACCAAGAAGATCAAGGTTACCTCCAGAGGTTTACACGAGCTTGGAGAATGGTGAACAAGGTGGATAGTAGGAATTTGGGACACAAGAACTCTATCCCTCTCGAGCCTTATCTTAGGTGGGTACGGGCTCATGCTCAGAGACTCGTGATGCCTTATCCTTCCATCCTCCCTGTTATCATAGAGCCTGTTGTTGAAGGAGACATTCCATATACTGTCCTTCATCCTGACATGCCTACCTCTCTCGAGGACTTGCAAAAAACTTGGGTTTAATTGAAGGAATAGCGAGACACATTTGAAGCCCAATTTTATGCCAGTGAGAAGAAGGTTCTGGAACTCACCAAGCTGCTTCATGAAGAGCGGAATCTGAACGCCTACATCGCTCCAAAGAGGATACGTTCGACCTTTCTGTCTTAGGAGTTTTTGTTGTATTTTGTTCCTTTCATTGTAAGCCCAAAGAGGCATGATGTACTCAAACTTGGATTTAATATAACGTGTGTTCCTTTTTGTTTGAACAAATTTAAATCTCTAATTTCCTTGAAATCATTTGCATATTTCATCTTCATTCATCATAACATTACAAGTTTCTTACAACAGGTCTCCTTATCCTTCTACTGTTTATTTCAGTGAGATGGATATTGCATAGACAGTGAAAGATCTTCAGGCGCAGAACGTCCAGTTTCAACAAATGCTCTTGGCTCTGACAAAAGGACAAGAGGAGTTGAAGACTCTACTGGCCAAAGAGAAGAAGAAGAAAGCGAAGAAACCAACCGATATTGTGATCATAGGAAGAAGGTTCAAAGGACAAGCCAGACGGACTTTGGACTTTGCAACATCATCGGGTGAAGGAGATAATCAAGAAGACATGACCAAGGAAGTGAACAACAACCCAACATCCGAAGAAGAGGAAGAACCTGACTACTCTGAAGAACAGTATCCTCCAGCTGATAATAAATACAAAGAGCTAGAGGATCATTTGAATGCTATGAAGTTCCAGAAGGTACCCGGATTGGATTTTGAAGAGTTAGGACTTGTCTCAGGGGTTGTCATCCCGCAAAAATTCAAGGTCTCCACCTTCTCTAAATATGATGGCGTCTCTTTCCCGAAGCTGCATTTAAGGTCATACGTCAGAAAGATTCAACCCCATACGGCTGATAAGAATCTATGGGTGCATTTTTTCCGAGAGCTTGTCAGGGACGCAGTTGGATTGGTTCTATCAGTTGGAAGGGACCAATATTCGCAACTGGGAAGATTTGGCTGCCACCTTTTATAGACAATACCAGTATAATGCTCATTTAGCTCCAACTCGGACGCAATTGCAAGGCATGTCTATGGGTGCTGGGGAAGGTTTCAAAACCTATGCCCAAAAATGGAGGGATCTCGCAGGAAGAGTTCAACCCCCACTATCTGACAGAGAATTAGTGGATATGTTCCTAGGCACCTTATCAGGTCCATTATTCAACCACCTGATCGGAAGTTCCTCGGCTAGATTTATTGAACTAATTATGACTGGTGAGCGGGTCGAAGCCGGTATAAAAAGTGGAAAAATTGAAAGAGATTCATCCTCGAGCATGATGAAGAAACCTTTTGTTGGAAAGAAGGAGGTCAGTGCTGCATATGACCATAGGAATCAAAACAAAACTGAATGTCGCCCGACGGTAGGGGCTGTTATGATTTCTAATCATGTGCCAAATCAATAGTGAAATTATCAGCGCAAACCAGAAGCACCCATGAGACGATTCACCCGGATCAACATGACTATGTCCCAGGTCTTGCCGCGCCTTTTGAAGACCAATCTGGAAACTTTAAAGGAAGCTCCCAAGAACCCCAACACTGCTTCTCCTTGTTACAACCCAAACGCTCGATGTGCCTATCGTTCTGAAAGCCTGGGGCATGATACAAACGACTGTTGAGCCTTGAAGAATAAGGTACAAGACCTTATAGATGCGAAGGAGATCGAGTTTGATCCCCCAGAAACTCCTAATGTAATAACGGCGCCAATGCCCAGACATGGTCAGGGTGTCAACACCATTGATGATGATCATTTCGTCTCCTCCGTGAATGACTTAACTACTCCTCTGTTGACCATTAAACAGAAACTGTTGCAAGCCGGCCTATTCCCGAGCTGTGATAAGAATTGTCACTCATGTAAGTCTCTACCAAATGGTTGTTTGTTACTAAAGATAGGCGTTCAGTGCCTGATGACTAGCAAATAAATCTTGTTTGAAAAGATTCCTCTTATCAGAACTTCTTATCAAGATGTCTCGATAATCACCATTTCCAACAATCCTCCCGGGGTCTCCACCAAAAGACCCGTCAGGATTACATCTGTTCCAAGGTCTGCACCTCTAATCATCACTATGCCTAGACCAACATCATACTCTTCAGATAAAGCTGTTCCCTAGGACTATGGGGCTGGCGTCTATTATTATGGCGTCAATCAAGATCAGTTGGATGTCAAAGACGAAGTTGCGAGAGATGTTGATCCTGGCATTGATAATATCATTGGGACCAGTAAGATAACACGAAGTGGAAGAGTCTTCTCACCCTAGATTTCTCTAAAGACCATTGCTACTCCTGTGATCATTCCCACTGCCACTCCTACCAACACTCTCAATGATACTCCTACTGTTATCCCTGCTACCGAGACAAGGGGCAACAAGGTCTTAAATGGGCCTGTCCAAGCGGGAGAGCATCCCGAGATCATCCTTGAATCTTCTAGAAAGGAAATAGAAGAGATATTGAAGATAATCAAGAAAAGTGACTACAACATTGTAGAACAGTTAGGGCAGACCCCCTCGAAGATATCATTGTTGTCCTTACTTTTATGTTCTGAGGCCCATGCCAAAGCCTTGGTAAATTATCTCAAGACCGCCCACGTACCCCAAGAGACCTCCATTGACCAATTTGAGAATTGTGTGGCCAGTATACTTGCTGATAACGATTTGGGCTTTTCCGACGCTGATTTAAATTCCAAGGGAAAGAAGCACAATGATGCCTTGCATGTTTCCATTGAATGCAGGGGCATCACGCTTGCCCATGTTCTGGTGGATATCGGCTCATCATTGAATGTCTTGCCGAAAAACACTCTCGACCGATTGGACTACAAGGGACTCACCTTAAAGCCTAGCAACATCATAGTAAGGGCCTTTGATGGTTCTAAGAGGACAGTGCACGGAGAAGTTAATATCCCCATAAAAGTCGGAACTCAGACTTTTGATTCAACTTTCTATGTAATGGACATTCGCCCGTCTTACTCCTATTTATTGGGTCGACCCTGGATCTATGGTGTTGGTGCCGTCACTTATACCTTGCATCAGATGCTAAAATACCCGATCAAAGGAAAAATTGTCACAATTCACAGGGAGGAGGAGTATATGGTTAGCCACCTGAACTCTTTCAGGTATGTTGAAATAGATGGTGAATTCATTGAGACTCCGTGTCAGAACTTTGAGGAGGTTCCAAAAACAGTCGCGGAAACCAAGTCCACTCTTAAAGTCCCGAAGGTTTCCAGACCTCCACTGAAGATGGCCTCTTTAAAAGATGCTAGAGCAGTAGTCGAAGAAGGCGGGTGTACCATCTGGGGTCAACTCCCGGATATCCCCTACAAGTCCGACAAATTTGGTTTGGGATTCACTACAGAGGCCCAAAGAGCTGTTCGACGTTCTCGCATCGGGGGACCACCTTTGCGTATCAGCAATCAAGGGGTCAATGCAGTAGAAGACAGTGATGGCAGCTGTGATATGGACGAGTGGATTTTTCCAACCATTAGCGGAGGGCTAACAATTGGGATGCCAAGGATTTCATTCCTATTACTTTTATTCAAGAGTAGTTGTCTTTTAATGTTTTTAGGCTTGTAATATTTAAACAATTCAGACTTTTTAAAACCTTGTGTCTTACCCGAGGCACAACGGTCCATTTGTGAGAGTTGTCACTTCATTCTCATATGTCACTAATGAATCATGGATGTTTTTGCATATAAATTTTTTGTTCTTTGTCTTTATTTCTTACATTTTATTTCTTTCAAAGGTAGTTATGCTCTTACACACACTCACATATTAAAATGCAAATCTACATCCACTCAGGATCCCATGGGTAATAGTTCTGCTATGGCCTATTGTGACTTTGAAAATCCGATCTACCAAGCCGAAGACGAAGGTGAGGAAGATTGTGAGGTACCAGGGGAATTGGCCAGGTTGTTGCAACAGGAAGAAATGACCATTTAGGCTCACGAAGAGCCGGTGGAAACTGTTAACTTAGGTACTGAAGAGGACAAGAAAGAAGTCAAGGTGGGTGCCAATCTGGAACCCAGTGTCAAAAAGCATCTGATTCAGTTGCTGCACGATTATGTTGAGGTCTTTGCCTGGTCGTATGAAGACATACTGGGGCTTGATACAGACATTGTGGTACATCATCTGCCTATAAGAGAGGATTGTCCTCCAGTAAAGCAAAAGGTTCACTGCATGAGGCATGATATGTCAGAAAAGATTAAAGTGGAAGTCATGAAGCAATTAAATGTTGGATTCTTGTTAGTCACCTCTTATCCTCAATGGGTTGCCAATCTTGTTCCCGTGCCTAAGAAAGACGACAAAGTGTTAATGTGTGTGGACTACAGAGATTTGAATAGGGCAAGCCCCAAGGATGACTTCCCGATACCCCACATTGATATTCTAGTTGATAATACGGCACAACACAAAGTGTTTTCCTTCATGGAAGGTTTCCTAGGCTATAACCAAATCAAAATGGCGCCCAAGGATATGGAGAAAAAAACCTTTGTTACACAGTGGGGCACATTCTGCTATAAGGTCATGCCATTCAGACTGAAGAATGTTGGGGCAACCTATTGGCGTGCCATGGTAGCTCTGTTTCACGACATGATCCATCACGAAATAGAGGTCTACGTGGATGATATGATAGCTAGATATCAAACAGAAGAAGAGCATCTCGATCATTTGCAGAAGGTGTTTGAGAGGATGAAGAAATACAAGCTGAGGTTGAACCCAAATAAATGCACTTTCGGGGTACGGTCTAGTAAACTCCTAGGCTTTGTCGTCAGCAACAAAGGTATCGAGGTTGATCCTGCCAAAGTTAATGAAATACAAGAGATGCCTTCTCCTCATACTGAGAAGGAAGTCAGAGGATTTTTGGGACATTTGAATTACATTTCCAGATTCATCTCTCACCTGACAGCTACTTGTGAACTAATCTTTAAATTATTGAGGAAAGATCAAGTAGTCAAATGGAACAACGAATGCCAAATTTCTTTTGACAAAATCAAAGAATACTTACAAGAGCCTCCTGTGTTGTTACCACCCGTCGAGGGAAGACCATTGATCTTGTATCTGACTATTTTAGAAAACTCAATGGGGTGTGTGCTGGGGCAGCATGACGAGTCTGGCCAAAAAGAGCATGCTATTTATTACCTGAGCAAAAAGTTTACCAAATGTGAAACAGGATATTCACTGCTCGAGAAAACTTGCTGCGCTCTGGCATGGGCTTCTCGCTGGCTAAGACATTATATGCTGACCCATACTACCTTGTTGATATCTAAAATGGATCCGATAAAATCCATCTTCGAGAAGCCTGCTCTCTCTGGGAGAATAGCAAGATGGAAGATGATCCTGACGGAATATGACATACAATATACTACCCAAAAAGCAATAAAGGGAAGTGTACTGGCTGATCACCTTACTCACCAAGCTGTGTAAGACTATCAATCCATGAAGTTCGAATTCCCAGATGAGGATATCATGACAGTAGACAATTGTGAGGAGAGCAGACCATATGACAGACCTGAACAAGGATCCTGATGGATTCTGTTTTTCGATGGGGCATCCAACGCACTTGGAAATGGTATTGGTGCGGTACTTGTATCTTCCGAAGGGTGTCATGCTCCCTTTACCGCAAGACTCTGCTTCGATTGCACAAATAACATGGCAGAATATGAAGCGTGCGTCTTTGGTCTCAGAGTTGCCATAAATTTGGGGATCAAATCTTTGGTTGTGTTCGGAGATTCCGCTTTGGTCATTAGTCAGATCAAAGGGGAATGGGACACCAAACACCCTAACCTCCTCCCTTACAAAGAACATGTGTTGACATTGCTGTCACATTTTGATAAGATTACCTTCGAGCATTTCCCGTGAGAAGAAATTTAGCTAGCAGACGCACTAGCTACAATGTCATATATGTTTAAACTTAATTGGGATAACAAGGCTACCCAGATCACCATTGAACGAATGGATGAACCAACACACTATCACGAGATTAATACTGAAGTAGTAGTGGACCAACCATGGTTTCACGAAGTCAAGAGGTATCTCGAGTCTCAAGAATATCCAGAAGGAGCTTCAGTGAATGACAAGAAATTCTTAAGGATATTCTCGGCTAAGTTCTTCCTTAGTAACGGAATTTTGTACAAATGCAGTCATGACTCTGTATTACTTCGATGCGTGGACAAAGTTGAGGAAGAAAAGATCATGGCTGATCTACATGAAGGCACCTTTGGCACCCATTCTAGTGGGAATACGATGGCCAAGAAAATCCTACGGGAAGACTATTATTGGTCTACCATGGAGGCAGATTGCTATCAACACTCTCGGACTTACCATAAATGTCAGATTTATACTGATAAATTGCACGTCCCTCCGGTTCCTATGAATGTCTTGACGGCTCCTTGGCCCTTTGCTATGTGGGGAATCAATATGATTGGGGAAATCAAGCCAACAGCCTCCAATGGACACCGCATCATCTTAGTGGCCATCGACTATTTTAAAATGTGGGTTGAGGCAGCTTCCTTCGCTTCCGTTACCAAGAATGTTGTCGCCCGGTTCATCAAAAAGAATCTCATCTGTCGGTACAGTATCCTGGAGAGAATCCTTACTGATAATGGTACGAATCTAAACAACACTATGATCACCGCCTTGTGCGAGCAATTCAAGATCCAGCATCACAATTCTTCCCCTTACCGGCCAAAGATGAATGGCGCTGTAGAAGTTGCTAACAAAAACATTAAGAAGATCACACAGAAAATGACAGTCACATACAAAGACTGGCATGAGATGCTACCATTCGCTCTCCACGGGTATCGTACCATAGCTCGTACATCAACTGGGGCAACACCCTATTCTCTGGTATACGGCATGGAGGTTGTCTTACCTATCGAGGTCCAGATCCCCTCTCTGAGGATCATGAAGGATGCTGGGTTGAACGAAGAAGATTGGATCCAGACTCGACTTGACCAGTTGAACTTGATTGATGAGGAAAGGCTTGCAGCTATCTGTCATGGTCAGATATAACAAAAACGCATGATTAAAGCTTTTAACAAAAAGGTCAAATGTCAGGTATATCGGGTCGGTGACTTGGTAATCAAGCATATCACATTTCCATAAGGTGACCCCAGGGGAAAATGGACTCCTACATACGAAGGACAATTTGTGATCAAAAACATATTCTCTGGTGGAGCAATGATCTTGACCACTATGGATGGCGACGACCTTCCACACCCTGTAAATACAGAAATAGTTAAAACACACTACGCATAAACAAGGACCCGCTAGGTCGACTGACCTAGGAAAAAAGTTAGGGCATCCCGGTGAACCAAAAGGTTCGGGCAAAAATTAGGGATAAAATACAAAAAAATCTGTACACGCGGAAAGCTGAAAACCTGAAAGGGCAGCTTGGGCAAAAAAGGGAATCCCGATGGATCGAAAACCCGAAAGGGAGGTCCAGGCAAAATTTAGGGATTTAAAGCGTATGACTATGTCCCATTGGATCATCTTGCAGACAATCTTCAATGTCGACCAACCAGCTCAAATGGTTCTAATCAATCCAATCAGCTTCGCCGAGGCGACAAGTAGTCAAGACACTCAGAGGCACGAAAACTATAGCAGGATGGGAATCCCATGGGATTATTTCACATAGTTATCTTTTCTTTTTATCAATTTTCATCTTTTTATGACGACATTCTCTTACTAGAATGCTCGTCTCGTTGTACAAAAAAGAAGACTTGTTCAAGTTGATACAAAGATATCCCTTTTGAAAGTACAAAACTATCTGTTTTTTCTTTACTTCTGTGTGTTGTTTACAAAAACGTCCAATGATTTAGTTTTGAACATATGCATTTGAACGTGATTACTATTTACAAATGAACAGAAAATGAAA
Organism: Vicia faba; assembly: GCA_948472305.1. Classification (NCBI taxonomy): domain Eukaryota; kingdom Viridiplantae; phylum Streptophyta; class Magnoliopsida; order Fabales; family Fabaceae; genus Vicia; species Vicia faba. The sequence continues at coordinate 1,068,725,840 of OX451738.1, forward strand.
AGACAATTACTAATGGCTTTAAGAAATAGGATAATATCTATAGGCCACTCCATAAAATCCCCGCAGGTACCTTCTCCAGCAAGAGCGGAAGCAAAGACATCCTACAACAGAATCGCTAACGTGTTTCCAATGTGCAACCTAGTGGTATCAAGCGCTCTCACATCCCTGACAGAGCAAAACCTTCATCTAACGCTCCAAAGATTCCCCAACGAAGGATGCCCGACTTCTTAGGTTTCTCCAACAGGATTTCGTGAAGTCCATGAGTAATACACGGCGTTTCCCCTCCACAACATAGTTTATTTCTCTAAAAAATGGAAATTCATCCATCAGCACATCAATTTAAAAATATGGAGACTCACACTCCGCGTTCCCATCAATACCCAGGGATTTATTTTCCCCGACTCCAGCAACACTGTGGCAGAATAATTAATATGTCCATACATTTGCATTCATACGTCATAGCATTGACAACACAAGTACATACAGTGCAATCTCATTTATTTTAAGAAAACAACATCGTACCATGCATTGCATACGTCATAGCATTGCGTACAATTAACTCTCCACCTTTTCAGGAAAAAAATCAATCGACAGGAAATTATCATCAACAAATTTCCGACAGACAAATATTTTCAACAAGTCAAATACATATTCCTGCTGGTTCAATTTAAATCTCTCAATGATTTATCTTGATTCTTTCCTCGCACATATTCTCTACTGGTTCAGATAAATCTCCCAACGGTTTATTCTGATTCTTCTCCAGATTCTTACTGGTTCAGATAAATCTCTCAACAATTTATTCTGATTCTTCTCCAGATTCTGCTGGTTCAGATAAATCTCTCAACGGTTTATTCTGATTCTTCTCCAAATTCGTACTGGTTCAGATAAATCTCTCAACGGTTTATTCCGATTCTTCTCCAGATTCTTACTGGTTCAGATAAATCTCTCAACGGTTTACTCTGATTCTTCTCGGGATTCTTACTGGTTCAGATAAATCTCTCAACGGTTTATTCTGATTCTTCTACAGATTTTCTTTGGTTTAGATAAATCTCTTAACAGTTTATTCTGATTCTTCTACAAACCCTTACTGGTTCAGATAAATCTCCCAACAATTTGTTTTGATTCTTCCCCACCGACAATTTTCTCTGGAGCAGATAAATTGCACCAAGATTCATTCTGATGCTTCCCGGTCAAAGTTAATCCAAGACCTCTATTGGTTCAGTTTAAATCACCCCAAGATTTATTCTGATTATTTCAAATCAAACAACATTCAAGACTTCTTCTAGCCCCAGTTTAAATCGACCAAAGGTTTATTCTGATTTCTTTTCCGTTTGAAGTCAAGTTCAGACTTCGTCCACTCCGGTCAACAATCACCTTTGGATGGCATCTATAAGCCCATCTCCAACAACTCTTCATCATTTCTCCAAATGGAGTCTTTAAGCCCATTCCCTACACAATTAACTAAGCGCATCATCAAGTGCAAATTTCTGGGCACTCTAGTGGTCAATCATCTTCCACTTTCAAGCTACGAACGACGAGCATATCGATCTTACTTTTCAAGTTTAAGAAGATTGAACAGGGGCAGCTGTTGTACTCCAAAACTTCCCCTCCAATTTTTCATTCAAGATACTATCATAGTGTTTCACGAATACTCAGTTTGGCTTAAAAAGTTGATCAAATAGATTCTCTCCCTAAGCAGTAAATCAGTAATTAGAGTTTTTTCATTTCTCAAATAAAATGCAGTCTTCAAAGTTTCAATTGGTCTTCATAGGTCTTCATGTCTCCTCAAGGTTGCTTAAGTCAGTTTTCAAACCTCACAGTGCAAGTTTTCTCAATCAATGGTCCAGATAACTGAAAACGACTACATCGAGAACAAATTCAAATGATTGTAACTTCTTCATTATTCAATATTTTTGAGTTTTTTTTCTTGCGTATGATTCTCCTTGATGCCATATCAAATTTCTCTTCACAAATCAAGAACTGATTACACGAAGAAGATAACCAAAAATTCAAATGCGTTGGAAGTCGCATCATGAATTTTGACCTAATTTAAAATAACAGTCGTCTGACTTCTAAGAATTGTGATTTCTTCAAGCTACAAGACTTTGAGACGATTATTTCTATTCATGGTCATGTGTGATGTCGCTCACGGGTTTATCTTCAAAGAATCGAAGGAAAATTGGGTTTGGAAGACTTTAAAATTATCGAATCGTCGCAAGGCATTCGTTGATTTTGAATTTTTCTTAAACACAGTTTACTGAAAGATTAACGTTTGTTCTCAGAGCATGTTTTTTTGGACAAGATGTGAAGATTAAGACTGTCATTTAAAACAATCATGATTTTGGATTCAAGTTGACCAAATGATTTACATTCTTAAACATTTATTTTGTTTAGGAATTGGAGTACAAGGTGCATGTTTGTTTGAAATACAGTTACAAAGTTATTTGGATTATTTGGAATTCAAGTCACCAGACTGAAGCATTTTATTTCAAATATTCTGATTGGGAATTTAAAAAAAAAGATCCAATTAGAATACAAAATTTGTACAAGATCCTATCATACCAAAATAGTTCAAATCTTTGTATCATTGCACTGCAAATAAAATTACAAATTTTATTTGTTTGCAAAGAATTGCAAATTTCTTGTTTACAAAGGATTTCAAGTTCTAATATTTCATTGATCACAAGGATACTTCATGCTACAATTCAAGTTCTTCCCCAATTTCAAGCACACCATCCAAGGTTGTTACAAAACTTCAATTCTTTCAATACTTTATGTTTTACAACTTATTGTTATTCAAGGTTACATTGGTACAACTATTGAATACAATACTTCCAAATACATCAAAGTACAAGAGGAATTGTTCTAAGTTACAGAGAAAAAATCAAATGAACATTTGACCTAAGAGAAACTAATCCATGATCAAGTTTCTTGAAGACTCAAATTATATCATTTCCTTTGACTTTTCTCCAATACCTTCATGTTTGCCACAGATTCCTTACATTCTTTACCTTGCCATCTCCACTTTTGCTCACATGAAACAAGAAAACTAAGATATGATTAGCACATAAATAATGAAGTTTAAACAAGGAGTTTTCAAGCAAATTTTCTCCTAATTCATCACTAGGGTTTGCAGATAGGAATCTGAATTTTGGTCTGATTTTTTTTTTATAATAATCCCTCTCCCCAATTGCAAATCACAAGAAAGATTGCCTTTCTTGGTTCATAAAAGAAAAAGGAAAAAAATTGCCAACAATGCAACAAACAGTAAACTGCCAACAAGCAGCAACCGGCAGCAAGTTGCCCAAATGCAACAAAATGCAAAAGCCACAGGAGAACAAAGCCTACAAAGAAAGCTACCCAATACAGAAGCCAACAATCAGCCAGTCAAACTGCCCAAAACAGCAGCAGAAAACCAAAACAGCAAGCAACAGCAACAAAATGCAAAGGCCACAACAGAACAAAACAAACAATATGCAAGCTAACATTATCTCATATCTAGAACAAATGCATCATCATTTTCTAAAGCTGCAAACCCTTCAGAGTTTTAAATAAAATAAGCAAAAAACTGCTTTTGTTTCATTGAAAGATGAAAGAGGAAAGAAGATAGGGACAAGTTAGAAAAGTATCACCTAAGCCAAAAACTATCCAAAAGCCAACCATGACCAACCTGCATTACAGTCCAAAACCTGCCCAGACTTGCACCAAAATGGACATAGCTTAATATGTACTCTACAGGCCAAGGTCATCAATCAAAATTACTATAAAAAAACCAATTCATTACATCTCTTATATATCATCAACAAGGGTTAAAGGTAGAGCAGAAGGGGGATATCACAAAAAAGCCAAAGAATAGCAGAATCAGCTAAAACCAAAAGCCAAGAAACCAGAGCAACAGAAAAGTCAAACTCTTGACTAATATCAAACACGAATAACAATTTCAAACCCTTTTGACTAACCTTCATCTACTATCACCCTTTGCTCTGAACCCTACATCCACCGTTCACACTTCATCACTACTTCATCATTACCTTCTATCCTCATACAAACGCAAACGTACTCCTTCTGTTCCACCCTGTAAACACAGAACATCAACACAACCCAATCAATCTTCCTAAGAGCAGAGACGAAGAGAAACGAGGCAAAGGAAAAAAAAGACGAGATAAAGCATTGTACCTGAGTTTTCAAGAGCTATTCTCTTATCTGTTGGTAAACACTTTTCTTCCCTTTTTATTTTTCTTCATTCACAATCGAACCAAAACATAATTTGTCATTTATTCTGAAATCGAACGAGCATGAAATCCGCGAGAGAGTTAAGCACTATTATTATTGTTGTTGTATAAAACAAAGAGATTTGTTGTTGTTGATTGGAAACATAAAAACTATGGTTAAAATGAAACAGGGAGATGGGATCGGGAAGAGAGAACCACGAATATATATTAGCAAAAGAACCATTGAACCATGAGTGAGAGGAATTGAGAGCAAGTTTTGTTTCTGGATTTTCTTTCTGTTGCTAAGGGATGATAAATGAATAGGAAGAGTATGCGGGAAGAGAGAGAGATGAACGAGTTTAGAGAGAAAGGCCATAGGATAGTGGCAGCCGTTTGATTCCTTCATTCTAGGGGTTTCTTTAGTCTCTCTTACCACTATTTTCGAATTGGGCCTAGGAGCACCGACCCGGCCCAATCACTCAACACCACCCCCTCTTTTTTTTTCTTCTGACAAAAAATAAGTTGTTCTGGACCAAGTGGTTGGGCCTATCGCCCTTGCTACCTCACCTCTAGTATCATCTGTTTACAACCTTCTTTTATTTTTATTTTTTAATTTTCTTAGTTTAGTTTAGATTTTAAACTCAAGTTTTCTTAACTAAATAATTTTCCTAGTTTCCTCAGTTTTAAAATATTTGTGTAGGAATTTTATGAATAATTAATTTTGGTTAGTTAAATCATTTTATTCTATAATTAATATTGTTTAATTGATTTCTACTAAATTGTTTTATTTTTTTCATGATAAGACTCAAATAAAAAATAATATAATAGAATTCTTCCTTCCAAACTTTTACAAACAAATACTTAGAATCTCATTGCTATACCTTGTTAATTAATTTTTCGTCTGTTATAATTTTAATTGATTGTTCTATTCGATTTTGTTGTATTATTTTCTATTTGGACCTTTTAATCGCATTTGATTCGTCCCCATTTGTAAAAAAATGTACACCCATTCCAGAAAGCTCTGTAATAGCGTAGAATTTCCACTTCCGCAATTTATTGTTTTCCTTATACTATAGAGTAATTAGGCGTGTATGACAAGATTCAAAAACAATCGCTAGATGACCTAATTGCAAAGACAAAATTAACTTGAAAACGAAACACTTTCTCACACGCGCACCTCTAGGGTAACCTCGCTTGTTGCCTCGGAAACACAGTCATGTCCCTCGAATATGGGATGCTTTAGCAAATACCCTTCGATAAAAAAATATTGTAGTCCCTCGATGTCCTTCGATGTTGCCTTCGGTAAAACGATCTAGTCCCTTACGAAAATTTCTAAAGCGTCTCACAAGTTGCCTTCTATGACTGTACAATTGACCCGCGCTTGTCCTTTCACATCCAACGATGGGGCTTCTTACCAAATCAATGGTAAGATAGAAACATCTAAAGGAGGAAGAAAAGAACACTTAAAACCTTTTCGAGTAGGTAGATTCACTCCTAGTTGCTCGCTCGCTCACGACAAAAACATTTCTACACCGACACTTCTATTTCAAAACATTTTCAAAAGCTAAAACATTTTGTATACGTTCTTATAGAGACGAGAGCCATTACAAAACATCTTTCCAAAAACCACTTTCAAAAAAACATTCCACAAACACATCTTTGAACTATTTTTCGAAACAAAACTTTGTATTTGTTCTTATAGAGACGAGAACCATTGCAAAGACATTTTCAAAATACTTTCAAAACCCACACCACAAGCACATTTAAAATCAAGTGATCTAGCGAGTAACTAAGATCCCATGGAAAACCATGGATGAAATGGGTGCTAATACGTTCCCTTTTCATAATCTACCCCCCGAACCCGAGAAATAATCTCGAAAGGTCTTTCCTGTGCTTTTTTACATTTCCTTTTGGATAAAAGAAGAGTCGGTGGCGACTCTTGCTATCCGCACAAATGCGATCAAAACACAAAACATCAAAGTCAGTTCTCCCACCGTATCACACTTATCCTTCGATTGGTGCAATACAAGTTGTATTCACCAATCGAGGGTGAACTAAGGGCCAATAAGGACGACTTTGTAAACGGAAAACAAAAGGTAGGATTAGAGTCAAAACTGTGTTCGAAGGAGGTGAATAGAATGAATCTCTAAGAAAAGGAAATCGAAGAGAATAAGAATGGAGTTCGACTAGGAGAATTTTCCAGGTCAAACAACCAATGTAGATGGGCTCAATCGAAGGAGCCATGAGGACGAAACCATGAGCAAATCGAATTGAATCCTAGAGCCATTGAAGGGAGCCACTCAGAGCCATCTAAGAACAAGGCTTGAGGGAATTTGAAGGATTCAAGATGAGAAACCTGTTCAGGTTCATTTAAAACCCAAAAGGGTAGAAAATCATCAAAAAAGGAAACCTTTTAAAACTTTCGATTATGCCTTCAAAGCCATGGTTAAGGGATGATTCTTGCCATTTTTTCCTACCACTGCACCCCTATAAATAGAAAGCTAAAGCGCAAGCAAAAGGGGCCAGACACAAAAACATTTTTCCTATACACACAAATTTCCCCCTATGAGCCACACGAAAATTGCAAAAAATCACCAAAGTTGTAAAAAAATCAAACAAATTACAGCCTCCCTCAATCAAAATTAAGCATTATAGCGTGTTCCTGAGCCCTCCAGGATTCATCCCTTCCCATCACGAGACCTGAAACGCCCTGGAAATGGCCTTTCCTCTTCCACCAGTGGTAAGAAATCTTCCCCTTTTTGAATCTTTAATTGCATGAACATTTAATCTCTTTTGATGGTACAGGTATACTAGAAATGGAGTTTAGGGCATGTTTGGATGATCACATGTCATTTTGAGCGTAAAAAATGCATGGTTCCATACTTGACCATCGTTAGGATTTCTTATTCGAATCTAATGATACACGAGGCTTTAGTCATTTTAGAGGCAATATTCATAATCAGGGGACTTTTTTAAATTAGTCTACATGTTTTGTTGTTGTTGTTTGATCATGTTTGTAGGGGATCCCATCTGAGAAGACGGTGGAAACAACTGACTCTGGTGGTTGGACTGGCCATATCTAGGTCAAGAAGTTAGCGTGGCTTCATTCTCTCATCCTATTGGCTGGATCCATATAGTGGATCTCTCTCTCCACTCTTGATTGGCCCATTCAAATACAGAGGCCCCACTAGAATGCGCGCATGTGACAACTCAGCAATATGACTTGTTTTACCTTATATGTATTTCTTTGTGCTTATACTAATAGATGTAAAGCCGTCCCAACGGTTGGGTGTGTAAGTGTTAAGGTGTTGTGTGTGTGAAAGGTCAGGGGTTCGACCCCTGCCTCTTGCATTTTTATTTTTTCTAACTTTGTCTGCAGATCTAGTGTCCATAGGCTAAATATGCTTACCATATGCCATCAGCCCATCACCTCTTGATCCATATCCAAGCATCTCAACATGCAGTCTCATGGTAGACCTTCAAGGGCTGGCAATAGAGAATCCAGTGCAACTCCTGGGTCCTGGTTTGTTTGGGCCCAACATTTTTAGATCATACCCCCGTGTTTTCTAATCAGTACCAGGCCCATTTATCCCTTTTTATTCATTCTTTTTTTAGTTTATTAACTTCAAAAAAAATATTTTTCTTTATTTAATTATAAAAATAAATAAAATCACAAAAAAACATTAGGTTAGTATTTTTATTAATTGAGATAATTTTGTAAAAAAATTAATTAATTACTTTAACATTTGGTTTAATTTAAAATCAATAGACTTGGGATTCTAATCAATTTTAGTTCTATTTCTCAAACAAATACTAAAAATATTAGGTTGTATTAGAATTAATTTTTCTAATTAATAATTTTCTTTTAGTTTTATTCTAATAAATAGACATAATTTAGTTTAATAAACAAAAAACAACAAAAGGATTTCATTTTTCTTAGGATTTTTAGACGTCTTTTCTAAATTCGCGCGCATTTATTATTTTAGCATTGTTATCTTTATCATTGATGTATTTGCTTATGGGTTGTAATAGAATAACTAGGACATTTACTATTTTACCCCAAGTTTGGACTTGTAATAATTCCCCTCCCCGAAGCCTTGTAATAACTATATTTACATTTCTGCACTTTATATTTCTTGTACATATATTAATTGTTTAGATGTATGCTAATAGGATTATATGGCAAGAAATTAAAAACAAAATGTTAGCAAACCTAACATCAAGATAAATAACTGAAACACAATACAATTGCACATGTGCACCTTTAGGGTACTCCCACTTTGGTGTCCTTCAGAAAACAGTCACAACTCTCGAAACGTGAGAGATTTTAGTGACTACCCTCTGGTTTAAAAGATCATAAGTCCCTTGATGACCCTCTCGATGTTGCCTCGGTAAAAATGATCTTAAAACCCTAGGGTAGTTACTAAGGTTTCTTGCCCAGTTGTCTTTGTGACTATAAACGTCCCTTCGAATGTCCCTTTGTTGTATCCCAAAATTTTCCCTCCCATTTTCACACAAAACATACTCCTAGAGGTCCTCAATTGCTCAAGTTGACTAAGGATTGACCAGACAAATCCTCCTCCTAAGACAACAAGCCTCAAACTAGGTTTCACTCCTCATCAAGATGTTTGAGTTCCAAGGGTCCTAAATAGTTTCCATTTCCCTAATATGTCCTCAATATCATCCATGCAAATTTTCATGCCTTGCACAAGAAGTTTGCTCAGCCAACTGCTCAAATGCCTGAAAATTAATTGTACTAGGTCAAAAGTCAACTGTGACCCACATACAGTCAAACTTCAAGATTTTTGGTCAACATAAACATTTTGAAGTGATATCCATAATTTGATCAAGGTTTGATCATGATTCCTCAAGGAATGCTCCTAATTCATCAAAAGTCAAAAATGGCAATTTAGGGTTTCTATAGGAAAAGTCAACCAAACTTTGACCAAGCATAACTTTCTCATACTTTATCAGAAATTTTCCAACCAAGGCTCATTTTGAATAGAATCTAATTCCTTACAACTTCTCTTCAGCCCTAAAGGTCAAGAAATGCCTCAATCAAAAGATACAAGTTCCTACATTATATATCATTTCAAAAAGTCAATAAAAACACCTTTTGGGTCAAAGCTCCTTACATGAATATGGAAGATCCAATTGAGATGAAACCAAAAGGGTTGTTTATAGGACATCCTAATCTTTCTAAAAAGTCAAAGAACACCTTCTTAGGGTTAAAAATGAGAGAGATGTGCATTGATAAAGTTGACCAATTTTTGGAAATGTGTATGAAGTCAACATTGATCAAAATGACTTTTTTTTATCCAAATAGGCCCATGTTTTCTTGTTTGAAACTTGTTACTAAGATGGCCCACGACCCATGAGCTTATCCACCTATTATTTCATTATTTTTATTATTTATTTTGATTTTTTATTCATTTAAATCAAAATAAATAAATTTAAGTAGTGGAATAATCAAATAAAATCAAAGATTTGATTTTGTGAGCACATTATGAGTCCATGAACAACTAGCAAATCAGGCAAATTCGTGCAAGGGCTAGTTGATTGGAAAAGATCATAATTTGGTTTGTTTTAGAAACAAATCGTACAAGGCAAAAAAATCAAATCTTTTTCAACAATTTGCAAAGATTGAATACAATTTTGTTAACCTAATTGTTTCTATTATATATAGACAACATTTCCAAAGCATAGAAACAAGGATTCGCTGTGTAGAATTGAGAGAGAAAAACTCAATTTTTTTTGATAAAAGTGGTGATCTGACTTTGAGATACAAGGAGATTCAAGGATTTTGAAGGCTTGCAATCCATTCCTGGGCATATTTGGGAGCTATCTGGAGCATTACCATGCATCAACACCTTCAGAAACAACATATATAGCAATCACGGTTTGCTCTTGTTCTTGAAATTGTTTTTTGAAATACACACATGATAAATGATTTATAAATATACATCCATGCTTATATAATCATTTAGAACATGTTTGCATAATTAATTGTGTGTTTTGATGCATATTTGACTAGATGCCATTGTTAGGGTTTCAAGGTTCTTTTTAGGGTTTTTTGTTTCAGGAAAAATCAGAGCAAAAGATGAGTACCATTGTACTCGCGAGATCAAACCCAGTTGATCTATATGTTTGGATTTAGTTTTTATTGCATGGTTATGATTTTGGAGATATACGGGTTTATAGCAATGGACATGTCTGCAGGTACATGCCTGGGTCTAAAACGACAGTTCCAACGAGGAAGATGAAGGTGTGTCAAAACCTGAGTGGCCAGTTTGAATGGTGCGTGTTTTTTTCTCATAACACTGACTCATTATTAAATATATTATATGTTATTTGTTTATATCAACGGATAGCAAGCTGGCTCAGTGGTACAAGCGAAGGGTTTCAGGGCGCGCGCGTGTAGAAGGTCAAGGGTTTGATCCCTGCCTCCTACATAATATTTTTCTTAACCTTTTATCTGCAGATTCAATGGTCTCTTTCCAAGCGCGTACACCATAGGCCTCAAGATTCATCACCATTGGATCATCCTTGCCCAGATCTAACGCTTCCAGGCTGTAGCTCATGATGGATATTCCTGGCATAATCACACCGAATCCAGCACTGTGTTGGGCCATTGGATTGGGCTTTTTGGACATAATTTCAGCATGCATCCCTTCAGTTTGGGGTTTGCACCCCCTCAAGCCCATCTCTTTCTTTCTTTATTTAATTCTTTTTTATTTAATTATTCCAATTGTTTTATTTATTTTAAATTAATTTTTTTTAAAAATCATAAAATCAAAATCACAAAAAAATAGGACTTAATTCTTTTTTTTTAATAAATTAATTTTTGCAAATTAATTATTTCCATTAACTTTAATTTATTCTTCATTAATTAAAATTGATTAGAAAAATTAGGTTAAATTCAAATCCTTTTTCACAAAAAATCAAAAAAAGATTTTTCAATGAGCAAAATTAGATTTTTTAGGGTTTTGAACTTTTTTCCAAGTTTTTATTCTCGCGCGTAATTACTTTTGCCGTACAATTATTTTTTATTATTTATGTAACTGCGCCCAATTTGTAATAGATCAATTAGGGTTTCTTATTTCCACAAATTTACTTTCAGTCAATTCTTTATGTATCTGTCCAAAAGCCTTGTAATAGCGTAGGACTCTTTTTACTTTCTCGCTTTTATATCTTATGCTTGTATATAATTGTTAGCAACCTAGGCTTGTATGCTTAATCAATCAATCTTAGACCACTTAATTGCAAGATAAGATATCTAAAAACAAACACTGTTGCACACTTGCACCCTTAGGGTATACCTCACTTTGTTGCCTCAGAAACAATGGTCATGTCCCTCGAATGTAGGGATATCTTAGCAAAGACCCTCACTTCAAAAGTCGTCATAAAGATCATAGTCCCTTAGTGTCCCTCGAGTTGCCTATGAGAAATGATCTTATGATGATAGTCCCTTCAAAATGCTAAGGTATCCTTACATGTTTCCTTCAATGACCATTACGTCCCTTTTGATAGTCCCTCAACATCCAACGACTAGGGTTACCTACTCATTAATAGTAGGATAACACGGTCTAAAGGGTAAGAGGAAAATAACGCCTTTTTCGAGTAGGTAGATAACTGTTAGGTACTTGCTCAAAATAATCTTTTACACCATACACTTTCAAACATACTTTTCAAACAAAATTTTTCAAAAACGCTGTATCACACTCTTGAGGACTGATACAAGGGTTACCATAAAGTGAGACGCCGCACTAAGGCATTTTCAAAGCTTTTTCAAAACACACACAAAAGCAATTTAAAAATGAGCAAGTACCTAAGAGCCCATGGAAAACCATGGATAGAAAGGGCGCTAACACCTTCCCTTTCTATAATCTACCCCCCGTACTCAGAAACATCTTGAAAAAGGGTTTTTCTGTTCTTTTTCCCTTTTCCTTTGTTGGATAAAATAAAAGACGGTGGCGACTCTTGCTTACCGCAACATTTGCAAACAAAAAAATGCAAAAACCAGTAGTAACAAAAACAGTCAGTTCTACCACCGTATCACAGAACTGACGACTCTACTGGGGATGTATATAAAGTGGGGTTTACCTTAGGATCTAGGTTATTTTTACTTCTTTGACTTGTCTTGTTTGATTTACTTTTAAGGGTATCTGTTTGGGTTGTTTGGATCCTAAACCCGGATCAGGGAATTCCTTTTAGGTAAGTAGCAATAAACTGTGAGGGAGTTATGCGGGGTATATCGACACAGTTGAAACGGTAGCTACATTGATGCGATACTTTGGTGTGTACCGGTAGACCTTGAGTAATCAAGGAGAATATGGGGCTGTTGTGTGGTATCATAAAGCGTCAACTGACCTTAGTACCTTAATTGACCAACTTGGCTTTTTAGGACGTAGTGAGATAGTCGTCTTTGGTGTAAACCCAAGGTCGGTTGATACTCGATGCTACACTCATTGAGGTTTGACTCTTAAGTTTTGTTTGGTGGCAAGTCAATTGTCTATCAGAATGAAATTTGGAGGAAAGATCGGTGATATTGAGATCCCTTAGAACCCGGTTACTATATTTAGGACAGGTTGAACCAATCCAACTTCAAGAGGGTACTACCTTAAAACCCATGCAAGCCTAAACCTAAGGTTGCTTGTGTGACTTATTTGTCTTCATTGTCTAACAACTTGAATTCTTTGAAGGGTTGTGTTTTTCACCTTACATTTTTGCTTAATGCATAATATACACATCATAACATCACGCCATAGCATATCATCTCCTTAACCATTTCAAGGGTCTCAAAGGTTTGTGATGCAAGTTATGATGAACCACACGTCTAGCAAGGGGAAAAGGGGATTTATTTTGCTCTAGCCAATGTCATCAGAATATCAAAACTCGACAACTTGAGTCAGGGGCTATGACCCACTCGATATGGTGAGTTTGATTCTTGTAGAAGGACATTCAACAATATAAAGTTCTTCAACCAAATCTGCAAATTTCAACTTCTGACATTTTCTTGTTTACCCTGCGAGATCTTTGAAAAACATTTCATACATATATCATACACATCATTGCATAACAGGTCTTCCAGTATAGGTTTCTCATCTCTTCGCTGTTTATTTCAGCAAAAGAAATGGCTCTTAAACAAACAATCAAAGATCTTCAGGCTCAAAAGGCCCAGTTTCAACAAATGTTCCTGACTCTGACCCAGGGGCAAGAAGACCTGAAAGCTCTGATCGTAAAAAAGAAGGCTAAGAGGGTAAAGAAACCAGTTCATGTTTCGAATATAGGAAGAAGAAGGCCGGCTAACCGAGCTCTAGATTTTTCAACCCCATAAAAGGGAGGAGGTGATCAAGAGGAAGAAGATGAGGAATCAGATGAAGGAGACAAAAATCCATCGTCTGAAGAAGATGAACCTGACTATGATGAGGAGAAGTATCCTCCTGCTGATGAAAAATACCAACAACTAGAGGATTGGCTCAATGCCATGGAGATCCAAAGGGTGCCCGGTTTGGATTTCGAAGAGTTAAGTCTGGTTCCTGGAGTGATCATTCCACCAAAGTTCAAGGTCCCCACATTTTATAAGTATGACAGTATCTCCTTCCTTAAGTTTCATTTAAGATCCTATGTCAGGAAGATCCAGCCTCACACTGCTGACCGAAAGTTATGGGTCCATTTCTTCCAAGAAAGTTTGGTTGGCACTCAACTGGATTGGTTCTATCAGTTGGAAGGAACCAACATCCATACCTGGGAAGACTTAGCTACTACTTTCTACAAGCAGTACCAATACAACACTGATCTGGAACCAACTCGAGTGCAACTGCAGAATATGTCCTTGGGCTCGAAAGAAGGGTTCAAGGAATATGCACAAAAATGGAGGGATCTAGCTGGAAGGGTTCAACCTCCTCTGACTGATCGAGAAATGGTGGACATGTTCATGGGTACTCTAACAGGCCCGCTCTTGAATTTGCTGATTGGGAGTTCCTCATCCGGGTTCACAGAGATGGTTCTGACTGGAGAGAGGATCGAAAGTGGCATTAGGAGCGGGAATATCCCGATGGCTGCCTCTTAATGCTGAGAAGAAGTCATTTGGTGGTAAGAGGGAAGCTAATGTTGTGCACGGCCAGAAGGGTCGTAATAAGGCAGACTACCACCAATCTATGGGGGCAGTGCTGGTCTCTAATTTGACATGTGTGCAACAACCACAACAACGGGGTAATCAGCGAAGGCAAGACGAGCCTAAGAGACAGTTTATCCAAATAAACATGCCATTGTCACAAGCATTGCAACACATGTTGAAGATGAATCTGATTATGGTGATAGGCCCTCATCCAAACCTTAAGACTTCCTCTCCTAACTACAATCCTGATGCAAGGCGTGCTTATCATTCTGGCAGTCCAGGGAATGATACTAACGATTGTTGGGCGATGAAATACAAGATTCAGAATATGATTGGCGCCAAAGAGATTGAATTTGACCCTCTTGAGACTCCCAATGTGATCACTGCTCTCATGCCAAATCATGGCTAGGATTGAAAGTATTTTTGTTCATTTGAATTCTCAAGTTGTATTTTCTTTGTTTATTCGAACAATTATTTTTCATGTGAAAACTTTGTTATTTCATTAATGCATTACACATGTTTGTCTTAAATTAATTTGTTATGCTTAAACTGCTTTATACTTCCTTTTCGTGATATTCAATTATCGATCAAAAGCTCTAAGCCTTAGAGGGAGGATGACAAAAATGATACCACAATCTCTATAGTATGCTTTTGAACAGACCTTGCTGATGATGTACATGCGTTGTTTCAAATCCTAAACAGTGGAGTTATAAGGAAGATAATCCCTAGTCAACCCCTTTGAGCCAAAGAAGTAGGAGTTTTTCTTTTCACACAAATTAAAACCCTTAATTATAACCCTGGGCAGGGTAGCTTTCTCAGTTAATTCAGAGGTTCATTCAGTCGCAAGCTTTCCATTCATACACGACAAATAATGTAGAAAATGCTCTTCAAAAGATGGTGATGGTTCCACATAATCATTAAGAATAGGCAGTCATTATCTCTCAAAATAAAAAGCCCATTAAGTCAAAACCTATGAAGGAGACCTAAGAAAAAACTGGGGTATCCCGCTGACTGTAATCACAAAAGAAACAATTCAAGCAAAAGAAGGGATAACGAAAACAAACAAAAAAAGAGGTTACTACAAATCCTCGACAAAAAAAGACTACAAAATGACTTCCTCTTCAAAATAAACTTTCAGTATCCGAACCATCACCGGAACATCAAGGACAAGATGCCTGATTTGATTGGGATTCAAGATGCATAATTAACTGAGCATAGGACTGAAGAAATCACGAATAACGGGTGGGTACAAATAAAATTCAAGCCTTTATCCTTTGTTTCTTAAACCGTGAACCAGGCCACGTTATAACCCTTAAAAGTCCTAGCTGAAGCATGGGTTAGTTCGAAAGCATACTGTTATAAATGGTATCTTGACTCCTGTAGGGTTCGCTATAAATCCCGAGTTGATATCACACTTTTACAAAAAAAATTTGTTTTACTAAAAAATGAATTTTCAAACTTCAAGACAGACATAAGCTTTGCATTCTTAAAATACCATTGTTTGCATATGACTATTTGTTCAACAGCAGAGAAATTCGCATGACGAATATCTAGTGAAAAATAACAGAGTTTATCTAGTGCATAGAGCTTTCATTCCCCAACAAAGTTTATTCCTCTAGCATCGGAAGATCATCTCCCAGCAGTTCAACTTTAACAAAATCCGAAGACCTACATTCTTCATTGCCAGCAACAATAAGAGATTTATTTTCCCTGGTTCAACAATATTGTAATAGAACAGCTGATACGTTTATACATTGCATTCATACATCATTCTACAAACATCATAGCACCTGCAGTACAAATGCATACATCACAATCTCATTTATTTTGAGAACACCATTACACAATGCATTTCATACATCATTCTACAAATGTCATAACACCTGCAGTACAAACGCCTATCTTCATGCAATCTTCAACAGGGAAACACCTATCTTTAACTAGCTTCGATGCACAAGGGCAACACCTATCTTCATGATAGCGCCTACAAAGCATTGGTTATTTTCACGCTAGTTTCGGCTGGGCAGTATCTCCTTTGGAAAGTTTGTTTTGACACATATAGTTTCTACACTATGATGGCCCATTTGAAGGACATATTTGATGGCCCATTCGCAGGACATATTTGGTGGCCCATCCAAAGAACACGCAAAAGGTCCATACGAAGAACACAATTGATGTTTGGTGTCTTGATGAGTCTAGTCAAAGGCTTGCTGACCAAAGTCCAATGCGCTGCCAAGTCCAAGCCTGCTGCACTGGCCACAACGCTCCAAAACTGCTGCAAAGCAGTCCTGCTACGCTGCTCCTATACTTACACCAATTTGGCATATAAATACTGCACCTCGAAAGCTACAAAAATAGCATACTCAATTTGTTCAAATTATTTTTTTTCCCTCTCAAATCTCAGCCAATTTCATCTATAAATAAGATGTTCCATAACACATCTAAAGGGGGTTGGACAACACATCTAAGGGGATTTTGGGTAGCTGGAGAAACTTTGGTTGTATGAAAAATCATTAAACACTTGACACACTCTCAAATCCAGAATCAAAATACCACGCCCTTTGTTCTCTCTTTCGAATTTGGCACTAGAAACACCACACTTGTTTCTTTCCTTTGAATCCAGAACCCAGGGAAACACCAACCCAACACTTGGTTCCTTCTTTCGAATCCAGCACTAGAAACATAACACTTGTTTCTTCCCTTCGAATCCAAGAACATCCAGGGCAACAACTCGAGGTCTTGAAACACATTCCAGCTTCAAGCAAGGTAAGTCACCCTGACCTTAACCTTTTCGTTTCAAACATGTAAATAACCTTTTGTGCATTTTTTGTTTCTGCCCTTTTCGTTTGTCCAAATATATGGTAGAACTAACCTTTACACACTCAAACAAAAAACAAAACAAAACAAAGTTTATTGAGTCGAAGCCTTAGGCTTCGTCCCTGGCTGCTTCACAGTTGCAAACAAAACAAAGAGTGTTGTGTGAATCGAAGCCTTAGGCTTCGCCCCATGCTGCTATCTAACCCCAAACGAAAGGAAGCAGAAAGAAGGGTGAATCGAAGAGTGCATGCTAACACTGACTTCCAGCCCCAATCAAAAGAAGGAAAAATGTGTAAAATCTAAAGGCACATCCTTCGATACAAGATGCCTTTTCTTTCTTTATTTTTACACTATTTTTTGTCTTTATATTTTCTATATATTTACATTCAATATGGTTGTAATAATTAGGACTTTTATTTTTTGCAACCCCAACTTGTACATTTGTATACCCCATCCCCCAAAAACATGTAATAGCGTAGGACATTTATTTCCCGCATTTTTATTGCTTTCATAAATGTTAGTAATTAGGGTGTATGGAAAGATAAAACCAACAAGTAGACAACCCTAATCAAAGACTAAATGCATGAAATCAAACATACCATTCACACACATGCACCTCTAGGGTAATCTCACTTGTTGCCTCGGAAAATAGTCATGTCCCTCGAATATGGGAGTTTTAGCAAAGACCCTTGATAAAAATATCATAGTCCCTCGATGACCCTCGATGTTACCTTCGGTAAACGATCTAGTCCCTAACGAAAATTGCTAAAACGTCTCACAGGTTGCCTTCTATGACTATACAAATGAACCACGCCCATCCCTTCACATCCAATGATGGGGCTTCTTATCAATCAATGGTAAGATAGAAACATCTAAAGGGGGAGGAAAAGAACAAAGACCTTTCGAGTAGGTAGGACGCTCGTAGTTTCTTGCTTGCTTACAACTAAAACATTTTTACAGCAACACTTTCAATTGAAACATTTTTAAAAGTTAAAACACTTTGTACGCATTCTTATAGAAACGAGAATCATTACAAAGGCACTTTTCAAAATCACTTTCAAAAACATCTTCCACAATGAACATCCCTTTGAACTATTTTCAAAACCAATACTTTGTATGTATTCTTATAGAGACGAGAATCATTACAAAGTCATTTTGAAAAATACTTTCAAACCCACACCACAAGCACATTTTCAAACAAAGCAAGTGATCTAACAAGTAACTAAGAGCCCGTAGATAACTACGGATGAAAAGGGTGCTATCACCTTCCCTTTTCATAATCTACCCCCGAACTCAAGAAAACATCTCTAAAGGTATTTCCTGTTCTTTTCACCATTTCCTATTTGGATAAAAGAAAAGTCGATGGCGACTCTTGCTATCCGCAACAATTGCGATCAAACGCAAAACAACCAAGTCAGTTATTCCACCGTATTACAGAACTGGCGACTCTGCTGGGGAATATTAAATTAATGGGGTTACCTTAGAGCTAGATCACATTTACTTGCTTTCCTTGTTTGACTTGATTACTTTATATTATGGTTCCTTGTTTGGGTTTGTTTTGATCCTCTACCCGGATCTGGGGCACCTTTTAGGTAAGTAGCAATAGATTGTGGAAACTGTGCGAGGTATACCAACATGGTTGAAGCGATGGCTATGTTAGTGTGACACATTTGTTGGTACCGGTAGCCCTTGAGTAGTAAAGGAGAATACGGGGCCGCTGTATGGTGTCATGAAGCACTAATTGACCTTAGAACCTTAATTGAACAACTTGGCCATTAGGAAGTAGTGAGATAGCCGGTTTGGTGCAGTCCGAAGTTGGTTGATACTCGATACTACACTCATTGAGATCAGACTTTCAGGATATTTCGGTTGCCAATAAAGAGGCTTGCGCTGAAACAATGCCCGATGAAGAAAGATCAGTGATATTGAGATCCCCTAGAACCCGTTTACTTTCTAGGACAAGTTGAGCCAACTAAAACTTCAAGAGGGTATTTACCTACAAACTCCATACAAGCCTAAACCTAAGGACTTGTCTTCTTTATGTGTATATGATTATTTATACATAAAGACTTGATTGCTTTGCATAGTTGTACATAACATCATGACATCATACCATAGCATTTTAAATAACCATTTCAAGGATCTCAAGGGCCTATGATGCAGGGTCATGTTGAACCAGACGTCTATCAAGGGGCAAGATAATTTATTCTCCTCTAACCAAACGCCATCAAAGACCAAAGCATGATAACTTGAGTCAAGGGCTATGATCCACTTGACATGGTGAGCTTGATTCTCGTGGAAGGACATCCATAAATATGAAGTTCTTCACTCAAAGCTATGATCAAAGTTTAACTTCTAACATCTTCTTGTGTTTATCCCACGAGATCCTTGAAACATGCATCCATATACCATGCATCATATCATGAAAGGTTTTTTTCCACACGGGTTTTCATCTGCTTACTGTTTATTTCAGTAGAGATGGCTCTAGAACAGACTATCAAGGACACTCAGACTCAAAATGCTCAACTTCAAGAAATGTTCTTGAACCTATCCAAGGGGTAAGAAGAAGTGAAAGCACTCCTCACTAGGGGAATGACCATGGAGAATCCTGAGGATAACAAGGATGACCAGTTAGAATGGCTTCAAACTGAGATAGCCACAATGAAGATCCAGATGATGGGCCAGATGTCTCTTATCCAAAACTTAGCTCGGGGACAAGAATAGTTGAGAACTCTTATCAGCAAGCTTCATCAAGACAAATGCAACCATATGGAGAAAACATTTAGAATTTGGGATCAAGTAATTAATCAGCTTCCGATGAGACAAGAAGTTGCTTTGGTGGAGAGTAGAACTTTCCAAATTACTGCTACATTGCGAGCTCAACAACTACCTCGCCAACGTCAATGGGGAAATCAGCAAAGGCAAAACGAGCTTGAGAGATAGTTTGCCAAAATCAACATGCCACCGTCTCAAGCATTGCAACACATGTTAGGGATGAATCTGATTATGTTGATAAGACCTCATCCAAACCCCAAAAATTCTTCTCCTAACTACAATCCCGATGCAAGATATGCATATCATTCCGGCAGTCCTGGGCATGATACAAACGATTGTTGGACGCTGAAGTACAAGATTTAAAACCTGGTCGACGAAGGAGCATTGGAATTTGCACAAGACCGTCAACTGGAGTTCTTCTGTCATCCCTCAAAGGCACGCCATCTGAAGTGGCCGGTTTAGGTGGAGAAACTCTTGTTTATTCGAATTTTCAATTGTAATTTCTTTTGCTTGTTCAAACACTTATCTATTAATGTCAAACTTTGTTTCATTAATCCATTGCATATGTTTGTCTTGAATTCATCCATCTGTCTTCACTATATTTAAACTATGCTTTTTAATCCCTTTATGATATTCAACTCTTGTTTTAAAAGTTTCAAGCCTTTAGAGGGAGGATGACGAAAACAATGCCATAATCTCGTACAATATGCTTTTGGACAAATCTTGCTGATGATGTGCAGGCGTTTCTTTCAAACCCTAAACACTGGAGTTATAAGGAAGATAATCCCTAGTCAACCCCTTTGAGCCAAAGAAGTAGGAGTTTCCTTTTTCACACAAATTGATACCTTTAATCATAAACCTGGGGCAGGGTAGTCTCGCAGTTAATTCAAATGCGCAGTCAGTCGCAAGCTTTCACTTCGTACACAATGAATGACACCAAAACCATCCTTCTGAATCAAAAGACAGCGATGGTTCCCCATAAAATAGGCAGCCATTGTCTCTCGAGAGAAAAAACTCCGCTAAGTAAAAACCTACGAAGGAGACTTAAGAAAAAATTGGGGCACCCCGCTGACTGTAATCTCAAAACAAGAACAGTCAGGCAAAAATCAGGGATAATAAATCAAAAGAGGTCACTACAAATCCTCGACAACATGAAAAATGTTGCAAAAATAACTGCCATCCAACAAACATAACTTGTCTTAACCATCACCAAAAGGTCATTCCAGACTCAATTGGATTTCAAAGGCACAATTAACTGAGTTTAGGACTGAAGAACATCACGAAGAACGGGCGGGTACAAATACACTTTGAGCCTTATCCTTTGTTTCTTAATCCGTGAACCAAGCCACGTTACAACCCTCTCAAAATTCCTAATTGAAGCATGGGTTAGTTAGAAAGCATACTTTTACAAAAGGTATCATGACTCCTGTAAGGCTTACTGCAAATCCTGAGTCAAATTCATGTTTTTTACAAAATTCTTCTACTTTATAAAATGTATTTTCAAAACTTCAAGACAAGCATAAACTTTGCATTATTTGAATATCGCTGTTTGCATATGGCTATTTGTTTGACAACAGAGAAATTCACACAATGAATATCCAATGAACAGAAATTATCAAGAAACAGAACCACTTCAAGTGGAAAGACACTTCCAATGACAAAATCTCCCATAATCAAGGGGGCATGACAGGTTACTGACCGAATCATTCTGGGGCAGTCAAGTCAAGATTCCAAGAAATCTCTCAAGAAGTGTTGAATAACCAGGGGCAGGTCTGCATTTGAATCACCTGGGGCATTGAACATGAATTCCAACAAAGGGTTACGTACGGTCAAGCAAGCATTTCCTGGAAGTACTACAAATACTTACTACTAGGGGCAGTGACAAGTTCCCACAAAGTCCTTTTCACAAGGTGATCTCCAATCAAGTCCCCGGAGTCATCTCTACAAGGTTATCCCCACAAAATAATCTTTATGGATAAGGGTACAAACCCCTCCAGGCCAAATTCATGGATATCCCCACAAGGTTGGATCCAGGCAATCCCCAGCTAGAGTTTCAATATCCGGAAAACCTTCTCCCAGCTGAGTTGGTCTCAAGAAGAATCCTCGAAGAGTTCTTCCAAAAGAAAACGCCTCTCCAGCAGATTGCCAGCAGGGTTTATTTCCCCAACAAACTGCAAGATTCCCTAGCTTGAGTTTGCCTCTCCGACTACTACAAATCAAGGGGCCATAACCCCTCTTCTCCAATAGACTTTTCTATAATCCCCAGTGAGTTTCTGCAAAGCTGGAAGCCAATCGGATAACAGTCAACTTATTTATACCCAACAAGTTGTTAATTTCATTTATCTTCAATCAAGAGATAACTCCCTAGTAGAGCAACAAAAAGCTAAAACAACTGAACTCTTTTTCCCCAATCAAAAATCAACACTCTGCACAGTGTTTTCCCTCAAACAAATTCAATATTCCCCAACGGAGTTCTCCTTAAACAACAAAATAGGAATCCCCAGCAGAAACATTCTAAAACAAGGTATGAAGGTGTGCATACTCTTCATCCCTAACAACAGTATGTGATTTAACTTCCCAAAACTCCCCAACATTTGTCAAGAATTTATTTTCCAAGACAAAGATACATTCCAACAACATTTCACATTTCATGCGTCATAGCATATGCATACGAAACACATATAGCACAATCTAATTTATTTTGAGAACATCATTACGCCATGTATTTCATACATCATGACATTGCAAACAACTAACTCTTTACCTTTTCAGGAAAGATCAATCAATAGATAGCTATCATCAATAATTTTCAACAGTTCTGAATTAATACCTGAAACAAGACAGGACAACTATCTATGAACAAATTAATTGTATATCAATTCCCAAAATAGGACAGGGTGACTATCTACATGGAAAACACTTCCTTTAGGCTTCTGCTGGTTCAATTTAAATTGCTCAATGGTTTATCCTGATTCTATTCCGGTAGACACTTTCTCTAGTTCAGTTAAATCGCTCCAAAGATTTATTCTGATTCTTTTCAAGTTAAAGATCATTCAAGACCTCTTCTGGTTCAGTTTAAATCGATCAATGGTTTATATTGATTCCTTTCCGGTAGACACTTTCTCTGATTCAGTTAAATTTCTCCAAAGACTTATTATGATTCTTGTCTAGTTAAATATTATTCAAGACCTCTGCTGGTTCAGTTTAAATCAATTAATGGTTTATCTTGATTCTGTTCCAGTAGACACTTTCTCTGGTTCAGTTAAATCTCTCCAAAGATTTATTTTGATTCTTGTCCAGTTAAAGATTATTCAAGACCTCTGCTGGTTCAGTTTAAATTGATCAATGGTTTATCCTGATTCCATTCCGGTAGACACTTTCTCTAGTTCAGTTAAATCGCTCCAAATATTTATTCTGATTCTTGTCCAGTTAAAGATTATTCAAGACCTGTGTTGGTTCAGTTTAAATTGATAAATGGTTTATCCTAATTTCATTCTGCTAGACACCTTCTATGGTTCAGTTAAATCGCTTCGAATATTTATTCTGATTCTTTTCCAGTTAATTATTATTCAAGACCACTGCTGGTTCAGTTTAAATCGGTCAATGGTTTATCCTGATTCCGTTCTGGTAGACACTTTCTCTGGTTCAGTTAAATTTCTCCAAAGAATTATTCTAATTCTTTTCTAGTTAAAGATCATTCAAGACCTATGCTGGTTTAGTTTAAATCGATCAATGGTTTATCCGGATTCCATTTCGGTAGACACTTTCTCTGGTTCAGTTAAATCGCTCCAAATATTTATTCTGATTCTTGTCCAGTTAAAGATTATTCAAGACCTCTGTTGGTTCAGTTTAAATTGATCAATGGTTTATCCTGATTCCGCTCCGGTAGACACTTTCTCTAGTTAGTTAAATCGCTAAAAAATATTTATTCTGATTCTTCTCCAGTTAAAGATTATTCAAGACCTCTGCTGGTTCAGTTTAAGTCGATCAATGGTTTATCCTAATTCCGTTCTGGTAGACACTTTCTCTGGTTCAGTTAAATTGCTCCAAAGATTTATTCTGATTCTTGTCCAGTTAAAGATTATTCAAGACCTCTGTTGGTTCATTTTAAATTGATAAACGGTTTATCCTGATTCCGTTTCGGTAGACACTTTCTCTGGTTCAGTTAAATCGCTCGAAAGATTTATTCTGATTCTTGTCCAGTTAAAGATTATTCATGACCTCTACTGGTTCAGTTTAAATTGATCAATGGTTTATCTTGATTCTGTTACGGTAGACACTTTTTCTGGTTCACTTAAATCGCTCTGAAGATTTATTCTGTTTCTTTTCCTGTTAAAGATTATTCAAGACCTCTGCTGGTTCAGTTTAAATTGATCAATGGTTTATCCTGATTCCGTTCCGGTAGACACTTTCTCTGGTTCAGTTAAGTCTCTCCAAAGATTTATTCTGATTCTTTTCCAATTAAAGATTATCCAATACCTTAGTTGGTTCAGTTTAAATCAATCAATGGTGTGACATGGTGGCAGAACCGACTGTTATACTAGGTTTGCATTTTGTATTCGCAAATGTTGCGGTAAGCAAGAGTCGCCACCGACTTTTATTTCATCCAACAAAGGAAAAGGAAAAAGAACAGAAAAAACCTTTTTTCGAGATATTTTTGAGTACGGGGGTAGATTATAGAAAGGGAAGCTTTTAGCACCCTTTCTATCTGTGGTTTTCCACGGGATTTTATGTACTTGCTCATTTTTAAATTGCTTGTGTGTGTTTTGAAAAGTGTTTTTGTTTACTTCGTGATAACCCTTGTATCGGTCCTCAAGAGTGTGACAAAGTTATTTTGAAAACTGTTTTTGAAAAGTGTTGGTGTGAAAAGTTTTTTTTTTTGTTTTGAGCAAGTACTTAAGAGTTTTCTACCTACTCGAAAAAAAACTCTGTTCGTTTTCGTTTCCTTTAGGCGGTGCTATCCTACTATTAAGAAGTAGGTAGCTCCGTCGTTGGATTTGTAAAGGGACGTTTGAAGGGACAAAATGGTATCTGAAGGCAACAAGTAAAGACACCTTAGTATTTCGAAGGGACTGTCGTCATAAGATCAATTCGTAGGCAACTCGAGGGACAAATAGGGACTATGATCTTTATGATGATTTTGAATTGTGGGTCATTGCTAAGGTATCCCTACATTCGAGGGACACAACCATTATTTCTGAGGCAACCAAGTGGGGTAAACCCTAGGAGTGAGCATGTGCAAGTGTGTTTTTTCAGTTAATTATCTTTGCACAATTAGGGTTTTCTACTGTATTAATCATTTATCTTTTGCATGCAAGCCTATTGTCCATACATCTAGTAGTTTAATAGTTGCGGAAATTAAAAGCGAGAAATTAAAACCCTAGCTATTACAAGGCTTTGGGAAGGGGATTACATAATCAAAAACTAGGGAAGAAATAATAAATGCGAAACAGTAAACCTAATTAACTATTACATACTCGGAACAAATACGATAATTAATAAAAATAACAAAACTAAATACGCGCGCGAAAGTTAAAACGTGAACAAATTAGGACCTAAGAAATCTAATTAATAAAAAATGTTTTTTTGTATATTTTTTATTGAGAAGAATGGTTGCAATTAAACCTAACTTCTATTAAATTTTAATTACAAAAAATGTTTAAATTAATCTAATTAAACTAATTAATTAAATGCAAATAAATATTTTTAAAAAAACTAAACCTAATTTTTTTTTGTAGTTTTCTGATTTTCTGATTTAATTAAAAAATGATTTTTTATTGTGAATGTAAGTAAAATAATAGATTAAAAGAAAAACTAATAAATAAAAAGAATAGAATTAAAAAAATAAGAAGATGGGCTTGATGTTGTAAGCAAATCTGGAGGGTGTGCTGCCTGAATATGCCAAGGCCCAGTTTGTTGGCCCAATTGTTCTGCGTGGAGATTCCATGTTGCTATCTTCAGAGGGTGCACGATGTGGATGCAACCCTGATGCGTTGGATTGGACTGAAGGTAGATCTGACGGTGAGATCTGAGGATGTATGATGGGCGCTGGGTAATGAAGTGCGCTGGATCTGGAACAAACAAATTGAAAAATAAGAAAATGTTGAGGCCTGGGATCGAACCCAAGTCCTTCCTCTCAAACACCTCACCCTTTTACCTACAGCAGATTTCCGTCACTATAAGCTGTAGTGACGGATTTGGTTTGTATCTATAACCCTGCATTACTCAAGAACATGATACATGCAATATAAATCACAAACAATATAAAAGATCAATAAGGAATTTCATCCTGAGTCTATTAATACTCAGAATTCCCTCCAATTTGTCCTGAAAACAAGAACCCCAATTTCAAGCTTCCAAACCCTAATAATGGCATAATCCCATTCCTGCACTGAAACTCAAATTAGACAATTCAAACACCTTCATATGATAATCATGAACACGAAAATATATTCTAATAACATGTATAACGCGTGAATGGGCACAATCAAGATTGAAGGAAAAACGATCAAACCGTGAGTATCTGGAGGCAAATGGGGGTGCCTTGATGCATGGAATTGATGCTGCTGGCTTTAGAAGGCGTCTAGGAACGTGTTGCCGGCCTTGAAATTGCTTGAACGGGACTGTAATTGAAAATCTGATTCTAGCTTTTTTTGCAAAAAAAACTCAATGTTGTTCTTGTTGTTTTTTCACTAGCTGCGCCTCCTTCTCTGCCTCACAGGGTTCAACAAGCTTTTGTATATGTATTGAATCCAATTAGGTTAATAATTTTGGATCCAATATTGGGAATTGATGAGCAAAATCTTTGATATTTAAGTCATATTCTTTGTTTCCAAAATTGGCCAGATCATGCCTTTTTCAATTCAATCAAGACTTGCATGCTTTGCTTGCTAACATACAACCTGTACCTTCATGCTTTAATGCTAAATCATCCAAAAATATTTTTATATCATTTATTTGATTTAATTTGGATTTAAAATAATAAAAAATCAAAATAAATCAAATAAATAAGCAAATTATGTATGGAAGGGTTTGTGGGCCGTGGACCAGGCTAGGAGAAAGATGCAAGCATAAAACGTTAGGCCCATTTGCCAAAAAAAATGCAATTTTGGGCATTGTTGACTTTTGATAATTCTCCAAAAATGGCCAACTTTGACATTGCATATCTCTCTCAATTTTGACCCCAAGAGAGTGTTCTTTGACTTTTTAAAAAGCTTAGGATGTCCCTTAAGCAACCTCTTTGGTTTCATCTCAAGTGGATCTTCCATGTTCATGTAAGGAGCTTTGACCTAAAAGGTGTTTTTGTTGACTTTTTGGAATGGCCTATAATGTATGAATTCATATCTTTCCATGAGTGCATTTCTTGAACTTGAGGGTTGAGGATGAGTTGTAGAGAATTTTATTCTCTTCAAAATGAGCCTTGGATGAGAAATTTTTGGTAAAGTATGAGGAAGTTATGCCTGGTCAAAGTTTGGTTGACTTTTCTTGAGAAACCCTAATTTAGCAACTTTTGAGTTTTGATGAATTAGGAGCATTCCTTGGGGAATCATGGCCAACCCTTGACTAAATGATGGATATCACTTCAAAGTATTTATGTTGACCAAAAATCTTGTAGTTTGACTGTATGTGGGCTGCAGTTGATTTTTGACCTAGTACAATTGATTTTCAAGCATCTGACTAGTTGACTGAGCAAACCTCTAGTGCTGGGCATGAAACTTGACATAGATGATCTTGAGAACATATTAAAACCATGGAGAAGATTTGAGACCTTTGTAGTTCCCCCATCTTGATGCAAATGAAAACCCTAGTTTGAGGTTCATTGTCTTAGGAGGAGGATTTGTCTGGTCAATCCTTAGGCATCCTTGGGCAAGTTGAGGACCTCTAGGAGTATGTTTTGAGTAAAATGAGAGGGAAAATTTTGGGGTACAAGAGCTGCCCCTGTTCAATCTTCTTACACCTGAGGATGTAGATTGGCTTGTCTATTTTTCGTGATCTGAGGGTGGAAGATGATTGAACACTAGAGTGCCTAGAAATTTGAACTCACATGAAGTGAATGGTGATCGACAATATTGGGAATGGGCTTACAGATGTCATTTGGAAGGTGACGGAGAATTTTTAGAGATGGGTTTAAAGATGGCATTTAGAACCATGTTGATTTCATGAGATATTCCTTCGTTGAGAACTCCTATGCCGGTTGTTAGGGAGGACTTCGCTGAGGAATATTGGTCTATGTCTTGGGGAATAAAGGCTAGGAGCTTCATTTGTCCATTACTCTATTGGGGAATTAACTCCTGATTGAGAAGGTGGAAGTGAACTGCATATCTGGTCAGGGTCCAGGCTGCATAGTGGCTTACTGGGGAATTGTGAAATCAACCGTATCTGGTCGGGTCTAGGTCTTACAGTGTTGTAAAATGTTGTCTGGAGATAAAAGAGAAGGAACCTGGATAGTAGGGTTACTTCGAAATGAAAGCCTGGATAGTAGGGCTATGAGAAGGAACCTAGATAGTAGGGTTACTTCGAGATGAAAGCCTGGATAATAGGGCTATGAGAAGGAACCTGGATAGAAGGGTTACTTCGAGATGAAAGCCTGGATAGTAGAGCTATGAGAAGGAACCTGGATAGTAGGGTTACTTCGAGATGAAAGGCTGAATAGTAGGGCTTATGGGAAGGAACCTGGATAGTAGGGTTACTTCGAGATGAAAGCCTGGATAGTAGGGCTTATGGGAAGGAACCTGGATAGTAGGGTTACTTCGAGATGAAAGCCTATATAGTAGGGCTTATGGGAAGGAACCTGGATAGTAGGGTTACTTTGAGATGAAAGCCTGGATAGTAAGGCTATGAGAAGGAACCTGGATAGTAGGGTTACTTCGAGATAAAAACCTGGATAGTAGGGATTATGGGAAGGAACCTGGATAGTAGGGTTACTTCAGGATGAAAGCATGGATAGTAGGGCTTATGGGAAGGAACCTGGATAGTAGGGTTACTTCGAGATGAAAGCCTGGATAGTAGGGCTTATGGTAAGGAACCTGGATAGTAGGTTTACTTCGAGATGAAAGCCTGGATAGTAGGGCTTATGGGAAGGAACCTGGATAGTAGGGTTTCTTCATTTGGTTACATAGATTAGTTGACCCGTTTGATCTTCGGGAACTGATTTTCCACTGGATGTCTATAGATATGACATGTATAACTGCTAGAATTGTTGGTGATAATTGTCTTTCCTGAAAAGATAACATGGTTAATTATATATGTGATGCATGAAATTCCTTGTGAGATGATGTTCTCTAAATAAATGAGATTATGCTGTATATGATATGTATGCGCATGCCATGATGTATGTACATGAAATGTTGTTGGGACATGTCCGAGTCTGGGAAAATAAATCACTGACTACTGCTAGAGGGTATAGCATTCCTGACTGTTGTAGAGAATTGTGGTTCTTCTACTTCCGCTAGGGATGATGAATGGAAATGATTATGCTGGAAAATTACTCCTTATTATCTGTGAATATTCTATCAGGGAGAGACTCTGCTTGAGGATAAATCTACGTGAAATAGTTTGGAAGGTGAATTTCCGTAGTTGAAGTAATAGGCTCTGTCGAGGATTGAGCTTCTGTATCCAGAGAAATAAACTCTGCTTGGGGAGATATAAATTATGATGATCCGCTCGCGATTATGAAGTTTGGCTGGGGGATATAACTGTCAGGTTTCTGAAAGACCCTGGCTGGGAGATTACTTCCTATTTTGGGAAAGCTGACATCAATGCTTTGAATACCTTTACTCTGTGGGGAGTGTATATTTTGATGAGTGTGCTCTAAAGTTGTCTCTGCTTTGGTACCTACTAGACAAAGTAACCGTTGGGTTTGATATTTCTTAATTTTTCCCCTGTTTCTTAAGTTACGAGCAATTGTCTTTTCGTTTCTCATGTAAATATTTATGAGCAACAATCATTTTCAAATGCATTTGTCAAGAATAAACCATTTGACGTTCTTGTAAAATAACAGAAAAAAGAAAAAAATTCATAGTTTCTTGTAAAAATGATGTGTATTGATTTTTCGAAGTTGGCCTGTAATAGCCGTTTTTGTACAAGGAGGCTGGCGCTCTAGTAAGAGAACATCGTCGTAGAAATAGAAGCTATACAATCTTGTGTAAAAAGAAAAAATAGCTATTTGCAACAATCCCATTGGGTTCCAACTCTGCTATTGCCCCCATGTCTTCGAGCGTCTCATCACTTTGCTGCTTGTCCGAAGTTGATTAGGTTGATCGATGCCGTTCGAGCTTGATAGTTGATACTGAGGTCTGGTCGCAAGATGATCCAATGGGACATAGTGATACGCTTTACATCCCTAACTTTTTCCTGGACTGCCCTTTCGGGTTTTTAGTCCACCGGGATACCATTTTTTGCCCAAGCCGCCTTTTCAGGTTTTCGGCTTGCCGAGTGTACAGATTTTCATTTTCATCCCTTATTTTTTCCCGAACCCTTTTGGTTCGCCGGGAAGGCCTTATTTTTGCCTAGGCCAGTCAACCTAGCAAGTCTTTTTGGGTCGTACCCGAACCGTTTCTAGTTGATAATCTGCTTTATTCATAATGTTTCCGTTGGGGAAGGGAAACTCTATAACCCGCTTGGGGAATCCCGAGAAGCTTGGAGACTTCATTGGGGAATGTTTATTGGAGCAGTAATTTGGAGATTTTGCTCTGCCGAGGGTATGAGAACACCTGACATCAATAGATTGTAAGCTGAGAGTATGGCGGTGACCTTGTAGTAGAATGCCCCTGTCTCGATACCTGTTATAGAAAATATCAACCGGGGATTTTGTAGATGGTTTGGCTGTTATCCCAACTCTTAGAGTCCTTGGTTAATGCAGATCAGGGTAGTAAACCTTCTATTGATTAGACAAGTGACAAGATGATGGGACATAGTTGTACGCTTTAATCCACAACTTTTGCCTGGACTGTCTTTTCAGATTTTTCAGTCCACCTGGATACCCTTTTTACTCAAGCCGCCTTTTCAGGTTTTCGACTTGTCGGGTGTACATATTTTTTGTTTTCATCCCTAATTTTTTCCCGAACCCTTTTGGTTCGTCGGGATGCCCTTATTTTTGCCTAGGCCAGTCAACATAGCGGGTCTTTTCATGCATAGTCTTTTCTGACTATGTCCACATTCATCGGGTGAGAAGAATGGTCACTGTCATTAGTAGTAAGTGTTGTCACACTGCCAGAAGGTGTTTGTTTGAACGTACAGGATTCGTTGCTGGAATTCATGTCTAATGTCCCAAGTGATTCAGATGGAGATCTGCCCTTGGCCATTTGTCATTTTTGAGAGATTCCTTGAATCTTGACTTGACTGCCCCATACGATGGACAATGATCATGCCGTGCCCCTTGATTATGAATGGCCTTTTACTGGAATGTCTTTCCATCTGAGGTGATTCTGTCCACTAAGAAGATTTTTGTTCATCGAATATCCGTCATGTGAATTTCTCTCCTGTTGAACAAATAGTCATATGCAAACAATAATATTTTAAGAATGCAAAGCTTATGTCTGTCTTGAATTTTTTTTTTGAAAATGCAATTTTTTAGTAAAACAAATTTTGCAAGAGAGTGATATCAACTCGTGATTTATGGAAAACCTTACAGGAGTCAGGATACCTTTTGTAACAGTATTCTTTCGAACTAACCCATGCTTCAGCTAGGACTTTTAAGGGTTATAACGTGGCCTAGTTCACGGTTCAAGAAACAAAGGCTAAATGCTCAAAATTTATTTGTACCCACCCACTCTTTGTGATGTTCTTCAGTCCTATGCTCAGTTAATTGCGTGTTTAAAATCCCAGTT
The DNA here is from genome assembly GCA_948472305.1 of Vicia faba. Taxonomy (NCBI): domain Eukaryota; kingdom Viridiplantae; phylum Streptophyta; class Magnoliopsida; order Fabales; family Fabaceae; genus Vicia; species Vicia faba. The sequence goes on from OX451738.1 coordinate 1,068,757,591, forward strand.
GAGTTCTGGAGTATTGTCCTTGATGTTCCGATGATGGTTCGGATACTGAAAGTTTATTTGAAAGAGGCAATCATTTTTGTAATCTTTTTTTTTATTTGTAGTAACCTCTTTTTTTGGTTTTCGTTATCCCTTCTTTTGCCTGAACTATTTCTTTTGTGATTACAGTCAACGGGATGCCCCAGTTTTTTCTTAAGTCTCCTTCTAGGTTTTGACTTAATGGGCTTTTATTTTGAGAGATAATGACTTCCTGCTTTAATGATTATGCGGAACCATCACCATCTTCTGATTTAGAAGGACGTCTTCGAGGCCATTCATTGTGTGTTAAGCAGAAGATTGCGACTGAACGCGCCTCTGAATTAACTGAGAAAACTACCTTGCCCCAGGTTATGATTAAGGGTTTTAATTTGTATGAAAAGAAAAACTCCTATTTCTTTGGCTCAAAGGGGTTGACTAGGTATTATCTTCCTTATAAATCCACTGTTTAGGATTTGAAACAATGCATGTACATTGTTAGCAGGGCCTGTTCAAAAGCATATTGTAGATATTGTGGTATCATTTTCGTCATCCTCCCTCTAAAGGCTTAGAGCTTTTGATCGAGAGTTGAATATCACAAAAAGGGAAGTAGTTTAAATATAGTGAATACGAATGAATTGATTCAAAACAGACATATGCAATACATTGATAAAGTAACAGAGTTTGACATGAATAGATGTTCGAACAATCAAAAGAAAATTACAAATTGAAAATTCTAATGAACAAAATCCTCTTTGCCTGAACTTGTCACTTCAGATGGTGTGTTTTTTAGGGATGGCAGAAGAACTCAGCCTGACCATCTTGTGTAAACTCCATCACCCCTTCATCAATCAATTTTTGAACTTTATATTTCAACCTCCAACAATCGTCAGTATCCTGCCCCGGGCTGTTGGAGTGGTATGCACACCTTGCATCAGGATTGTAGTTAGGGGACAAAGTTTTGGGATTCGAATGAGGTCCTATCAACATAATCGGATTCATCCTCAATAGGCGTTGCAAAGCTTGAGACAGCGACATGTTGAGTTTGGTAAACTACCTTTTGAGTATATCTGGCTTATTCGGATTAACCTGTTGTTTTTGGTGAGGTTGTTGTTGGACCCGTGATGTGGTAGCAATTTGGAAAAGTCCACTCTTCACCAAACCAACCTCTTGTCTTCTCGAAAGTTGATCAATGACTTGGTCCCCAACCTCGACTATTTACTTCATACGGCTGCAACCGTCTTAATAAAGTTTCTTGACAATGGCTCTCAGCTCTTCTTGTCCCCAAGCTAGGCCTTGGATAAGAGCCCTCTTCCCCAGCATCTGGGTTCTCATTGTTTCAACTTCAGATTGCAGCTGTTCCAACCGTTAGTCCTTATTGTCTTCAGGATTTTTCTTGGCCAGGTTCACAGTGAGGAGTGCTTTCAACTCTTTATGCCCCTTCGATAGGTTTAGGAACATTTCCATGAACTCAGCTTCTTGAGTTTAGAGATCTTTGTTGTCTTGTTTGAGAGCCATTTCTGAAATAAACAGCGAAGAAGATGAGAAACCTGTACTGGAGACTACCTGTTATGTAATGACATATATGTTATGCAACTATTTTCAAGGATCTCGCGCGGTAAACAAGAAAAATGTTAGGCGTTGAACTTTACAGCTTTGATTGAAGCACTTTATATCGTCGAAGGTCCTTCTACAAGAGTCAAGCTCACCATATCAAGTGGGTCATAGCCCCTAACTCAAGTTAATGTGTTTTGGTCTTTTGACGATATTGGCTAGAGGAAAACAAATCCCCTTGCCCCTTGCTAGACATCTGGTTCATCATAACCTGCATTACAGGCCCTCGAGATCCTTGAAATGGATAGTATGATATGTCATGCTATGATGTGTATGCTATGCATCAAGCAAAAATTCAGGGTAAGAAACCAATTTATTGGATTTATACAAACAAGGTCCTGCAAGGAATACAAATAAAGCCCTGCAATGAGTTCAAATTGTTAGGCAAAGAAAGAAAACAAGTCACATAAGTAGCCTTAGGTTTAGGCTTGCATAGATTCTATAGGTAAGTACCCTCTTGAAGTTTAGTTAGTTTCAAACCTGTCTTAGAAAAGTAACCGGGTTCTAAGGATTCTCAATATCATTGATCATCCTTTATCGGGCATTGTTTCATCAAAAGAAATCTTTTCTTGCGGTTGAGATATCCCGAAAGTCTGATCTCAATGAGTGTAGCATCGAGTATCAACCAATCCTTAGCTTTATATCGAGGCCGGCTATCTCTCTACTTTCTAATGGCCAAGTTTGTTCAACTAAGGTTCTAAGGTCCGTTAGTGCTTCAAGACACCACACGGCTGCCCCGTATTCTCCTCGTTTCAACACGAAGGATACCAGTACCAGCAAAAGTGTCACACCAACACAACCATCACTTAAACCATATCGGTCTACGCCGTACAGTCTCCACGATCTATTGCTATTTACCTAAAAAGTTTCCCCATATCCGAGTGTAGGATCTTCAACAATACCTAAGAAAAAACCCTTAAAGATAAAGCAGGCAAAACAAACAAGAAAGCAATTTAAAAATGACCTAGATCCTAAGGTATACCCCACTTTATTAATTTTCCCCAGTAGAGTCTCCAGTTCTGTGATACGGTGGCAGAACCGACTTTTAATATTGGTTTGCATTTTTTGCAAATGTTGCGGTAAACAAGAGTCGCCACCGACTTTTATTTCATCCAACAAAGGAAAAGGAAAAAGAACATAAAAAACCTTTTTTCGAGATGTTTCTGAGTACGGGGGCTAGATTATAGAAAGGGAAGGTGTTAGCACCCTTTCTATCAGTGGTTTTCCACGGGCTCTTAGGTACTTGCTCTTTTTTAAATTGCTTTTGTGTGTTTGTGTGCTTTGAAAAAGTTTTGAAATTGCCTTAGTGCAGAAATTCACTTTATGGTAACCCTTGTATCAGTCCTCAAGAGTGTGATAAAGTGTTTTTTGATAACTTTTAGTTTGAAGAGTTTATTTGAAAGTGTATGGTGTAAAACTTTGTTTGAGCGAGTACTTAAGACTTTCTACCTACTCGAAAAAGGCTATTCGTTTTCTTATTTCCTTTAGACAGCGCTATCCTACTATTAAGGAGTAGATAGCTCCATCGTTGGAGTTTAAGGGATAATCAAAAGGGACGAAATGGTCTCTGAAGGCAACAAGTAAAGATACCTTAGCATTTCAAAGGGACTATCATCATAAGATCAATTTGTAGGCAACTCGAGGGACAAGTAGGGACTATGATCTTTATGATGACTTTGAATCGCGAGTCATTGCTAAGGTATCCCTATGTTCGAGGGACACGACCATTATTTCCGAGGAAACTAAGTGGGAGATACCCTAGGGGTGCGCATATGCAAGTGTATTGGTTCAGTTCATTTATCTTGCGCATTTAGGGTTATCTAATTGTTTTTATTTCAGTCTTTTTCATACAATCCTATTAATCTAAACAGTTAATAATAATGCAAAAAATAAATTGCGGAAAATAAAAATCCTAAGCTATTACAAGGCCTTGGGAAAATTACATAAACCACCAGAAATAAAATGCGAAATTTAAACCTAATTAGAACTATTACAGACCGGGAAACAATTACATAATTGGAAAAAAAAAAAGAAATATAAAATCGAAAACAGAGATAAGCGCGCGAAGAATGGAAAGAGCATGTAACCCTAAAATGTTTCTAAGTTAAAAGAAATTTTTTGTTTTTATATATGAAAAATATTAAATTATAATATCTTAGATAACTAAATTAAACAAGGAAAGAAAAAAATTAATTATAATTAATTTTAATGAAACTAATATTATTATTATTTATTTTAAAAAGAAAAAGATTTAAAATTTAACCCTAATTTCTAATTAATTTTAATTTAAAGAAAAAATGACTAAAGTAGCTAAATTAGATTAATTTACAAAATTAATTTTAACTAAAAAAAACCTAATTCTATTTTTTTTGTGGTTTTTTTATGATTTTATGATTGAAATAAAAAGTGATTTTAAAAACAAATAAAATAAATGAAATAAAAACAAAGAAATAAAAAAGAACAAAAAAGAAAGATCGGCCTGTTGGTGTAAGCAATCTGGGGTGTGTGAATGAAATTGTGTTAGGCCCAAAGGTCCTGCACCTAATCCAGTGGGATCATCTTCTAAGGTCTACCATGATCTTGCGCATGCTGAGCATTGGATCTGGATGGAGAGGGATCCAATGATGAGGCGTCGAGGTGTATGGTGGACACTCAACAGGGTGACATGCTGGATCTGCAAGGAATATTCAAGAAAAAATGCAAAAGCAACACGTCTGGGATCGAACCCAGGACATTTGCTTCAAACCCCTCACTCTTAACCATTTGCGTTGGCTGTTCAATTGTACATATAAATAAAACATAATTATATAATATGAAAATAAAGCTGATGCTGAGTTGTCAAGCACGTGCCAGCAAGTGGGACCCTGTATTTCAAACCAACCAACCAAAACATAGGGAAGTGCCACACAGGGTCTTTTCCTGAGTCAACGACGTCGGAGTTGCACTCTGGTCGTCTTCTCCGGCCCTACAAAAACACAAATGACACAAATACGTGGAATCAAGACACCAGGCTCCGACTCCCCCCTATTTCCTAGGCTGCGAATCCTATGGTTGTGGTAGCTTGGTCTAAAAGTCCCTGTATATGGATATACAATGCTTGCATGAAACCTGGCCCTAACAATGGTGATTCGTGACCCTGGCCTTGTTTCTTGCATGTAATACGTCAGAAAATTCACAAATAATCATGATAATATGAATGTGTATTCAAAAGGCATTGATATCAAGAATTAGGTGAGTTTGAGATCCAAGTTCTTACCAAAAGAGGGAGGATCGGACTGGGTGATGCAGCGTGCTTTGGCCTTCGTAAATGGGCTGGTTAACCTCCTGGAATCCTCAGAAGGATGATGGAATGGCTGGAGATGATTGAAGGAAGCTGGATCATCCCTTTTTAAAATTGCACTTTCTTTTAAATTTGAAACCTTGTTCTTGGTTTTTGAGGTTGCATCTTCGTGTGCATTAGGGTTGGGATTATTGTGTTTTTATATTGAATTACTTTAGGTCAACAAAAATGCCAAGAGATCAAAGATATCAATGCCTTTCAACTTTGCTTCAAATCTTTCCAATTTTGAATATCCTTCCTCTCATGATTTGGCACGACTTTGCTTGATGGTATACAACATATTTGGATTGTCCTTTAATGCAAAATCAAATCAAAATAACTTTTTATTATTTTGTATCATTTACTTGATTTTATTTGATTTTATTAGTGATAAAATCAAAATAAATTAAATAAATAAACCTAATAATGCATGGAAAGGTGTATGGGTCGTGGACCAGACTAGGAGTGTGTTGTGAGCATAAAACGTTAGGCCCATTTGAGAAAAAAAATGCAATTTTGAGCATTGTTGACTTTGGGTAAATTTCCAAAAATGGCCAACTTTGAAAATGCACATCTCCTTCAATTTTGACCCTAAGGGTGTGTTCTTGGACATTTTAGAAAGCTTAGGATGTCCCCTAAGCAACCAATTTGGTTTTATCTCATGGATCTTCCATGTTCATGTAAGAAGCTTTGACCCAAAAGGTTTTTTTGTTGACTTTTTGAAATGACCTATAATGTCTGAATTTATATCTTTTCATGAGTGCATTTTTGAACTCGAGGTTTGAAGACTAGTTTTAGGGAATTGAATTCTCTTCAAAATGAGTCTCGGATGAGAAATTTATGATAAAGTATAAGAAAGTTATGCCTGGTCAAAGTTTGGTTGAGTTTTCCTATAGAAACCCTAATTTAGCAAGTTTTGAGTTTTGATGAATTTGGGGCATTCCTTGAGGAATCATGATCAACCCTTGATCAAATGATGGATATTACTTCAAAATGTTGTTTTGAGCAAAAATCTTGAAGTTTGACTGTATGAGGGTCATAGTTGAGTTTTGACCCAGCATAGTTGATTTTCAGGCATTTGAGCAGTTGACTGAGCAAACTCCTTATGCAAGGCATGAAACTTGGCATGGATGATATTTAGAACATATTAGGGCAATGGATGTCATTTAGGACCCTTGGAACTCAAATATATTGATGATGAGTGAAACCCTAGTTTGAGGCTCATTGTCTTAGGAGGAGGATTTGTCTGGTCAATCCTTAGTTAACTTGAGCAATTGAGAACCTCTAGGAGTATGTTTTGTGTGAAGAATGGGAGGGAAATTTTGGGGGTACAACAACCACAATATCAGTGTCTAAACCAGGCATGTCTTCATATGACCAGGCGAAGATCTCAACATAGCCGTGCAACATCTGTATCAACCGCTGTTTGATCTTAGCTTCCAGATTTGCGCCTATCTTGACTTCTTTTCTGTCTACCTCCGTGCCCAAGTTTATCATCTCAACTGGATCTTCATGAGGCTGCATAGCCCTTTCTTCCTGCTATAATAGTCTAGTAAGTTCTCCAGGCACCTCACAATCGTCCTCACCTTCGTCCTCGGCTTGGTTGATCGGATTTTCAAAGTCATAACTGGTAGTAGCAAAACTGTTATCAATGGGATCCAGAGTGGATATGGATCTACAGTATGATACGTGAGTGTGTGTAAGAGTATAACTGTTTTGATAAAGTGAAAACAGAAAAGAAAAATAGAGAGCACAAAATTTGTATGCAAGAAATGTCCAATGTTTTATTGATGATATATGAAATGGCACATAATAGCCCTCACAAACAAAGCCAATGTGCCTCGGGCAAGACACAAGGTTGTAGAGTTTAAATTGTTTATTACAAATTTAGAAAACAAGTAGGACAATTACAGTGGAATAAAAGAAATTGGTATAAAATCCCTAGCCATCCAGTTACTCGGTCCACCATTGGTAGTTGGGTAGATCCATCTGTCAATGTCAGAGTCTTCCTCATTTTCTTCAATGGCATTAATTCCTCGGTTGCTGATGCGTAGGGGAGGTCCTCCAGCTCGAGTGTGTCGAACATCCCTTTGAGCTCCTGAAGTAAAGCCCAAACCAAACATGTCAGTTTTGTGAGTAAAATCAGGGAGTTATCCCCAGTTGGTACACCCACCTTCTTCAACCACTACTCTGGCGTCTTTGAGAGAAGCCATCTTTAGAGGAGGTTTGGTATCGGTAGTAGTCTCAGTCGATGCCAAAATTTGGGGAACCTCTTTAAAGTTTTGGCAAGGAATCTCTATGAATTCTTCGTCCATCTCTACGTACCTGAAGGAGTTTAAGTGGCTCACCAAATACTCCTCTTCACCATGTACAGTGACAATCTTCCCCTTCACTGGATACTTCAGCATTTGGTGCAGTGTAGAAGTAACAGCCCCAGCTTCATGGATCCAAGGACGACCCAAAAAACAAGAGTATGACGGCCGGATGTCCATTACATAGAAATTTGACTCAAAGGTCTGATAACCTACCTTGACAGGGATGTCCACCTCCCCATGCACCATTCTCTTTGACCTGTCAAAAGCCCTTACCACAATGTTACTAGGCTTTAAGGTCAAGCCCTCACAATCTAGTCGGTCGAGAGCCTTCTTTGGCAGGATATTCAGTGAGGACCTAGTATCTACCAGCACATGAGCCATAGTGGTGCCCCTGCATTTGATCGAGACATGCAGAGCATCATTATGCTTCCTCCCTTTCGGTGTCAAATCAGTATCTGGAAAACCCAGCCCATTGTCAGCAGTCAGGCTGGCCACATAGTCTTTGAATTGATTAGCCGAGGTCTCATGTGGCACGTGCGCAGTCTTAAGGAATGCGATCAAAGCCTTCGCATGGGCCTCGAAAAACAATAACAGAGACAACATGTATATCTTTGAGGGGGTCTGCCCCAGCTGCTTGACCATATTGTAGTCGCTCTTTTTAATTATTTTTAATATTTCCTCTATCTCTTGCTTAAAGGATTCTACGAAAATTTTTCTAGGTGCCTCCGTCCAGGCAGGCTCACCTATAGCTTCTTTGCCTCGGGTACCAGATGACTCGACGTCAGGGGTAACAATTGGAGTAAGAACAGGAGTAGTAGTTGAAGCACCAATAGGAATAGCGGGCGAAATAACGATAGGTTTATTGACAGTCTTTGGGGAAATCTCGGGAGAGAAAACCCTTCTACTTCTGGTGATCTTATTGGTCCCAAAAATGTTACGGACATCGGGATCAGCCTCTTCATTCTTCAGGTCTTGTCTAACACCATGATAGTAGACATCGGCGCCATGATGCCAAGGGACAGCTTTGTCCGAGGCGTATGGGACAGGACCAGGAAAGGTGATTATTAACGGAGCGACTCTTGGAGCAGATGTAATCCTAACAGGTCTTCTCAAGGAGGCCTTGGAAGGATTGGTAGAAATGGTTATAATTGCAATATCTTCACATGGAATAGTTGGAATTAAAGTTTTCTCGAACAAAATTTCTCTATTGTCCATCAGGCGTTGGACACCTATTTTCAGCAAATGGCAACCAGAAGGCAGAGATGAACACACGTGGCAACCTTCACCACAATCCAGAAATAAACCGTCCAACAACAAATTATTCTTAACAGTCATGAGAGGAGTAGAAACTTCATCAACTAAGGTCACAAATAGATCGGTATCAACAACATTAACTCCACGATTATGCTTAGGCATGGGAGCAGTTATTACATTGGGATTCTCCGGAGCATTGAACTCAATCTCTTTGGTTTCAATCAGATCTTGTACCTTATTTCTCAGAGCCCAGTAATCATTTGTATTGTGGACAAGACTCTCAGGATGATAGGCACACTGAGCATTTGGATTGTACCAAGGAGATGTAGTATTTGTATTCTTGGGAGCCTCTTTCAAGGTTTCCAAGTTGGATGTTAGTAGATGGGGTAGAACCTATATCAATGTCATGTTAATCCGGGTAAACTTCCTTTATGGTCTTTCTACCCTTTGTTGATTGTGGCATTGTGGAGAAGCCGTAGGCCTAGGTATCATTATAGCACTTACCGTCAGATGGTGTTCAACTCTGCTTTGACCTCTCGGGCTATAGATGGCACTGGCTTCCTTCTTACCAGTGAAAGGCTTCTTTACCGAACTCGAAGAGGCGTCTTTCTGTATCTTACCGCTCTGAATCCCAGCTTCTACCCTTTCTCCTGTTAATATCAGCTCGGTGAAACCAACTGATGAGCTACCAATCAAATGTTTAAAGAAAGGATCAGACAGCATCCCAAGAAACATGTCAACCAACTCCCTGTTAGATAAAGGGGGTTGGACTCTTCCAGCCAAGTCTCTCCACTTTTGCGCATAGTCCTTAAAGCCTTCACCTGCATCCATGGTCATACTCTGGAGTTGAGTATGAGTGGGGGGAAAGTTGGTGTTGTATTGATACTGCTTATAAAAATCAGCGGCCAAGTCCTCCCAATTTCGGACATTGGTTCTCTCCAGTTGGTAGAACTATTCAAGCTGAGTCCCTGATAGACTGTCTTAAAAGAAGTGAACCCATAAGTTTCTATCAGCGATGTGGGGCTGGATCTTCCTTACATAGGAACAGAGATGAAGCTTAGGGCAAGACACCCCATCGTACTTTGCAAAAATTGGAGCCTTAAATTTTTGCGGGATGACCACTCCTGACACCAATCCCAGTTCTTCGAAATCCAACCCAGGTATCCTCTGGACTTCCATAGCACTCAAATGATCTTCCAACTGCTTGTATCTATCCTCAGTGGGAGGATACTGCTCATTATTGTAATCCATATCATTGTCAGAAACTTCAGGACTGAGGTCCTTTTCCCTTGTCTCCCTTTCTTGATTCTCCCCTTCCTTGGATGAGGAGGTTAGATCGACTGGTTGCTTTAATGCCCCCCTGAACCTTCTGCCTATATTCAGAATACCAGAGACCTTCTTCTTTTTCTTCTTCTCCTTCAGGATGAGGGCTTTCAGATCCTCCTGCCCTTTCGCCAGAGTTATGAACATCTATTGGAATTGGGAATTTTGTGCCTGAAGATCTTTGATGCTTTGTTCAGAAGACATTTCTGCTGAAATAAACAACGAAGAAGATGAGAAGCCTGTAATGGTACCTGTATATGTAGTGTTTATGGATGGGATGCGTATGTAATGATTTCAAGGACTTTGGGAAATTTAAATTTGCGAACCAAAATGAAACAAAGATTTTATTAGTAGAATTCAAAGTTCAATTGCCTTTTAGGCATTGCAATTAAAAACAATTCTAAAAAAACTAGAAAAAAAATCAAATTTCCCATGGATGCTTCCTCTTCGTGCCGAGATAGACATTAAGGCTTATTTCCTCCTGAAACTGCTTTGTGAGCTCTAAAACCTTCCTCTCCTGGGCATAGAATTGATCCCTATAAGTATCCCGCTCTTTCTTCAACTAAATCCAACACCTCTGTAGTTATTCAAGATCAGTGGGCATATCAGGATGAAGAACCGTGTAGGGAATATCCCATTCAGTAATGGGCTCCACAATCACTGGTAAGACGGCTATGTAGGGAATCATAAGTTTCTGGGCGCGAGCTCATATCTATTGGAGATAAGGTTCCATAGGAATGGAAGCCTTCAGCCCCAAAGCCTTGGCGCGAGATCTTTTTACCATGCTCCAAGCTCGTATGAACCTCTGGCGATACCCTTGAACATCACCCTCATAGTTAAATACAATTCCCTTGATAAGTAACTCATGGGGACCATCCCTTCGAGCGTAACCAAATTATTGCAGAGCCAAACAAGGATTGTAAGTTATGCCTCCTCTAATGCCAAGTAATGGGACATTAGGGTACTCCCCGCAGTAGTCAATAATAACAGTATCTCCCATAGCTCGGGAATACCAGAGAATATCTGTGTGAGCGAGTGACATTATCCTTTGCGACCAACCCAAACCTTCTTCATTCTTCAGTACAAACTTAGGGAAGTGAGAAATAAACCACCTCGACAGCAATGTCATGCAGCACATAAGAAACCCTCTTCTCTTCATGGTACGAGTATGGAGAGCGTGCAAGATATCTCCGAGCAAGGTAGGCACAGGGTTGCGAGAGAGGAAGATCTTGATAGCATTCACATCTATGAGTAAGTTTGGATTAGGGAATAGTACTAAACCATAGATTAGAAGGGCCAAGACCTCCTCAAAAGCCTGAAAGTCCATATCATCCCAAAACAGCTGTGCCTTGTCTATTAGGAACTTGGCTAGAAAAGCCTTGACTCCGCTTCTTGTTTCCCAATTCGATACCATGTCGGTCTGTTTCAGATGCAAGGCTGGGGCAATGACTTATGGATTAGGAACCTCTTCTAAACCTGTGAAAGGAAACTGTTCAAGAATGGGTATATCCAATAACTGAGAGAACTTTTCCATGGTAGGCACCAACTGGTAGTCTGGGAAGGTGAAGCAGTGATGCTTGGGATCAAAGAACTCAAAGAGTACACCCATCATATTTTCATCAAAGTTTGAAGTAGCCATGTTGAGAAGTCGACCATGTCTCTTAGTGAACGCAGAAGTTTCAGGAACCCTTGATACTCTCTCCTTGAGTTGGGGAGGTATTCTCACAAAGCTGATTCGATCAGTGTTTCTACGAGCGGAAGCCATGATCTGCAAAACAGAACAAAGATAAATTCCCTTGGTCCTAGAAATGATTAGTGTAATAAGAATGGATGCTATGTTATGATGCATGATGTTATGTTCAAAGAGAATAAATCACACACAATAGACCTTAGGTTCAAAGGCTTGCATGAGGTTAAAGGTAAGTACCCTCTTGAATTTTAGTTGGTTTCAATCCTGTCTTAGAAAAGTAACTGGGTTCTAAAGATTCTCAATATCACCGATCATCCTTTATCGGGCATTGTTTCATCTCAAGGAATCTTTTCTTGCAGCCGAAATATCCCAAAAGTCTGACCTCAATGAGTGTAGCATCGAGTATCAACCAATCCTCAGCTTTATACCGAGGCCGGCTATCTCACTACTTTCTAATGGCCAAGTTTGTTCAACTAAGGTTCTAAGGTCCGTTAGTGCTTCACGACACCACGTGACAGCCCTGTATTCTCCTTGTTTCCACACGAAGGATACTGGTACCAACCAAAGTGTCACACCAACACAGCCATCGCTTAAACCATATCGGTCTATGTCGTACAGTCTCCACGATCTATTGCTGTTTACCTAAAAAGTGCCCCAGATCCGGGTGTAGGATCTTTAACAATATCCAAGAAAAAGCGCTTAAAGATAAATCAAAGCAAACATGAAAGCAATTTAAAAATTACCTAAATCCTAAGGTAAACCCCACTTTATAAAGATCTTCCCCAGCAGAGTCTCCAGTTCTGTGACACGGTGGCAGATCCGACTGTTATACTGGTTTTGCGTTTTGTATTCGCAAATGTTGCGGTAAGCAAGAGTCACCACCGACTTTTATTTCATCCAACAAAGGAAAAGGAAAAAGAACACAGAAAACCTTTTTTCGAGATATTTCTGAGTACGGGGGGTAGATTATAGAAATGGAAGGTGTTAGCACCCTTTCTATCCATGGTTTTCCACGGGCTCTTAGGTACTTGCTCATTTTTAAATTGCCTTTGTATGTTTTGAAAAGTGTTTTGTTTACTTCGTGATAACCCTTGTATCGGTCTTCAAGAGTGTGACGAAGTTATTTTGAAAACTATTTTTGAAAAGTGTTGGTGTGAAAAGTTTTTTTTTATTTTGAGCAAGTGTTGTACCCCAAAATTTGCCCTCCCATATTCCTCAAGATTTGTTAAGAATGGTCCTCAAATTGCTCAAAATTGTTCAAGGGTGGTATAGTCAAAACATCTCCTAAGACAGCTGAAATTAGGGTTTTGGTTCTTTCAGGGAATTTGGGGTTCTCAATGGTTCAATCAAGTCTCATAGGCCTATATTGTTGCACCCCAAAATTTGCCCTCCTAATTTCCTTTATTTTGGCTTAGACTTTTGCATTCATCTGCATCTTTTTCATTAGGTCACTAACATGGCATACATTTCATTCAATATAGCTCTGAGGTTCAAAGTTCAGTGGTTGTGCGATACTAGGGTTTCATAGTGGTTAAGGCGCTCATATCCAATAAAGGACTTCTTCTCCCTCAAGCAGCAAGGCTATTATCTTCTGATGAACAACCGATTGTAGGTCATTCTGGTCAAGAACTCTAGGACGTGACCTAGCATATGTGGGCTTCGAATCATGACGTCCTTTCCTATAAGTATGCTTGTCATTTGATTAGGGTTAATGACTGTGACATGACAATCGTCTACTCCTCAGTTAATCAAATTAGGTTTTTGTTGAATCATGGTTCAAAGATGTTTTATCCGGATATTTCTCCGTGCGTCTAAACGAGGAATAAAGATTGTGAGGGTTTCACATCAAGGGAATTTTTCTGTGATTCAGACTTTATCATCCATCTGTAAGATGTTCCTTATGACACTAATCTCAAGTTGAAATAACCGATCGCTAAGGGCTGAGGATTGAATTGTGAAGCGTGGTTCATGACCTAAGATATGAATTCATAGATTTCTCCTTAACCAAGGCAATCATTGTCCTCATCATTGTCATTTGTTATCTGCGATGCGAGTAGGTTTGGATTGAAGTAAGTTTCTCATAGAAGAATTCATGCAAGGTAATTCAAGGTTCAAGGCATTCAAGGCAGGGTTTGTTCAACATGGCATACCTGGTTGATGGGCTTACAAGCTCTTATGAGACCTTGAGATGCATAATCATGGGTCAATTTCAAAGATATGTGGATAAGATCTGTTGACTTCGGTTAAAGTAAGCTTTGAAAAATTAACTTTGGGACCAAGGTCTCCCTTGAATTTTCATCTAATATGTGTTGGGAATTCGAGTTGCATTTGAAGAATGGTATGGTAAAGGAAAAGAAATATTGGTTCAGAAAAGAAAAATTCATTAAAAATCAGGGTTTCTATTCATTGATAAAAGTTCAAGTAATTGAAGATCAGGGCAAATAAGGTTTCATATTAATCTTGATCATATTCTTTCATTATCACTTACATCCATCTTTGATGATTTAAGGTCGTCAATTAGGGAAAGACTTTGTCAAGATAAGAGACTTGTGGATTGAATCGTGGAATATGAGGCATGATACAAAAAGCAAGGTTATGATTTTTTTAGGATCAAGATCTTATTGACTATTCAAATTGTTTGTCATTCAAGTTGATTTGGGATTCAAGATTGAAGTTAGGAGTTCATTGAGAATGCAAGTGTGATATGGATTTGAAGTTTGATTTGAGTTCGAGATGTTTAAAAGTGTTTGATTGGATTAAAGTTGGCAAAGAGCCTTAAGTATTGGTCATATGAGTTTCTTGGAAGGTAAAGTACAGACTGCGAGGTTTTGTTTCAAGTCAGAGTTCATACGCATTACAAAGATGTTCACCGTTATTTCAGATTCAAGTTCACAATGCGTTCAAACATTTATTCAAGAAAATACTATCCAATTCCATTCAATTTCATTCTCATTCATGATTCAAGAAAATACTATCCAATTCCATTCAATTTAATTCAAGTGTAACAATACCTTACAAGAAAATTTGATGCTTTCATATCTTCAAGCATTTTTCAAGACTTTGTCATTTAAACCCCGTCCTTAAAATTCATCACCCAACATTTCAAGCTCAAAGGTCATTTACAATTCACACTATAAATTTCAAGTTCATCCAAACCAAACATTCATTACAATCCCATCACACCAATATTTTACACAAAAAAAAACTATTACAAAATACACTTGAACAAAATTCTTTAGTCCTAAAGATGCTAAAATTCCATGAGTAAGCTTCTAATTCCATGCCATGCTAAAGTTCTCCATCTTCAGTTCATGACTTGCACATTCATACAAAAAAATACCAAGTTACTCCTCATGTTGATCATTATACATGCATTGTTGATCTTCTTCGAGGCAGTATTGGGAATACAATGTGCTTGACTATGAAGAGAAAGTAGTTGATGGTTTTTATGACATATATGGCCTCTATAATGACCCAGCAATGCAAGGATAGATGCCATCTCTAGCTGATCTTGAAACAAACTCAGGTGGTTCTAGCTTTGAAGTATTCATAGTTAATAGAACAATTGATCCTGCCCTGGACGAGCTGGTGCAAATTGCACACTGTATAGCATTGGACTGCCCTGTCTCTAAGATTGGTATTTTAGTGCAAAGGCTTGCTGAACTTGTTACTAGCCATATGGGCGGCCCTGTAAAAGATGCTAATATTATATTAACAAAATGGACAGAAAGAAGTACAGAATTAAGGACATCTCTTCACACAAGTGTATTACCTCTTGGGTCCTTAGATATTGGGCTCTCTAGGCATCGCGCTTTACTTTTCAAGATATTAGAAGACAACATTCAGATGCCTTGTAGACTGGTTAAAGGTAGTCATTACACTGGTGTTGAGGATGATGCTGTCAACATTATAAAATTAGATGATGAAAGGGAGTTTTTAGTTGATCTCATGGCTGCTCCTGGAACACTCATCCCAGCTGATATTTTAAATGCGAAGGATAATGCCTTTAAGTCTTACAACCCCAAGAATGTGCCAGGTTGTGGCTGCATCTTTTCGGAAACGGAATCTTATTGTTCCTGAAGATAGTGGTCTCCTCTATGAGACAGCAGACAAGAGCTCTGCAATTGAAAGAAGTCAGAGTCAGAAGGGAAACCAGACTTGAATTGTGTTACAACTAGGACTGGGAAGCGATCTAGGCCATGTAGTTGGAAGAGGCGTAAATGCAAAAAGCAGAAGCAATCAACTGCTGAAGATGTTGATCTAAATATTCAATGCAAGTTGCTTCCAAATAATACAGATTGCATGCTTGCTAATCAACAGTATGGTAACACCAACTAACATTTTCGTTCAACTACTAACTTCTTCACATAGCATATTACCTCTTAATAACAAAATTGCCTTCAACAAACTTAGCTAAATCCATTAACCTCCTTTCACAATAGAATTTCTAACTAATTTCCTACTAAACTGTCATATTCCCTAACTGTCCAGTAGAAAAATAACTAAACAGTATCCTAGCTACTCTTCATTCCAAAACTAACACATAAAGATTTTCCAGCTCATCTCTTAACTACCTTAACACAACTTCCTCTAACAGCCTAACTCCTCTAAATAGAACTTCTAACTTATAACTAACACAATTTCAACCAACCTTTCTAATTCACAGATTCCTAACCGTTTCTTAACCAACTTCCAAAGTAGAATTTCTAAACAACAAATTTCCAGCTTTCTTACAACCTATTCCCCAACTAAATTCCCTAACAGAATTTTCTAACCATAACTTCCTATCTAAAACCATATCTCAATTAACCAACTTAACTAACCCAAAAACAGTTACGACATACCTAACATTCAGTAACCAATTCATAACAAACTCTCAAACCTTCTAACCACTTATAACTGCATAACAAACTGCATCCTAACTTCCTAACAGAATTAACTAACCACATAACCAACTCATGGCTTATTTTACAACAAAACTTCCAGCATATATACATAATGGGGATTGACAGAAGGGGAGGAGGGAATTAAAAACACAGAAAAAGATTTTATTACCTCTCAATCATCTCATTCTTCAACCATTGAAAAGAATCACGACCAAAACTCAAAAGAACCCTCTCTGCTTCCTTTATCATCCTTCAACATCACTGTGATCTTCATCTTCAAACTCTCTGAACTTCAATCACAAAAATCATCACTTTCAATTCTCTCTGCATATTCTTCACACGTTCTAAAGAAATCACCAGAAAATTCTAAACAAAACTTCTCTGCTCCCTCTTTCATCTTAATCTCTATCTCCAAAAAAAGAACTAGGAAAAGAGTCTCGTGATGACTCCTTAGTGTCGAAATTTTTGCGTTGGTTAACAACGTCAGTAATCAATGGGAAGCTTCATCAAAAATCTAATGATATATATTCAAGGTTTACAGAAACACATAAGCTAGAATCCCTGCATTCTTTACTGGTGCATGTAGAAAATACCTCAGAGCAAAGACAGATCCAGATGATTACTGCTTTACTTTTCCAATTAATTCATTGTAGTGCTGACCTTCCTGATGCTTTAAGACAAGCATCGAGTAGTAATTCTGTATTGGAAATCCCGGTTGATGCTAGTTATCAAGCTAAATGCCGCGATGCAGTAACAGAAGCCTGCTCCTATTTTTGGACCCGTGTACTTCAGCGACTTGCAAGTGTAAAGACTCAGGATGCTTCTGAATTGAAATCCACAATGGAGAATCTTGTTACTGATTTATTGACCACTCTAAATTTACCTGAATATCCTGCTTCAGCTTCTATTCTAGAGGTTCTATGTGCCATACTAATTCAGAATGCTGGGACAAGTTCCAAGGATTTTGCTTCACGTTCCATGGAAATTGATATTCTTGGCACTATTGCGGCAAGGTTGAAGCATGATGTTGTGATTTGTAGCCAGGAAAAGTTTTGGGTACTTCAAGATTTACTTAGTAAGGATGCTGCTCCTCAGAATTATCCGAAAGATACATGTTGTGCCTGTTTGGGTGGAAGGGCTGAAAATTTGTTCCCATGTTCCGGCTGCAGTAGGCTTTTTCATGCTGAATGCCTGGACATTGAAGAAGATGAAGTTCTCAATCAGAACTGGTACTGTCACATGTGCATCTGCTCAAAGCAACTGGCTGCTGAAGGAATTGTTTGTAGGACAGAAGCTTGAAGAATGGGAAACAGAAGATTAATTAACAACTCTCTAACTACCTCCAAACAGAATTCCCAACTAGCATAACCACCTTGTAACCAACTCTCAATCTCACCCTTCAATCCCTAACAAACTCTATCCAAATCAATGGTTCAGATTGATTCCCACATAACCGTTTCCTCCCTCAATTACCTATATAATCCAAACTCCCTCCAAGTTTGAGGGGACGACGAGACTTTCTCTTTTCCAGTTTCAATCTTCATCCTCTCTCCACAATTTTTTTCTATCCTCTTCCATCAACACCCTTCATTTTTCACCTAGAACTCAAAAAGTTTTCGGAATTCTCTCTCTTTCTTCTCTAACCAATACTCTTCACCCTTCAAGCCACTCTTCATTTTTACTTACTTCTGAAACCCTGCTTCATCTTCATCAAATCATCTCTCTGTAAACTCAAATCACACTCCTACGATCTCACTCAAACACAACTCATAATGACAACCGCAACAACCCTATGCTCCTTCCTATCAATGCTCATCAATACACGCACTTGGAAGTCACAAAGAAACGCAAGAAAAAAGAAAGAAGAAGAAGAGAAATAGCATAGGAAAGAGATTGAAGAGTATACCTTCTATACCAATGGTCTTTTCTGATTAACGCCGCCACTTCGAATAGCTACCGGGTAGGTAAATCTTCTTTTGTTGCTCTGCAATTTCTGTTTCGAATAAGTTGTTGAATCCACAAAAAGATATGAAACACAGAGAAAATCGAAATGAAAACGAATCGGCGGAAGAGATGTTGAGATGTTTGAGATTGAGTCAAACTCGACGGTTTGCGGAGGTGTTTGCTGAGATGGAGGTGTTGAGACGAGTTGACGAACGGGTGAGGTTGAGAGGCGAGCTCACTGAGGGGAGAGTCGTGTCATCAAAGATGAAGTCCCGGTAAATACTTTCCCGTTGAATGGAAGCCAGGGCGGAGAGATTTTGTTTAGCGATAGAGATTTTGACAGAGATTATGAGACAGCGGTGAGCTATTGAGGAAGAAGGCCCTGCAACGCTGTGTGGAGATTTGTGTTTCAGAAGGATTAGAAGATATACTTTTAACCCTTATTCCAATTTTCACCCCCTATCTGTTTCTAATTGTTTTAGTTTTTTATTTCAGTTTAAATTTTCTTTTAAACTTTATTTAATAAAGACTAATGCTGATGAAACAATAAGAAAAATAGGTAGAGTTTAGGATTTTTTTAATTTTTTTCTATATCTTTCCATGATAAAAATAATAAAAACCTAAAAAATGTTAGATTGTAAGAGATATTTTTAGAAATTAATTCTTGATTATCCGATTACTCGAGACTCGTGATTCACTTTTGTTTTTGGAGATTTGAGTCTTATGCATGCTTATTGTGTGATATACGGATATGCCTGAGGTTCTGATTGTGATTTATTTTCACGTCAATGATGCTTCAACACTTATTCCGAGCATTGGATTTCTAATTCTTTTCTTTGTTGATGCTAGCAGCTCATGAGATCATCAAGTTTCTTTGCTTTTTACTTTGCTCTACGAGCTAGTACTCGTTTGGTATATTTTATTTCCACTCTCACCCCGCATTTATCACTTCCCATAGATTGCATGGTATGATGACTTTAGGTTTAGAAATAGGTTAGTCCCCCTGTGACTTTTCTTTTTTTTTTCTTTTCGCATATGCATTTAAAAACAAAAACTTCTTTTTCTCGTAAACTTCAAAAATACAAAAAATTTACTGACGAGAATCATATCTTCGTTAAGTATGTGAGACGATAAGCGGGTCTCTTCTCGACCTTATTGATCTCTTATTCTAAGCTTTGGTGTGGTTTAAGTCTCAAAGACTCATTTCATGAATAAGTAGAGAAATGGCTAAAATCTCTCTCTTGAGGTTAACTAGCTATTATCTACAAGCAAAAACACCAACAAACATAAAAATCTTTTTGCCCTCGGGCCTTTCTTTCAAACCCTTTTCAAAAGAGCGTATTAATTCACTTCTGTGCTGACACGTAAATCTCCAAAGGTCGAGTTGCGGCAGAAGGCGAGATTAATATTGTTCGTTAAAGAAAATACAAACAAACAAAAACACATAAGCCGAACTACGACTGCTCTGATTCCTCAAAAAGGATACGTAGGCATTGGGGTAGGGCCCAGACGAGCACAATTTTATTTTCCCTACATTCTTTTCTCCTTTCTTTTGCATGCATTCCTCCAGTAGTATAGTAAACAGTAAGCATAGATTAGACACACCCATAAGATAGGCAACAAGAGTGGATACCGTAGAGTACTACGGGCGTGTGGGGTGCTAATACCTTCCCCTCGCGTAACGGACTCCCTTACACTTATCTCTTGGTCCTTCGACCTTGATTTCATCCTTCTCGAGTTTTCTCGATGTTTACCTTTCCCTTCCTGTGGGATAAAAGACGTTCGATGGCGACTTCATTGTTTGATGATTTTCAGCCGGTTGTTTCAGCTGGCGACTTCACTGGGGATAGGTCGACCAAATGCTTGTCCATCCCGGAGTCGCTCCTAGCTCTTGCTTTCTTTTCTTTGGGTGTCTATTTTTATGCTTTCAGTTTACTCATTTGTACATGTTTGCCTGAGCATAAGTTTGCATTGCATTTTATTGCTTTCCCTATTTGTTATCTATTATGCTGGACTCTGTTTTCCATGTCGGGTGGGGATGTTACTATTGAGGTAAAAGGCCCAGTACCCAGGCCAGAGTGCACTAGGACACCTAGGAATAGAGTGGGGGCATGACGGCTATAGGACATGGTCCGATTAGTGAAGTCATGTCATATACCACGCTCGGATGAGGTTCAATTGAAAGTACTTTCATCATGCACGTCTGTGTTGCGATGATTTTACTTTCAGGCGGACCCGTGATTTTCGAGTTACCATTGTCTTACCCTGACCTAGTCTTCACCCGTGAGTGGGGAGGGATTTGTCATTACAGGTACAGTTGGTGACTATGTTCAAATGGTTACTCGTGCTCAGTTGGTGACTATGTTCAAATGGTTACTCGTGCTCAGTTGGTGACTATGTTCTGATAGTGACTGTTGTTCTGTTGGTGACTATATGGGTCTCAGATTTTTTTTTATTTTTTTTCTGGATTCGGTATTCAGGATGGTTATCTAGTTATGTTCCGGACCTTTGATCCTGATATATTTTACTTGGTCAGAGATTATACAACGGTTAATCATGGTACTTGGTTCCTTTGTATGATAAATTTGGTTCTGAACCTTTGATCCTGTGATATCCATATTATTCAGTAGATTTATACAACAGTTATCCAGAGGATTGTACAATTGTTATGCTGAACTTTTGAACTTATGTCATTGCACCTTGCATCATAACATGTTTATTTTACACAAAAAAAGGAAATGTGAAAGATTATATGCAAAAAAAAATGTTTGAACATGGCATTGCATCCTCTCATTCACCTCATGCATCCATAGCAGATACTCCAAAGGTATTCAGAAATGGGGAATCCTTATTCAGACTCGATATTTCCTTTTCAGAGTTGCAAATCTTGACTTCTCGTCGCTTCGTGGTCAGATTCAAGATATGGAACAACTTCGTGGGGAATTGGACGAGATGAAAGAACAGATGGGATTCGTGGTGCTAGACATGCAGGATTTGGTCCGTGGACAAGAACTCCTGAAAGAAGAGAACGCTCAGTTGAAGACTCAATTGAATTTGGTTATGGAAATTTTGGGGACAATGTTGAAGAAAGAAGATGTTTCTATGCCTGCCACAATAGGAGTTACCATTCCTCCCCATAACCTGAGGACTCTTGTAGGTCAGGGAGTATCTCCTCCGCAACCGTGCATTCAAGGACCCTCCCATCCGCAACAAGTTGTCACTTCCCGAGAGGACCCAAAAGGCAAAGCCCGTCAGTAGAGGCCAAAACAGCCTGAACGAAAATTTGATCCTATTCCAATGTTGTATGCACAATTGCTTCCTCCCCTGCTAGAATTACATTTGGTCAAACTCCGAATTTTCACTACACATGAAAAACGCCCTCATGGCTTTGACGACAATGCTAGGTGCGATTTTCATTCTAGGACACCTGGTCATGATACTGAAGATTGCGTAGCTTTTAAGCACCAAGTCCAGGACTTGCTTGATGCAGGGACAATTCTCTTCACTCCCGAAGGTTTGAGTGTGCAAATCAATCTTATGCCAACCACTACAAAGAATAGGGCTGCGCCTTCTCCTCTTCAAATTTCTATCTCACGATCGGAGTCATGTCATCCACAACCTATAATCCTGGAAAGTTCTCACCAGCAGTCGTTTGTAAGTTGTGGAAATCGGTTGGTTAATCAAAACCAGAATGTTCCTCGTGTTCACTTGGCTCAGTGTGCTACTCGGCAACAAACCTATCAACAAAGACATACGCAAAAAGGTAAGCAAAAGGATAAGAAGCCTAAGAGGGTGTTCGACATTGTTCCTTTGACTTATGGCCAGCTGTTCTCTCAGTTACTCAAGCTTTCCTTGGTGGAACCCAAGCCACTGAAGCCTGTAATTCCTCCTTGTTCTATGGATTCCAATCCTAATGTGCAGTGTGATTACCATGCTGGGGCACTAGGTCATTCCATTGAAGACTGCTGGGCTTTCAAAGAAAATGTGCAAGACCTGCTTGATGCAAAGGCTATCAATTTTGGGCCAGTCAGTTAAATTTGAGGTCTCCTTCGACTCAGTAAATGTCAAGATTGCCAGATCATCATCTGAAGCAACAAGTCCATACCGAGACTGGTCTCCTCAACGTAGTAATTTCTAGTTTCATTTTCAGTTCTCATTTGTAATCTTTCTTGCTTTGGTTCAGTACTTTCTTGTATGCGAAACTTGTTGATTCTTGAATATTAATCATAATGCATTGAATATGTTTGTCTTGAATTAATCCATTCGTATTCACTCATTAATGTTTTTTCTTTACTTTTTGATACTTAACTCTTGTTAAATAAAAAAATATCTTAAGGGAGGATGATGAGTAATATACCAAAAATTTCAAACGGTGTGCTTTTGAGTAGGACCATGCTGACGATGTACAGGCCTTGTTTCAAATTCCCAAACACCGGAGATATAAGGGAGATAGACCCTCGTTAACCCCTTTGAGCCTTGAAGTAGGAGTTTCTTTGCTTTTCAGAAAAACCCTCACATTTAACCCGGGGCAGGGTAGATTTCAGTTAATCTGATTGGTCATTCAAAACTCGTTAAAAGTGCGCATCAAAAGATACAACAAAGGTTATCCTTCAGAAGGTTGAGAAAGAACAAAACCACAACGGTTAAACTCTTATCTATCAACGGCGTGCATCAACGATAATGATATCCCAATAGATATCTCTCGTACATCAAAAGGTCAAAAGATGACGATACCATAATGGTTATTCCTTGTCAACCAAACAGCAAGGCAGTCACACCTTTTTCAACAAATCAAATAATGACTCAAAATCACACGACTGGTTCAAACTAAAAGAAATAGTAAAAGAAAGAGACAAAAAGCCTTGCTAAGTCAAAACTTGAAAAACAAGTCGCTTAGGCAAAAGTCAGGGTATCCCGCTGGACTTCAAAATCAAATTCAAGAGGAATTTGTCCAAGCAAAAGTTAGGGAATACAAAAAGAAAGCGAAAAGCGCGAAAAGAGAAAAAGGGGATTACCTAATAAAGATTCTCCACAAAAAATAAAGTCGTGTGATCAAAATACCAATAATGAAAGGGTGAGTGAATGCCATATCCTTCTCAACCATGGTAAACTATTTTAAGGGATGAGTGCTCGTATTAGTTTAACTGAATTTAGGATTGGAGAACATCATGGAGAATGGGTGGGCACCAAATATTTTGAGCCTTAAATCCGTTTTTTTTTTAACCATGAACCAGGCCACGTTACAACCCTGAAAAGTCCTAACTGAAGCAAGGGTTAATTCGAAAGCACACTGTAACAAGAAATACGGTAATCTGACTCCTAGGAAGGCTTGCGAAAAACTTTTGAGTTGGTATCACTCTATCTTTTTACTATCTTTCGTGCAAATTTTTTATGTTTCAAAATATTTTTTTATATAAATCTTTTAACTTCAAGACAAACATGAGCTTTGCATTACAATTATCATTCTTATAATAAACATTCTTTGCATATGAGCAAGTGCTTAAATATCGAGTAAGTTTGCATAATGAGCATCAGATGAGAATTTAATTACCTCAAAGGACAAATTGCTTCAGGACACCGTTTAAAGGTAAATCATTTGTGGGAATGGTCTTAACCTGGGGCAAATCTTCTATCGACTCCGTCGAGTAAAAGAATACCAGTCTGAGAAATGACCTGAAGTAGATTGTAAAAGTTGGTCGCCCAAAGCTTCTGATAAGCAGTGGTGCATTACTTTCAGTTGGTCGCAAGGGACATATCTCTTCAAGTATCTGATTAGAGATTGAAGCAATTCAAGTCGAGGAGTATGGTTGTGAGGTAACCTATATTCTAGAGCCAACCACTCTAAGGTTACGTTGCCTTCGAAAATACTCAAATTTCTCATCCACCTGTGAGCATGAGGTAAAAGAAAAAGGTTTGTCGAGATTCTGTTAAGTAAGGGGCAGGTGTGTAGAATATTCCGTCGAGTAGGTATTCAGCCAATCTGAGGCATTCAAGTCGGGATTTCATCCCTCAAAGGACAGTCAAACTGGGGCAGTTACGTCGAGATTTGACAAATCTCTCTAAGAATGCATTGATCAGAGGAGAATCTTCCCAGAATTTGAAGGTGTATGAGCACTCGCTCAAACATAGTTGGAATCCTCTCCAATTTCGGTTATCTGAACATCATGTTCCAAAGTTCATAGCACTGGGGCAATTATGTCGAGATTTGATAAATCTCTCCAAGAATTTGTTGATTAGGGGAGAATCTTTTTAGAATTCAGAGATGCACGAGAATTCAATCAAGCATTGTTAAAGTTATTTCCAACTTTGGTCAGCCATGGGCAGTATTCTGAAATTCATAACACTGGGGCAGTTTATCTTGGTAGTGTAAATCTCAAAAAGTCCTCTCGAGGCAATTTTTTCTACAAAATCCTTACAGACTGGGGCAAGAATTCATGTAAGGGCTTTCTCTCCTCTTGAGTAGTTGATCAGATCAAGTCCATACGCAGGCTAAACGACCTATGAATTTGAAAATCATGCCGAGAAGTTAAGATTGTTATCTTCAATTTATCAGAGACTCAAGACCATTTACTGATATCCTTTGTCCTAAGTTGAGGTCATTATCCCCAGTTGAAGTTTGGATTGTTATCCTCAGTAGGATATGAGCAGTAACGTAAAGATCATTTGAAGATTGTTTACCCATACAAGACGTGATGAAAGTGTCGTTTCATAGGAGGACGCCTCTCCCCAGTAAAAGATCTGTTGCTACTTGACAAAAGTCTGTCTACCAAAGGGTTTCTCTTCTGAGATCTTTATTCCCCAAGAAAGCATCCTCATTTCTCTGCAAGAGGAGATTGGTATTTCTCCCTAGAAATTCAGAAGTTGTTTAAAGTCAAGATGATTTATTTTCAGTGGACTGCAATTTATTTTTGCAGCATCTTCTCCGAAGTCCACTTTTCAATGGCATTCCTCCTCAGAGTTGACGTGTTGAAGTAGCAATCTTGCATCGCAGTTTTTACCCAGTAATTGATCATTCAAGTTGTATATTCTTCAGTAAAGTTTTCCATTCCAAACAGGGGCACGTCACCCCAATTTCCGTTTTGCAAATACTTGTTGGTCTTGCATGACAAGAAGCATACCAGCAAGTGAATCAAGAAAGGTCTGCATGTGACTAACATGAGGAATTCTATAGAATGGGATTCAATCTCCCGAGTGAATGCTCACTTCTTCTCAAGACAGAATCATGTATCCCCAATAAGGGCGTACTCTCTCCCAGATATAAATCCTTATCTCCATTAAAAGTATGTCCGTGTGTAATCCCCACTGAAGTCAGTACTCTCAATGAGAGTTTGTTTAAGAGTTTGTCCCTCCCATAAGGCTTATCTCTGAATAAATGCATTTCAACAAGTTTTGTATAAACTTCTTCATCAGCATAGTCTGCTCAGCTTCGATAAATCCTGGAAAGACCATTTCATTGGATTGTAGACCTTTGTTATATCCTCTCGAAGTCAGTACCATATATCTCCGTGGTAGGTATTTATCTCCCTAGGGAGGTTGTTGTTCATCGTCTCTTTGAAGTTCGTATCTTTTCTCCCTAGGGAAGTTTTTCCCAAGTCAGGTTTTCTTGAAGAGATGTTTGATTAACATGTTTGTTATGCCCAGCGGAGCAGGTCTCCTATATTTTTTTTCTCTGGGGCAGAGTACATGGACAAATGCCGTTTAAAATTCTTTTATCCCAATGATGGGATATGGATGAAATATTTCCTCGGTAGAGTTCCAAACCTCAAGCTTATGGTTCAAAGATGACCTTCTTTTCCTCAAGTGAAGATTGTTACCCTTGATAGTAGTATCCTCTGTATGGCCTGGGTAGAATTATTTTATTGAAAGAAAAAAGAAAAGAAAAAAAGAAAACAAAAAAAATTTTGCAATTCCCCAATCAAAGTCACTTCTATCGAAGACTTACATCGGAAGGTCCCAATTCCCAGCAAGATTCTCTTTATCCTTGGAAAGATATGTTGGATTTTTCCCTAATAAGTTGGGAGTTGGATCAGAGTTCGAAAATTTCCCTGAACTGCAATTTATTTTTGTAGTATTTTCCCCAGTGAAGCGAGTTTTCATTCCCTAGTGGAGCATGCTTTCTAGAACAAGTGTCATCTTCTCCCCAGTATGGTGCACATGGGAGCACCAATTATAACTCCTTCATCCCGGAATATGAAAGATTTTGTTGAGATGTCAGCGGTGGAGTTTCTGTCCTAGGATGTTTGGTTCTTCCCCAAGTGAAGATTTTTATCCCCCGGCGTTGTTATCCCCAGTGTGGTCTGAGTAGAATTCTATTTATTTAAGAATTTCTATACTCCCCAGTAGAAGCTATCTTCGTAAAGAAGTTCTGCGCAAGAGAAAGCTTCCATCCCCAGCGAAGCTCTCCCCATTCTAACAGAAGATAAAGTATCTACCCCCCAGGAATTTGGAAGTTTAATCAGAATTCAAGATTTTCTCTCAAACTGCAATTTATTTTTCGCAGTATTACTACCCAGGAAGTTATTTCTTCAATGTTATCAATCGTTCGAGGTTGATGGTTTCGAATCTCGATTTCCTACCGAAGTTCATATTGCATGTTCTCTACAGAAGATTAGATGTGCAAGAATAATCATTTGAAAGTTCATTGTCTTCCCAACATCCGATTATTGACGTGGTCTCCCCAGTGCATTACTAAACATGCATCATTACATTGCATCATCACATCGCATCTACTAAAATGCATATCATTTCCATTGCATGGAGCATTATGCTATAAAAAATTCAAACATGCATAAGTATAAGCCAATTATGTCCACTTGTGGTAACCAGATTGTTATGCGCTCAGATTTGATTTATCTCCATAACAAGCCTAAGGGTGACTCTATTATGTTTCCCCAGCGGGGTTTGTTTTGATTCACCATCAGTCGGGTCTTTGGTATTCCTCCATCTCCCCAGTAAGTTTGTGGTTTGCGCTTGCCTTTGCAAGCTTTTGGTTATTTTACCCGTGTTCGCTTTGCCGTTAGAGTGCGAGTAAGAGTCGGCGTATAGCCTTTCTTATTTCTCAAGTATTTGAGTGTCCATACTTGGTGTGTGGTAATTCAGATGATTGTCACTCTTGAAGAATTATACCTCGCCTTTGGCCTGAGGGATTTTTTTAGTTCTTGCGTATTTGCAACCTATCGAAATCCTAACATGTTTTTCTTCGTTAGAGTCTGCTTGGACCAGTCCCTTTCTCTTGTAGAGAACACATTTGATCAGTGCTCTTTGAAGGTCCTGCTTAGTCGGTTCCTTGTTTTGGTTTATCCACGTTAGTCGGGTCCTCCTTTCGTTAGCCTAGCTAATCTTTTATGATTAAGAGTCTTTCAGTGTCTCTTCAGAGTCTAGTTGTCTAGCATCCTTACTTAGGCGAATGCGCCCTTTTTATTGGGGCTTTCTTCGGTTAGTCTCGTTCATGTGTTCACTAGCAATTCTAAACATTTGTTTCTTGATGATCAACTTCGCTCTTGTGTATCTAACTCTGACCAGACATGCATACCTGTATCTTTCAAAACCCCGCTTCGCCTGGTATCTTTTGTCAAAATCCCGCTTCGGATAGTGTCATTTCTTTTAAATCCACCTTCGATTGACATCATTTGTCCGGAGTCCCATTCGTTTGGTCTCCTTCCTCAGTAAGTCCGCCTTCGATTGGTGTTTCTTTGCAAGAGCTTTCTTCGGTCTGTCTCTTTCATACGTATCCAATACCAACCACAGATATGTATTTTCGATACCTATTTCATATGTCTGCTACCAACCTCAGACATATGTTCTGGTATCTTTGACATCTCTTTCGTACGTATCCGATACCGACCACGGATATGTATCTTGTCTATATCTTTTGTGCGTATCCGATACCGACCACGGATATGTATCTTTGATATCTCTTTTGTGTGTATCCGATACCGACCACGGATATGTATTTTCGATACCTGTTTCATATGTCTGCTACCAACCTCAGACATATGTTCTGGTATCTTTGACATCTCTTTCGTACGTATCTGATACCGACCACGGATATGTATCTTGTCTATATCTTTTGTGCGTATCCGATATCGACCACGGATATGTATCTTTGATATCTCTTTTGTGTGTATCTGATACCAACCACGGATATGTATTTTCGATACCTGTTTCATATGTCTGCTACCAACCTCAGACATATGTTCTTTTATCTTTGATGTCTCTTTTGTGCGTATCCGATACTGACCACGGATATGTATCTTTGATGTCTCTTTTGTGCGTATCTGATACCGACCATGGATATGTATCTTTGATATCTCTTTTGTGCGTATCCGATACCGACCACGGATATGTATCTTTGATATCTCTTTTATGCGTAACTGATATCGACCACGTATATGTATCTTGTCTATATCTTTTGTGCGTATCCGATATCGACCACGGATATGTATCTTTGATGTCTCTTTTGTGCGTATCTGATACCGACCACAGATGTGTATCTTTGATATCTCTCTTGTGCGTATCCGGTACCGACCACAGATATGTATCTTTTCTATATCTTTTGTGCGTATCCGATACCGACCACAAATATGTATCTTTTCTATCTCTTTCTTACGTGTCCGATACCGACCACGGATATGTATTTTTGATGTCTCTTTCTGGTATATCCGCTACCAACCCCAGATATGTGTCTCTGATATTTTTTCGTATGTCTACTACAGGCTTTAGGCATATATCTTTTGATACCTTTCTTACAGGTGTTTGTTATTAAATCCCAACAGTTGTTCCTTGATAACCAAGTTATTCTGCTGTGTGTCAAACCCTGGCTGAACATACATCTAACCTGATAACCCCTTTTACCTAGCAAAAAAAAAATAATACAAAAAAAAAACCAAAAAATGATACCTGACTGGCTTCGGAGCGCAAATTTTCGGGCTCTTTTAGTATTTAATCTTCTTCTACCTTGAAAGTTCGAAAGGCTGGCGCCAATCTCACCTTCAGGTTGAAGATGATTAAATAGGGGCAGCTGTTGCACCCTAAAATTTTCCCTCCTAATTTCCTTTATTTTGGCTTAGACTTTTGCATTCATCTGCATCTTTTTCATTAGGTCACTAACATGGCATACATTTCATTCAATATAGCTCTGAGGTTCAAAGTTCAGTGGTTGTGCGATACTAGGGTTTCAAGTGGTTAAGGCGCTCATATCCAATAAAGGACTTCTTCTCCCTCAAGCAGCAAGGCTATTATCTTCTGATGAACAACCGATTGTAGGTCATTCTGGTCAAGAACTCTAGGACGTGACCTAGCATATGTGGGCTTCGAATCATGACGTCCTTTCCTATAAGTATGCTTGTCATTTGATTAGGGTTAATGACTGTGACATGACAATCGTCTACTCCTCAGTTAATCAAATTAGGTTTTTGTTGAATCATGGTTCAAAGATGTTTTATCTGGATATTTCTCCGTGCGTCTAAACGAGGAATAAAGATTGTGAGGGTTTCACATCAAGGGAATTTTTCTGTGATTCAGACTTTATCATGCATCTGTAAGATGTTCCTTATGACACTAATCTCAAGTTGAAATAACCGATCGCTAAGGGTTGAGGATTGAATTGTGAAGCGTGGTTCATGACCTAAGATATGAATTCATAGATTTCTCCTTAACCAAGGCAATCATTGTCCTCATCATTGTCATTTGTTATCTGCAATGCGAGTAGGTTTGGATTGAAGTAAGTTTCTCATAGAAGAATTCATGCAAGGTAATTCAAGGTTCAAGGCATTCAAGGCAGGGTTTGTTCAACATGGCATACCTGGTTGATGGGCTTACAAGCTCTTATGAGACCTTGAGATGCATAATCATGGGTCAATTTCAAAGATATGTGGATAAGATCTGTTGACTTCGGTTAAAGTAAGCTTTGAAAAATTAACTTTGGGACCAAGGTCTTCCTTGAATTTTCATCTAATATGTGTTGGGAATTTGAGTTGCATTTGAAGAATGGTATGGTAAAGGAAAAGAAATATTGGTTCAGAAAAGAAAAATTCATTAAAAATCAGGGTGTCTATTCATTGATAAAAGTTCAAGTAATTGAAGATCAGGGGAAATAAGGTTTTATATTAATCTTGATCATATTCTTTCATTATCATTTACATCCATCTTTGATAATTTAAGGTCGTCAATTAGGGAAGGACTTTGTCAAGATAAGAGACTTGTGGATTGAATCGTGGAATATGAGGCATGATACAAAAAGCAAGGTTGTGATTTTTTTAGGATCAAGATCTTATTGACTATTCAAATTGTTTGTCATTCAAGTTGATTTGGGATTCAAGATTGAAGTTAGGAGTTCATTGAGAATGCAAGTGTGATATGGATTTGAAGTTTGATTTGAGTTCGAGATGTTTAAAAGTGTTTGATTGGATTAAAGTTGGTAAAGAGCCTCAAGTATTGGTCATATGAGTTTCTTGGAAGGTAAAGTACAGATTGCGAGGTTTTGTTTCAAGTCAGAGTTCATACGCATTACAAAGATGTTCACCGTTATTTCAGATTCAAGTTCACAATGCGTTCAAACATTTATTCAAGAAAATACTATCCAATTCCATTCAATTTCATTCTCATTCATGATTCAAGAAAATACTATCCAATTCCATTCAATTTCATTCAAGTGTAACAATACCTTACAAGAAAATTTGATGCTTTCATATCTTCAAGCATTTTTCAAGACTTTGTCATTTAAACCCCGTCCTTAAAATTCATCAACCAACATTTCAAGCTCAAAGGTCATTTACAATTCACACTATAAATTTCAAGTTCATCCAAACCAAACATTCATTACAATCCCATCACACCAATATTTTACACAAAAAAAAAACTATTACAAAATACACTTGAACAAAATTCTTTAGTCCTAAAGATGCTAAAATTCCATGAGTAAGCTTCTAATTCCATGCCATGCCAAAGTTCTCCATCTTCAGTTCATGACTTGCACATTCATACAAAAAAATACCAAGTTACTCCTCGTGTTGATCATTATACATGCATTGTTGATCTTCTTGGCCGTACGGGTCGACTGAATGATGCTTACAATCTTATTAGAATAATGCATATAACACACAACCATGCGATATGGGGTGCACTACTTGGTGCTCGCGTGAATACATGAAAATGTTGAACTGGGAGAGGTAGCTGCTAGGTGGACTTTTGAGCTTAAACCTGAAAACATTGGAAATTATGTTCTGTTAGCAAAGCTTTATGCTTCTGTCAGAAGGTGGAAAGAAGCAGAAACTGAAAGAGGATTTTGAAGCCTCATAGCTATGGGTTCCGTAGAGGACGATTCTTCGCGTTTGGAAGAAGCGCTTATTCAGGATGAAGAAAGTAAGCTATACACAGGAGATGGCTCGGTCGACTTTAAAGGGAGGCCTGTGCTTAAGAAGAATACTGGCAATTGGAAAGCTTGCCCATTTATCCTAGCTATCAGTGCTTCCAATTCGGAGTTCCGTGGTGATGATCCGGAGAAGGATCAGATCCATGCGGCAACGCTACTCAGTTTGGGAGGACATCGGATTGATTCCAATAAGGATGATGTTGCGGAGGCGCTTTCGAGGCAGTATTGGGAATACAATGTGCTTGACTATGAAGAGAAAGTAGTTGATGGTTTTTATGACATATATGGCCTCTATAATGACCCAGCAATGCAAGGAAAGATGCCATCTCTAGCTGATCTTGAAACAAACTCAGGTGGTTCTAGCTTTGAAGTAGTCATAGTTAATAGAACAATTGATCCTGCCCTGGACGAGCTGGTGCAAATTGCACACTGTATAGCATTAGACTGCCCTGTCTCTAAGATTGGTATTTTGGTGCAAAGGCTTGCTGAACTTGTTACTAGCCATATGGGCGGCCCTGTAAAAGATGCTAATATTATATTAACAAAATGGACAGAAAGAAGTACAGAATTAAGGACATCTCTTCACACAAGTGTATTACCTCTTGGGTCCTTAGATATTGGGCTCTCTAGGCATCGCGCTTTACTTTTCAAGATATTAGCAGACAACATTCAGATGCCTTGTAGACTGGTTAAAGGTAGTCATTACACTGGTGTTGAGGATGATGTTGTCAACATTATAAAATTAGATGATGAAAGGGATTTTTTAGTTGATCTCATGGCTGCTCCTGGAACACTCATCCCAGCTGATATTTTAAATGCGAAGGATAATGCCTTTAAGTCTTACAACCCCAAGAATGTGCCAGGTTGTGGCTGCATCTTTTCGGAAACGGAATCTTATTGTTCCTGAAGATAGTGGTCTCCTCTATGAGACACCAGACAAGAGCTCTACAATTGAAAGAAGTCAGAGTCAGAAGGGAAACCAGACTTGAATTGTGTTACAACTAGGACTGGGAAGCGATCTAGGCCATGTAGTTGGAAGAGGCGTAAATGCAAAAAGCAGAAGCAATCAACTGCTGAAGATGTTGATCTAAATATTCAATGCAAGTTGCTTCCAAATAATACAGATTGCATGCTTGCTAATCAACAGCATGGTAACACCAACTAACATTTTCGTTCAACTACTAACTTCTTCACATAGCATATTACCTCTTAATAACAAAATTGCCTTCAACAAACTTAGCTAAATCCATTAACCTCCTTTCACAATAGAATTTCTAACTAATTTCCTACTAAACTGTCATATTCCCTAACTGTCCAGTAGAAAAATAACTAAACAGTATCCTAGCTACTCTTCATTCCAAAACTAACACATAAAGATTTTCCAGCTCATCACTTAACTACCGTAACACAACTTCCTCTAACAGCCTAACTCCTCTAAATAGGACTTCTAACTTATAACTAACACAATTTCAACCAACCTTTCTAATTCACAGATTCCTAACCGTTTCTTAACCAACTTCCAAAGTAGAATTTCTAAACAACAAATTTCCAGCTTTCTTACAACCTATTCCCCAACTAAATTCCCTAACAGAATTTTCTAACCATAACTTCCTATCCAAAACCATATCTCAATTAACCAACTTAACTAACCCAAAAACAGTTACGGCATACCTAACATTCAGTAACCAATTCATAACAAACTCTCAAACCTTCTAACCACTTATAACTGCATAACAAACTGCACCCTAACTTCCTGACAGAATTAACTAACCACATAACCAACTCATGGCTTATTTTACAACAAAACTTCCAGCATATATACATAATGGGGATTGACAGAAGGGGAGGAGGGAATTAAAAACACATAAAAAGATTTTATTACCTCTCAATCATCTCATTCTTCAACCATTGAAAAGAATCACGACCAAAACTCAAAAGAACCCTCTCTGCTTCCTTTATCATCCTTCAACATCACTGTGATCTTCATCTTCAAACTCTCTGAACTTCAATCACAAAAATCATCACTTTCAATTCTCTCTGCATATTCTTCACACGTTCTAAAGAAATCACCAGAAAATTCTAAACAAAACTTCTCTGCTCCCTCTTTCATCTTAATCTCTATCTCCAAAAAAAGAACTAGGAAAAGAGTCTCGTGATGACTCCTTAGTGTCGAAATTTTTGCGTTGGTTAACAGCATCAGTAATCAATGGGAAGCTTCATCAAAAATCTAATGATATATATTCAAGGTTTACAGAAACACATAAGCTAGAATCCCTGCATTCTTTACTGGTGCATGTAGAAAATACCTCAGAGCAAAGACAGATCCAGATGATTACTGCTTTACTTATCCAATTAATTCATTGTAGTGCTGACCTTCCTGATGCTTTAAGACAAGCATCGAGTAGTAATTCTGTATTGGAAATCCCGGTTGATGCTAGTTATCAAGCTAAATGCCGCGATGCAGTAACAGAAGCCTGCTCCTATTTTTGGACCCGTGTACTTCAGCGACTTGCAAGTGTAAAGACTCAGGATGCTTCTGAATTGAAATCCACAATGGAGAATCTTGTTACTGATTTATTGACCTCTCTAAATTTACCTGAATATCCTGCTTCAGCTTCTATTCTAGAGGTTCTATGTGCCATACTAATTCAGAATGCTGGGACAAGTTCCAAGGATTTTGCTTCACGTTCCATGGCAATTGATATTCTTGGCACTATTGCGGCAAGGTTGAAGCATGATGCTGTGATTTGTAGCCAGGAAAAGTTTTGGGTACTTCAAGATTTACTTAGTAAGGATGCTGCTCCTCAGAATTATCCGAAAGATACATGTTGTGCCTGTTTGGGTGGAAGGGCTGAAAATTTGTTCCCATGTTCCGGCTGCAGTAGGCTTTTTCATGCTGAATGCCTGGACATTGAAGAAGATGAAGTTCTCAATCAGAACTGGTACTGTCACATGTGCATCTGCTCAAAGCAACTGGCTGCTGAAGGAATTATTTGTAGGACAGAAGCTTGAAGAATGGGAAACAGAAGATTAATTAACAACTCTCTAACTACCTCCAAATAGAATTCCCAACTAGAATAACCACCTTGTAACCAACTCTCAATCTCACCCTTCAATCCCTAACAAACTCTATCCAAATCAATGGTTCAGATTGATTCCCACATAACCGTTTCCTCCCTCAATTACCTATATAATCCAAACTCCCTCCAAGTTTGAGGGGACGACGAGACTTTCTCTTTTCCAGTTTCAAACTTCATCCTCTCTCCACCATTTTTTTCTATCCTCTTCCATCAACACCCTTCATTTTTCACCCAGAACTCAAAAAGTTTTCGGAATTCTCTCTCTTTCTTCTCTAACCAATACTCTTCACCCTTCAAGCCACTCTTCATTTTTACTTACTTCTGAAACCCTGCTTCATCTTCATCAAATCATCTCTCTGTAAACTCAAATCACACTCCTACGATCTCACTCAAACACAACTCACAATGACAACCGCAACAACCCTATGCTCCTTCCTATCAATGCTCATCAATACACGCACTTGGAAGTCACAAAGAAACGCAAGAAAAAAGAAAGAAGAAGAAGAGAAATAGCATAGGCAAGAGATTGAAGAGTATACCTTCTATACCGCTGGTCTTTTCTGATTAACGCCGCCACTTCGAATAGCTACCGGGTAGGTAAATCTTCTTTTGTTGCTCTGCAATTTCTGTTTCGAATAAGTTGTTGAATCCACAAAAAGATACGAAACACAGAGAAAATCGAAATGAAAACGAATCGGCGGAAGAGATGTTGAGATGTTTGAGATTGAGTCAAACTCGACGGTTTGCGGAGGTGTTTGCTGAGATGGAGGTGTTGAGACGAGTTGACGAACAGGTGAGGTTGAGAGGCGAGCTCACTGAGGGGAGAGTCGTGTCATCAAAGATGAAGTCCCGGTAAATATTTTCCCGTTGAATGGAAGCCAGGGCGGAGAGATTTTGTTTAGCGATAGAGCTTTTGATGGAGATTATGAGACAGCGGTGAGCTATTGAGGAAGAAGGCCCTGCAGCGCTGTGTGGAGATTTGTGTTTCAGAAGGATTAGAAGATATACTTTTAACCCTTATTCCAATTTTCACCCCCTATCTGTTTCTAATTGTTTTAGTTTTTTATTTCAGTTTAAATTTTCTTTTAAACTTTATTTAATAAAGACTAATGCTGATGAAACAATAAGAAAAATAGGTAGAGTTTAGGATTTTATTTAATTTTTTTTCTATATCTTTCCATGATAAAAATAATAAAAACCTAAAAAATGTTAGATTGTAAGAGATATTTTTAGAAATTAATTCTTGATTATCCGATTACTCGAGAATCGTGATTCACTTTTGTTTTTGGAGATTTGAGTCTTATGCATGCTTATTGTGTGATATACGGATATGCCTGAGGTTCCGATTGTGATTTATTTTCACGTCAATGATGCTTCAACACTTATTCTGAGCATTGGATTTCTAATTCTTTTCTTTGTTGATGCTAGCAGCTCATGAGATCATCAAGTTTCTTTGCTTTTTACTTTGCTCTAAGAGCTAGTACTCGTTTGGTATATTTTATTTCCACTCTCACCCCGCATTTATCACTTCCCATAGATTGCATGGTATGATGACTTTAGGTTTAGAAATAGGTTAGTCCCCCTGTGACTTTTCTTTTTTTTTCTTTTCGCATATGCATTTAAAAACAAAAACTTCTTTTTCTCGTAAACTTCAAAAATACAAAAAATTTACTGACGAGAATCATATCTTCGTTAAGTATGTGAGACGATAAGCGGGTCTCTTCTCGACCTTATTGATCTCTTATTCTAAGCTTTGGTGTGGTTTAAGTCTCAAAGACTCATTTCATGAATAAGTAGAGAAATGGCTAAAATCTCTCTCTTGAGGTTAACTAGCTATTATCTACAAGCAAAAACACCAACAAACATAAAAAACTTTTTGCCCTCGGGCCTTTCTTTCAAACCCTTTTCAAAAGAGCGTATTAATTCACTTCTGTGCTGACGCGTAAATCTCCAAAGGTCGAGTTGCGGCAGAAGGCGAGATTAATACTGTTCGTTAAAGAAAATACAAACAAACAAAAACACATAAGCCGAACTACGGCTGCTCTGATTCCTCAAAAAGGATACGTAGGCATTGGGGTAGGGCCCAGGCGAGCACAATTTTATTTTCCCTACATTCTTTTCTCCTTTCTTTTGTATGCATTCCTCCAGTAGTATAGTAAACAGTAAGCATAGATTATACACACCCATAAGATAGACAACAAGAGTGGATACCGTAGAGTACTACGGGCGTGTGGGGTGCTAATACCTTCCCCTCGCGTAACGGACTCCCTTACCCTTATCTCTTGGTCGTTCGACCTTGATTTCATCCTTCTCGGGTTTTCTCGATGTTTACGTTTCCCTTCCTGTGGGATAAAAGACGTTCGATGGCGACTTCATTGTTTGATGATTTTCAGCCGGTTGTTTCATATATACATTCTCAAGCACCTACATGTCAAGTTTCAAGACTCACAGTGACAATTTGCACAGTCAAAAGCTCCATTTGACCTACAGTCAACTGCAAGGGCAAAATGGTCATTTTGCAGTCAAAAGTCAGAATTTTTGGTCAACATCTCATTTTGAGTCCACAATCATCATTTGATCAAGTCTTGATCATGATTCCACAAGGGTAGCTCAAAAATCATCAAGATGCAAAAAGTTACTATTTTTGGACAGCAGAAAAGTCAACTGTATCTTGACCAGGGCATAACTTTTTCAAGGTTTGTCAGAAAAATTCCATCCAAATATCATTTTTAAGAGGATCAATTTCCTACAATCCATCTTCACACTCCAAGTTCAAGAAATTCTCTCACACAAAGTTACCAATTTTACATTATAGGTTAAGTTCAAAAGTCAACAAAAGTACACTTTGAGTCAAAGGCCATAACATGAGATTGGTAAATCCAAATGACATGGGACCAAAGGCATTGGTTAGAGGACTTCAAGAGCTTTCCAAAATGTCCAAGAACATGGTCATAGGATCAAAATTGAGCAAGTTGTGCATTGGAGAAGTTGGGAAATTTTTATGAATTTGCAAAAGTCAACTTTGCTCAAAACACCTTAATTTTGCTAATGGGCCTCAAATCTCTTCTTGAAACTTCACCCATGACCTATGCACGACCCATCAAGCTTAATTGGATTTATTTTCTTATTTTTATTGATTAAATGGATTTTTAATTAATATTAATTCATTTAATCAATTTAAATCATAAGAAAATAGAAGATTTGTTTTTTAAATCTTTTTGTGAAGAAAATATGACCTAAACATGCTGGCAAATTCGTGCACAAAGTCAAAGATACAAAAAATCCAAAATTGGCAACTTTGTTCAATCATGAAAATCAAGGATATTTGATCTTTCAATCAAGGATTCAATCATCAATGCAATGGATATTGGCCCAGCTTTTTGACCTAATTTGTTTCCCTTATACATAAGCAAGCTAACCCTGATCAAAAGGACGTGAAAAAACGCCAGAAACCACCCTGTCCAAAACCAAGAATTTCCAAGAAAATAAAAAAAAACATGTTCTTGCATTCTAGGGCGATTCAGGGGCTTTTGTTGATTCAAATACATTGCAGGAGGTTCCAAGAACGATTCATAATCAAATTCCAGCTTCAAAGCTCAAGAAATCACTGATTACAGTTTCACGATTTGGCTTTTTTATTCAAAATCGTATTGCTTGATTCATGTGCATTTAACACGTTTTCATGATTGTTTTGCATTGCTAGGAACCATACGAAGCTAATGGCATAAGTTAATTGAACTATAACGCCCTGAATCAAAAGATGCCATGATCAAAATTCTAGGGTTCTTGAGCTTTAAATTAGGGCTATTCAATCCAGGCAAAATTAGGACTCATAAGACACATGGTTGAGATCATGAGAACAAGACGAACAAGCCCAATACCTCGCGAAATATTTATATCCACTGTGCTTCTAATCGCTATTTTTGATTGCAGGAATTAGTGGGAGTTAAAAACCCCCGCTATCTAATATTATTTATGCAGAACGAATGAAGAAGATGATGATGTGTTGATACCTCATTGGCGTGTTTGAAAACGCGTGCGTTATTTTGTTGTTTTACAGCATAATAGTTGTTTTTATATATAATATTCATTATCCATTCATTTAACAAACGCGCTTTCCAGCTCAGTTGGCAAAGGCATTGAAGCATTATCCCTTGGGACCTGGGTTCGAATCCCAGGTCCCCCAAAACATTGTTGCTTTTATTTTCCAGGTATTCATGTGCAAGCTTCAAAGTGAGGTCCATCATACACCTCCAATTTCTAGGCGCCAAGTGTCTCCAAGCCTGGATCCAATGGCCAAAATTGAAGGACCACTATAGTCCTTAGTCAACAAGCGTGTGGATATCCCAGAAAGTCAAACAGGCTTGAGCATTATTGGGCTTCAGAATTGCTGATACACCTCCTCTTTGGGCCCATCACCCCCTGAGTTTATTTTCTTCTTTTCCTTTTTATTTTTACTTAAATTGTTTTTATTAATTTCTAATTAACTACTAACTAAAACAATTAACATTTTTTTAATAAATTCAGAAAAACATAAAAAATATAATATTTTTATTTATTAAATTTAAATTTTTGTAAATAAATACTAACATAATTTGTTTAGGTTTAATTAGGTTAACATTAATATTTTCACAATAAATAAAATCAACATAGAATTAGGGTTCTTGACAATTTTAATCATCTTTGTTTTTAATTCCTTAAAACATAAAAAAACCAAAAAAAATATTTCTTTTTATTAATTAATTAGTCTAGGTTTAATTTAATTCATAAATAATCAAAACTTCCTTCTTTATCCAAAAAGGGTCAAAACCCTAAAGACTCTCCGATTCAATTTTTCTCGCGCGTATGTTTATTTTATTCATGTTTTGATCCAATTATGTATTTGCTCCGAGGATGTAATAGATTTAATTAGGACTTTTTATCGCTTTCATTTATTTCCCGCAATTTACTTTTCAAGGGTTTGTTTTTGGCGATGTAAATACCCGACGCCTTGTAATAGTTTAGCTTTATTTTCCGCAACTATTAACTGCTAGATGTATGCTAACTAGGCTATGCATGACAAGATTTCTCTTAAAATAAAAATCAATCGTAGCTCACTATAACATGTACAAAGATAATTTAACTGAAACCTGACACACTCGCACATGCCACTCCTAGGGTACACCTCACTTGGTTGCCTCGACTTGGTCATTGAGTATAGGGTGTTTTAGAGGTCGCCCTCCTGTCTAAAGATCAAAGTTGCCTCGATAAAAAATGATCTAGGACATTAGGGTTACCGCTAAGGCGTCCTACTATTGCTTTGGTGACCACATGTCCCATTAATCGAATTGACCAGAAAACTCTAACGACGGTGCTACCTACTTCTCAATAGTGGGATAGTACTGTCTAAAGGACATTTACACAGCTTAATTTCTTTTGAGTAGGTAGAGGTTCTCAGGTACTTGCTCTTTCAAAACAAAAACAACTTTTCGTACTTACACTTTTCCAAACAAAGTTTTCAAACAAACACTTCATACA
Source organism: Vicia faba (assembly GCA_948472305.1). Lineage (NCBI taxonomy): Eukaryota > Viridiplantae > Streptophyta > Magnoliopsida > Fabales > Fabaceae > Vicia > Vicia faba. The sequence goes on from OX451738.1 coordinate 1,068,797,917, forward strand.
CTCTTGAGGACAGATACAAGAGTTAAATCGAAGTTTTCAAACAAAACTTTTTCAAAACCCACAAACACAAGAAAAGCAAAACATTTTTGAAAACATAGTGAACGAGTACCTAAGAGCCCGTGGATAACCACGGATAGAAAGGGTGCTAACACCTTCCCTTTCTATAATCTACCTCCCAAACCCGAGAAACATCTCGAAAAGGAATTTTGCTGTGCTTTTGTCCTTTCCTTGTTGGAGAAAATAAAAGACGGTGGAGACTCCTGCTTACCGCGACATTTTGCTAAACGCAAAACGCGAACCAGCATTCCAAACAGTCAGTTCTATTTCCACCGATCACAGAACTGGCGACTCTGCTGGGGAATCTAAATAAGTGAGGTGTACCTTAGGATTAAATCACTTGTGTTTTCAATTGTATGCTTTGTATGCTTTAAATTTTGTGGGTTTGTATCGGAGTTCTATAGATCCTAACCCGGATCTGGGGATACCCTTTAGAAGTAGCAACAAACTGTGAGGGAACTTTGTGGGGTATACCGACATGGTTGAAGCAGTAGCTACGTTGATGTGGCACTTTGGTGAGTACCGGTAACCCTTGAGTCAAGTCAAGGAGAGTACGGTGCCGCCGTGAGGAGTCGTTAAGCATCAACTGACCTTAGAACCTTAAATTGACCAACTTGGCCATAGAACAGTAGCAGTATGCTACACTCATTGAGACTAAACTCTCGCGATGGTTCTGGCTGCAAGATAAGGTTGCCAAACTGGAATTATGATCGATCGAGGGTAGTCAGTGATATTGAGATCCTCTAGAACCCGGTTACTATTTATAGGACAGGTCTTAACCAACTGAAACTGAAAGAGGTTAGTACCTAAACTTCATGCCAGCCTGAAATCTAAGGGCTCTTTTGTGTGACTTGTGTGCCTTTAAACTTGAACTATTTGCACATTCTTGTTATCTGACGGCATGGGTTCCTCGTAGGTTTTGTTTACAGTCCTTGATCTGGACTTATAACAGGGCTTACTTACGTCACCTCACACTTTTGCATACCTGTACATAACATCATAACATCATACGATAGCATTTTCCTTAACCATTTCAAGGATCTCAAGGGTTTGTGATGCATGTCATGATTAACCAGACGTCAAACAAGGGGCAAAGGGGATTTATTTTCCTCTAGCAAAGGTTGTCTAGAAATCTAAGCACGATAACTTGAGTCAGGGGCTATGACCCACTCGATATGGTGAGCTTGACTCTTTAAGAAGGACTCTCAGCAACATGAAGTTCCTTCAATCAAGCTGCAAAATTAAAATTCTATCAAGTTTCTTTGTTTACCCCACGAGATCCTTGAAAACATTGCATACATATATCATACATATCATTGCATTACAGGTACCATTACAAGTCTCTTACCTTCTTCGCTGTTTATTTCAGCAGTCATCATGTCTACTGAACCTTCCACTGAGCAAGCTATCAAGGCCCTCCAGGCCCAGAATGCCCAGTTCCAAGAGTTGGTTATGAGCCTAGCCCAGGGTCAACAGGATTTGAAGACTCTGATTCTGAAAGAGAGGAAGAAGAAGAAGAAGAAGAGGACCGTCTTGTTCAACACTGGACGCAGGTTTGGGAATGGACTGCAGAATGAGGTTGATATGACTACCTCATCAGTAGGGAAAGACAGTCCCCAAGAGAGAAGGGTTCCTAGTCCCGTGGTCACCGACAACGAGACGGATTATGATGAAGAACAGTACCCTCCTGCTGAGGATAGGTACAAACAGCTGGAGGACTGCTTGAGTGCTATGGAGATACAGAATGTGCCCGGGCTGGACTTCAGAGACCTAGGTTTATCCTCTGGGGTGGTGATTCCACATAAGTTCAAGGCACCTGCCTTCGCCAAATACGATGGAACTTCCTGCCCAAAGTTGCACCTCCGGTCGTATGTAAGGAAGATCCAGCCTTACACAGCTGACAAGAATTTGTGGATCCATTTCTTCCAGGATAGTCTTTAAGGGACTCAGCTCGAGTGGTTCTATCAGTTGGATGAAGCCAGTATCCGTAACAGGGAAGATTTGGCTACTGCGTTCTATAAGCAGTATCAGTATAATTCTAACCTTGCTCCTACGCGTACCCAACTCCAGGGTATGTCAATAGGGACGGATGAAGGATTTAAAGAGTATGCTCAGAAGTGGAGAAACCTGGATGGAAGGGTACAACCACCTTTAACTGACCGTGAACTGGTTGATATATTCTTGGGGACCCTGTCTGGTCCATTCTTTAACCATTTGATTGGAAACTCTTCAGCCGAGTTCACAGACCTTATCTTGACTGGTGAAAGAATTGAAGCTGGCATCAAAAGTGGGAAGATTCGAGAAGCTACACCTTCCGATGCTCAGAAAAAGCCCTACAATGGGAAGAAAGAGTCCAATGCTGTGTATGGTCAAAAGAGTCGTCATGACCAATGCGTAGGAGAAATCTTGATCTCTAATCCTACGCCTGCTCAAGAAAGACAGGGGCACCAACGTAAGGAGGTCGCACCTAAAAGATAATTCACTAAGATCAACATGTCTCTGACTCAAGCGCTACAACAAATGTTGAAGGCAGGGCTGATTACATTAAGGGCTCCTCTCCGGAATCCAAACACTTCCGCTCCTACCTATCATCCCAATGAAAGGTGCGCATACCACTCTGACAGTCCGGGACATGACACAAACAACTGTTGGGCCCTGAAGAACAAGGTTCAAGACATGATTGATGCCAAAGAAATCCAGTTTGACCCTCCAGAGACTCCAAACATAATCACTGCTCCTATGCCAAATCATTGAAGGCTTTTGTTTTATTTGAATTTTCAAGTTGTATTTTTCTTTGCTTATTCAAACAATTATTTCCATGGCAAACTTTTTTTATTTCATTAATGCATCGCATATGTCTGTTTTGAATCAATCCATTCGTATTCACTATATTCAAATTGCTTTCATTTTTTTGTGATGTTCAAACTCTCGATTAAAAATTCTAAGCCTTTTGAGGGAGGATGACGAAAACGATACCACGATCTTTACAGTATGCTTTTGAACAGACCCCGCTGATGAAGTATATGAATTGTTTCAAATCCTAAACAGTGGAGTTATAAGGAAGATAATCCCTCGTCAACCCCTTGGAGCCAAAGAAGTTGGAGTTTTTCTTTTCACAAAAATTAAAACCCTTAATTATAACCTGGGGCAGGGTAGTTCTCTCAGTTGATCCAGGTGCACAATGAATGGCGTCAAAGAAGTCCTTCCGAGACAAAAAGACAGTGATGGTTCCATATAATTGTAAGGACAAGCAGTCATTATATCTCAAAATAAAAGCCCAATAAGTCAAAACCTATGAAGGAGACTTACAAAAACTGGGGCATCCCGCTGACTGTAATCATAAAAGAAACAGTTCAGGCAAAAAGACAGGGATAATAAAATCGAAAAGAAAGAGGTCCTACAAACCCTCAACAAAAAAAATGACTGCCTATTCAAAATAAACTATCAGTATCCGAATCATCACCGGAATATCAGAACAAAGACTCAAACGGGATCTAAATGCACGATTAGCTGAGTTTAGGATCGAAGAACATCACGAAGAACGGGTGGGTACAAATAAAATTTAAGCCTTTATCCTTTGTTTCTTAAACCGTGAACCAGGCCACGTTATAACCCTTAAAAAGTCCTAGCTGAAGCATGGGTTAGTTCGAGAGCATACTGTTACAAAAGGTATCCTGACTCCTGTAGGGCTTGCTGTAAAATCCTGAGTTGACATCACATTTTACAAAAATTCACTTGTTTTATTGAAAACTGCATTTTCAAAAACTTCAAGACAGACATAAGCTTTGCATTCTTAAAATAACATTGTTTGCATATGACTATTTGTTCAAACAGCAGAGAAATTCGCACGACGAATATCCAGTGAACAAAAATCTTCTCAACAAAAAGGTCACCTCAAGTGGAAGAACCCTTCCAATCAAGGGGTAGGGCATGATCATTGTCCATCATCTGGGGCAGTCAAGTCAAGATTCAAGGAATCTTTCAAAAGGCCAAATAGCCAGGGGCAGATCTCCATCTGAGTCACTGGGGGCATTGGACATGAACTCCAGTAACGAATCTTGCATGATCAAACGAAGATCTTCTAGTAGTATGGCAACACAATACTACCGACAGTGACAACTCCCTACATCTCTGGGAGCGTGGACATAGTCAAAAAAAATACTACGCATAATCCAAGACCCGCTAGGTTGACTGGCCTAGGAAAAAATAAGGGTTTCCCGGCGAACCAAAAGGGTTCGAGCAAAATGAGGGATGGAAATGAAAAATCTGTACACCCGGCAAGTAGAAAACCTGAAAAGGCGGCTTGGAAAAAAAAAGGGTATCCCGGTGGACTGAAAACCCGAAAGGGCGGTCCAGGCAAAAGTTAGGGATCAAAAGCGTACGAATATGTCCCGTCATCTCGTCACTTGCCCACCAGAAGAAGATTTGTCTATCGGCAGTTATCAAGCACCTCATAGGCCTTCTTCTCCCGCAGAAACTGGGGCAATAAGAATTGTCCGAACTGTACAAGCTGCTCTGTCCACCAGGTACAAGGTAGATTCAGCTGAAGAGTATGACCGAGATACCCTCACTCCCCGTAGAGTAAGACAGTAATGGAATCTCTCCCCACTGAGACCTGCAACTACAAAGGAATCAGCAATACTCTCCCCCGAGCGGAGTTAGTCTCCCATCAGCCCTAAAAAAGGTTGGGTTTCCCCAATAGGTCTTAATATTCCCCAGCGGAGTATACAGATATTCCTCAGCAAGCATCCCTGGCAGTCTTAATATTCCTCAAACGAAATATAAGAATGTTCCCCGGCAGAATACAGATACCCCAGTGGAGCCATTTCCATAGTACAGTCCAAAAAGTTTCCCCAGGAGAGTTGAATCATCTTACCCAGTAGATTCTGGAAGCTTGTCCTCTGCAGAATACAAATGCATCTCCTCAGCCAAATTCAGAGGTCATCCCCACAAGAGTCTAACTGGGTTATCCTCAGCAAGTTGCAACTGAAAGATCATCCCCAGCGAAGTTCTTTCTATCCCCAGCAGAATTCATCATCAAAATCCCCAACAGAGTTTATCAATGGAATCCCCAGTGGAGTTATCGTTAAAATCTCAGTAGAATATCTCATCCCCACAGAGTAATTCCCCTCGGAGTAATCTCTCCATCAGTTTATTCCCCAACGGAGTCACCCTCTCCTGCAGGTTTATTCTCACCGTCATCTTCGTTCATCATCCCCAGCGGAAATGAAGAATCCAACTCTATTCTCCAGCAGCTATACGAGATTTATTTTCCCCAGCTAAAACATCACAGTTTCATACATCATGACACATGCATATACGCATCATATCATACAATCTCATTTCTGTTGAGAACATCATTGCTTGATCCATATCACGCATTGCATATGACTGGCCGTTAGCTTTCAGGAAAGATGCAGTTAATTTCTCAGCTTAGTCGAAGATCTGAGCAGTTCTTAAATCTCAATCAGATTATCCTCGGTTGAAGTTCAGATAAGGTTCTCAATCTCGACAGTTTCTCTACATCATAGGGTGGACAAGTACTATAACCTCAACGGTATACTCCATTTGGCACAAGTCAGCCCTAGATCTTGATGTGCTCCTCCGTCATAGTATGGACAAGTACTATAACCTCAACGGTATACTCATTGAGCACGAGTCAGTTCCTAGATCCTGATGTTCTCCTCCGTCATAGTACGGACCAGTTCTATAACCTCAGCGGTTTACTCCATTGAGCAAGAGATGGTTCAGATGTGACCCAAGCATGGCGACATTCTGATACTTATTCCAGATTCCTTCTAGAGATGGTTCAGATGTAACCCAGACATGGCGACATTCTGATACTTATTCCAGATTCCTTCTAGAGATGGTTCAGATGTGACCCAGACATGGCGACATTCTGATACTTATTCCAGATTCCTTCTAGAGATGGTCCAGATGTGACCCAAGCATGGCGACATTCTGATACTTATTCCAGATTCCTTCCAGAGACATTTCAAATGTGACCCGGACATGGCGATATTCTGATACTTATTCCAGATTCATTCAAGAGACAGTCCAGATACGATCCAGATTCGGATGTCATTTTGTCACTCATTTAGACACGGTATGGATACACCCCCAACACGGCAGTCATTCTACTACTCATTCAGACGTCAACAATTAGATATAGACTAGATACGCTCCAGACACGGAAGCCTTACTATTTCTCATTCAGATTCAACTATCAACTTCAAGTGCAGATACACTCCAGACACGGAAGTCATTCTGTCACTTATCCAGATCCCAGTTACAGTTCAGATACGTTCCAGACACGGAAGTCATTCTGCTACTCATACAAATCTCAATCTCAAATACAGTTCAAATACGTTCCAGACACGGAAGTCATTCTACTACTCATACAGATCTCAATTTCAAATACAGTTCAGATACGATCCAGATTCGGATGTCATTCTGCCACTCATTCAAGCACAATTCAGATACGATCCAGATTCAGATGTCATTCTGCCACTCATTCAAGCACAGTTCAGATACGATCTAGATTCAGATGTCATTCTGTCACTCTCTCAAATAAAGTCCAGATACGATCCAGATTCAGATGTCATTCTGTCACTCATGATTCAGATATGCTCCAGAGGCAAATGCAATTCTGACAATCATCCAAGCCAGTCAATGGAGACAAAACCAGTTAAATCGATTCCTAAAGATTTTTCTGAGAAAACCCGTCAATGAAGACAACCCATCAATGAAGACAACCCGTCAATGAAGACAACCCGTCAACGAAGACAAAACTACCTACCAACAATCTCCAGGTGGCATCTATAAGCCCATCCTCCTATCCATCATCTCTCCAAATGGCATCTGTAAGCCCATTCCCGACATCATATTGCTGATACTACACCATGCGAGTGCAAATTTTTGGGCACTTTAGTGTTCAATCATCTTCCACCTTCGGATCACGAAAGGCACGCAAGCCAATCTACTTCTTCAGGTTTAAGAAGATTGAATAGGGGAAATTGTTGTACCCTAAATTTTCCCTCCCATATTCCTCAATATTTGTCAAGAATGGTCCTCAAATTGCTCAAAATTGTTCAAGGGTGGTACAGTCAAAACATCTCCTAAGACAACTGAAATTAGGGTTTTGGTTCTTTCAAGTAATTTGGGGTTCTTAATGGTTTAATCAAGTCTCATATGCCTATATACATTCTCAAGCACCTACATGTCAAGTTTCAAGACTCACAGTGACAATTTGCACAGTCAAAAGCTCCATTTGACCTACAGTCAACTGCAAGGGCAAAATGGTCATTTTGCAGTCAAAAGTCAGAATTTTTGGTCAACATCTCATTTTGAGTCCACAATCATCATTTGATCAAGTCTTGATCATGATTCCACAAGGGTAGCTCAAAAATCATCAAGATGCAAAAAGTTACTATTTTTGGACAGTAGAAAAGTCAACTGTATCTTGACCAGGGAATAACTTTTTCATGGTTTGTCAGAAAAATTCCATCTGAAGCTCATTTTGAAGAGGATGCAATTTCCTAAAATCCATCTTCACACTCCAAGTTCAAGAAATGCTCTCACACAAAGTTACCAATTTTTACATTATAGGTCAAGTTCAAAAGTCAACAAAAGTACACTTTGAGTCAAAGGCCGTAACTTGAGATTGGTAAATCCAAATGACATGGGACCAAAGGCATTGGTTAGAGGACTTCAAGAGATTTCCAAAATGTCCAAGAACATGGTCATAGGATCAAAATTGAGCAAGTTGTGCATTGGAGAAGTTGGGAAATTTTTATGAATTTGCAAAAGTCAACTTTGCTCAAAACACCTTATTTTTGCTAATGGGCCTCAAATCTCTTCTTGAAACTTCACCCATGACCTATGCACGACCCATCAAGCTTAATTGGATTTATTTTCTTATTTTTATTGATTAATTGGATTTTTAATTAATATTAATTCATTTAATCAATTTAAATCATAAGAAAATAGAAGATTTGTTTTTTAAATCTTTTTGTGAAGCAAATATGACCTAAACATGCTGGAAAATTCGTGCACAAAGTCAAAGATACAAAAATTCCAAAATTGGCAACTTTGTTCAATCATGAAAATCAAGGATATTTGATCTTTCAATCAAGGATTCAATCATCAATGCAATGGATATTGGCCCAACTTTTTGACCTAATTTGTTTCCCTTATACATAAGCAAGCTAACCCTAATCAAAAGGACGTGAAAAAACGGCAGAAACCACCCTGTCCAAAACCAAGAATTTCCAAGAAAATAAAAAACCTGTTCTTGCATTCTAGGGCGATTCAGGGGCTTTTGTTGATTCAAATACATTGCAGGAGGTTCCAGGAACGATTCACAATCAAATTCCAGCTTCAAAGCTCAAGAAATCACTGATTACAGTTTCACGATTTGGATTTTTTTTTCAAAATCGTATTGCTTGATTCATGTGCATTTAACACGTATTCATGATTGTTTTGCATTGCTAGGAACCATACGAAGCTAATGGCATAAGTTAATTGAACTATAACGCCCTGAATCAAAAGATGCCATGATCAAAATTCTAGGGTTCTTGAGCTTTAAATTAGGGCTATTCAATCCAGGCAAAATTAGGACTCATAAGACACATGGTTGAGATCATGAGAACAAGAAGAACAAGCCCAATACCTCGGGAAATATTTATATCCACTGTGCTTCTAATCGCTATTTTTGATTGCAGGAATTAGTGGGGGTTAAAAACCCCCGCTATCTAATATTATTTATGCAGAACGAATAAAGAAGATGATGATGTGTTGATACCTCATTGGCGTGTTTGAAAACGCGCGCGTTATTTTGTTGTTTTACATCATAATAATTGTTTTTATATATAATATTCATTATCCATTCATTTAACAAACGCGCTTTCCAGCTCAGTTGGGAAAGGCATTGAAGCATTATCCCTCGGGACCTGGGTTCGAATCCCAGGTCCCCCAAAACATTGTTGCTTTTATTTTCCAGGTATTCATGTGCAAGCTTCAAAGTGAGGTCCATCATACACCTCCAATTTCCAGGCGCCAGGTGTCTCCAAGCCTGGATCCAATGGCCAAAATTGAAGGACCACTATAGTCCTTAGTCAACAAGCGTGTGGATATCCCAGAAAGTCAAACAGGCTTGAGCATTATTGGGCTTCAGAATTGCTGATACACCTCCTCTTTGGGCCCATCACCCCCTGAGTTTATTTTCTTCTTTTCCTTTTTATTTTTACTTAAATTGTTTTTATTAATTTCTAATTAACTACTAACTAAAACAATTTACATTTTTTTAATAAATTCAGAAAAACATAAAAAATATAATATTTTTATTTATTAAATTTAGATTTTTGTAAATAAATACTAACATAATTTGTTTAGGTTTAATTAGGTTAACATTAATATTTTCACAATAAATAAAATCAACATAGAATTAGGGTTCTTGACAATTTTAATCATCTTTGTTTTTATTTCCTTAAAACATAAAAAAACCAAAAAAATATTTCTTTTTATTAATTAATTAGTCTAGGTTTAATTTAATTCATAAATAATCAAAACTTCCTTCTTTCTCCAAAAAGGGTCAAAACCCTAAAGACTCTCCGATTCAATTTTTCTCGCGCGTATGTTTATTTTATTCATGTTTTGATCCAATTATGTATTTGCTCCGAGGATGTAATAGCTTTAATTAGGACTTTTTATCGCTTTCATTTATTTCCCGCAATTTACTTTTCAAGGGTTTGTTTTTGGCGATGTAAATACCTGACGCCTTGTAATAGTTTAGTTTTATTTTCCGCAACTATTAACTGCTAGATGTATGCTAACTAGGATATGCATGACGAGATTTCTCTTAAAATAAAAATCAATTGTAGCTCACTATAACATGTACAAAGATAATTTAACTGAAACCTGACACACTCGCACATGCCACTCCTAGGGTACACTTCACTTGGTTGCCTCGACGTGGTCATTGAGTATAGGGTGTTTTAGAGGTCGCCCTCCTGTCTAAATATCAAAGTTGCCTCGAAACAGTTGCCTCGATAAAAAATGATCTAGGACATTAGGGTTACCGCTAAGGCGTCCTACTATTGCTTTGGTGACCACATGTCCCATTAATCGAATTGAACCGAAAACTCCAACGACGGTGCTACCTACTTCTCAATAGTGGGATAGTACTGTCTAAAGGACATTTAGACAACTTAATTTCTTTTGAGTAGGTAGAGGTTCTCAGGTACTTGCTCTTTCAAAACAAAAATAACTTTTCGCACTTACACTTTTCCAAACAAAGTTTTCAAACAAACACTTCATACACTCTTGAGGACAGATACAAGAGTTAAATTGAAGTTTTCAAACAAAACTTTTTCAAAACCCACAAACACAAGAAAAGCAAAACATTTTTGAAAACATAGTGAGCGAGTACATAAGAGACCGTGGATAACCACAGATAGAAAGGGTGCTAACACCTTCCCTTTCTATAATCTACCTCCCGAACCCGAGAAACATCTCGAAAAGGAATTTTGCTGTGCTTTTGTCCTTTCCTTGTTGGAGAAAATAAAAGACGGTGGAGACTCCTGCTTACCGCGACATTTTGCTAAACGCAAAACGCGAACCAGCATTCCAAATAGTCAGTTCTATTTCCACCGATCACAGAACTGGCGACTCTGCTGGGGAATCTAAATAAGAGAGGTGTACCTTAGGATTAGATCACTTGTGTTTTCAATTGTATGCTTTGTATGCTTTAAATTTTGTGGGTTTGTATCGGAGTTCTATAGATCCTAACCCGGATCTAGGGATACCCTTTAGAAGTAGCAACTAACTGTGAGGGAACTTTTCGGGGTATACCGACATGGTTGAAGCAGTAGCTACGTTAATGTGGCACTTTGGTGAGTACCGGTAACCCTTGAGTCAAGTCAAGGAGAGTACGGGGCCGCCGTGAGGAGTCGTTAAGTATCAACTGACCTTAGAACCTTAAATTGACCAACTTGGCCATAGAACAGTAGCAGTATGCTACACTCATTGAGACTAAACTCTCGCGATGGTTCCGGCCGCAAGAAAAGGTTGCCAAACTGGAATTATGACCGATCGAGGGTAGTCAGTGATATTGAGATCCTCTAGAACCCGGTTACTATTTTTAGGACAGGTCTTAACCAACTGAAACTGAAAGAGGTTAGTACCTAAACTTCATGCCAGCCTGAAATCTAAGGGCTCTTTTGTGTGACTTGTGTGCCTTTAAACTTGAACTACTTGCACATTCTTGTTATCTGACGGCATGAGTTCCTCGCAGGTTTTGTTTACAGTCCTTGATCTGGACTTATAACAGGGCTTACTTACGTCACCTCACACTTTTGCATAGCTGTACATAACATCATAACATCATACCATAGCATTTTCCTTAACCATTTCAAGGATCTTAAGGGTTTGTGATGCAGGTCATGATGAACCAGACGTCAAACAAGGGGCAAAGGGGATTTATTTTCCTCTAGCCAAGGTTGTCTAGAAATCTAAGCACGATAACTTGAGTCAGGGGCTATGACCCACTCGATATGGTGAGCTTAACTCTTGAAGAAGGACTCTCAGCAACATGAAGTTCCTTCAATCAAGCTGCAAAATTCAAATTCTAACAAGTTTCTTTGTTTACCCCACGAGATCCTTGTAAACATTGCATACATATATCATACATATCATTGCATTACAGGTACCATTACAAGTCTCTTACCTTCTTCGCTGTTTATTTCAGCAGTCATCATGTCTACTGAACCTTCCACTGAGCAAGCTATCAAGGCCCTCCAGGCCCAGAATGCCCAGTTCCAAGAGTTGGTTATGAGCCTAGCCCAGGGTCAACAGGATTTGAAGACTCTGATTCTGAAAGAGAGGAAGAAGAAGAAGAAGAGGACCGTCTTGTTCAACACTGGACGCAGGTTTGGGAATGGACTGCAGAATGAGGTTGAGCTGACTACCTCATCAGTAGGGAAAGACAGTCCCCAAGAGAGAAGGGTTCCTAGTCCCGTGGTCTCCGACAACGAGACGAATTATGATGAAGAACAGTACCCTCCTGCTGAGGATAGGTACAAACAGCTGGAGGACCGCTTGAGCGCTATGGAGATACAGAATATGCCCGGGCTGGACTTCGGAGACCTAGGTTTATCCTATGGGGTGGTGATTCCACATAAGTTCAAGGCACCTGCCTTCGCCAAATACGACGGAACTTCCTGCCCAAAGCTGCACCTCCGGTCGTATGTAAGGAAGATCCAGCCTTACACAGCTGACAAGAATTTGTGGATCCATTTCTTCCAGGATAGTCTTTCAGGGACTCAGCTCGAGTGGTTCTATCAGCTGGATGAAGCCAGTATCCGTAACTAGGAAGATTTGGCTACTGCGTTCTATAAGCAGTATTAATATAATTCCGACCTCGCTCCTACGCGTACCCAACTCCAGGGTATGTCAATGGGGACGGGTGAATGATTTAAAGAGTATGCTCAAAAGTGGAGAAACCTGGCTGGAAGGGTACAACCACCTTTAACTGACCGTGAACTGGTTGATATGTTCTTGGGGACCCTGTCTGGTCCATTCTTTAACCATTTGATTGGAAACTCTTCAGCCGAGTTCACAGACCTTATCTTGACAAGTGAAAGAATTGAAGCTGGCATCAAAAGCGGGAAGATTCGAGAAGCTACACCTTCCGATGCTCAGAAAAATCCCTACAATGGGAAGAAAGAGTCCAATGTTGTGTATGGTCAAAAGAGTCGTCATGACCAACGCGTAGGAGAAATCTTGATCTCTAATCCTACGTCTACTCAACAAAGACAGGGGCACCAACGTAAGGAGGTCGCACCTAAAAGACAATTCACTAAGATCAACTTGTCTCTGGCTCAAGCGCTACAGCAAATGTTGAAGGCAGGGCTGATTACATTAAGGTCTCCTCTCCGGAATCCAAACACTTCCGCTCCTACCTATCATCCCAATGAAAGGTGCGCATACCACTCTGACAGTCCGGGACATGACACAAACAACTGTTGGGCCCTGAAGAACAAGGTTCAAGACATGATTGATGCCAAAGAAATCCAGTTCGACCCTCCAGAGACTCCAAACATAATCACTGCTCCTATGCCAAATCATTGAAGGCTTTTGTTTTATTTGAATTTTCAAGTTGTATTTTTCTTTGCTTATTCAAACAATTATTGCCATGGCAAACTTTTTTTATTTCATTAATGCATCGCATATGTCTGTTTTGAATCAATTCATTCGTATTCACTATATTCAAATTGCTTTCATTTTTTTGTGATGTTCAAACTCTCGATTAAAATTTCTAAGCCTTTTGAGGGAGGATGACGAAAACGATACCACGATCTTTACAGTATGCTTTTGAACAGACCCCGCTGATGAAGTACAGGCATTGTTTCAAATCCTAAACAGTGGAGTTATAAGGAAGATAATCCCTCGTCAATCCCTTGGAGCCAATGAAGTTGGAGTTTTTCTTTTCACAAAAATTAAAGCCCTTAATTATAACCTGGGGCAGGGTAGTTCTCTCAGTTGATCCAGGTGCACAATGAATGGCGTCAAAGAAGTCCTTCCGAGACAAAAAGACAGTGATGGTTCCATATAATCGTAAGGACAAGCAGTCATTATATCTCAAAATAAAAGCCCAATAAGTCAAAACCTATGAAGGAGACTTACAAAAACTGGGGCATCCCGCTGACTGTAATCATAAAAGAAACAGTTTAGGCAAAAAGACAGGGATAATAAAATCAAAAAGAAAGAGGTCCTACAAACCCTCAACAAAAAGAAATGACTGCCTATTCAAAATAAACTATCAGTATCCGAATCATCACCGGAATATCAGAACAAAGACTCAAACGGGATCTAAATGCACGATTAGCTGAGTTTAGGATCGAAGAACATCACGAAGAACGGGTGGGTACAAATAAAATTTGAGCCTTTATCCTTTGTTTCTTAAACCGTGAACCAGGCCACGTTATAACCCTTAAAAAGTCCTAGTTGAAGCATGGGTTAGTTCGAGAGCATACTGTTACAAAAGGTATCCTGACTCCTGTAGAGCTTGCTGTAAAATCCTGAGTTGACATCACATTTTACAAAAATTCACTTGTTTTATTGAAAACTGCATTTTCAAAAACTTCAAGACAGACATAAGCTTTGCATTCTTAAAATAACATTGTTTGCATATGACTATTTGTTCAAACAGCAGAGAAATTCGCACGACGAATATCCAGTGAACAAAAATATTCTCAACAAAAAGGTCACCTCAAGTGGAAGAACCCTTCCAATCAAGGGGTAGGGCATGATCATTGTCCATCATCTGGGGCAGTCAAGTCAAGATTTAAGGAATCTTTCAAAAGGACAAATAGCCAGGGGCAGGTCTCCATCTGAGTCACTTGGGGAATTGGACATGAACTCCAACAACGAATCTTGCATGATCAAACGAAGATCTTCTGGTAGTATGACAACACAATACTACCGACAGTGACAACTCCCTACATCTCTGGGAGCGTGGACATAGTCAAAAAAAATACTACGCATAATCCAAGACCCGCTAGGCTGACTGGCCTAGGCAAAAATAAGGGTTTCCCGGCGAACCAAAAGGGTTCGGGCAAAATGAGGGATGAAAATGAAAAATCTGTACATCCGGCAAGTCGAAAACCTGAAAAGGCGGCTTGGAAAAAAAGGGTATCCCGGTGGACTGAAAACCCGAAAGGGCGGTCCAGGCAAAAGTTAGGGATCAAAAGCGTACGACTATGTCCCATCATCTCGTCACTTGCCTACCAGAAGAAGATTTGTCTATCGGCAATTATCAAGCACCTCATAGGCCTTCTTCTCCCGTAGAAACTGAGGCAATAAGAATTGTTCGAACTGTACAAACTTCTCTATCCACCAGGTACAAGGTAGATCAGCTGACGAGTATGACCGAGATACCCTCACTCCCCGCAGAGTAAGACAGTAATGGAAGCTCTCCCCACTGAGACCTGCAACTACAAAGGAATCAGCAATACTCTCCCCCGAGCGGAGTTAGTCTCCCATCAGCCCTAAAAAAGGTTGGGTTTCCCCAGTAGGTCTTAATATTCCCCAGTGGAGTATACAAATATTCCCCAGCAAGCATCCCTGTCAGTCTTAATATTCCTCAAACGAAATATAAGAATGTTCCCCGGCGGAATACAGATACCCCAGTGGAGCCATTTCCCTAGTACAGTCCAAAAAGTTTCCCCAGGAGAGTTGAATCATCTTACCCAGTAGATACTGGAAGCTTGTCCTCTGCAGAATACAAATGCATCTCCTCAGCCAAATTCAGAGGTCATCCCCACAAGAGTCTAACTGGGTTATCCTCAGCAAGTTGCAACTGAAAGATCATCCCCAGCGAAGTTCTTTCTATTCCCAGCGGAATTCATCATCAAAATCCCCAACAGAGTTTATCAATGGAATCCCCAGTGGAGTTATCGTTAAAATCTCAGCAGAATATCTCATCCCCACAGAGTAATTCCCCTCGGAGTAATCTCTCCATCAGTTTATTCCCCAACGGAGTCACCCTCTCCTGCAGGTTTATTCTCACTGTCATCTTCGTTCATCATCCCCAGCGGAAACGAAGAATCCAACTCTATTCTCCAGCAGCTATACGGGATTTATTTTCCCCAGCTAAAACATCACAGTTTCATACATCATGACAATGCATATACGCATCATATCATACAATCTCATTTCTGTTGAGAACATCATTGCTTGATCCATATCACGCATTGCATATGACTGACCGTTAGCTTTCAGGAAAGATGCAGTTAAGTTCTCAACTTAGTCGAAGATCTGAGCAGTTCTTAAATCTCAATCAGATTATCCTCGGTTGAAGTTCAGATAAGGTTCTCAATCTCAATAGTTTCTCTACATCATAGGATGGACAAGAACTATAACCTCAACGGTATACTCCATTGGGCACGAGTCAGTCCTAGATCTTGATGTTCTCCTCTGTCATAGTATGGACAAGTACTATAACCTCAACAGTATACTCCATTGAGCACGAGTCAGTTCCTAGATCCTGATGTTCTCCTCCGTCATAGTACGGACCAGTTCTATAACCTCAGCGGTTTACTCCATTGAGCAAGAGATGGTTCAGATGTGACCCAAGCATGGCGACATTCAGATACTTATTCCAGATTCCTTCTAGAGATGGTTCAGATGTGACCCAGACATGGCGACATTCTGATACTTATTCCAGATTCCTTCTAGAGATGGTTAAGATGTGACCCAGACATGGCGACATTCTGATACTTATTCCAGATTCCTTCTAGAGATGGTCCAGATGTGACCCAAGCATGGAGACATTCTGATACTTATTCCAGATTCCTTCCAGAGACAGTTCAAATGTGACCCGGACATGGCGACATTCTGATACTTATTCCAGATTCATTCAAGAGACAATCCAGATACGATCCAGATTCAGATGTCATTCTGTCACTCATTCAGACACGGTATGGATACACCCTCGAAACGGCGGTCATTCTACTACTCATTCAGACGTCAGTAATTAGATACAGACTAGATACGCTCCAGACACGGAAGCCCTCCTATTTCTCATTTAGATTCAACTATCAACTTCAAGTGCAGATAAACTCCAGACATGGAAGTCATTCTGTCACTTATCCAGATCCCAGTAACAGTTCAGATACGTTCCAGACACGGAAGTCATTCTGCTACTCATACAGATCTCAATCTCAAATACAGTTCAGATACGTTCCAGACACGGAAGTCATTCTGCTACTCATACAGATCTCAATTTCAAATACAGTTCAGATACGATCCAGATTCAGATGTCATTCTTCCACTCATTCAAGCACAGTTCAGATACGATCCAGATTCGGATGTCATTCTGCCACTCATTCAAGCACAGTTCAGATACGATCCAGATTCGGATGTCATTCTGTCACTCTCTCAAATAAAGTCCAGATACGATCCAGATTCAGATGTCATTCGGTAACTCATGATTCAGATATGCTCCAGAGGCAAATGCAATTCTGACAATCATCCAAGCCAGTCAATGGAGACAAAACCAGTTAAATCGATTCCTAAAGATTTTTCTGAGACAACCCGTCAATGAAGACAACCCGTCAACGAAGACAAAACTACCTACCAACAATATCCAGGTGGCATCTATAAGCCCATCCTCCTATCCATCATCTCTCCAAATGGCATCTATAAGCCCATTCCCGACATCACATTGCTGATACTACACCATGCGAGTGCAAATTTCTGGGCACTTTAGTGTTCAATCATCTTCCACCTTCGGATCACGAAAGGCACGCAAGCCAATCTACTTCCTCGTGTTTAAGAAGATTGAACAGGGGAAACTGTTGTACCCCAAAATTTTCCCTCCCATATTCCTCAAGATTTGTCAAGAATGGTCCTCAAATTGCTCAAAATTGTTCAAGGGTGGTACAGTCAAAACATCTCCTAAGACAGCTGAAATTAGGGTTTTGGTTCTTTCAAGGAATTTGGGGTTCTCAATGGTTCAATCAAGTCTCATAGGCCTATATACATTCTCAAGCACCTACATGTCAAGTTTCAAGACTCACAGTGACAATTTGCACAGTCAAAAGCTCCATTTGACCTACAGTCAACTGCAAGGGCAAAATGGTCATTTTGCAGTCAAAAGTTAGAATTTTTGGTCAACATCTCATTTTGAGTCCACAATCATCATTTGATCAAGTCTTGATCATGATTCCACAAGGGTAGCTCAAAAATCATCAAGATGCAAAAAGTTACTATTTTTGGACAGTAGAAAAGTCAACTGTATCTTGACCAGGGAATAACTTTTTCATGGTTTGTCAGAAAAATTCCATCCAAAGCTCATTTTGAAGAGGATGCAATTTCCTACAATCCATCTTCACACTCCAAGTTCAAGAAATGCTCTCACACAAAGTTACCAATTTTTACATTATAGGTCAAGTTCAAAAGTCAACAAAAGTACACTTTGAGTCAAAGGCCATAACTTGAGATTGGTAAATCCAAATGACATGGGACCAAAGGCATTGGTTAGAGGACTTCAATAGATTTCCAAAATTTCCAAGAACATGGTCATAGGATCAAAATTGAGCAAGTTGTGCATTGGATAAGTTGGGAAATTTTTATGAATTTGCAAAAGTCAACTTTGCTCAAAACACCTTATTTTTGCTAATGGGCCTCAAATCTCTTTTTGAAAGTTCACCCCTGCCTATGCACTACCCATCAAGCTTAATTGGATTTATTTTCTTATTTTTATTGATTAATTGGATTTGTAATTAATATTAATTCATTTAATCAATTTAAATCATAAGAAAATAGAAGATTTGTTTTTTAAATCTTTTTGTGAAGCAAATATGACCTAAACATGCTGGAAAATTCGTGCACAAAGTCAAAGATACAAAAAATCCAAAATTGGCAACTTTGTTCAATCATGAAAATCAAGGATATTTGATCTTTCAATCAAGGATTCAATCATCAATCAAATGGATATTGGCCCAGCTTTTTGACTTAATTTGTTTCCCTTATACATAAGCAAGCTAACCCTGATCAAAAGGACGTGAAAAAACGCCAGAAACCACCCTGTCCAAAACCAAGAATTTCCAAGAAAATAAAAAACCTGTTCTTGCATTCTAGGGCGATTCAGGGGCTTTTGTTGATTCAAATACATTGCAGGAGGTTCCAGGAACGATTCACAATCAAATTCCAGCTTCAAAGCTCAAGAAATCACTGATTACAATTTCACGATTTGGCTTTTTTATTCAAAATCGTATTGCTTAATTCATGTGCATTTAACACGTTTTCATGATTGTTTTGCATTGCTAGGAACCATACGAAGCTAATGGCATAAGTTAATTGAACTATAACGCCCTGAATCAAAAGATGCCATGATCAAAATTCTAGGGTTCTTGAGCTTTAAATTAGGGCTATTCAATCCAGGGAAAATTAGGACTCATAAGACACATGGTTGAGATCATGAGAACAAGACGAACAAGCCCAATACCTCGCGAAATATTTATATCCACTGTGCTTCTAATCGCTATTTTTGATTGCAGGAATTAGTGGGGGTTAAAAACCCCCGCTATCTAATATTATTTATGCAGAACGAATGAAGAAGATGATGATATGTTGATACCTCATTGGCGTGTTTGAAAACGCACGCGTTATTTTGTTGTTTTACATCATAATAATTGTTTTTATATATAATATTCATTATCCATTCATTTTACAAACGCGCTTTCCAGCTCAGTTGGGAAAGGCATTGAAGCATTATCCCTCGGGACCTGGGTTCGAATCGCAGGTCCCCCAAAACATTGTTGCTTTTATTTTCCAGGTATTCATGTGCAAGCTTCAAAGTGAGGTCCATCATACACCTCCAATTTCCAGGCGCCAGGTGTCTCCAAGCCTGGATCCAATGGCCAAAATTGAAGGACCACTATAGTCCTTAGTCAACAAGCGTGTGGATATCCCAGAAAGTCATACAGGCTTGAGCATTATTGGGCTTCAGAATTGCTGATACACCTCCTCTTTGGGCCCATCACCCCCTGAGTTTATTTTCTTCTTTTCCTTTTTATTTTTACTTAAATTGTTTTTATTAATTTCTAATTAACTACTAACTAAAACAATTAACATTTTTTTAATAAATTCAGAAAAACATAAAAAATATAATATTTTTATTTATTAAATTTAAATTTTTGTAAATAAATACTAACATAATTTGCTTAGGTTTAATTAGGTTAACATTAATATTTTCACAATAAATAAAATCAACATAGAATTAGGGTTCTTGACAATTTTAATCATCTTTGTTTTTATTTCCTTAAAACATAAAAAAACCAAAAAAATGTTTCTTTTTATTAATTAATTAGTTTAGGTTTAATTTAATTCATAAATAATCAAAACTTCCTTCTTTCTCCAAAAAGGGTCAAAACCCTAAAGACTCTCCGATTCAATTTTTCTCGCGCGTATGTTTATTTTATTCATGTTTTGATCCAATTATGTATTTGCTCCGAGGATGTAATAGCTTTAATTAGGACTTTTTATCACTTTCATTTATTTCCTGCAATTTACTTTTCAAGGGTTTGTTTTTGGCGATGTAAATACCCGACGCCTTGTAATAGTTTAGTTTTATTTTCCGCAACTATTAACTGCTAGATGTATGCTAACTAGGCTATGCATGACAAGATTTCTCTTAAAATAAAAATCAATCGTAGCTCACTATAACATGTACAAAGATAATTTAACTGAAACCTGACACACTCGCACATGCCACTCCTAGGGTACACCTCACTTGGTTACCTCGACGTGGTCATTGAGTATAGGGTGTTTTAGAGGTCGCCCTCCTGTCTAAAGATCAAAGTTGCCTCGAAACGGTTGCCTCGATAAAAAATGATCTAGGACATTAGGGTTACCGCTAAGGCGTCCTACTATTGCTTTGGTGACCACATGTCCCATTAATCGAATTGACCCGAAAACTCCAACGACGGTGCTACCTACTTCTCAATAGTGGGATAGTACTGTCTAAAGGACATTTACACAACTTAATTTCTTTTGAGTAGGTAGAGGTTCTCAGGTACTTGCTCTTTCAAAACAAAAACAACTTTTCGCACTTACACTTTTCCAAACAAAGTTTTCAAACAAACACTTCATACACTCTTGAGGACAAATACAAGAGTTAAATCGAAGTTTTCAAACAAAACTTTTTCAAAACCCACAAACACAAGAAAAGAAAAACATTTTTGAAAACATAGTGAGCGAGTACCTAAGAGCCTGTGGATAACCACAGATAGAAAGGGTGCTAACACCTTCCCTTTCTATAATCTACCTCCCGAACCCGAGAAACATCTCGAAAAGGAATTTTGCTGTGCTTTTGTCCTTTCCTTGTTGAAGAAAATAAAAGACGGTGGCGACTCCTGCTTACCGCGACATTTTGCTAAACGCAAAACGTGAACCAGCATTCCAAACAGTCAGTTCTATTTCCACCGATCACAGCAAGTACTTAAGAGTTTTCTACCTACTCAAAAAAAAGTTTGTTATTTTTTGTTTCCTTTAGACGGTGTTATCCTACTATTAAGAAGTAGGTAGCTCTGTCATTGGATTTGTAAAGGGACGTTCGAAGGGACGAAATGGTCTCTGAAGGTAACAAGTAAAGATACCTTATCATTTCGAAGGGACTATCGTCATAAGATCAATTCGTAGGCAACTCGAGAGATAAATAGGGACTATGATCTTTATAATGATTATAATTGTGGGTCATTGCTAAGGTATCCCTGCATTCGAGGGACACGACCATTATTTCCGAGGCAACCGAGTGGGGTAAAACCTAGGAGTGAGCATGTGCAAGTGTTTTTTTTTTCCAGTTAATTATCTTTTCACAATTAGGGTTTTCTACTGTATTAATCATTTATCTTTTGCATGAAAGCCTATTGTCTATACATGTAGCAGTTTAATAGTTGTGGAAATTAAAAGCGAGAAATTAAAACCCTAGCTATTACAAGGCTTTGGGGAGGGGATTACATAATAAAAAATCGGGGAAGAAATGATAAATGCGAAACAGTAAACCTAATTAACTATTACATACTCGGAACAAATACAATAATTAATAAAAATAACGAAAGTAAAGACGCGCACGAAAGTTAAAACGTGAACAAATTAGGACCTAAGAAATATAATTAATAAAAAATGTTTTTTTGTATATTTTTTATTGAGAAGAATGGTTGCAATTAAACCTAACTTCTATTAAATTTTAATTACAAAAAATGTTTTAATTAATCTAATTAAACTAATTAATTAAATGCAAATAAATATTAAAAAAAAACCAAACCTAATATATTTTTTTGTAATTTTCTGATTTTATAATTTAATTAAAAAATGATTTTTTATTGTGAAAGTAATTAAAATAATAGATTAAAAGAAAAAAGAATAAATAAAAAGAATAGAATTTAAAAAAAAAGAAGATGGGCCTGATGTTGTAAGCAAATCACGGGGTGTGCGGCCTGAATATGCCAAGGCCCAGTTTATTGGCCCAATTGTCCTGCGTGGGGATTCCATGTTGCTATCTTCAGAGGGTGCACGATGTGGATGCAACCCTGATGCGTTAGATTGGACTGGAGGTAGACCTGACTGTGAGATCTAAGGATGTATAATGGGCGCTGGGTAATAAAGTACGCTGGATCTGGAACAAAAAAATTGAAAAATAAGAAAATGTTAAGGCTTGGGATCGAACCCAGGTCCTCCCTCTCAAACATCTCACCCTTAGCCATCTGCGCTGAAGCGCTTATTTGAACATATAATAAAACAATTAGAATATAAAGGAAATTAAATGCTACGCCCAGGAAAGCGCGCGTGAATTTAAACTGGGCAGTGAGGGTTGGCCACCTCATCGTATCTTTTATTGATCTGTTGTGTTAGGAAACATACTTTTACCTGCAGCAGATTTCTGTCACTATAAGCTGTAGTGACGAATTTGGTTTGTAGCTATAACCTTGCGTTACTCAAGAACATGATACAGGCAATATAAATCACAAACAATATAAAAGATTAATCAAGAATTTCATCCTGAATCCATTAATACCCAGAATTCCCTCCAATTTATCCTGAAAACAAGAACCCCAATTTCAAGCTTCCAAACCCTAATAATGGCATAATCCCATTCCTGCATTGAAACTCAAATTAGACTATTCAAACACCTTCATATGATAATCATGAACACAAAAATATATTCTAATAACATGTATAACGCGTGAATGAGCACAATCAAGATTGAAGGAAAAACGATCAAATCGTGAGTATTTGGAGGCAAATGGGGGTGCCTTGATGCGTGGAATTGATACTGCTGGCTTTAGAAGGCGTCCAGGAACATGTTGTCGGCCTTGAAATTGCTTGAACGAGACTAAAATTGAAAATCCGATTCTAGCTTTTTTTCAAAAAAACTCAATGTTGTTCTTGTTATTTTTTCACTAGCTGCGCCTCCCTTTCTGCCTCCTAGGGTTCAACAAGCTTTTGTATATGTATCGAATCCAATTAGGTTAATAATTTTGGATCCAATCTTGGGAATTGATGATTAAAATCTTTGATATTTAAGTCATATTCTTTATTTCCAAAATTGGACAAATCATGCCTTTTTCAATCCAATCAAGACTTGCGTGCTTTGCTTGCTAACATACAGCCTGTACCTTCATTCTTTAATGCTAAATCATCCAAAAATATTTTTATATCATTTATTTGATTTAATTTGGATTTAAAATAATAAAAAATCAAAATAAATCAAATAAATAAGAAAATTATGTATGGAAGGGTTTATAGGTCGTGGACCAGGCTAGGAGCAAGATGCAAGCATAAAAAGTTAGGCCCATTTGCCAAAAAATGCAATTTTGGGCATTGTTGACTTTTGACAATTCTCCAAATATGGACAACTTTGACAGTGCATATCTCTCTCAATTCTGACCCTAAGAGGGTGTTCTTGGACTTTTTAGAAAGCTTAGGATGTCCCCTAAGCAACCTCTTTGGTTTCATCTCAAGTGGATCATCCATGTTCATGTAAGGAGCTTTGACCCAAAAGGTGTTTTTGTTGACTTTTTGGAATGACCTATATTGTATGAATTCATATCTTTCCATGAGTGCATTTCTTGAACTTGAGGGCTGAAGATGAGTTGTATGGAATTGGATTCTCTTCAAAATGAGCCTTGGATGAGAAATTTATGATAAATTATGAGGAAGTTATGCTTGGTCAAAGTTTGGTTGACTTTTCCTAAGAAACCCTAATTTAGCAACTTTTTGAATTTTGATGAATTAGGAGCATTCCTTGGGGAATCATGATCAACCCTTGATCAAATGATGGATATCACTTCAAAGTATTTATGTTGACCAAAAATCTTGAAGTTTGACTGTATGTGGGCCACAGTTGATTTTTGACCTAGTACACTTAATTTTCAAGCATCTTAGTAGTTGACTGAGCAAAACTTTTGTGCAGGGCATGAAACTTGACATGGATGATCTTCAGAACATATTAAGACCATGGAGAAGATTTGATACCTTTTGAGTTCATCCATCTTGATGCAAATGAAAACCCTAGTTTGAGGTTTATTGTCTTAGGAGGAGGATTTGTCTGGTCAATCCTTAGGCATCCTTGGGCAAGTTGAGGACCTCTAGGAGTATGTTTTGAGTAAAATGAGAGGGAAAATTTTGGGGTACCACAAATGGTTTATCCTGATTCCGTTCCGGTAGACACTTTCTTTGGTTCATCTAAATCGCTCCAAAGATTTATTCTGATTCTTTTCCAGTTAAAGATTATCCAAGACCTCTGCTGGTTCACTTTAAATCGATCAATGGTTTATCCTGATTCCATTCCAGTAAACACTTTCTTTGGTTCACTTTAAATCGACCAAAGATTTATTCTGATTCTTTTCCAGTTGAAGTCAAGCTTAGACTTAGTCTAATTTCTATCAACAATCATCTTTGGATGGTATCTATAAGACCATCTCCGACAACTCTCCACCATCTCTCCAAATGGCATCTTTAAGCCCATTCCCTACACAATCAACCACCACATCATGAAGTGCAAATTTTTGGGCACTCTAGTGTTCAGTCATCTTCCACCTTCAAGTCACGAATGGAGGACTCGCCATAATCACTTTTTAGGTTTAAGAAGATTGAACAGGGGCAGTTGTTGTACCCCAAAATTTTCCCTCTCATTTCTCAAGAATTTTCTTACAAGATTTATATTGGGCCAAAATTGCACAAGGCTTGATCAACTCAAGTTGCCATGGATCATATTGGGTTTACAAGCATCAAGTCAAAGAGGAAAACTGTTGAAAGAACAAAGCAGATAAATTTTATTTTTGGAAGAAAAGTAAGCTTCCTTCGATTCAGAAGCCAAGGGCCTCCTGTTGGTGTCTTTCGATTCAAAAGTCAATGGCTTCCTACTGCTTTGTTCGATTAAGAAGACAATGACCTTCTGAAATCTTCCTTCGATTCAGAAGTAATTGGCCTTCTGAAGGCTTTCCTTTGATTCAAATCAGGGACCTCATGCATGCAAGCTTTGATTGCACCACTGGCCTTACATGTTTACTTGATTCACAATGCAATGGTTACACGTATGCAAGCTTCGATTGAGCTAGGGCCTCCTGCAGGTTTGTGTTGATGGATACCTGCATAAAAGCTTCGATTGGGCATTTAGTCTCCTAAATACATCCTTCGATTGAGAATTGGCCCCTGACATGCTTGCTTTGATTCACAAAGTAATGGCTATCTGTATGCAGCCTTCAATTGAGCAATAGCCTATTTCCTGCATGCTTCGATTCACAAAGAAAAGTGCTCCCACCATGATAGCATGCACAAGGCAAAAGCTTCCCTATGGCTAGCATTCACTGGATTCATATTCGCACCCCCAGGGCATTGGTTATCTTCATGCTAGCTCTTACTGGGTAAAGCTGTAACACCCGTAATTTAATTAATTATTTAATTAAATTATTTTTGGAATATTTGTGAAGATGTGTTATAATTAAATGGATTTAATTATTTTATTAAGTGGTGAAATAATATTAGAAGTATAATATTATTTGATGTGGGCTTGTTTTTAAAGGAATAGAAGTAATAAGGGGGTGTATTAGTTTTAGCCCAATAAGGAATAAAGAATAATAGGGTTATTTTATTGTTGTTAGAAAGAATAGAAAGGAAAGAAGCAGTAGAAGAATAAGGATTGAGAGGAGAACGTGCAAGCTGCTGGAAAAAGAGGAAAAACGGCAAGAACGAGAATTCAACCGGAAATTATAGAGCGACCTTCAATCCAAGATAAGGGTGGGGTTCTGATTCTATACTTTGGTTCATGATGATTGTTATGTGGGGTTAGAGGTGATTGTTGTCTTGTTCTTGAATTGAAAATATATGATTGTTGTATGATGAGAATTGATAAATTTTAGATGAATAATGATGCCATGATGTTGTTTGATCGATGTAATATTATATGATGATTATAGGTGATGAATTTTCATGATTATATTAAGTTTTAGTGCTTTAAGTATGAATCCCATA
Source organism: Vicia faba (assembly GCA_948472305.1). Classification (NCBI taxonomy): domain Eukaryota; kingdom Viridiplantae; phylum Streptophyta; class Magnoliopsida; order Fabales; family Fabaceae; genus Vicia; species Vicia faba. The sequence continues at coordinate 1,068,824,011 of OX451738.1, forward strand.
GTGAGATACAGGTAAGAAAACGCAGAATTATGCAGGGAAGAAAAATGCAGCATTATGCGTGAAGGATATCAGAAGTTGTTGTATTAGAACAATGAATTAAATTGGGGATAGAGTTAGTCATACTGCTTTTAGTTAAGTTGATATCAGGCTAAGAATTAAAATAGTAGGATTAATAAAAAGTAGAAGTTCTGATGGTAGAAGCTATGCTGGTTAGAATTTGCGTTGGATTAGTAAAAAGTAGAAGTTCTGATGGTAAAAGCTGTGTTGGTTAGAAGTTGCATTGGATTAGTAAAAAGTAGAAGTTTTGATGGTAGAAGTTGTGTTGGTTAGAAGTTGTGTTGTCAGAAGTTGTATTGTCAGAAGTTGTGTTGTCAAAAGTTGTGTTGTCAGAAGTTGTGTTGGTCAGAAGTTGTGTTGTCAGAAGTTGTGTCGTCAAAAGTTGTGTTGTCAGAAGTTGTGTTGGTTAGAAGTTGTGTTGGTCAGAAGTTGTGTTGTCAGAAGTTGTGTTGGTTAGAAGTTGTGTTGGTTTGAAGTTGTGTTGGTTAGAAGTTATGTTGGTCAGAAGTTGTGCTGGTCGTTGCGTTAATTTTGTACAGAATAATGAGGGTTAGATGTTTAGAGGCTGTTGTTTAAACTATAACAGTAGGATAGTGACGGTAATGATGTAATAGTTACAGAATAGCAGTATGAACTACTGTGGTATTAATGTACAACTGAGTTGTTAGTGAGAAGTTATTAATGATGTTGTGTTGATGATTTATAATAAATAAATGATGTTTGATGAATTATTATGATGATATGAGATGTTGATGAAGAGACGTTGAGATGCTTTTGAGATGTTGTTAATTTGAGATGTTGTTAACTTGGGTGTTGTTATTACATTCATGGTTGTGTCGCATACATTACATTTTTGAGATGGAGCTTATGCTCGTTGAGATGGCCTGTATTGATGAATTTTTAGATGAAGGCTTATGCCTTGTTGATGCCTCTATTAATTGGCAAATTTCCGAGATGGGAGTTCTGCTCCAATGGTACCACATGCATTTGCATAGTATTGAGTCGCATTATATGATTGCATAAAGAAGCGTATTTTGATGTTGATGAATGTGTATATACGTTGTAATTATTGTTGATTATGAAACGTGAAGTGGTGATGTTATTGATCTAATTTAATATATTAATTATCATGCACTTTATTATATTGTTAGATATCTCACCCCTTCTGTTTGAATGTTGCCCTTATGTTGGTAACATGCAGGTAATCGAGAGTGAAGGCTGTACACCTTCAGTAGTTTGAGTCGGTGTCATTGCTCTGATATGTAACACTCGGGGGGATGAATGCTTGCTGTTTTGATTGTTGATTTTTCAGTTGTTGAACTTTAATTTGATTATTAATAAATATGTGTTGTTTCGAAGTTGTTGTTTTGCTGGTAAAGATGTTATTGAGAATTCCGTTGCGTATATGTTTAGTTATTTAATTAAAGATGTTATGATGATGGTTCATCTGATGTTTTAAAAAGTGTTATATATCCATGATGAATGCAATGAATTTTGATAGAAGAATTTATGACGTCCCGATTCGTTTATACGTTTGAATTTTATAACTCTGATTTATTTATATAATTGCTTGGGGTAGAATTGGGGTGTTACAAAGTTGGTATCAGAGCAAAAGGTTGGTCCCACCTTGTCGTTGAGTCGTAGTTGTCTAACAATCGAGTATTGTTATTTTGAGTTCTAACCGTTTTTTATGTTGTAGTGAGATGTTGAGATGGCTGGAAGGAATGATGCTACACTTGCTGCTGCTTTAGAAGCACTGGCTCATGCGATGGAAAATCAGTCGAATGCTGACGGGAATGCTGGATCTCGTAGCTTGGCGACCTTCCAGAGAGAGAATCCACCTACGTTCAAGGGAAAGTATGATCCGGACGGAGCATTGGAGTGGTTGAAAGAGATTGAGAGAATCTTTTGCGTGATGGACTGCACTCCAGTGCAGAAGGTTTGTTATGGTACTCATATGCTGGAAGTCGAGGCTGATGACTGGTAGCTAGAGACTTGTCAGAAGTTGGAAGCTGAAGGTGAGAATGTCACTTGGGTTGTGTTCTGTAGGGAATTCCTGAGAAAGTACTTTCCTGAAGATGTTTGTGGTAAGAAGGAAATTGAGTTCCTTGAGCTGAAGCAAGGAAGTATGTCAGTTGTTGAGTATGCTGCCAAGTTTGCTGAGTTGGCTAAGTTTTATCCGCATTACGCTGAGGCTGATGCTGAGTTTTCGAAGTGTATTAATTTTGAGAACGGGTTGCACCCGGAGATTAAGAAGGCAGTTGGATAATAGAAGATCCGTGTCTTTTCTGATTTGGTTTATGTTGTGTTGCAATGGGAAACTCCAAAGTCAGCTACTGAGATTAGAAGCTTCTTGGGATTAGCTGGTTATTATAGAAGGTTTATCGAAGGGTTTTATAAGTTGTCACTTCTGTTGACTAAGTTGACTTGTACAGGGAGAGCATTTGTATGGGATGTTCAATGCGAAGAAAGTTTTACAGAATTGAAGAAGAGGTTGACGTTGGCTCCGATTTTGACGTTGCCTAATCCAGGAGAGCCTTTTGTGGTGTATTGTGATGCTTCTAAGATGGGTTTAGGAGGTGTGCTTATGCAGAATGGTAAGGTAGTTGCTTATGCGTCAAGGCAGTTGAGGACTCATGAGAAGAACTAGCCTACGCATGATTTAGAGCTTGCTGCAATTGTTTTTGTGTTGAAGATTTGGAGGCATTATCTTTATGGTTCTAGGTTTGAAGTGTTTAGTGACCATAAGAGTTTGAAGTATTTATTCGACCTGAAAGAGCTGAATATGAGGCAACGAAGATGGTTGGAATTGTTAAAGGATTATGATTTCAGTTTGAATTATCATCCAGGAAAGGCGAATGTGGTAGCTGATGCGTTGAGTCAAAAGAATTTACATATGTCAACAATGATGATTAAAGAGTTGGAATTAATTAAGCAGTTCAGAGATATGAGCTTAGTTTGCGAGGTTACTCCGTAGAGTGTTACGTTGGGTATGTTGAAGATTAATAATGAATTTTTAGATAGTATTAGAGAAGCTCAGAAGTTGGATGTGAAACTGGTAGATTTGATGGTTGGGATTGATCAGTCTGAGAATAGTAATTTTAAGCTAGATGCGCAAGGTGTGTTGAGATTTCATAACCAGATTTGTATTCCTGATGATGCTGAGATTAAGAAGGTGATACTTAAAGAGAGTCATAGAAGTAAGTTGAGTATTCATCTAGGAACTACTAAGATGTATCAAGATTTGAAGGGTTTGTTTTGGTGGCCTAGGATGAAGAGTGATGTGGCTGGTTTTATGTATGCATGTTTGACTTGCAGAAGTCGGAAGTTGAACATCAGAAGCCTGCAGGATTGTTGAAACTGTTGGAAGTTCCAGAATGGAAATAGGATAGCATTTCAATGGACTTTGTGACAGGGTTACCTAATACTTTAAGCGAACATGATTCGATTTGGGTGATTGTTGATAGGCTTACGAAGTCAGCTTATTTTATTCCTATTAACATCAGTTTTCCAATGCCGAAGTTGGTTGAGATTTATATTAGTGTGATTGTGAAGTTGCATGGTGTTCCTTTGTGCATTGTGTCAGATAGAGATCCAAGATTTACTTCTAATTTTTGGAAGAGTTTTCAAGAAGCGTTGGGTTCTAAGTTGAGGTTGAGTTCAACGTATCATCCTCAGACATATGGTCAGTTTGAACGGACTATTTAATCATTGGAAGATTTGCTGAGGGCATGTGTTCTTGAGCAGGGAGGTTCATGGGATACTTATCTTTTGTTGATAGAGTTAACTTATAATAACAGTTATCATTCCAGTATTGGGATGGCACCTTTTGGAGCATTGTATGATCGAAGATGGAGAACTCTGTTATGTTGGCATGAATCTGGAGAAAGTGTAGTACTTGGACCTGAACTTGTTCGTGAGACTACCGAGAAGGTGAATTTGATTTGAGAGAAGATGAAAGCTGCCCAAAGTAGACAGAAGAGTTATCATGACAAGCGATGGACAGATTTAGAATTTCAAGCTGGTGATCATGTATTTTTGAGAGTTACACCTGTGACTGGTGTCGGGCGAGCATTGAAGTCTAAGAAGCCCACTTCTCGTTTTATTGGACCATATCAGATTTCAGAGAGAGTGGGGAATGTTGCTTACAGAGTGGCTTTACCAACTAATCTTTCGAATTTGCATGATGTGTTTCATGTGTCGCAATTTGGAAGTATATTTCAGATCCATCTCATGTGATTCATATGGACGATGTGCAAGTACAGGATAATCTTACGGTGGAGACGATGCCTGTATAGATCGCGGATCGTGAAATGAAGACTCTGAGGGGAAAAGAGATTGCCTTGGTTAAAGTGGTTTGGCTAGGAGCTGCTGGTGAAAGCATGACTTGGGAGTTGGAGAGCAAGATGCGATGCTCCTACCCTGAATTGTTTGATTGAGGTAAATTTTCGAGGACGAAAATATTCTAAGTGGGGGAGAGTTGTAACGCCCGTAATTTAATTAATTATTTAATTAAATTATTTTTGGAATATTTGTGAAGATGTCTTATAATTAATTGGATTTAATTATTTTATGAAGTGGTGAAATAATATTAGAAGTATAATATTATTTGATGTGGGCTTGTTTTTAAAGGAATAGAAGTAATAAGGGGGTGTATTAGTTTTAAGCCCAATAAGGAATAAAGAATAATAGGGTTATTTTATTGTTGTTAGATATAAAAGAAAAGAGAGAAGCAATAGAAGATTAAGGATTGAGAGGAGAACGTGCAAGCTGCTGGAAAAAGAGGAAAAACGACAAGAATGAGAATTGAACCAAAAATTATAGAGCGACCTTCAATCCAAGGTAAGGGTGGGGTTCTGATTCTATAATTGGGCTCATGATGATTGGTATGTGGGGTTAGAGGTGATTGCTATCTTGTTCTTGAATTGAAAATATATGATTGTTGTATGATGAGAATTGATGAATTTTAGATGAATAATGATGCCATGATGTTGTTTGATCTATGTAGTATTATAGGATGATTATAGGTGATGAATTCTCATGATTATATTAAGTTTTAGGGCTTTAAGTATGAATCCCGTAGTGAGACGTAGGGAAGAAAAACACTGAATTATGCAGGGCAGAAAAATGCAGCATTATGCGTGAAGGATATCAAAAGTTGTTGTATTAGAACAATGAATTAAATTGGGGATAGAGTTAGTCATACTGCATTTAGTTAAGTTGATATCAGGCTAAGAATTAAAATAGTAGGATTAATAAAAAGTAGAAGTTCTTATGGTAGAAGCTATGTTGGTTAAAAGTTGCGTTGGATTAGTAAAAAGTAGAAGTTCTAATGGTAGAAGTTGTGTTGGTTAGAAGTTGCGTTGGATTAGTAAAAATTAGAAGTTCTGATGGTAGAAGTTGTGTTGGTTAGAAGTTGTGTTGTCAGAAGTTGTGTTGTCAGAAGTTGTGTTGTTAGAAGTTGTGTTGTCAGAAGTTGTGTTGGTCAGAAGTTGTGTTGTCAGAAGTTGTGTTGTCAGAAGTTGTGTTGTCAAAAGTTGTGTTGGTCAGAAGTTGTGTTGGTCAGAAGTTGTGTTGTCAGAAGTTGTGTTGGTCAAAAGTTGTGTTGGTCAGAGGTTGTGTTGGTCGTTGCGTTAGTTTTGTACATAATGATGAGGGTTAGATGCTTAGAGGTTGTTGTTTGAACTATAATAGTAGGATAGTGACGGTAATGACGTAAGAGTTACATAATAGAAGTATGAACTACTGTGGTATTAATGTACAACTGAGTTGTTAGTGAGAAGTTATTAATGATGTTGTGTTGATGATTTATAATAAATAAAAGATGTTTGATGAATTATTATGATGATATGAGATGTTGATGAAGAGACGTTGAGATGCTTTTGAGATGTTGTTAATTCGAGATGCTTTTGAGATGTTGTTAATTCGAGATGCTTTTGAGATGTTGTTAACTTGGGTGTTGTTATTACATTCATGGTTGTGTCGCATACATTACATTTTTGAGATGGAGCTTATGCTCGTTGAGATGGCCTGTATTGATGAATTTTTAGATGAAGGCTTATGCCTTGTTGATGCCTCTATTAATTGGCAAATTTCCGAGATGGGAGTTCTGCTCCAACGGTACCACATGCATTTGCATAGTATTGAGTCGCATTATATGATTGCATGAAGAAGCGTATTTTGATGTTGATGAATGTGTATATATGTTGTAATTATTGTTGATTATGAAACGTGAAGTGGTGATGTTATTGATCTAATTTAATATATTAATTATCATGCGCTTTATTATATTGTTAGATATCTCACCCCTTCTGTTTGAATGTTGCCCTTATGTTGGTAACATGCAGGTAATCGAGAGTGAAGGCTGTATACCTTCAGTAGTTCGATTCGGTGTCATTACTCTGATATGTAACACTCCGGGGGATGAACGCTTGCTGTTTTGATTGTTGATTTTTCAGTTGTTGAACTTTAAGTTGATTATTATTAAATATGTGTTGTTTCGAAGTTGTTGATTTGTTGGTAAAGATGTTATTGAGAATTTCGTTGCATATATTTTGAGTTATTTAATTAAAGATGTTATGATGATGGTTCATCCGATGTTTTAAAAAGTGTTATATATCCACGATGAATGCAATGAATTTTATAGAAGAATTTGTGACATCCCGGTTTGTTTGTATGTTTGAATTTTATAACTCTGGTTTATTTATATAATTGCTTGGGGTAGAATTGGGGTGTTACAAAGTTGGTATCAGAGTAAAAGGTTGGTCCGACCTTGTCGTCGAGTCGTAGTTGTCTAACAATCGAGTATTGTTATTTTGAGTTCTAACCGTTGTTTATGTTGTAGTGAGAAGTTGAGATGGCTGGAAGGAATGATGATGCACTTGTTGTTGCTTTAGAAGAAATGGCTCATGCGATGGAAAATCAGCCGAATGCTGATGGGAATGCTGGATCTCGTAGCTTGGCGACCTTTTAGAGAGAGTCCACCTACGTTCAAGGGAAATATGATCCGGACGGAGCATTGGAGTGGTTGAAAGAGATTGAGAGAATCTTTCGCGTGATGGACTACACTCCAGCGCAGAAGGTTCGTTATGGTACTCATATGCTGGAAGTCGAGGCTGATGACTGGTGGCTAGAGACTTGTCAGAAGTTGGAAGCTGAAGGTGAGAATGTTACTTGGGCTGTGTTTCGTAGGGAATTCCTGAGAAAGTACTTTCCTGAAGATGTCGGTGGTAAGAAGGAAATTGAGTTCCTTGAGCTGAAGCAAGGAAGTATGTCAGTTGTTGAGTATGCTACAAAGTTTGCTGAGTTGGCTAAGTTTTATCCGCATTAAACTGAGGCTGGTGCTGAGTTTTCGAAGTGTATTAAGTTTAAGAACAGGTTGCGCCTGGAGATTAAGAAGGCAGTTGGATACCAGAAGATTCGTGTCTTCACTGATTTGGTTGATGCTGTGTTGCAATGGGAAAATCCAAAGTCAGCTACTGAGATTAGAAGCTTCTTGGGATTAGCTTGTTATTATAGAAGGTTTATCGAAGGGTTTTCTAAGTTGTCACTTCCGTTGACTAAGTTGACTTGTAAAGGTAGGGCATTTGTATGGGATGTTCAATGCGAAGAAAGTTTTACAGAATTGAAGAAGAGGTTGACGTCGGCTCCAATTTTGACGGTGCCTAATCCAGGAGAGCCTTTTGTGGTGTATTGTGATACTTCTAAGATGGGTTTATGAGGTGTGCTTATGTAGAATTGTAAGGTAGTTGCTTATGCGTCAAGGCAGTTGAGGACTCATGAGAAGAACTACCATACGCATGATTTAGAGCTTGCTGCAATTGTTTTTGTGTTGAAGATTTGGAGGCATTATCTTTATGGTTCTAGGTTTGAAGTGTTTAGTGACCATAAGAGTTTGAAGTATTTATTCGACCAGAAAGAGATGAATATGAGGGAACGAAGATGGTTGGAATTGTTAAAGGATTATGATTTCAGTTTGAATTATCATCCAGGAAAGGAAAATGTGGTAGCTGATGCGTTGAGTCAAAAGACTTTACATATGTCAGCAATGATGATTAAAGAGTTGGAATTAATTGAGCAGTTCAGAGATATGAGATTAGTTTGTGAGGTTACTCCGCAGAGTGTTACGTTGGGTATGTTTAAGATTAATAATGAATTTTTAGACAGTATCAAAGAAGCTCAGAAGTTGGATGTGAAACTGGTAGATTTGATGGTTGGGATTCATCAGTCTGAGAATAGTGATTTTAAGCTAGATGTGCAAGGTGTGTTGAGATTTCGTAACCGGATTTGTATTCCTGATGATGCTGAGATGAAGAAGGTGATACTTGAAGAGAGTCATAGAAGTAAGTTGAGTATTCATCCAGGAGCTACTAAGATGTATCAAGATTTGAATGGTTTGTTTTGGTGGCCTGGGATGAAGAGTGATGTGGCTCGTTTTGTGTATGCATGTTTGACTTGTCAGAAGTTGAAAGTTGAACATCAGAAGCCTTCAGGATTGATGTAACCGTTGGAAGTTCCAGAATGGAAATGGGATAGCATTTCAATGGACTTTGTGATGGGGTTACCTAATACTTTAAGAGGACATGATTCGATTTGGGTGATTGTTGATAGGCTTACGAAGTCAGCTCATTTTATTCCTATTAACATCAGTTTTCCAGTGCCGAAGTTGGTTGAGATTTATATTAGTGTGATTGTGAAGCTGCATGGTGTTCCTTTGTGCATTGTGTCAGATAGAGATCCAAGATTTACTTCTGATTTTTGGAAGAGTTTGCAAGAAGCGTTGGGTTCTAAGTTGAGGTTAAGTTCAACGTATCATCCTCAGACAGATGGTCAGACTGAACGGACTATTCAATCGTTGGAAGATTTGCTGAGGGCATGTGTTCTTGAGCAGGGAGGTTCATGGGATTACTTATCTTCCGTTGATAGAGATCACTTATAATAACAGTTATCATTCTAGTATTGGGGGCACCTTTTGAAGCGTTGTATGGTCAAAGATGTAGAACTCCGTTATGTTGGCATGAATCTGGAGAAAGTGTAGTACTTAGACCTGAACTTGTTCGCGAGACTACCGAGAAGGTGAAGTTGATTCGAGAGAAGATGAAAGTTGGCCAAAGTAGACAGAAGAGTTATCATGACAAGCGATGGACGGATTTAGAATTTCAAGCTGGTGATCATGTATTTTTGAGAGTTACACCTGTGACTGGTGTCGCGCGAGCATTAAAGTCTAAGAAGCCCACTTCTCGTTTTATTGGACCGTATCAGATTTCAGAGAGAGTGGGGAATGTTGCTTACAGAGTGGCTTTACCGCCTAATCTTTCGAATTTGCATGATGTGTTTCATGTGTCGCAACTTTGGCAGTATATTTCAGATCCATCTCATGTGATTCATATGGACGATGTGCAAGTACGGGATAATCTTACGGTGGAGACGATGCCTGTACAGATCTCGGATCGTGAAATGAAGACTCTGAGGGGAAAAGAGATTGCCTTGGTTAAAGTGGTTTGTCTAGGAGCTGCTGGTGAAAGCATGACTTGGGAGTTGGAGAGCAAGATGCGATGCTCCTACCCTGAATTGTTTGATTGAGGTAAATTTTCGAGGACGAAAATATTCTAAGTGGGGGAGAGTTGTAACGCCCGTAATTTAATTAATTATTTAATTAAATTATTTTTGCAATATTTGTGAAGATGTGTTATAATTAACTGGATTTAATTATTTTATGAAGTGGTGAAATAATATTAGAAGTATAATATTATTTGATGTGGGCTTGTTTTTAAAGGAATAGAAGTAATAAGGGGGTGTATTAGTTTTAAGCCCAATAAGGAATAAAGAATAATAGGGTTATTTTATTGTTGTTAGATAGAATAAAAAAGAGAGAAGCAATATAAGAATAAGGATTGAGAGGAGAACGTGCAAGCTGCTGGAAAAAGAGGAAAAACGGCAAGAACGAGAATTCAACCAAAAATTATAGAGAGACCTTCAATCCAAGGTAAGGGTGGGGTTTTGATTCTATAATTGGGCTCATGATGATTGGTATGTGGGGTTAGAGGTGATTTCTATCTTGTTCTTGAATTGAAAATATATGATTGTTGTATGATGAGAATTGATGAATTTTAGATGAATAATGATGCCATGATGTTGTTTGATCTATGTAGTATTATAGGATGATTATAGGTGATGAATTGTCATGATTATATTAAGTTTTAGGGCTTTAAGTATGAATCCTGTAGTGAGATGTAGGGAAGAAAAATGCAAAATTATGCAGGGCAGAAAAACGCAGCATTATGCATGAAGGATATCAGAAGTAGCTGTATTAGAACAATGAATTAAATTGGGAATAGAGTTAGTCATACTGCATTTAGTTAAGTTGATATCAGGCTAAGCATTAAAATAGTAGGATTAATAAAAAGTAGAAGTTCTGATGGTAGAAGCTATGTTGGTTAGAAGTTGCGTTGGATTAGTAAAAAGTAGAAGTTCTGATGGTAGAAGTTGTGTTGGTTAGAAGTTGCGTTGGATTAGTAAAAAGTAGAAGTTCTGATGGTAGAAGTTGTGTTGGTTAGAAGTTGTGTTGTCAGAAGTTGTGTTGTCAGAAGTTGTGTTGTCAGAAGTTGTGTTGTCAGAAGTTTTGTTGGTCAGAAGTTGTGTTGTCAGAAGTTGTGTTGTCAGAAGTTGTGTTGTCAGAAGTTGTGTTGGTCAGAAGTTGTGTTGGTCAGAAGTTGTGTTGTCAGAAGTTGTGTTGGTCAAAAGTTGTGTTGGTCAGAAGTCGTGCTAGTCGTTGCGTTAGTTTTGTACAGAATGATGAGGGTTAGATGTTTAGAGGCTGTTGTTTGAACTATAACAATAGGATAGTGGCGGTAATGACATAAGAGTTACAGAATAGTAGTATGAACTACTGTGGTATTAATGTATAGTTGAGTTGTTAGTGAGAAGTTACTAATGATGTTGTATTGATGATTTATAATAAATAAAAGATGTTTGATGATTTATTATGATGATATGAGATGTTGATGAGGAGGCGTTAAGATGCTTTTGAGATGTTGTTAATTTGAGATGCTTTTGAGATGTTGTTAACTTGGGTGTTGTTATTACATTCATGGTTGTGTCGCATACATTGCATTTTTTAGATGGAGCTTATGCTCGTTGAGATGGCCTGTATTGGCGAATTTTGAGATGAAGGCTTATGCCATGTTGATGCCTCTATTAATTGGAAAATTTTCGAGATGGGAGTTCTGCTCCAATGGTACCACATGCATTTGCATAGTATTGAGTCGCATTATATGATTGCATAAAGAAGCATATTTTGATGTTGATGAATGTGTATATACGTTGTAATTATTGTTGATTATGAGACGTGAAGTGGTGATGTTATTGATCTAACTTAATATATTAATTAACATGCGCTTTATTATATTGTTAGATATCTCACCCCTTTTGTTTGAATGTTGCCCTTATGTTGGTAACGTGCAGGTAATCGAGAGTGAAGGTTGTATACCTTCAGTAGTTCGAGTCGGTGTCATTGCTCTGATATGTAACACTCGGGGGGATGAACGCTTGCTGTTTTGATTGTTGATTTTTTAGTTGTTGAACTTTAAGTTGATTATTATTAAATATGTGTTGTTTCGAAGTTGTTGTTTTGTTGGTAAAGATGTTATTTAGAATTCTGTTGCGTATATGTTGAGTTATTTAATTAAAGATGTTATGATGATGGTTCATCCAATGTTTTAAAAAGTGTTATATATCCACAATGAATGCAATGAATTTTGATAGAAGAATTTGTGACGTCTCGATTCGTTTGTATATTTGAATTTTATAACTCTAATTTATTTATATAATTGCTTGGGGTAGAATTGGGGTATTACAAAAGCCTCCCTTTGAAACAACTTGCTGCAAGCTTTGACGGGGCGACGCCTATCTTCATGCAAGCTTCAACAGGGCAACACCTATCTTCAACTAGCTTCGATTCACAAGGGCAACGCCTATCTTCATGCTAGCATCCACAAAGCATTGGCTATTTTCACGCTAGTTTCGACTGGGCAGTATCTCCTTTGGAAAGTTTATTTCGACACGCATAGTTTCTACACTATGCTGGCCCATTAGAAGGACATATTTAGTGGCCTATTCGAAGGACATATTTGGTGGCCCATCCAAAGAACATGCAAAAGGTCCATTCGAAGAACACAATTGATGTTTGGTCTCTTGATGAGTCTAGTCGAAGGCTTGCTGACCAAAGTCCAATGCGCTGCCAAGTCCAAGCCTGCTGCACTGACCACAATGCTCCAAAGCTGCTACAAAGCAGTCCTACTATGTTGCTCTTATACTTTCACCAATTTGGCATACAAATACTGCACCTCAAAATCTACAAAAACAACATACTCAATTTGTTCAAATTCTTTTGTTTTCCCTCTCAAATCTCAGCCAATTTCATCTATAAATAAGATGTTCCATAACACATTTAAAGGGGGCTGGACAACACATCTAAGGGGCTTTTGGGTAGCTGGAGAAACTTTGGTTGTATGGAAAATAATCAAACACTTGACACACTCTAAAATCCAGAATTAAAATACCACACCCTTTGTTCTCTCTTTCGAATCTGTCACTAGAAACACCACACTTATTTCTTTCCTTCGAATCCAGAACCCAGGGAAACACCAAGCCAACACTTGGTTCCTTCTTTCGAATCCAGAACTAGAAACATAACACTTATTTCTTCTCTTTGAATCCAAGAACATCCAGGGCAGCAACTCAAGGTCCAGAAACACATTCCAGCTTCAAGCAAGGTAAGTTACCCTGACCTTAACCCTTTCGTTTCAAACATGTAAATAACCTTTTGCGCTTTTTTTTTGTTTCTGCCCTTTTTGTTTGTCCAAATATATGGTAGAACTAACCTGTACAGACTCAAAAAAAAAAAACCAAAACAAAGTTTATTGAGTTGAAGCCTTAGGCTTCGTCCTTGACTACTTCATAGTTGCAAACAGAACAAAGAGTGTTGTGTGAATCGAAGCCTTAGGCTTTGCCCCATGCTACTATCTAAACCTAAACGAAAGGAAGCTGAAAGAAGGGTGAATCGAAGAGTTCATGCTAACACTGACTTCCATCCCCAATCTAAAGAAGGAAATATGTGTGAAATCAAAAGGCACATCCTTCGATCCAGGATGCCTTTTCTTTCTCTCTTTTTACACTATTTTTTGTCTTTATATTTTCTATATATTTACATTCAATATGGTTGTAATAATTAAGACTTTTATTTTTTGCAACCCCAACTTGTATAGTTGTATACCCCATCCCCCAAAAACATGTAATAGCGTATGACATTTATTTCCCGCATTTTAATGCTTTCGTAAATGTTAGTAATTAAGGTGTATGGCAAGATAAAACCAACAAGTAGACAACCCTAATCAAAGACTAAATGCATGCAATCAAACACACCATTCACACACATGCACCTCTAGGATAATCTCACTTGTTGCCTCGGAAAATAGTCATGTCTCTCGAATATGGGTGTTTTAGCAAAGACCCTCGATAAAAAGATCGTAGTCCCTCGATGTTGCCTTCGGTAAACGATCTAGTCCCTAACGACAATTGATAAAATGTCTCATAGGTTGCATTCTATGACTATACAAACGACCTACACCCTTCCCTTCACATCCAACGATGGGGTTTCTTATCAATCAATGGTAATATAGCAACATCTAAAGGAGGAGGAAAATAACAAAGACCTTTCGAGTAGGTAGGACGCTCGTAGTTGTTTGCTTGCTCACAACTAAAACATTTTCACACCAACACTTTCAATTGAAACATTTTCAAAATTCAAAAACAGTTTGTACACATTCTTATAGAAACGAGAATCATTACAAAGGAACTTTTCAAAATCACTTTCAAAAACATCTTCCACAACGGACATCCCTTTGAACTATTTTTAAAACCAACACTTCGTATGCATTCTTATAGAGACGAGAATCATTACAAAGGCATTTTGAAAAATACTTTCAAACCCACACCACAAGCACATTTTCAAATAAAGCAAGTGATCTAGAAAGCAACCAAGAGCCCGTAGATATCTACAGATGAAAGGGGTGCTAGCACCTTCCCTTTTCATAACCTACCCTCCGAACTCAAGAAAACATCTCTAAAGGTCTTTCCTGTTCTTTTCACCCTTTCCTATTTGGATAAAAGAAAAGTTGGTGGCGACTCTTGCTATCCCCAACAATTGTAATCAAACGCAAAACAACCAAGCCAGTTCTCCCACCGTATTACACCCTGTATTTACAACGGGACGACATTGTGACAAATTGGGAAACAAGAAGCGGTGTCAAAGGGTTTCTAGCCAAGTTTCTGTTTGAGAAAGCTCACTATTTTTGGGATACTTTGGACTTACAAGCCTTTGAAGAGGTTTTGGCCCTTCTCATCTATGAGATGGTACTGTTCCCTAATCCAGACCAACTCATAGACGTGAATACGGTAAAAGTTTTTATGTCTTGTAACCCGGTGCCTACTTTACTGGGAGATATTTTGCACTCTTTTCACACTCACACCGTAAAGAGAAGAGGGACCCTTATGTGTTGCACTCCTCTGTTGGTTATGTGGTTTATTTCGCACCTACCTCGATCTGTATTGAAGAACGAGCAAGGCATGAGGTGGTCTAATAGGTTGATGTCCCTCACACATTCGTATATTCATTGGTGCCCTCGATCTTTGGAAGATGTTATCATTATTGATCGTTGTGGGGAATTCCCTAATACCCCTCACCTAGGCATTAGGGGAGGAATAACTTATAATCCTTGTTTGGCATTGTGACAATTTGGGTATGCTAGGAGGGATAGTCCTCATGATGCACTGGTTCAAGGAATTGCATTCGACTATGAGAACGATGTCCAAGGGTACCTTCAGAGGTTCATTCGAGCTTGGGGCGTGGTGAATAAAGTGGATAGCAAGACATTGGGGCATAAGAACTCCGTCCCTTTGGAGCCTTATATTAAGTGGGTGCGAGAACGCGCTCAAAATCTCATGATGCCTTACCCCGCCATCCTACCTATCATCATGAAACCTATTGTAGAGAGACATGTACCTCGTACTATTCTCCATCCTGACATGCCGACTACTCTCGAGGAGTTGCAAAGATCTTGGATTCAACTCAAAGAGGAACGAGACACCTTTGAAACCCAGTTCTATGCAAGTGAGAAGAAGGGGTTGGAGCTTACAAGACAACTGCATGAAGAGCGATGTTTGAATGCCTACATTACACCAAAGAGGATGCGCTCATGGGAAGCCTGAGTCCTGTTTGATTTAGGAGTTTTGTTTTATCTTTGTTTCCTCCATTGTAAGCCAAATAGGCATCATTGTAACCATTTAAACTTATGAATTCAATTAATGTTTGTTCTCTCTTCGTCTAAGCAAATTTAAATCTTAAAAGTCCTTGAAACATTGCATAAACATTATCATGCATATCATTACATTAAGCATGTATTTCAAGACAGGTTTCTTATCTTTTTGCTTTTTATTTCAGCAAAAAGAAATGGCTCTTGAACAGACAGTTAAGGATCTTTAAACACAAAATGCTCAATTCTAACAAATGTTCCTAGCTCTGGCTAAGGGGCAAGAAGATCTGAAAGCTCTCATCACTAAAGAGAAGAAGAAGAAGGAAAAGAAACCAGGTGATGTCTTGAATATGGGAAGAAGTTTTATAGGACCGGCTAAGCGAGCTCTAGATTTCACAACCCCATCAAACAAGGGGGACAATCAAGAAGAGAAGCCAACAGAAGAAAACAACAACCCCGGGACTGATGAGGAAGAGCCTGACTACTCTGAGGAACAGTATCCTCCTGATGATGATAAATACAAACAATTGGAGGACCGTCTCAATGTTATGGAGATTCAAAGGGTACGCAATCTATATTTTGAAGAGTTAGGACTGGTCTCAGGGGTGGTTATCTCGCAGAAGTTTAAAGTCCTCACATTTTCTAAGTATGACAGTGTCTCCTGTCCTAAGCTGCACTTAAGGTCATATGTCGGAAATATTTAACCCCACACTTATGATAGGAATCTATGGGTACATTTCTTCTAGGAAAGTTTGTCAGGGACACAGTTGGAATGATTCCATCAGCTGGAAGGAACCAACTTTCACAATTGGGAAGATCTCATTGCTGCTTTTTACAGGTAGTACCAATACAACGCTGACCTTGCTCCAACCCGTACACAACTTCAAAGTATGTCTATGGGTTTCAGCGAGGGTTTCAAAGATTATGCCCGGAAGTGGAAAGATCTTGCGGGAAGATTCCAACCTCCTCTGTCTGATAGAGAGCTGGTAGATATGTTCTTGGGTACTTTGTCTGGTCCATTTTTCAACCATTTGATTGGAAGCTCTTCGGCCGGGTTTACTGAGCATATATTGATTGGGGAACGAGTAGAAGCGGGTATCAAGAACGGTAAGATCCAGAGGGATGTATCTTCAAGTACAATGAAGAAACCCTTCACTGGAAAGAAGGAGATCAGTGCTGCTTATGGCTAGAGAAATCAAAGCAAGAATGAACACCGTCCAATGGTAGGGGCTGTTATGATCTCCAATCCTGCATCAAACCAACAACGAAACAATCAGCGCAGGCCGGATGCACCCTAAAGACAGTTCACTCGAATTAACATGTCTTTATCTCAAGTTTTTCCACACCTGTTAAAGTCTAATCTGGTCACTCTAAAGGAGGCTCCTAAAAATCCCAATATTGCATCTCCCCGCTACAACCCAAATTCTCGATGTTCCTATCATTCCAAAAGTCCAGGGCATGATACAAACGATTGTTGGGATCTAAAAAATAAGGTGCATGATCTTATTGAGGCAAAGGAGACTGAGTTTGACCCTCTGAATACCCCTAATGTAATAACCGCACCAATGCCCAAACATGGTCAGGGTGTCAATGTCGTTGATGACGACTTGTTTGTTTTTTCCGTTGATGAATTAGTTACTCCTCTTCTAATTGTTAAAAAGAATCTGTTGCGAGCCGGTTTATTTCCAGGTTATGGTGAAGGGTGCCACCTGTGTATGTCTCTACCCAATGGTTGCTTGTTGTTAAAGATGGGTGTCCAACGCCTGATGATTAACAACGAAATTATGTTTGAGAAAGTTCCCTCTACAAAAGTTCTGTGTGAAGATATATCAATAATTACCATTTCAAACAATCCTCCCAGGGTCTCCTCCAAAAGACTCGTCAGGATTACATTTGTTCCTAAGTTTGCTCCTTTGATTATCACTCTTTCTAGGCCGATACCATATTCCTCCAATAAAGTTATTCCTTGGAATTATGGGGCTGACGTCTACTACCATGGTGTCAAGCAAGACCAATTGGCTGTTAAAAATAAAGTCGCTAAAGATACTGATCCTGACATCGACAATATCGTTGGGCCAGTAAAATTACCAGAAGCAGAAGGGTTTTCTGTCCTATAATATCTCTGAAGATTGTTGCTACCCCTTTGGTTATTCCTATTGCCACTCCTGTTATTACTCCAATTTCTACTCCTACTGTCATCCCTGTTGTTATCCTCGCTACTGAGTCAGCTGAGACTCGGGGCAAAGAGGCACTAGTTGAGCCTGTCCGGACGAAGGTACACAAAGAAGCCATTTATGAAGCTTCTAAAAAAGAAATGGAAGAGATACTGAAGATTATAAAGAAAAGTGATTATAATGTTATGGAGAAATTGGGGAAGATCCCTTCAAAAATCTCAATGTTGGCCTTACTATTATGCTCTGAAGCCCATGCTAAAGCCTTGGTAAGGTTCCTGAAGTCTGCCCATGTGCCTAAAGAGACCTCCGTTGATCAATTCGAGAACCGTGTTGCTAGTTTGACAACTGATAATGGACTTGGTTTCTCTGATGTCGATTTAACATCCAAGGGAAGAAAGCATAATGATGCTCTGCATGTCTATATTGAGTGCAGGGGCACTACCCTAGCTCGTGTTATGGTGGATACAGGTTCATTGTTGAATGTATTACCCAAGAATGCTTTGGACATATTGGATTGTGAAGGAATCATACTGAAGCCTAGTAATATTTTTGTGAGGGCCTTCGATGGTTCCAAGAGAATGGTGCACGGGGAGGTGGACTTCCCTATCAAAGTTGGTACTCAGACTTTTGACTCCACTTTCTATGTGATGGACATTCTCCCGTCTTACTTCTGCTTATTGGGTCGCCCTTGGATCCATAGGGCTGATGATGTTACTTCTACTCTGCATCAAATGTTGAAGTACCCAGTTAACGGAAAGATTATCACAGTCCATGGGGAGGAAGAATACCCGGTGAGCCACCTGAACTCTTTTAGGTATGTTGAGATGGATGACGATTTCATTGAGACCCCCTGTCAGAACTTTGAGGAGGTTCCATAAACAGTTGTTGCAACCAAGACTGCTACTAATGTCCCTAAGATTACCAAACCTCCATTGAAGATGGCTTCTCTGAAGGATGCCAAAGCAGTAGTGGAAGAAGTTGGGTGTACCATTTGGGGCCAACTTACTGACATCCTCTACAAATCTGACAAATTTGGTTTGGGTTTTACTTCAGGGGCCCAAAGAGTTGTCCGTCGTGCTCACACTGGGGGACCACCACTACGCATCAGCAACCATGGAGTCAATGCTCTGGAATACAGTGATAGCGACTGTGACATGGATAAGTGGATCTTCCCAACTATCAATGGTGGACTCAACAATTGGGAGGCCAAGGATTTTGTTCCTATTACTTTTATTCAAGAATCCATATCCACTCTGGATCCCATTGATAACGGTTCTGCTATTGCCAATTATGACTTTGAAAATCCAATCTACCAAGTCGAGGACGAAGGTAAGGAAGATTGCAAAGTACCAAGAGAGCTTTCCAGACTGTTACAGTAGGAGGAAAGTGCAATACAACTTCATGAAGAGTCGGTTGAGACAATAAAATTTGGTACTAAGGAGAATAAGAAAGAAGTCAAGATAGGTGCCGATCTGGAGCATAGTGTTAAAAAGCGGTTAATTCAGATGTTACATGACTATGTTGAGATCTTTGCCTGATCATACGAAGACATGCGGGGACTTGACAGTGATATTGTGGTTCATCGTCTACCGACAAAAGAAGATTAACCTCCATGGAAACAGAAGGTTCATCGTATGCGGCTAGAGATGTCAGAAAAGATCAAAGCCGATGTTATGAAACAGTTTAACACCGGTTTCTTAGCTATTACTTCTTATCCATAATGGGTTGCTAATGTGGTTCCGGTACCTAAGAAACACTGTAAGTTACGTATGTGTCTGGATTACAAAGATCTGAATAGGGTAAGCCCCAAGGATGACTTTTCGCTTCCCCATATTGATGTTCTGGTTGATAACACCGCACAACATAAGGTATTCTCCTTCATGGATGATTTCTCCGGGTACAATCATATCAAAATGGCGCTTGAGGATATGGAGAAAACAACCTTCGTCATGCAGTGGGGCACTTTCTGCTACAAAGTTATGCCATTTGGGTTAAAGAACACCGGGGCAACCTATCAGCGTGCCATGGTAGCCTTGTTTCACGATAGGATCCATCACGAGATCGAGGTCTATGTCGATGATATGATAGACAAGTCTCAGAATGAAGAGGAGCACCTTGATCACCCGCAGAAGCTGTTTGAAAGACTGAAAAAGTACAAACTGAGGCTGAACCCAAATACGTGCATTTTTGGGGTAAGATCTGGTAAGCTCTTAGGCTTTATTGTCAGAGGCAAAGGTATTGAAGTAGATCCTGCAAAGGTTAAAGCTACACAAGAAATACCAACTCCTTGCACTGAAAAGGAGGTCAGAGGATTCTTGGGACGTCTAAACTACATTGCCAGATTCACTTACCATCTAACCGCTACTTGTGAGCCAATCTTCAAATTACTGAAGAAAGATCAAGCAGTGAAGTGGAATGATGATTGCCAAACCGCCTTTGACAAAATCAAGGAATATCTTCAAGAGCCTCCAATTTTGATGTCGCCGGTTGAAGGAAGACCTATGATCATGTACTTAACAGTATTAGAGAATTCAATGGGGTGTGTGCTGGGGCAGCACGACAATTCTGGTCAAAAAGAGCATGTAATATACCACTTTAGCAAAAAGTTTACCGACTGTGAAACAAGATACTCACTGCTTGAGAAAACTTATTGTGTTTTGGCATGGGCTGCTCGTCGACTAAGACAGTATATGTTAACTCACACTACCTTGTTGATATCTAAAATGGATTCTATCAAATACATCTTTGAGAAGCCCGCTCTCTCCGGGAGAATAGCAAGATGGAAAATGATGCTGACCGAATATGATATTCAATACACAACCCAGAAAGCAATTAAGGGAAGTGTATTAGCTGATCATTTGGCTCATTAGGCTGTGGCCGACTACCAATCCATGAATTTTGAGTTTCCGGATGAGAACATCATGTTAGTAACTGATTGTGAAGAACCTGGACCGGATGAAGGACCTGAAAAAGGATCCTGATGGACTATGGTTTTTGACGGAGCTTCCAACGCACTTGGCAATGGCATTATTGTTGTGATCATATCTCCCGAGGGTTGTCATACTCCTTTCACTGCCAGGATATGTTTCAATTGTATCAACAATATGAATGAATATGAAGCATGCATTATGGGTCTCAAAGCTGCTATCGACTTGAGGATCAAATTCTTGAGTGTATTTGGAGACTCGGCCCTAGTAATCAGTCAAATCAAAGGAGAATGGGACACGGAGCATCCTAATCTCATCCCTTATCAAGAGCATGTGTTGACACTAATTCCACACTTTGAAGAAGTTACCTTTGAGCATTTTCCACAAGAGGAAAATCAACTAGAGGACGCGCTAGCTACTATGTCATCCATGTTCAAGGTCAGGTGGGATAATGAAGCTCCTCAGATCACTATTTAGAGAATGGATGAACCAGCATACTGTCATGAGATTGATACTGAAGAAGTAGTGGACAAACCTTGGTTTCATGAAGTCAAAAGATATCTCGAAGCCCAAGAGTATCCCGAGGGAGCTTCAGTCAATGATAAGAAGTTCCTAATAAGGTTCTCTGCCAAGTTTTTCCTCAGTAACGGAATCCTCTACAAGCGCAACCATGATTCTACTTTGCTTCGGTGTGTGGATAAGAGTGAAGCAGAGAAAATTATGGCAGATTTGCATGAAGGAACCTTTGGCACCCTTTCTAGTGGGCACATAATGGCTAAAAAGATCCTACGGGCAGGATACTACTGGTCCACTATGGAAGCAGACTGTTATCAGCATTCTCGAACTTGTCACAAATGCCAGATCTATACTGATAAAGTACATGTGCCCCCGGTCCCATTGAACGTCTTGACTGCTCCATGGCCATTCACAATGTGGGGCATCGATATGATTGGAGAGATTAGACCTACAAGTTCTAATTGGCACCACTTTATCCTGGTTGCCATTGATTAATTCACAAAGTGGGTCGAAGCAACCTCTTTTGCTTTTGTTACCAAGAACGTTGTGGCCCGACTCATCAGACATAACCTTATTTGTCGGTACGGTATTCCAGAAAGAATCATTACGGATAATGGTACCAATCTTAATAATACTATGGTCACCGAGCTTTGCACGCAATTCAAGATCTGACATCATAACTCTTATCCTTACCGACCGAAGATGAATGGTGCTGTAGAGGCGGCTAATAAAAACATCAAGAAGATCATACAGAAGATGACGATGACACATAAAGACTGGCACGAAATGTTACCATTTTCTCTTCATGGTTACCATACCACAACACGTACATCAATAGGGGCAACTCATTTCTCTCTGGTATACGGCATGGAAGTTGTCCTACCCATCGAAGTCTAGATCCCTTCCTTGAGAATCATGAAGGAAGTAGGTTTGAATGAAGACGAATGGGTTCAGACTTGACTTGACCAATTGAACCTAATTGACGAGAAGAGGCTCGTGGCTGTCTGCCACGGTCAGATGTACCAAAAACGAATGATTAAAGCTTTTAACAAAAAGGTCAGACATCAGGTATATCAGGCTGGTGACATAGTAATCAAGCGCATCATATTGTTGCAAGGTGATCCCAGGGGAATTTGTGATCATGAACATATTTTCTGGTGGAGCCATGATCTTAACCACTATGGATGGTGACGACTTTCCGCACCCTGTAAACGTGGACATAGTTAAAAGATACTACGTATGAACAAAGACCTGCTAGGTTGATTGGCCTAGGAAAAAGTAAGGTCATCCCGGCGAACCAAAAGGGTTTGGGCAAAAATTAGGGATATACATATGGAAAAATCTGTACACCCGGCAAGTCGAAAACCTGAAAAGGCGGCTTGGGAAAAAAAGGGTATCCCGGTGGACTGAAAACCTGAAAGGGAGGTCCAGGAAAAAGTTAGGGATTTAAAGCGTACAACTATGTCCTGTTGGATCACCTTACATACAGAATTCAGTAATAAGTGTCAAGTTCAAATGGTACTAATCAATCCATTCATCTTCAGACAAGCAACAAAAAGATGAGACACTCGGGGACATAAAGGCAATAGCAGAGTGGGAATCCAATGGGATCGTTTCATATAGCCGTTTTCCTTTGTATACTATTTTTGTATAGTTTTTGTTCTTATGATGGCATTCTATTACTAGGGTGTTTATCTCCTTGTACAAAAAACGCCTATTATAGGCAAAGCTTCTTCAAATTAATACAAAGCTATTTCTCTGAAAGTGCAAAACTTTTGGTTTTTTATTTTTCTGTTTTGTTTGCAAAAACATCCAGTAATTATTTTTGAACATATGCATTCGAATGTGATTACCGTTTACAAATACACGCATAAAAAACAGAAAGGCGGTTACTAATGGCTTTAAGAAACATGACAATGTCTAAAGGCCATCTGTGAATCTCCACTGATACTTTCTCCAGCAGGTACAGAGGCAGAGACATCCTACTGTAAAGTTGCTTCCATATCCTCAGTTCACAGCCTAATGATGTCAAAGTTTTTGATATCCCCGGCAGAGCAAGAATCTCTAATTACTGTCCCGACATCTTAAATAATTCCCTAGCCTGGTTCACAAGCTTTTTGGATTCCGCTACAGGATTTCATAAAAATCCCCAAGTGGATTACGGAGTTTCCCTTCTTCAACAAAGTTTATTTCTCTAACAACGGAAATTTGTCTCTCAGCATTTCAACTTCAACAAAATTTGAAGACTTACATTCTTCATCCCCAGCAACAATCAGGGATTTATTTTCCCTAGTTCAATAACATTGCAGTAGAACAACTGATACGTTCATACATTGCATTCATACATCATTCTACAAACATCATAGCATATGCAACACATATGCATATATCACAATCTCATTTATTTTGAGAACATCATTAACTGATGCATCCCATGCATCATGATACTGCATACAACTGACTCTTTACCTTTTTCAGGAAAGTTAGCAAGAAGACAAATATCATCACCAATTTTCAACAGTTCCAGATTAATTCCTGAAACCAAACAGGGAAACTATCTGTGAATAACTGAGTGAAGATCAATTCCCGAAACAAGACGGGGTGACTATCTACAAGACCAAGTCAGAGATTAATACCTGAAACTAGACAGGGCAACTATCTCAACGAGCAACAAAAAGCATATCCCATTAATGCTTGAAACAAGTTAAGACAACTATATGTGGATGACTGATTGTAGATTAATACCTGAAACCAAGCAGGACAACTATCTACATGAGAAGATTGAAGATTAACTCCCGAAACAAGACGGGGAAACTATCTTTATTTATCAAAGGTCAGAGATTAAAACCTGAAAACAGATAGGGAAACTATCTCAACGACAAAAAAAAAGCAGATCCCAGATTAATACCTGAAACAAGACAGGACAACTATCTGTGGACGAATGATTGTAGATTAATACCTGAAACCAGATAGGACAACTATTTACATGAGCAGATTGAAGATTAACTCCCGAAATAAGACGGGGAAACTATCTTTCTTTCTCTAAGGTCAGAGATTAATTCCTAAAACTAGACAGGACATGTAACACCCTAATTCTACCCCAAGCAATTATATAAATAAATGAGAGTTATAAAAATCATTCATGCAAACGAATCGGGACGTCACAAATTCTTCTATCAAATTCATTGCATTCATCGTGGATATATAAAACTTTCAAAACATCGGATGAACCATCATCATAACATCTTTAATTAAATAACTCAACATCTACGCAGCGGAATTCTTAATAACATCTTTAACAATAATACAACAACTTCAAAACAACACATATTTAATAATAATCAACTTCAAGTTTAACAACTGAAAATCGACAATAAAAAACAGCAAGCGTTCATCCCCCCGAGTGTTACATATCAGAGCAATGACACCGACTCGAACTACCGAAGGTATACAACCTTCACTCTCGATTACCTGCACGTTACCAACATAAGGGTAACATTCAAATAGAAGGGGTGAGATATCTAACAATATAATAAAGCGCATGATAATTAATATATTAAATTAGATCAATAACATCACCACTTCTCATCTCATAATCAACAATAATTACAACGTATATACACATTCATAAACATCAAAATAAACTTCTTTATGCAATCATATAATGCGACTCAATACTATGCAAATGCATGTGGTACCATTGGAGCAGAACTCCCATCTCAAAAATTTGCCAATTAATAGAGGCATCAACAATGCATAAGCCTTCATCTCAAAATTCGCCAATACAGGCCATCTCAACGAGCATAAGCTCCATCTCAAAAATGAAATGTATGCGACACAACCATGAATGTAATAACAACACCCAAGTTAACAACATCTCAAATTAACAACATCTCAAAAGCATCTCAAATTAACAACATCTCAAAAGCATCTCAACATCTCGTCATCAACATCTCATATCATCATAATAATTCATCAAACATCATTTATTTATTATAAATCATCAACACAACATCACTAATAACTTCTCACTAACAAATCAGCTGTACATTAATACCACAGTAGTTCATACTGCTATTCTGTAACTCTTACGTCATTACCGTCACTATCCTACTGTTATAGTTCAAACATCAGCCTCTAAGCATCTAATCCTCATCATTCTATACTAAACTAACGCAATGACCAGCACAACTTCTGACCAACACAACTTCTGACCAACACAACTTCTAACCAACACAACTTCTGACAACACAACCTCTGACCAACACAACTTCTGACCAACACAACTTCTGACAATTCAACTTCTGACAACTCAACTTCTGACAACATAACTTCTGACAACACAACTTCTGACCAACACAACTTCTGACCAACACAACTTCTGACAACACAACTTCTGACAACACAACTTCTGACAACATAACTTCTAACCAACACAGCTCTACCATCAGAAATTCTACTTTTTACTAATCCAACGTAACTTCTAACTAACACAGCTTCTACCATCAGAACTTCTACTTTTTTTTACTAATCCAACGCAACTTCTAACCAAAAAGCTTCTACCATCAGAACTTCTACTTTTTTAATTCTTAGCCTGATATCAACCTAACTAAGAACAGTACGACTAACTCTATCTCCAAATTAATTTATTATTCTAATACAACAACTTCTGATATCCTTCACGCAAAATTCTGCATTTTTCTTCTCTGCAATATTCTGCGTTTTTCTTCCCTGCATCTCACTATAGGATTCATGCTTAAAGCCCTAAAAATTTAATCTAATCATGACAATTCATCACCTATAATACTACATCGATTAAACCACATTCATGACATCATTATTCATCTACAATTCATCAATTCTCATCATACAACAATCATAAATTTTCAATTTAAGAACAAGACAACAATCACCTGTAACCCCACATACCAATCATCATGAACCCAATTATAGAATCAGAACCCCACCCTTACCTTATATTAGAGGCCGCTCTACAATTTTCCGGTTGAATTCTCGTTCTTACCGTTTTTCCACTTTTTCCAGCAGCTTGCACGTTCTCCTCTCAATCCTTATTCTTCTACTGCTTATGTCTTTTCTATTCTTTCTAACAATAATAAAATAACCCTATTATTCTTTATTCCTTATTGGGCTTAAAACTAATACACCCCCTTATTACTTCTATTCCTTTAAAAACAAGCCCACATCAAATAATATTATACTTCTAATATTATTTCACCACTTAATAAAATAATTAAATCCAATTAATTGTAACACATCTTCACAAATATTCCAAAAATAATTTAATTAAATAATTAATTAAATTACGGGCGTTACAACTCTCCCCCACTAAGAGTATTTTCGTCCTTAAAAATTTACCTCAATCAAACAATTCAGGATAGGAGTCTCGCATCTTGCTCTCCAACTCCCAAGTCATGCTTTCATCGGCAGCTCCTAGCCAAACCACTTTAACCAAGGCAATCTATTTGCCCCTCAGCGTCTTCATTTCACGATCCGCGATCCATACAGGCATCGTCTCCACCGTAAGATTATCCCGTACTTGCACATCGTCCATATGAATCACATGAGATGGATCTGAAATATACTTCCGAAGTTGCGACACATGAAACACATCATGCAAATTCGAAAGATTAGGCGGTAAAGCCACTATATAAGAAACATTCCCCACTCTCTCCGAAATCTAATACGGTCCAATAAACTGATAAGTAAACTTCTTAGACTTAATTGCTCGCCCAACACCAGTCACAGGCGTAACTCTCAAAAACACATGATCACCAGCTTGAAATTCTAAATCCTTCCTTCGCTTGTCATGATAACTCTTCTGTCTACTTTGGGCAGCTTTCATCTTTTCTCGAATCAACTTCACCTTCTCGGTAGTCTCACGAATAAGTTCAGGTCAAAGTACTACACTTTCACCAGATTCATGCCAACATAACAAAGTTCTACATCTTCGACCATGCAACGCTTCAAAAGGTGCCATCCCAATACTGGAATGATAACTGTTATTATAAGTGAACTCTATCAAAGGAATATAATTATCCCACGAACCTCCCTGCTCAATAACACATGCCCTCAGCAAATCATCCAACGATTTAATAGTACGTTCAGTCTGACCATCTGTATGAGGACGATACGTAGAACTCCACCTCAACTTAGAACCCAACGCTTCTTGCAAACTCTTCCAAAAATCAGAAGTAAATCTTGGATCTCTATCTGACACAATGCACAAAGGAACACCATGCAGCTTCACAATCACACTAATATAAATCTCAGCCAACTTCGGCACTGGAAAATTGATGTTAATAGGAATAAAATGAGTTGACTTCGTAAGGCTATCAACAATCACCCAAATTGAATCATGTCCTCTTAAAGTATTAGGCAACCCTGTTACAAAGTCCATTGAAATGCTATCCAATTTCCATTCTGGAACTTCCAACGATTGCATCAATCATGCAGGCTTCTGATGTTCAACTTTCGACTTCTGACAAGTCAAACATGCATACATAAACCGAGCCACATCACTCTTCATCCCAGGCCACCAAAACAAACCTTTCAAATCTTGATACATCTTTGTAGCTCCTGGATGAATACTCAACTTACTTCTATGACTCTCTTCAAGTATCACCTTCTTCATCTCAGCATCATCAGGAATACAAATTCGGTTACGAAATCTCAACACACCTTGCACATCTAGCTTAAAATCACAATTCTCAGACTGATCAATCCCAACCATCAAATCTACCAGTTTCACATCCAACTTCTGAGCTTCTCTGATACTGTCTAAAAATTCATTATTAATCTTCAACATACCCAACGTAACACTCTTTGGAGTAACCTTGGAAACTAAGCTCATATCTCTGAACTTCTCAATTAATTCTAACTCTTTAATCATCATTGCTGACATATGTAAAGTCTTTCGAATCAATGCATAAGCTACCACATTCATCTTTCCTGGATGATAATTCAAACTGAAATCATAATCCTTTAACAATTCCAACCTTCTCCGTTGCCTCATATTCAGCTCTTTCTGGTCAAATAAATACTGTAAGCTCTTATGGTCACTAAACACTTCAAATCTAGAACCATAAAGATAATGCCTCTGTGACCGGTGGATTTAGAACTGACTGTTTAACACTGGTTCACGAAATGTCGCGGAAGCAAGAGTCGCCACCGTCTTTTATTTTCTCCAACATGGATAGGACAAAAGCACAGCAAAATTCCTTATGAGAATAGTTCTCGGTTCGGGAGGTAGATTTATAGAAAGGGAAGGTGTTAGCACCCTTTCTATCCATGGTTATCCATGGGCTCTTAGATACTTGCTCTTTATGTTTTCAAAATGTTTGCTTTTCAATTGTGAGTGGGTTTGAAAAGTTTCGTTTAAATATTTCTGAATAACTCTCGTATCTATCCTCAAGAGTGTTTGAAAAATTGTTTTGAAAGCTTTTTGAAAGTGTCGGTGTGAAAGGGTTTTTTGATTTGTTTTTGAAGAGAGCAAGTATCCATGAGTCGTCTACCTACCCTAAGGAATTAGGCTGTGTAGAAGTCCTTAAAATAGTGCCATCCCACCATTAAGAGGTAGGTAGCACCACCGTTGGAGGTGTTCGGGTCAATTCGAGTTTAGGGACAGTGTGGTCACCAGAGCAACAGTAGGATACCTTAGAAGCTACCCTAATGTCCTAGATCCTTTTATCCGAGGCAACCGTTTCTAGGCAACTGGATCTTAGACATCAGAGCGACCGCTAAAACGTCCTATACTCGACGACCACGTTTCGAAGGCAACGGGTGAGGCGTACCCTAGAAGTGGTGTGTGTATTTGTGTGTTATTTTCATGTTAAGTTTATCTTTGATCATGGCATTGTGAGCTACACTTGTTTTTAATTAGCATACATTCTTTCATGCAATTTAGAATTTAAGAGTGCGGGAAGTAAAAGCGGAAAGATAAAACTACGCTATTACAAGGCGCGGGTCTATACATCGCCAAAATACAAAGACCCGTTTTTGCTAAAAGATGCGGAAAGTAAATGAATACCTAATTACTATTACATCCGGAAAGCAGTTACATAATAATCGATAAAAGAAAATAATGCGCGAAAAGAAATTAAAATTGAATGTCCGAGGGTGTTGGGCCCTTTTGAGAAATTAAATTAAATTAAAGACCTAATTAATTATTTAATTATTTACAAGAAAGAAAATGTTTTTTATGTTTTTGGTATTTATGAAAATAAAGAAAATTAAAATTAGAAGGAAACCCTAGTTTTAAATTATTTTTTAGTTATTAAAGAAAACAATAAAATTACCCTAATTTACTAGTTAATTAATTATTTATATGTTTATTTACAAAATAATAATAATAATAAATAATGAGGAAAATAGTTAATTAAGAAAAAGATAAAATGTCAAAAACCTAATTCTACATATTTTATTTATTAAGAAAAAAATATTGAATTAAAACCTAAATTAACTAAATTAATTATTAACATTTATTTACAAAAATAAACTAATGAGTAAATTAATAAATAATTAAACATATTTTTGTATTTTGATTTTCTGATTTTTATTATGGAAAATTAATTTTAATGACCTAATAATAATTATAAAAAATAAATAATTGAAAGAAATTAAAAGAAAGAAAAAAAATCAAATTGCAAACCAAGGGGGTGTCAGGCCCAAAGGGAGGTGTTTGTGGAATTCTGGCCCATTAGAAGAAAGCCTTGTTTGACTTTCCACGCTTGTGTGTACGTTCATTGACTGGAGTGCATCATGGAGTTCCTTTTGAGGCCACTGGATTGGATCTTGGAGCCACTTGGCAGGCTAGCGTATGAGCGTGTATGGTAGAACGTTTGATGGAAGCTGCATGGGAATACGTTAAAACAAAAATTATGCAATATGTGGGGGGACCTGGGAATCGAACCCAGGTCCCAGCATTTACCAAGCGTGTCCCTTTCCAATTGAGTTGTTGTGCGCGTTTGTATACACAATGGAAAACAAATATCATATAATAAAACAATGGTTAATGGCATAAAACAAAGAAAAACGCGCCAGATATTTGAACTATCCAACCACGCCTTGACACGCATGCTTCTTCTTCATCTTTTTTACCTGCAACATGAACAAGTAGCGGGGGTTTTAAACCCCCACTAAACTGAAACTGTAAAAATAGCGATTAGAAGAGGACGAAATATAAAAAGGGCGCGAGGGCATCATTGAATCAGGCTTCTTGCAACGAGTTCATTCATATTGGTCTTGAGGTCCAATTTTACAGTATATGGAAACCCCTATTTTGAAGCTTCTGAAACCCTAGGTTTCATCAATGGTGAATTCCGTTTCAATCAGCTTTAGAACAATTAAACTATACCAAACGCTTCAGGAAGATGTTAATAGCATGAATCAATAATCAAAACACATGAATGATGCGTGGAAATTAAAATTCGATTATGAAATATTTGTGAAGAAACGTGACTCAGTTCTACCGATTCTTGGAGTATGGGGACTTGTTCTTGATGCCAACAGCTTCCTAGTAATGTCAGCAAGGTGTTGGAATAGACTTTAGGCCTTGAATCGTCCTGTAACTATGAAATCAGTTTCAAGCTTTTTATGAAAATTTTGCAAATTGGTTATCAGTTCTTTAGCAGCTTTTCGTGTCTTGTGGAATAGGGTTGAGTTGTGCATAAGTATGTGAAGCAAATTAGGTCAAGAAAGAGCCCATGGATCCATGACTTAATGTTTTGAATCTTTGATTTTCATCATATATTTTTCAATCTTTTTTCATTGAAAACTTTGCCAATTATGGATGATTTTCCTTTTTTGGATGTGAAACGACTTGGCCAGCTTGCCCTAGTTTGATTTGCTACACAAAAAGATTTGAAAAAGCATTATTTGATATTTTCTCATAATTAAATCTAATTAAATGAATTAATAAGAATAAAAATTCAATTAATTAATTAAAAATAAGAAAATAAATCCCTTTGAGCTCAATGGATCATGCATAGGCTTTGGGTAATGATTCAAGGAAGAATTTGAGGCCCATTAGCAATTTTGAAGTGTTTTAGGCAAAGTTGACTTTTGAAAGTTCCCAAAAATTTCCCAACTTCTCCAATGCATATCTTGCTCAATTTTGAAGCTATGAACATGTTCTTGGCATTTTGGAAAGGTCTTGAAGTCCTCTAACCAATGCCTTTGGTCCCATGTCATTTTGATTTACCAATCTCAAGTTATGGTCTTTGACTTAAAGTGCCTTTTTGTTGACTTTTGAAAATGACCTATAATGTTGAAATTGATAACTCTTTGTGAGAGCATTTCTTGGACTTGGAGTGTGAAGATGAGTTGTAGGAAATGTCATCCTATTTAAAATGAGCTTTGGATGGGATTTTTCTGATAAACCATGAGGAAGTTATGCCTTGGTCAATTTGCAGTTGACTTTTTCAGCTGTCCAAAAATAGAAACTTTTGCATCTTGAGACTTTTTGAGCCATGCCTTGAGGAATCATGATCAAGAATTGATCAAATGATGATTGTGGCTTCACAATAAGATATTGACCAAAAATTTTGATTTTTGACTGTCAAATGACCATTTTGCCCCTGCAATTGACTGTGGAGCATTTAGGGTTTTTGACTGTCCAATTTGATGCTGTGAGTCTTGAATCTTGACATATGGATGCTTGACAATGTATGTAGGCATATGGGACTTGATTGGACCCTTGAAAACCTCAATTTCTTTGCAAGAACCAAAACCCTAAGTTTGACTGTGTTAGGAGGTAATTGGACTGTGCAGCTCTTGAGGGATTTTGAATCATTTAGAGACTGATCTTGACAAATCTTGAAGAATATGGGAGGGCAAATTTTGGAGTACAACAGTTTCCCCTGTTCAATCTTCTTAAACCTGAGGATGTAGATTGGCTGGCGTGCCTTTCGTAATCTGAAGGTGGAAGATGATTGAACACTAGAGTGCCCAGAAATTTGCACTCACATAGTAGAGTATCAGCAGTGTGATGGCAGGAATGGGCTTACAGATGCCATTTGGAGACTGATGGATAGGAAGATGGGCTTATAGATGCCATCTGGAAGTGTGACAGTACCTTGTCGGGAATGGGCTTATAGATGCCATTTGGAGACCGTCGGTATGTGAATAGGCTTATAGATGCCATCTGGAAGTGGATCGCGTAAGAGATTCCTTAGCGAGAACTTGCGTACCTATGAAAGAAAGATAGTTACCTGGCCTGTTACAGGGGTTGATCTTCGAACTCTTTGTGTAGATGTGCCCTGGATGGATACAGGAATCGAATCTTTAAACTTCTTCAGACGTGCCCTGGCAAGATACAGGAATCGAGTCCGAAGAATAGTCGTCAACAGATACAACCTGGCAAGATACAGGAATCGGATCTTCAAACTCTTCAGACATGCCCTGGCAGGATACAGGAATCGAGTCTAGAATATAGTCGTCAACAGATACACCCTGGGAAGATACAGGAATCAGATCTTCAAACTCTTCAGACGTTCCCTGGCAGGATACAGGAATCGAGTCTGGAATTAGTCGTCAACAGATACACCCTGGCAAGATACAGGAATCGGATCTTCAAACTCTTCAGACGTGCCCTGGCAAGATACAGGAATCGAGTCTGGAAATTAGTCATCAACAGATACACCCTGGCAAGATACATGAATCGGATCTTCAAACTCTTCAGACGTGCCCTGGCAAGATACAAGAATCGAGTCTGGAAATTAGTCGTCAAAAGATACACCCTGGCAAGATACAGGAATCGGATCTTCGAACTCTTCAGACGTGCCCTGGCAGGATACAGGAATCGAGTCTGGATCTAGTCGTCAACAGATACACCCTAGCGAGATACAGGAATCGGATCTTCGAACTCTTCAGACGTGCCCTAGCAAGATACAAGAATCGAGTTTGGCATTAGTCGTCAATAGATACACCCTGGCAAGATACAGGAATCGGATCTTCGAACTCTTCAGACGTGCCTTGGAAGGATACAGGAATCGAGTTTGGAATTAGTCGTCAATAGATACACCCTGGCAAGATACATGAATCGGATCTTCAAACTCTTCAGACGTGCCCTGACAAGATACAGGAATTGAGTCTGGAATTAGTCGTCAACAGATACGCCATGGCAAGATACAGGAATCGGATCTTCAAACTCTTCAGACGTGCCCTGGCAGGATACATGATCGAGTCTGGAATTAGTCATCAACAGATACACCCTGGCAAGATACAGGAATCGGATCTTCAAACTCTTCTGACGTGCCCTGGCCAGATACAGGAATCGAGTCTGGAGTATAGTCGTCAACAGATACACCCTGGAAAGATACAGGAATCGGATCTTCGAACTCTTCAGACGTGCCTTGGCAAGATACAAGAATCGAGTCTGGAATTAGTCGTCAACAGATACAACCTGGCAAGATACAGGAATCAGATCTTCAAACTCTTCAGACGTGCCCTGGCAGGATACAGGAATCGAGTCTGGAATTAGTCGTCAACAGATACACCCTGGAAAGATATATGAATCGGATCTTCAAACTCTTCAGACATGCCCTGGCCAGATACAGGAATCGAGTCTGGAATATAGTCGTCAACAGATACACCCTAGCAAGATACAGGAATCGGATCTTCAAACTCTTCAGACGTGCCCTGGCAGGATACAGGAATCGAGTCTGGAATATAGTCGTCAACAGATACACCCTGGCAAGATACAGGAATCGGATCTGGAATTACGACAGTTGATAGTAATCATCTTTGTACTGACCTTTGTCCTGAAAAGACAAAACATTAGTTGTATGCAATGTCATGATGTATGACATGCGAGATGCTCTCAAAATAAATGAGATTGTATATTTATGATGCGTATGTGCATGCTATAATGTATGAGGATGTGATGTTCATGAATGTATTTTTGTCTCGGAAAGTAAATCCTTGACGAGTGTCGGGAAGTTGAATCCTGGGCTGATGTTGAAGAGTAGAGCTTTTTGTTTCCGCTGGGGATGATGGTTGCAAGAATACCGGTAGGAGAAGATGACTCCGTTGGGGAATAAACTTGGCGAAGAGATTACTCTGCGGGGAATTACTCTGTGGGGAAAGAGAGGTACTTTGCTGAGGTTGGTGATAACTCCGCTGGGGATACCATTGATGTATTGTTGGAAGATTTGATGAACTCCGCTGGGGATAGGAAGACTTCGCCAGGGACGACCTTTCCGTGGCAATTGGCTGAGGATAACCCAGTTATATCCTGGTGGTGAAATAACCTTTGAATAAAGCTGGGGGAGAGCGTTCGTACTATGCGGGTGACAAGCTTCCAGAATCTACTGGGGATAAGCTTCAAGACCTGCTGGGGATATGGATTCCACTTTCCTGGGGAAACTTTTCAGATTGGACTGGGGAAATGGCTCCACTGGATGTCTGGTATTCCGCCGGGGAACAATCTTATATCAAGATTGTCGGGGATGCTTGTTAGGAATGTTTGTAGACTCCGTTGGGGAATGTTGAGATCTTCGGGGGATAATCCAACTTCCTTAAGGCTGACTGAGTAGACTAACTCTGCTTGGGGAGAGTATTGATGGCTTGCTAGGGGAATACTGTGCTTTGTAGGGCTGATGGGAGATCAACTTTGCTCGGGGAGAATTGTTGAATCTTGTCTTACTCGGCGGGGAGTGAAAGTATATGGGTTTCATTATTCAGCCGAACTTACCTTGGTACCTTGGTGGACAGAGCAACTAGATCGCTTAGACAACTCATTATTGCCCCTATTTCTGCAGGAGAAGGTACCTGTGGAGGTGCTTGATGACTGCCAATTGACAAATCTTCTTCTGGTAGGAAAGTGACGAGATACCGGGACATAGTCGTACGCTGTTGATCCCTAACTTTTGCCTGGACCGCCCTTTCGGGTTTTCAGTCCACCGAGATACCCATTTTTGCCCAAGCCGCCTTTTCAGGTTTTCGACTTGCCGGGTGTACAGATTTTTCATTTTCATCCCTTATTTTTGCCCGAACCCTTTTGGTTCGCCGGGAGACCTTTATTTTTGCCTAGGTGTGTCAACCTAGCGGGTCTTTGATTATGCGTAGTATTTTTCTGACTATGTCCACGCCCTCAGGATGTAGGGAGGTGCCCCTGTTGTTGTGTTGCCATACCACCAGAAGATGTTTGGTTGTGCAAGATTCGTAGCTGGAACTCATGTCCAATGCCCCAGGTGATTCAGGCAGAGATTTGCCCCTGGCACTTGGCGTTTGAGAGATTCTTTGAATCTTGACTTGACTGCCCCAGATGATGGACAATGATCATGTCTGCCCCTTGATTGGAAGTGCTTTAGTTCACTAGATATTCTTCGTGCGAATTTCTTTGCTGTTCGAACAAAAAGTCATATGCAAACAAAGTTATGTTAAAAATGCAAAGCTTATGTCTGTCTTGAAGTTTTTGAAAATGCATTTTTCAGTAAAACAAGCAAATTTTATAAAATATGATGTCAACTCAAGATTCTACAGCGAGCCTTAAGGAGTCAGGATACCTTTGGTAACAGTATGCTTTCGAACTAACCCATGCTTCAGCTAGGACTTTTAAGGGTTGTAACGTGGCCTGGTTCATGGTTTAAGAAACAAAGGATAAAGGCTCAAATTTATCTGTACCCACCCGCTCTTCATGATATTCTTCAAACCTAAACTCAGTTGATCGTGCGTCAGACCTTGTTTGAGTCTTTGTTATGATGTTCTGGTGATGGTTCGAATGTTGACACTTTATTTTGAATAGGCAGTTATTTTTTGTCGAGGGTTTGTAGGACCTCTTTCTTTTTTGATCTGGTTATCCCTGTTTTTTGCCTGAACTGTTTCTTTTGTGATTACAGTCAGCGGGATGTCCCAGCTTTGTAAGTCTCCTTCATAGGTTTTGACTTATTGGGCTTTTTTGAAATAATGACTGCCCGTCCTTATGATTATTCAGAACCATCGTCGTCTTTTGTTTTGTAAGGACTTCTTTGGTGCTATTCGTTGTGCACTCGGATCAACTGAGAGAACTACCCTGCCCCAGGTTATGATTAAGGGTTTTAATTTTCGAAAAGAAAAAAACTCCTACTTCTTTGGCCAAAGGGGTTGACGAGGGATTATCTTCCTTATACCTCCAGTGTTTAGGAATTGAAACAATGCCTGTACCTCATCAGCGGGGTCTGTTCAAAAGCATACTGTAGATCGTGGTATCGTTTTCGTCATCCTCCCTCAAGAGGCTTAGAATTATTAATTGAGAGTTGACATCAAAAAAATGAAAGCAGTTTGAAAATAGCGAATGCGAATATATTGATTCAAAACAGACATATGCGATGCATTAATGAAATAACAGCGTTTGACATGAATAAATGTTTGAACAGTCAAAAGAAAGTTACAACTTGAAAATTCTAATAGACAAAAAGTCTTCTCATCTCAGGACTTGTTACTTCAGCTGGTGAATCCTGTAGGGATGGTAGAAAAACTCAGCCTGACCCACTTGGGTTAAATCCACTGCTCCTTCATTAATTAGGTCCTGGACCTTGTTCTTCAGAGCCCAGTAGTCGGCAGTGTCATGTCCAGGACTATCAGAGTGGTATGCACATCTTCTGTCGGGATGATAGTTAGGAGCAGAGATGTTGGGGTTCTGGGGAGGAGCCCTTAGTGTAATCAGGTTCAACCTCAATAGGTGTTGTAAAGCTTGAAACAGCGACATGTTGAGCTGGGTGAATTGCCTCCTGGACCTGCTTGGCTTACTCGGATCAACCTGTTGCTCTGGGCGGGGTTGTGGTTGGACCTGTGAAGTGGTAGCAATTTGGAGAGGTCTATTCTTCACCATACCAGACTCTTGTCCTCTTGGAAGCTGATCACTGACCTGGTCCCTGACTTGGACTGTTTGCTTCATGTCTTGATGAAGCTGACTGATCATGGTCCTCAACTCTTCTTGCTCCCGAGCTAAGCCTTGGATGAGAGCCATTTTCCCCAGCATCTAGGTTCTCATAGTATCTACCTTAGCTTGCAGGCGTTTCAGCCGTTCTTCCTTGTCATCTTCGGGACTTTTCTTGGCCAAATTCCCCATGAGGAGTGTCCTTAACTCTTCCTGCCCCTTGGATAGGCTTAGGAAGATCTCCCTGAACTGAGTCTCTTGAGCATGAAGACCCTGGTTATCTTGTTGGGAATCCATTGCTGAAATAAACAGCGAAGAAGGTAAGTGACTTGTAACCAGGATACCTGTTATGCAATGATGTGTATGTATGCATGCAGTGTTTTCAAGGATCTCGCGGGGAAAACAAGAAGATTGTTAGAATTTGCATTTTGTAGCTTGATGGAAGGAACTGCATATTGTTGAGAGTCCATCTTCAAGGGTCAAGGCTCACCATATCGAGTGGGTCATAGCCCCTGACTCAAGTCATCAACCTTGTTTTGATTTCCAAACAACCATGGCTAGGGGAACCTTCTTCAAGAGTCAAAGCTCACCTATCAAGTGGGTCATAGCCCCTGACTCAAGTCATCAACTTGGCTAGAGGAAAATAAATCCCCTTTGCCCCTTGCTAGACATTCTGGTTCATCATGACCTGCATTACAAGCCCTTGAGATCCTTGAAATGGATTAGTCTTTGTGCAAGATGCATGCAATGGTATGATGTTATGCTATGTATGGGGTGATGTAAGTAGGCCCTGTAATGAGTCCCAATTAAGGACTGTAAACAAAACCTGCAAGGAACTCGTGTGTCAGATAACAGGCATGCAAGTAATCAAGTTTGACGGCACACAAGTCACACAAAGCAGCCCTTAGGGTTTAGGCCAGCATGAAGTTCAGGTACTACCCTCTTTCAGTTTGTTGGTTCAGACCTGTCCTATCAAAAGTAATCGGGTTCTAGAGGATCCCAATATCATTGACTACCCTCAATCGGTCATAACTCCAGTGTCGCAATCTTTTCTTGCGGCCAGAACCATCGCGAGAGTTTAGCCTCAATGGGTGTAGCATACTGCTACTGTTCTATTGGCCAAGTTGGGTCATTTAAGGTTCTAAGGTCGGTTGGTGCTTAATGACTCCTCAGAAGCCCCATATTCTCCTCGTTGCGACACAAGGGATATCGGTACAGACCAAGGTGCCACACCAACGTAGCCACTGCTTCACCCGTGTCGGTCTATGCCAGACAGGTCCCTCACAGCTTATGCTACCTAACAGGGTATCCCCAGATCCGGGTTAGGATCCATGTAACTCCAAGACAATGCCCACAATAATAAAGCAAACAAAACAAAGCAATTGAAAACACAAGTATGAGCTATCCTAAGGTACACCTCACTTTAAGTGTCCTCAGCAGAGTCGCCAGTTCTGTGATCGGTGGATTTAGAACTGACTGTTTAACGCTGGTTCGCGAAATGTCGCGGAAGCAAGAGTCGCCACCGTCTTTTATTTTCTCCAACATGGACAGGACAAAAGCACAGCAAAATTCCTTATGAGAATAGTTCTCGGTTCGGGAGGTAGATTTATAGAAAGGGAAGGTGTTAGCACCCTTTCTATCCATGGTTATCCATGGGCTCTTAGATACTTGCTCTTTATGTTTTCAAAATGTTTGCTTTTCAATTGTGAGTGGGTTTGAAAAAGTTTCGTTTAAAGATTTCTGAATAACTCTCGTATCTGTCCTCAAGAGTGTTTGAAAAATTGTTTTGAAAGCTTTTTGAAAGTGTCAGTGTGAAAAGGTTTTTTGATTTGTTTTTGAAGAGAGCAAGTATCCATGAGTCTTCTACCTACCGTAAGGAATTAGGCTGTGTAGAAGTCCATAAAGTAGTGCCATCCCACCATTGAGAGGTAGGTAGCACCACCGTTGGAGGTGTTCGGGTCAATTCGAGTTTAGGGACAGTGTGGTCACCAGAGCAACAGTAGGATACCTTAGAAGCTACCCTAATGTCCTAGATCCTTTTATCCGAGGCAACCGTTTCGAGGCGACTGGATCTTAGACATCAGAGCGACCGCTAAAACGTCCTATACTCGACGACCACGTTTCGAAGGCAACGGGTGAGGCGTACCCTAGAAGTGGTGTGTGTATTTGTGTGTTATTTTCATGTTAAGTTTATCTTTGATCATGGCATTGTGAGCTACGCTTGTTTTTAATTAGCATACATTCTTTCATGCAATTTAGAATTTAAGAGTGCGGGAAGTAAAAGCGGAAAGATAAAACTACGCTATTACAAGGCGCGGGTCTATACATCGCCAAAATACAAAGACCCGTTTTTGCTAAAAGATGCGGAAAGTAAATGAATACCTAATTACTATTACATCCGGAAAGCAGTTACATAATAATCGATAAAAGAAAATAATGCGCGAAAAGAAATTAAAATTGAATGTCCGAGGGTGTTGGGCCCTTTTGAGAAATTAAATTAAATTAAAGACCTAATTAATTATTTAATTATTTACAAGAAAGAAAATGTTTTTTATGTTTTTGGTATTTATGAAAATAAAGAAAATTAAAATTAGAAGGAAACCCTAGTTTTAAATTATTTTATAGTTATTAAAGAAAACATTAAAATTACCCTAATTTACTAGTTAATTAATTATTTATATGTTTATTTACAAAATAATAATAATAATAAATAATGAGGAAAATAGTTAATTAAGAAAAAGATAAAATGTCAAAAACCTAATTCTACATATTTTATTTATTAAGAAAAAAAGATTGAATTAAAACCTAAATTAACTAAATTAATTATTAACATTTATTTACAAAAATAAACTAATGAGTAAATTAATAAATAATTAAACATATTTTTGTATTTTGATTTTCTGATTTTTATTATGGAAAATTAATTTTAATGACCTAATAATAATTATAAAAAATAAATAATTGAAAGAAATTAAAAGAAAGAAAAAAAATCAAATTGCAAACCAAGGGGGTGTCAGGCCCAAAGGGAGGTGTTTGTGGAATTCTGGCCCATTAGAACAAAGCCTTGTTTGACTTTCCACGCTTGTGTGTACGTTCATTGACTGGAGTGCATCATGGAGTTCCTTCTGAGGCCACTGGATTGGATCTTGGAGCCACTTGGCAGGCTAGCGTATGAGCGTGTATGGTAGAACGTTTGATGGAAGCTGCATGGGAATACGTTAAAACAAAAATTATGCAATATGTGGAGGGACCTGGGAATCGAACCCAGGTCCCAGCATTTACCAAGCGTGTCCCTTGCCAATTGAGTTGTTGTGCGCGTTTGTATACACAATGGAAAACAAATATCATATAATAAAACAATGGTTAATGGCAAAAAACAAAGAAAAACACGCCAAATATTTGAACTATCCAACCACGCCTTGACACGCATGCTTCTTCTTCATCTTTTTTACCTGCAACATGAACAAGTAGCGGGGGTTTTAAACCCCCACTAAACTGAAACTGTAAAAATAGCGATTAGAAGAGGACGAAATATAAAAAGGGCGCGAGGGCATCATTGAATCAGGCTTCTTGCAACGAGTTCATTCATATTGGTCTTGAGGTCCAATTTTACAGTATATGGAAACCCCTATTTTGAAGCTTCTGAAACCCTAGGTTTCATCAATGGTGAATTCCGTTTCAAGCAGCTTTAGAACAATTAAACTATACCAAACGCTTCAGGAAGATGTTAATAGCATGAATCAATAATCAAAACACATGAATGATGCGTGGAAATTAAAATTCGATTATGAAATATTTGTGAAGAAACGTGACTCAGTTCTACCGATTCTTGGAGTATGGGGACTTGTTCTTGATGCCAACAGCTTCCTAGTAATGTCAGCAAGGTGTTGGAATAGACTTTAGGCCTTGAATCGTCCTGTAACTATGAAATCAGTTTCAAGCTTTTTATGAAAATTTTGCAAATTGGTTATCAGTTCTTTAGCAGCTTTTCGTGTCTTGTGGAATAGGGTTGAGTTGTGCATAAGTATGTGAAGCAAATTAGGTCAAGAAAGAGCCCATGGATCCATGAATTAATGTTTTGAATCTTTGATTATCATCATATATTTTTCAATCTTTTTTCATTGAAAACTTTGCCAATTATGGATGATTTTCCTTTTTTGGATGTGAAACGACTTGGCCAGCTTGCCCTAGTTTGATTTGCTGCACAAAAAGATTTGAAAAAGCATTATTTGATATTTTCTCATAATTAAATCTAATTAAATGAATTAATAAGAATAAAAATTCAATTAATTAATTAAAAATAAGAAAATAAATCCCTTTGAGCTCAATGGATCGTGCATAGGCTTTGGGTAATGATTCAAGGAAGAATTTGAGGCCCATTAGCAATTTTGAAGTGTTTTAGGCAAAGTTGACTTTTGAAAGTTCCCAAAAATTTCCCAACTTCTCCAATGCATATCTTGTTCAATTTTGAAGCTATGAATATGTTCTTGGACATTTTGGAAAGGTCTTGAAGTCCCCTAACCAACGCCTTTGGTCCCATGTCATTTTGATTTACCAATCTCAAGTTATGGTCTTTGACTTAAAGTGCCTTTTTGTTGACTTTTGAAAATGACCTATAATGTTGAAATTGATAACTCTTTGTGAGAGCATTTCTTGGACTTGGAGTGTGAAGATGAGTTGTAGGAAATGTCATCCTATTCAAAATGAGCTTTGGATGGGATTTTTCTGATAAACCATGAGGAAGTTATGCCTTGGTCAATTTGCAGTTGACTTTTTCAACTGTCCAAAAATAGAAATTTTTGCATCTTGAGACTTTTTGAGCCATGCCTTGAGGAATCATGATCAAGAATTGATCAAATGATGATTGTGGCTTCACAATAAGATATTGACCAAAAATTTTGATTTTTGACTGTCAAATGACCATTTTGCCCCTGCAGTTGACTGTGGAGCATTTAGGGTTTTTGACTGTCCAATTTGATGTTGTGAGTCTTGAACCTTGACATATGGATGCTTGACAATGTATGTAGGCATATGGGACTTGATTGGACCCTTGAAAACCTCAATTTCTTTGCAAGAACCAAAACCCTAAGTTTGACTGTGTTAGGAGGTAATTGGACTGTGCAGCTCTTGAGGGATTTTGAATCATTTAGAGACTGATCTTGACAAATCTTGAAGAATGTGGGAGGGAAAATTTTGGGGTACAACAGCCTCCATATCTTCAACACAAAAACAACTGCAGCAAGCTCTAAATCATGCGTAGGGTAGTTCTTCTCATGAGTCCTCAACTGCCTTGACGCATAAGCAACTACCTTACCGTTCTGCATAAGCACACCTCCTAAACCCATCTTAGAAGCATCACAATACACCACAAAAGGCTCTACTGGATTAGGCAACGTCAAAATCGGAGCCGACGCCAACCTCTTATTCAACTCCATAAAACTTTCTTCGCATTGAACATCCCATACAAATGCTCTACCTTTACAAGTAAACTTAGTCAACGGAAGTGACAATTTTGAAAAACCTTCGATAAAAATTCTATAATAACCAGCTAATCCCAAGAAGCTTCTAATCTCAGTAGCTGACTTTGGAGTTTACCATTGCAACACAACATCAACCTTCGATGGATCTACAGCAATGCCACTATCTGAAATCACATGAGCAAGAAAACTAACCTCTTTTAACCAAAATTCACACTTGGACAACTTTGCATACAACTTCTTCTCTTTCAAAACTTGCAATACTACTCCTAAATGTTCAGCATGCTCTTCTTCTGACTTAGATTAAATCAAAATATCATCAATGAACACCACTATGGACCGATCCAAATAAGCATGAAAGATACGATTCATATATTCCATGAATACTCCTGGCGCATTACTAACACCGAAAGGCATCACCGAATACTCATAATGTCCATAACGCATTCTGAAAGCCGTCTTCTGAATATCTTCATCCTTCACTTTAATCTGATGGTAACCCGACCTCAAATCAATCTTACTAAACACACGAGCATCCACCAATTGGTCCATCAAGTCATCTATTATTGGAAGCGGATACTTGTTCTTAATCGTCACTTTATTCAACTATCTATAATCAACACAAAGCCTCATACTTCCATCTTTCTTCTTTACTAACAGCAATGGAGCACCCCACGGCGATACACTTGGTCTTACAAACTACTTCTCAAGTAACTCTTCCAATTGCTTCTTCAACTCTGACAACTCAGATGCAGACATCCTGTATGGTGCCATAGACACATGTCTGGTACCAGGTACAAGATAAATAGAAAATTCAACTTCCCTCTCTGGTGGTACATCAGGAATCTCATCAGGGAAAACTTCAGGAAATTCACACACCACCTGCAACTCCTCAATTATAGCTCGAGTCTCTACAGATAGCGATGCCATCAACGGGAACATCTGTGCTTCCTCTTGCATCAACTTCCTCAACTGTCTAGCAGACAAAATACCATCTTCCTCTTCTTCAGGAGTAGAAAACTTCACAGACTTGTCATAACAGTTAATATGAACACAGTTATGCTCTAACCAGTTCATACCCAAAATCACATCCAAACCTATTAACGGTAAACAAACCAAATCAACAACAAAGTCTTTGTCGAAGATCGACAAGGGACACTTAACACACACCAAAGAAGTAGTCACCGACCCTTTGGCTAGAGTATCTACGAGCATTTCTCCATTCAAAGAAGACAACATAAGACCCAATCTTTTAACACAATCAGCAGCAATAAAACAATACGTAGCACCGATATTAATAATAGTAATTAAATGGGTACTATTAATGAAACATGTACATCTGATAAGTCTGTCCTCAACAACTGTCTGATCCTCAACCAAAGCAAACACTTTACCACTTGATTGAGCCCTCTTCGATTTCGGACACTGACTACCAATGTGCCCTTCTTCTCTATGGTTGAAACAAATCACATCCTTGTGTTCACACTTAGATACAACATGTTCGTTCTTACCACAACAGAAACACATCTTCACTTCAGTAGTGCACACATTACTCTTATGCCCATGTTTTCCACACTTAAAGCAAACCACACCAGCAGGAGCATCTCCCCCATTAGTCCTATGAC
This sequence comes from Vicia faba, assembly GCA_948472305.1. Classification (NCBI taxonomy): domain Eukaryota; kingdom Viridiplantae; phylum Streptophyta; class Magnoliopsida; order Fabales; family Fabaceae; genus Vicia; species Vicia faba. The sequence goes on from OX451738.1 coordinate 1,068,867,975, forward strand.
CCTGAGCAACTTTCTGCTTACCTTTACCAGCTGGGGCATCATAAGGCTTACCACGATTCTGTTGGTGCTTACCCCTCTTCTCACTGATAATATTGTAATGAGCATTATTATCCTCTTCATAAATCCTACAACTATCAACCAAATCAGCAAAGACACAAATTTTCTAGTATCCAACTTCCTTCTTAATCTCCGGGTGCAACCTATTCTCAAATTTAATACACTTCGAAAATTTAGCATTTGCCTCAGCGTAATGTGGATAAAACTTAGCCAACACAGCAAACTTGGTAGCATACTCAACAATTGACATACTTCCTTGCTTCAGCTCAAGAAACTCAATTTCCTTCTTACCACGGATATCTTCAGGAAAGTACTTTCTTAGAAATTCCCTACTGAACACAGCCCAAGTTACATTCGCACCTGCAGCTTCCAACTTCTGACAAGTCTCTAGCCACCAGTCATCAACCTCGACTGCTAGCATATGAGTACCATAATGAACCTTCTACGCTGGAGTGGAGTCCATCACACGGAAGATTCTCTCAATCTCTTTCAACCACTCAAATGCTCCGTCAGGATCATACTTTCCCTTGAACGTAGGTGGATTCTCTCTCTGGAAAGTCGCCAAGCTACGAGATCCAGCATTCCCGTCAACATTCGGCTGATTTTCCATCGCATGAACCATTTCTTCTAAAGTAGCAGAAAGTGCAGCATCATTCCTTCCAGCCATCTCAACTTCTCACTACAATACAAACAACTGTTAGAACTCAAAATAACAATACTCGATTGTTAGACAACTACCACTCGACGACAAGGTCAGAGCAATCTTTTACTCTGATACCAACTTTGTAACACCCCAATTCTACCCCAAGCAATTATATAAATAAATTAGAGTTATAAAAATCGTTCAGGCAAACGAATCGGGACGTCACAAATTCTTCTATCAAATTCATTGCATTCATCGTGGATATATATAACACTTTCAAAACATTAGATGAACCATCATCATAACATCTTTAATTAAATAACTCAACATCTACGCAGCGGAATTCTTAATAACATATTTAACAATAATACAACAACTTCAAAACAACACATATTTAATAATAATCAACTTAAAGTTCAACAACTGGAAATCAACAATCAAAAACAGCAAGCGTTCATCCCCCCCCCCCCCCCCCCCCGAGTGTTACATATCAGAGCAATGACACCGACTCGAACTACCGAAGGTATACAACCTTCACTCTCGATTACCTGCACGTTACCAACATAAGGGCAACATTCAAACAGAAGGAGTGAGATATCTAACAATATAATAAAGCGCGTGATAATTAATATATTAAATTAGATCAATAACATCACCACTTCTCATCTCATAATCAACAATAATTACAATGTATATACACATTCATCAACATCAAAATACACTTCTTTATGCAATCATATAATGCGACTCAATAATATGCAAATGTATATGGTACCATTGGAGCAGAACTCCCATCTCAAAAATTTTCCAATTAATAGAGGTATCAACAAGGAATAAGCCTTCATCTCAAAATTCGCCAATACAGGCCATCTCAACGAGCATAAGCTCCATCTCATAAATGCAATGTATGCGACACAACCATGAATGTAATAACAACACCCAACTTAATAACATATCAAATTAATAACATCTCAAAAGCATCACAATGTCTCATCATCAACATCTCATATCATCATAATAATTCATCAAACATCATTTATTTATTATAAATCATCAACACAACATCATTAATAACTTCTCACTAACAACTTAGTTGTACATTAATACCACAATAGTTCATACTGCTATTCTGTAACTCTTACATCATTACCGTCACTATCCTACTGTTATAGTTGAAACAGTAGCCTCTAAGCATCTAACCCTCATCATTTTGTACAAAACTAACGCAATGACCAACACAACTTCTGACCAACACAACTTCTGACCAACACAACTTCTAACCAACACAACTTCTAACCAACACAACTTCTGATAACACAACCTCTGACCAACACAACTTCTGACCAACATAACTTCTGACAATTCAACTTCTGACAACACAACTTCTGACAACACAAGTTCTGAAAACACAACTTCTGACCAACACAACTTCTGACCAACACAACGTCTGACAACACAACTTCTGACAACACAACTTCTGACAATATAACTTCTAACCAACACAACTTCTACCATCAGAACTTCTACTTTTTACTAATCCAACGCAACTTCTAACCAACACATCTTCTACCATCATAACTTCTACTTTTTTTTACTAATCCAACGCAACTTTTAACCAACATAGCTTCTACCATCATAACTTCTACTTTTTTAATTCTTAGCCTGATATTAACCTAACTAAGAACAATACGACTAACTATATCTCCAAATTAATTTATTGTTCTAATACAGCAACTTCTGATATCCTTCACGCAAAATTCTGCATTTTTCTTCCCTCCAATATTCTACGTTGTTTTCCCTGCATCTCACTATGAGATTCATGCTTAAAGCCCTAAAAATTTAATCTAATCATGACAATTCATCACCTATAATCATCCTATAATACTACATCGATTAAACCATATTCATGACATCATTATTCATCTACAATTCATCAATTCTCATCATACAACAATCATAAATTTTCAATTTAAGAATAAGACATCAATCACCTGTAACCCCACATACCAATCATCATGAACCCAATTATAGAATCAGAACCCCACCCTTACCTTAGATTAGAGGCCGCTCTACAATTTTCCGGTTGAATTCTCGTTCTTACCGTTTTTCCACTTTTTCCAGCAGCTTGCACGTTCTCCTCTCAATCCTTATTCTTCTACTGCTTATGTCTTTTCTATTCTTTCTAACAACAATAAAATAACCCTATTATTCTTTATTCCTTATTGGGCTTAAAACTAATACACCCCCTTATTACTTCTATTCCTTTAAAAACAAGCCCACATCAAATAATATTATACTTCTAATATTATTTCACCACTTAATAAAATAATTAAATCCAATTAATTATAACACATCTTCACAAATATTCCAAAAATAATTTAATTAAATAATTAATTAAATCACGGGCGTTACAGGACAACTATCTTAACGACCAACAAAATAAGTTCTAGATTAATACCTGAAACAAGACAGGACAACTATCTGTGGACGAATGATTGTAGATTAATACTTAAAACTAGATAGGACAACTATCTACATGAGAAGATTGAAGATTAACTCCCGAAAAAAGATGGGGAAACTATCTTTCTTTCTCTTAGGTCAGAGATTAATACCTGAAATAAGACATGACAACTATCTGTGAACAACTGACTGTGGATCAATTCCCGAAACAAGACGAGGTGACTATCTACACGACCATACGAAGCAATCTTACACGGGTTCCTTCTCATGATCTCCAGATGCAGCTTTACACTGGCTCATCCTGAAGCAATATTACACGGGTTTCTTCTTATAATCTCCAGATGAAGTTTAACACTGACTCATCCTGAAGCAGCCCTACATAGGCTCCTGCTAATACATTTCCAGATAACAGTTAACTTCATTCTCCCCAGCAAGTTACTGTGAAGCCTAGATTTTAACCAGAAAATAGCTAACTTTCATCTCTCCAGTCCAGAGATAACTCCTCAGTAGAGCCATGGAAAACTAAAGCTCCTAGACTCTATTCCCCACAGAGTTTTCCTCAAGCAGGAGAACAACAGAAATCAACATTCCCCAGTGGAGTCCTCCTCAGACAACATGAACAGGAATCCCTACAAAGAGACCTCTTATGAAGTCAGCATCTACTTTGGATGGCATCTTTAAGCCGATCTCTGAAAACTCTCGGTCATCTTCTCCAAATGGCATATGTAAGCCCATTCCTGACATCATCAACCAATGACGTTACTTCATACGAGTGCAAATTTCTGGGCACTTTAGTGTTCAATCATCTTCCACCTTCAGATCAGGAAAGGCAGATAAACCAATCTACATCTTCAGGTTTAAGAAGATTGAACAGGGGCAGTTGTTGCACCCAAAAATTTTCCCTCCCATTTTATTCAGAGCATGCTAGTTAAGGTTCCTAATTGCTCAAGGTTGACCAAGAATTGATCAGATAAAATCTCTTCCTAAGTAGTGGTCTTTTCAACCAGTTTCACTTTTCACCAAGATGTGTCAGTTCCAGGGCTTCAAATGATTTTCATGGAACCCTATATGTCTCAACATAACGGCTGTTGTACCCCAAAATTTTCCCTCCCATTTTTCATGCAAGATACTATCCTAGGGTTTCTCGAATACTCAATTTGGCTCAAAAGTTGATCAGACAGATTCTCTTCCTAGGCAGTAAGTCAACAATTAGGGTTTGCTATTTCCCAAATAAAATTGAGTCTCCAAGGTTTCAAATGGTCTTCATAGATCTTCATGTCTCTTCAAGGATGTTCGTGCCATGTTTCAAACCTTGCATTGCAAGTTTGTTCAGTCAAAGGTTCAGATGAATGAAAATGACTCCATTGACACAAAAATTGACCTTTTCCAAGACCAAGTTCAAACGATTGTAACTTCTTCATTAATCGATATTCTTGAGATATTCTTTTTGTGTACGACTCTCCTTGATGTCATCTCATATTTCTCTTCACAAATCAAGAGCTGATTACACGCGGAAGATCACCAAAATTCGAATACTTTAGAGGTCGCTTCATGGATTTGACCTAATCTTAAGTAACTGTCGTCTGACTTCTAAGAATTGTGATTTCCTCAAATTATAAGACCTTGAGACGATTATTTATGAATATGGTCATAAGTGATGTCGCTTACGAGGTTATCTTCAAATATAGAAGGAAAATTGTGTTTGGAAGACTTTGAAAGTTATCGAATCATCGCAAGTCATTTGTTTGATTTCGAATGTTCTTAACCACAATTGTTTTCTCAGGACTATGATTCTCACGTTGATGTTTGTTAATTTTACAAGATTGATGAATGTTCTTAAAGCATGTTTGTTTTGGCAATAAAGTTCCATTTTAATCGAGCATGGCGTGCGAGTTCATTTTGAATGCAAGTTTGATTTGGACATGATGTGAAGATTAAGATTTTCATTTAAATGACCATGGTTTTGGGTTCGAGTTAACCAAGTGGCATTGAATTCTTAAACATTTATTTTGTTTAGAAATTTGATTGGAGTACAAGGTGCATGGTTTACTTGAAATACAAGTTACAAAAGTCATTTATGATTGCTTGAAGTTCAAGTTACAAAGTTAAGGTGTATCATTCAAACCATTCAATTTTAAAGTTCAAACAAAATCCAAGATTTGTCTAATTACTGTACAACAAATTTCATCATTCACAAATTTACTCAAGTTTTGTGTTCATTACATCACAAGGAAATTTCAAGTTTTCTATTCAAATTTGTTACATTTACTACAAGAAATTGGAAAATTTCAAGATTCATTAACTTATGTTACAAAGATTACAAGTTAATACAAGCTACAAATTTTGTTTTGTTTACAAAGAAATAAATTTTGTTTTGTTTATTCAAGTCTTCTTTGCTTCAGCTTCAAGCAACTCATCCATTCCTTGCTAGCCATGGTTTTCTCTTCACCTTGCTTTGCTTTCCATCCACTCCTCGTGCCCATGAAACAAGAAAGGAAAAAGTTAGCAAGCATGTGAAAATTCAAGAACATATTCTTATGAACAAGTTTGAATGCTCATCATTAGGGTTTGTATTTAGGAATCAAATTTAAAGGTTGTTTGTTTTTAATCATAATCCATCTTCTCCTATTTTGAAAATCACAAGGTTTGGGCCTTGGTTCACAAAAAAAAATAATAAAATTTGCAAACATAGCATAAAACCCAAGGCTGTCCAATAGCAAACAAATATATGCAGCCGGGCAAAAGACAATACAAAATGCAAAATGCCACAACAGAACCTGCAACAAAACAACAGGGCAAACATTAGCTAGGCTGCCAAACAGAAGAAGGACAAATGCAGTATAGAGATAACAACAGCAACAAGTAAAACAAAACAGAACAAGGCAAAATAGCAACCTAGTTTGCTCAACAATCTCAACTGCATCATCAGTTTCCTAACCTATGCAAACCCTTCAGAAAATTGTATAAAAAAATAAATTGGCTTTATATTTCATTGAAAGATAAAAGAGGAAAAGGGATAGGTATGGAAAGATGTCACCTAACATAGCCAGCCAGAAGAAAATAGCCCAAAACATGTCAAAAGTCAGCTCTGTCCAAATCTGCCCAAAACTCAGTCCAAATGTTGCACAAAATAGGAAACCTAAAGCCTGCATCTCAACATGTTCAAAGTCAGCATACCACAAATGTTCAAAACTTCACCAACTCCCCCCCCCCCCCCCACTTTTCACCCTTATCTCATTAAAAAGACAACCACTGCTTCACTAAGGGGAGAATGGTAAGAGAGAGAAAATCAATCCGAAAAACCAACAAACAAGAAAACCAAGCCATCTCTAAAAAGCCTGCAGCCTTACTCCATCAAACCAAAAACCTCACTCATCTCTATTAACCGCAAATCCTTGTCCAACTCACCCAAAAATCCTCACTATTTAAGTAACATAAAACAGTAGGAAGACAGAAAGAGACAATAACAAAAAAAAACACAGCAAACCTAGAAATCATCATCATCATTTTTCCAAGTAAGAAAATCTTCATTCCTCAATCTTCTACACATACCTACAACAACAACAGCAAAACACACAACAACACACATCACTATAAAACAACACCAAGTCAGATATCTGACAACAAGAGAAAGGAGTTCATTTCAAAAGAGAAAGATTAGAAGAGGAAGCTTACCTCAAGTGAACCTTACCGGAAATCGTCACCGGAACTCCGCTAAAGGTAAAATCTTACTACCTTTTCTTCATTCTATTTGTTATGATGAATCGATGAGAGAATGAGAGAGATGAACGTGAGATTAGAGATCGCGACAGTTACAAAGAAGAAATAGAGCGGAAATGGGATAGGTTTGTTATAGTGAGGATTTCTTGTGGTTCAAAGAGAGAGAGAGAGAGTCGTGTGTTTCCTAGAGAAAGAGAGATTCATGTAGTTCCAAGAGAGAAGATAACATAATAGCGCCTCTATGTTAGGGTTACAAAACCCCTTCCCTTTCCTTTCCATAACCGATTTTGGGCCTGTTTTATTTGGCCTAACCCATTTTTTAAGCTTTAATTTATATATTAGCAAAGGTAAATAAATAAACGAATGAACAATTGGTATGGTGGTTAAGGCGTTGGTGTTTGGAGGAGAAGTCCCGGTTCGAGACCCCTTGGGGATGTTTTTCCATTTTCTGTTTGTTTGCTTCATTTTTTTCTTTTTTTGTTAAAACAAAAACTCCTTGGGCTCTAACCTCTAAAGCCCATGCATTCAAAAATCATCATCACCCCCATATTCAGTTTAACACCACCCTTCCATTTTATTTTGTTTTAATATTTAGTTTGGTTTTATTTGTTTTTACTAATGTAATAACTCGTGAAATTTTGTAAATAATTTTACTAATTAATTTTTGTATTTAGTCCCAATTTTGTTTATTTAATTTCTCAATAACAAAAAACCCTAAAAGACAAAAATATATATACATTTGATTTAATTTCTTTAAACTAATTATTTTCTTTAATAGAATAGATATTTTAATTCTCTTTCCAAACTTTTCAAACAAATACCAAGAATTTTTATTTCCTTATCTTTACTCTGTTAATTAATTTTACTTCATAAATTTGTTGTAATTTCGATTAATTTCTCAATTCAATTTGGTTGTATTGTTTTTCTATTTGGACTTTTAATCGCATTAATCTATCCCCATTTGTAAATTTGTACCCCCATTCCCAAAAGCTCTGTAATAGCATAGAATTTTAATTTCCGCAATTTACTGTTTTCCTTATACTGTATAGTAATTAGGTGTGCATGGCAAGATCAAAAAACAATCGCTAGATACCCTAATCAAATAACAAAATGACTTGAATCAAACACACTTTCCACACGCGCACCTCTAGGGTAACCTCGCTTGTTGCCTCAGAAACACAGTCATGTCCCTCGAATATGGGACGCTTTAGCAAAGACCCTTTGATAAAAAAGATCGTAGTCCCTCGATGTCCCTCGATGTTGCCTTCGGTAAAACGATCTAGTCCCTTATGAAAAATTGCTAAAGCGTCTCACAAGTTTCCTTCTATGACTGTACGATTGACCCACGCCTGTCCCTTCACATCCAACGATGGGGCTTCTTACCAAATCAATGGTAAGATAGCAACATCTAAAGGAGGGGGAAAAGAAAATCTAAGACCTTTTGAGTAGGTAGATTCTCTCCTGGTTTCTCTCTTGCTCACAACAAAAACATTTTATACACCAACACACTCATTTGAAACATTTTCAAAAGACAAACATTGTGTACGCATTCTTATAGAAACGAGAGCCATTACAAAGAAGACACCTTTTCAAAATCACTTTTAAAAACACATTCCACAAACACCTCTTTGAACTATTTTCGAAACAACACTTTGTACGCATTCTTATAGAAATGAGAACCATTAAAAATACATTTTCAAAATAATTTCAAACCCCACATCACAAGCACATTCAAACAAAAGCAAGTGATCTAGCGAGCAACTAAGAGCCCATAGATAACTACGGATGAAAATGGTGCTAATACCTTCCCTTTTCATAATCTACCCCCCGAACTCATAAAACATCTCTAAAGGTCTTTCCTGTTTTTTTCAGTATTTCCTTTTGGATAAAAGAAAAGTCGGTGGCGGCTCTTGCTATCCGCATAATTGCGATCAAACGCAAAACACCCAAGTTAGTTCTCTCACCGTGTTACAGAACTGGCGACTCTGCTGGGGAGTAAATACTTAAAAGTGGGGTTACCTTAAGGCTAGATCACATTTACTTGCTTTCTTTGTTTGACTTGCATGCTTTACATTTTTGGTTCTTTGTTTGGGCTTGCTTTGATCCTCTACCCGGATCTGGAACACCTTTTTGGGTAAGTAGCAATAGATTGTGGAAACTGTACAGCATAGACCGATATGGTTGAAACAATGGCTACGTTAGTGTGACACATTTGTTGGCACTGGTATCCCTTGTGTTGAATCGAGGAGGATACGGGGACGCTGAGTGGCGTCATGAAGCACTAACTGACCTTAGAACCTTTATTGAACAAACTTGGCCATTTAGGACGTAGTGAGATAACCGGTTTCGGTGAAAAGATGAAAATTGGTTGATACTCGATACTACACTCATTGAGACTGGACCTTTGGGATATCTCGGCCGCAAGAAAAGATTGATTATGCTGAGAGAACGCCTAAAGGAAAGGTCAGTGATATTGAGATCCCTTAGAACCCGATTACTATTAACTAGGACAGGTTGAGCCAACTAAAAAAGGGTACTTACCTACAAATCCCATGCAAGCCTAAACCTAAGGACTTGTCTGCTTTGTGTGAATATGATAATTTGTACTTGCTTACTTTGCATACTTGTACATAACATCATGGCATCATACCATAGCATTTTCAATAACCATTTCAAGTATCTCAAGGGTCTATGATGCAGGGTCACGTTGAACCAGACGTCTATCAAGGGGCACGAGGATTCATTTTCCTCTAACCAAAACACCGTCAAAAATCAAGTACAACAAACTTGAGTCAAGGGATATGACCCACTTGACACGGTGAGCTTATTTCTCTTAGAAGGACATCCACTGATACAAAGTTCTCCAATCAAAGCTATTGATCAAAGTTTAAACTTCTAACATCTTCTTGTGTTTACCCCGCGAGATCCTTGAAAACATGCATCCACATATCATGCATCATATCATGACAGGTTTCTCCCATACAGGTTTCCTTATCTTCTCACTATTTATTTCAGTAAGATGGATATGGAACAAGTGGTGAAATATCTCCAAGCTCAAAATGCTCAGTTCCAACAAGTGCTCATGAACTTGGCCAAGGGGCAGGAAGATCTGAAAACACTCTTCACCAAAGAGAGCAAGAAGAAGAAAAAGTATATCATCTTCAACGTGAGGAGAAGGTCCAAGGGGCATGCCCATCTAGTTCAAAAAGAAGATGATTCTTCTAAAGACAGTCAAGAAGAGGAAGCTGGAAGCATTAGGGCTAACACAGCTACTGATGACGATGACTCTTCTAAGGAGCAGTATCTTCCGATTGATGAAAAATACAAATAGCTTGAGGACAAATTAAAAGTTGTGGAGATCCAAGTTGTGCCTGGATTGGACTTAGGAGACATGGGTTTGGTTTCTGGAGTGGTCATCCCGCCAAAGTTCAAAATCCCTACTTTTACCCTATACGATGGAGTCTCTTGCCCTAAGATGCACTTAAAGTCTTATGTCCGCAAGATTCAACCATACACAACTAATCTGAAGCTTTGGATCCATTTCTTCCAAGAGAGCCTGGTAGGGACTCAACTTGAATGGTTTTATCAATTAGAGAGTTCTCGCATCCACACCTGGGAGGATTTAGTTGCTGCTTTCTACAAGTAGTACAAGTACAACACTGATCTTACACCAACTTGTGTGCAATTGTAGAACATGACCATGGGTTCCAACGAGAGCTTCAAAGGATACGCCCAAAGGTGGAGAGATCTGGTTGGTAGGGTGTAGCCCTCTTTAACTGATAAGGAGCTGATTGAAATCTTCATGGGAACTTTGACAGGACCTTTCTTCAAACACCTAATCGGAAGCTCCTCGGCCGGGTTCACCGGTCTAATATTGACTGGCGAAAGAGTTGAAGTTGGCATCAAAAGCGGAAAAATACAATGGGGTGCATCCTCGAGTACAAGGAAACAACCTCTCATCGGGAAGAAAGAGTCTGATGTTGCATACGGTAAAAAAGGTCGTAACTAGGGCAACCACGATCAACACATAGGAGCAATCCTGATCTCTAATCCTACACCTGCTCAATAAAGACAGGGGCATAAGCGTAAAGAGGTCACGCCTAAAATATAATTCACTAAGATCAACATGTCACTGGCTCAGGCGCTACAACACATGTCGAAGGCAGAGTTGATTACGTTAAATGCTCCTCTCTAGAACCCCAACACTTCCTCTCCTACCTATCATCCCAATGAAAGGTGTGCATACCACTCTGATAGTCCAGGACACGACACAAACAACTGCAGGGCTCTGAAGAATAAGATCCAAGACAGGATTGATGCCAAGGAGATCGAGTTTGACCCTCCGGAGACTCCAAACATGATCACTACTCCTATGACGAATCATTGAAAGCTTTTGTTCATTTGAATTTTCAAGTTGTAATCTCTTTTGTTGTTCAAACACTTATCTATTAATGTTAAACTCTATTTCATTAATGCATTACATATGTTTGTCTTGAATTGATCCATTCGTTTTCATTACATTTAAAATATGCTTTTACTCTTGCTAAAAGTTACAAGTCTTTAGAGGGAGGATGACGAAAACAATGCCATAATATCATACAGCATGCTTTTAGACAGACCTTGCTGACGATGTACAGGCGTTCTTTCAAATCCTAAACACTAGAGTTATAAGGAATATAATCCCTAGTCAACCCCTTCGAGCCAAAGAAGTAGGAGTTTTCTTTTTTTTTTTACACAAATTGAAACCTTTAATCAAAACCTGGGGCAGGATAGTCTCTCAGTTAATTCAAATGCGCGTTTAGTTGCAAACTTTCACTTCGTATACAACGAGTGATATAAAAAACATTCCTCTAGAATCAAAAGATGGTGATGATTCCCTATCACATAGGTCATCATTATCTCTCAAAAAATAAAAAAGCCCACTAAGTCAAAACCTACAAAGAAGACTTAAGAAAATCGGGGCGTCCCGCTGACTGTAATCTCAAAAACAAGAACAGTCAGACAAAATCAGGGATAATAAATCAAAAAAGAGGTCACTACAAACCCTCCACAACATGGAAAATATGGCAAAAAATGACTTCCTTCTGACAAACTTAACTTGTTTGAACCATCACTAAAGCACCATCATATACTCAATTGGAGTTCAAACGCATAATTAACTGAGTTTAGGACTGAAGAACATCATGAAGAACGGGTGGGTACAATTACACTTTGAGCCTTATCCTTTGTTTCTTAAACCGTAAACCAAGCCACGTTACAACCCTTCAAAAGTCCTAATTGAAGCATGGGTTAGTTCGAAAGCATACTGTTACAAAAGGTATCCTGACTCCTGTAAGACTTTACTCTAAATCCTGAGTTTGAATTTTCTTACAAAACTTCTTTACTTGCTAAAACGCATTTTCAAAATTTCAAGACAAGCATAAACTTTGCATTATTTGAATATCGTTGTTTGCATATGGCTATTTATTTGACAGTGGAGAAATTCACACAACCAATATCCAATGAACGAAATCTCTCTCAGTGAACAAAATCACTTCGAATGGAAAGAAACTTCCAATGACAAATCTATCGTAATCAAGGGGCACGGCATGACCTTTGTCCAACACATCTGGGGAAGTCAAGTCAAGATTTAAAGAATCTCTCAAAGAATTGTTAAATAACCAGGGGCAAAGCTCCATCTGAGTCACTCAAGGGGAAATGTTATGTTGATCATGGGTTTGAACAAAATCCACTATGAAGACTTCGGGTACCATCAAATTGCTTGTCTATACCAATAGTATCCGATGGTGTCAGTATCAGATGGTGTCAATATCATGTCTTCAGATCCTCCCATGACAGTTCTTAGAAAATTCTGATACTTGACCAAAGATCTTGGGCACCACCAATTTGTTCATCTGTACCAGTAGTATCAAATGGTGTCAGTATCAGGTCTTCGGTTTCTTCCACAACATTCTTAGAAAATATCTCTAGGAATTTCAGAGCTACCAAAAATATGATCAAAATCTCAAGCGTCGAGGTGCACCAGATTAACTCTGGGGGAAAACAGGCTCCCACATAAAGGGTCATGTGCGACCAAGCAAACATTTTCTGGCATTACAAAAACACTTACTACTAGGGGAATTGATGAATCTCCCCAAGATCCTTCTCATAGGATGACTACCAGCCATAATTTTAATCTATTAAAACTTCTCACCAGCTGAGTCGACCTCAAGAACCCTCGAGGATTTTCCCCAGTGAAGAAGACACCTCTCCAACAGACCGACAACATGGTTTTATTTCCCCAACAAACTACAGATTACCCAGCTTGAGTTTTCCTCTCCGACTACTACAAATAAAAGGACCACAACTCCTCTTATCTAGTAGACTACTCTACAATCCCCAACAAGTTACTGTGAAGGCTGGACCCGACCAGATATCAGTTCAACTTCGACTCCCCAGTAGAGCAACGAACAACTGAGACTCCTGAACTCTTTTTCCCCAACCAAGAATTAACACTCTCCATAGAGTTTTCAACATTCCCCAGCGGAGCTCTCCTCAAATAACAAAACAGGAATCCTGGGTGGAAATATTCTAAGAAAAGTTTGAAGACTCACCTACTCTTCAACAGTAGTCTGGGATTTAATGACTCCCCAGCATTTGTCAAGGATTTATTTTCCCAGACAAAGATACATTCAAATAACATTTCACCCTTCATGCATCATATTACATACATGACAAGTGCATACGACACGATCTCATTTATTTTGAGAACATAATTGCACCATGCATTTCATACATCATGACATTGCATACAACTAACGTTTTACGTTTTTCAGGAAAAGGTTAATCAATAGATGGCTATTGTCAATAATCTTCAAAAAGAAAGAAATTAATACTTGTAACAAGCCAGGGCAATTATCTACACGACCAGCTAAAGCAATCCTACACGAGCTCCTTCCCATACACTCTTCTAGAAACAGTTCAAATGCGATCCAGATATGGCTGACATTCTGACACTTATTCCAGAGCCCCTTCTAAAAACAGTTCAGATGCAATCCAGATACGGCTGACATTCTGACACTTATTCCAGATTCCTTCTAGAAATACTTCAGATGCGATCCAGATACGGCTGGCATTCTGACACTTATTCCAGATTCCTTCTAGAGACAGTTCAGATGCGATCTAAATACGACTAACATTCTGAAACTTATTCCAGATTCCTTCTAGAGACAGTTCATATGCGATCCGGATATGGCTGACATTCTGACACTTATTCCAGATTCTCTTCTAGAAACAGTTTAGATGCGATCTAGATATGACTGACATTCTGATACTTACTCCAGATTATCTTCTAGAAATAGTCCAAATACGATCCAGATACGAATATCATTATGATACTTCCTTCAACATACCTTTCCAATACATTCCGGATATGATCCAAATACGAATGTCATTCCGACGCTCATTCAGTATATCTCTCAGATACGAGTCAGATACAATTCATTTATGAATATTATTCTGATGCTCATCCAAGACCTCTGCTGGTTCAGTTTAAATCTCTCAACGGTTTATCCTGATTCTTTCCGTTAGATATTTTCTCTTTTGTCTGGTTCAGTTGAATCAATCCTAAGATTCTTCTGATTTATATTCCAGTCAAAGTTAATCCAACACCTTCTCTGGTTCAGTCAGATTGACACTAAGATCTCTCTGATTTCTATTCCAGTTGAAGACATTCTAAGAATTTTTTATGGTTCAGTTGAATCGATCCTAAGATTCTTCTAATTTCCATTCCAGTCAAAGTTAATCCAAGACCTTCTCTGGTTCAGTCAGATCGACACTAAGATCTCTCTGATTTCTATTCCAGTAGAAGATATTCCAAGACTTTTGTATGGTTCAGTTGAATCGATCCTAAGATTCTTCTGATTTCCATTCCAGTCAAAGTTAATCCAAGACCTTCTCTAGTTCATTCAGATCGACACTAAGATCTCTCTGATTTCTATTCCAGTTGAAGATATTCCAAGACTTTTGTCTGATTTAGTTGAATCGATCCTAATATTCTTCTGATTTCCATTCCAGTCAAAGTTAATCCAAGACCTTCTCTGGTTCAGTCATATCGACACTAAGATCTCTATGATTTCTATTCCAGTTGAAGATATTCCAAGACTTTTGGCTGGTTAAGTTGAATCGATCCTCAGATTCTTCTGATTTCCTTTCCAGTCAAAGTTAATCCAGACCCCTGCTGGTTCAATTTAAATCTCTCAGCGGTTTATTCTGATTCTTTCTCGCAGACATTTTCTCTGGTCCAGATAGACCGCTCCAAGATTTATTATGGTTCTTCTCTAGACACCTGTTGTTTCAGTTTAAATCTCTCAATGATTTCTCCTGATACTTTCCAAATAGACATTGTCTTTTGTTCAGATAAATCGATCCAAGATTTATTCTGATCCTTTCCAGTCAAACAACTTGCAAGACTTCTGCTAGTTTCAGTTTAAATCGACCAAAGGTTTATTCTGGTTCTTTTCTAGTTGAAGTCAAGTTCAAACTTATTCCAATTTCTGTCAATAATCACCTTTGGATGGCATCTATAAGCCCATCTCTGACAACTGTCCATCATTTCTCCAAATGGCATCTTTAAGCCCATTCCCTACATAATCAACCAACACATCACCGAGTGCAAATTTCTGGGCACTTAGTGTTCAATCATCTTCCACTTTCAAGCTACGAACGACAAACATACGGATCTCACTTTTCAAGTTTAAGAAGATTGAACAGGGGCAGTTGTTGTATCCCAAAATTTTCCCTCCCATTTTTCATGCAAGATACTATCCTAGGGTTTCTCGAATACTCAATTTGGCTTAAAAGTTGATCAGACAGATTCTCTTCCTAGGCAGTAAGTCAACAATTAGGGTTTGTTATTTTCCAAAGAAAATGGAGTCTCCAAGGTTTCAAATGGTCTTCATAGATCTTCATGTCTCTTCAAGGATGTTCGTTCCAAGTTTCAATCCTTGCATTGCAAGTTTCCTCAGTCAAGGGTTCAGATGACTGAAAATGACTCCATTGACCCAAAAGTCGACCTTTTACGAGACCAAGTTCAAACGATTGTAACTTCTTCATTAATCGATATTCTTGAGCAATTCTTTTTTCCTACGACTCTTCTTGACGTCATCTCTAATTTCTCTTCACAAATCAAGAGCTGATTACGCATAGAAGATCACCAAAATTTGAATACTTTAGAGGTCGCTTCATGGATTTGACCTAATCTTAAGTAATTTTCGTCTGACTTCTAAGAATTGTGATTTCCTCAAATTACAAGATCTTGAGACGATTATTTCTGCATATGGTTATAAGTGATGTCGCTTACGAGGTTATCTTCAAAGATCGAAGGAAAATTGTGTTCGGAAGACTTTGAAAGTTATCGAATCATCGCAAGTCATTTGTTTGATTTCAAATGTTCTTAACCACAATTGTTTTCTCATGACTATGATTCTCACGTTGAAGTTTGTTAATTTTACAAGATTGATGAATGTTCTTAAAGCATGTTTGTTTTGGCATTAAAGTTCCATTTTAATTGAGCATGGCGTGCGAGTTCATTTTGAATGCAAGTTTGATTTGGACATGATGTGAAGATTAAGATTTTCATTTAAATGACCATGGTTTTGGGTTCGAGTTAACCAAGTGGAATTGAATTCTTAGACATTTATTTTGTTTATAAATTTGATTGGAGTACAAGGTGCATGGTTTACTTGAAATACAAGTTACAAAAGTCATTTGTGATTGCTTGAAGTTCAAGTTACAAAGTTAAAGTGTATCATTCAAACCATTCAATTTCAAAGTTTAAACAAAATCCAAGATTTGTCTAATTACTGTACAACAAATTTCATCATTCACAAATTTACTCAAGTTTTGTGTTCATTACATCACAAGGAAATTTCAAGTTTTCTATTCAAAGTTGTTACATTTACTACAAGAAATTGGCAAACTTCAAGATTCATCAACTTATGTTTACACAGATTACAAGTTAATACAAGCTACAAATTTTGTTTTGTTTACAAAGAAATAAATTTTGTTTTGTTTATTCAAGTCTTCTTTGCTTCATCTTCAAGCAACTCATCCACTCCTTGCTAGCCATGGTTTTCTCTTCACCTTGCTTCACTTGCCATCCACTCCTCGCGCCCATGAAGCAAGAAAGGAAAAAGTTAGCAAGCATGTGAAAATTCAAGAACATATTGTTATGAACAAGTTTGAATGCTCATCATTAGGGTTTGTATTTAGGAATCAAATTTAAAGGTTGTTTGTTTTTAATCATAATCCCTCTTCTCCTATTTTACAAATCACAAGGTTCGGGCCTTGGATCATAAAAAAAAAGAAAAAGAAAATTTGCAAACATAGCATAAAACTCAAGGTTGTCCAATAGCAAACAAATATATGAAGCAGGGCAAAAGACAATACAAAATGCAAAAAGCCACAGCAGAACCTGCAACAAAACAGCAGGGAAAACAATAGCTAGGCTGCCAAACCAAAGTAGAACAAATGCAGTATAGAGATAACAGCAACAACAAGTAAAACAAAACATAACAAGGCAAAATAGCAAGCTAGTTTTCTCAACAATCTCATTTGCATCATCATTTTCCTAACCTATGCAAACCCTTCAGAAAATTGTATAAAAAAAAGAAAATTTTCTTTATATTTCATCGAAAGATAAAAGAGGAAAATGGATAGGTGTGGAAAGATGTCACCTAACATAGCCAGCCAAAGGAAAATAGCCCAAAACATGTCAAAAGTCAGCTCTGTCCAAATCTTCCCAAAACACAATCCAAATGTTGCACAAAATAGGCAACCTAAAGCCTGCATATCAACATCTTCAAAGTCAGCATACCACAAATGTTCAAAACTTCACCAACTTTTCCCCCACTTTTTCCCCTTATCTCATTAAAAAGACAGCCACTGTTTCACTAACGGGAGAATGGTAAGAATGCAAAAATTAATCCGAAAAACCAACAAACAAGAAACCAAGCCATTTCTAAAAAACATGCAACCTTAATCCATCAAACCAAAAACCTCACTCATCTTTATTGAACCGTAAATCCTTATCCAACCCACCCAAAAATCCTCACTGTTCAAGTAAAATAAAATAGTAGGAAGACAGAAAGAGACAATAACAAAAAGAAACACAGCAAACCCAGAAATCATCATCATCATTTTTCCAAGTAAGAAAATCTCCATTCCTCAATATTCTACGTATACCTACCACAACAACAGAAAAACACACAACAACACACGTCACTGTAAAACAACACCAAGTCAGATATCCGACAACAAGAGAAAGGAGTTCATTTCGAAAGAGAAAGAGTAGAAGAGGAAGCTTACCTCAAGTGAACCTTGCCGGAAATTGTCACCGGAACTCCGTTAAAGGTAAAATCTTACTACCTTTTCTTCATTCTGTTTGTTATGATGAATCGATGAGAGAATGAGAGAGATGAATGTGAGATTAGAGGTCGCGATCGTTACAAAGAAGAAACAGAGCGGAAATGGGATAGGTTTGTTATGGTGAGGATTTCTTGTGGTTCAGAGAGAGAGAGAGAGAGAGAGAGAGAGAGAGTCATTTGTTTCCAAGAGAAAGATAGATTCATGTAGTCTCAAGAGAGAAGATAACATAACGGTGCCTCTGTGTTAGGGTTACAAAACCCTTTCCCTTTCCTTCCCAGAACCGGGTTTGGGCCTGTTTTATTTGGCCCAACCCATTTTTTAAGCTTTAATTTATATATTAGCAAAGGTAAATAAATAAACGAATGAACAATTGGTGTGGTGGTTAAGGAGTTGGTGTTTGGAGGAGAAGTCCCGAGTTCGAGACCCCTTGGGGACGTTTTTTCCATTTTCTGTTTGTTTGCTTCATTTTTTTTCTTTTTTTGTTAAAACAAAAACTCCTTGGGCTCTAACCTCTAAAGGCCATGCATTCAAAAATCAGCATCACCCCCATATTCAGTTTAACACCACCCTTCCATTTTATTTTGTTTTAATATTTAGTTTGGTTTTATTTGTTTTTACTAATTTAATAACTCATGAAATTTTGTAAATAATTTTACTAATTAATTTTTGTATTTAGTCCTAATTTTATTTATTTAATTTCTTAATAACAAAAATCCCTAAAAGAAAAAAAAATATATACATTTGATTTAATTTCTTTAAACTAATTATTTTCTTTAATAGAATAGATTTTTTAATTCTCTTTCCAAACTTTTCAAACAAATACCAAGAATTTTTATTTCCTTATCTTTACTTTGTTAATTAATTTTACTTTATAAATTTTTTGTAATTTCGATTAATTTATCGATTCAATTTGGTTGTATTGTTTGCCTATTTAGACTTTTAATCGCATTAATCCATCCCCATTTGTAATTTGTAGCCTCATTCCTGAAAGCTCTATAATAGCGTAGAATTTTAATTTCCGCAATTTATTGTTTTCCTTATACTGTATAGTAATTAGGCGTGCATGGCAAGATCTAAAATCAAACGCTAGATACCCTAATCAAAGAATAAAATAACTTGAATCAAACACACTTTCCACACGCGCACCTCTAGGGTAACCTTGCTTGTTGCCTCGGAAACACAGTCATGTCGCTCGAATATGGGATGCTTTAGCAAAGACCCTTCGATAAAAAGATCGTAGTCCCTCGATGTTGCCTTTGGTAAAACGATCTAGTCTCTTATGAAAAATTGCTAAAGCGTCTCAAAAGTTTCCTTCTATGACTGTACAGTTGACCCGCGCCTGTCCCTTCACATCTAACGATGGGGCTTCTTACCAAATAAATGGTAAGATAACAACATCTAAAGGAGGAGGAAAAGAACATATAAGATCTTTTGAGTAGGTAGATTCTCTCCTAGTTACTCGCTTGCTCACAATAAAAACATTTTATACACCAACACACTCATTTGAAACATTTTCAAAATACAAACATTTTGTACGCGTTCTTATAGAAACGAGAGCCATTACAAAGAAGACACCTTTTCAAAATCACTTTCAAAAACACATTCCACAAACACCTCTTTGAACTATTTTCGAAACAACACTTTGTATGCGTTCTTATAGAAACGAGAACCATTACAAAGACATTTTCAAAATACTTTCAAAACCCACATCACAAGCACATTCAAACAAAAGCAAGTGATCTAGCAAGAAACTAAGATCCCGTAGATAACTACGGATGAAAAGGGTGTTAATACCTTCCCTTTTCATAATATACCCCCCGAACTCAAAAAATATCTCTAAATGTCTTTCCTGTTCTTTTCAGCCTTTCCTTTTGGATACAAGAAAAGTTGGTGGTGACTCTTGATATCCGCACAATTGCGATCAAACGCAAAACACCCAAGTCAATTCTTTCACCGTGTTACAATGGCACAGCTGAAAGAAAGAAAATAAGCATGCATGATAAAGTGTAGATCGAAGGCTGAAGATATGTCTAAGGGATTTTAGGTTGAAGCAGCTTTGACAGTAGTATGCAGGCTAATTTGATGGATCAAAGGAAAGCTAGATCGAAAGAAAGAGTAAGAGATTTTTCCTAAATTCTTCGATTGGAAGAGCTAGTAAAGTCATTGAAGGGTTTTTGTTTTTGCATCAGGGAAATATAAGCTATTCGAAACATCCAAGGAAGGCTAGATCGAAAGAAAGCGTAATAAGGCTTTTCTGAGGTCTTCAATTGGAAGAGCTAGTAAAGTCATCGAAGGGTGTTGTTTTCGAATCATGGAAATATAAGCTATTCGAAGCACTATAAGAAAATATCTTTCGATTGACACGTTTGTTTGAATGGGCACTTTGAAAAGAATAATATTTTGGAATAAAAAAGCTTTTACTTTATCCAAAGAAACATGTCGAAGGCTAATGATTCGAAGGACATGCAACCTTCAAACAAGGCGTGATCGAAGGACAACTAGAAGCGAGTTAGCCAGATATGAACCATATTCTAGTTTTAGGATCAATATGTCTCAGGCATGTCCTTGAACATACAAGGGAGTTGGGTGATCGAAGGTTCTCATAGGTTATCCTTCGATTGGTGCAATACAAGTTGTATTCACCAATTGAGGGTGAACTAAGGGTCAATAAGGATGGCTTTGTAAACGAAAAACAAAAGGTAGGATTGGAGTCAAAATTGTGTTTGAAGGAGGTGAACAGAATGAAACTCCAAGAAAAGGAAATCGAAGAGAATAAGAATGGAGTTCGACTAGGAGAATTTTCCAGGTCAAACAACCATTGTAGTTGGACTCAATCGAAGGAGCCATGAGGACGAAACCGTGAGCAAATTGAATTGAAGCCCAGAGCCATCGAATGGAGCCACTCAGAGCCATCAAAGAACAAGGCTTGAGAGCATTCGAAGGAGTCAAGATGAGAAACCCATCTAGGTTCATTCAAAACCTAAAAGAGTAGAAAATCATCAAAAAAGGTAACCTTTTAAAAATTTCGATTCTGCCTTCAAAGCCATGGTTAATGGCTGATTCTTGCCATTTTCGCCTACCACTACACCCCTATAAATACAAAGGTAAAGTGCAAGCAAAAGGGGCCAGACACAAAAACATTTTGCCTATACACACACATTTCCCCCTAGGAACCACACGAAAATTGCAAAAAATCACCAAAGTTGTAAAAAACTCAGAAATAAATTCCACCCTCCCTCAATCAAAAGTAAGCATTATAGCATGTCCCTAAGACCTCTAGGATTCATCCCTACCTATCACGAGACCTGAAACTTCCTAGAAACGGCCTTTCCTCTTCCACCGGTGGTAAGAAATCTTCCCCTTTTTGAATCTTTAATTGCATGACCATTTAATCCCTTTTGATGGTACATGTATATTAGAAATGGAGTTTAGGGCATGTTTGGATGGTCACATGTCATTTTGAGCATCAGAAATGCATGGTGCCATACTTGACCGTCGTTAGGATTTCGTATTCGAATCCAATTATACACAAGGCTTTAGCCATTTTAGAGGCCATATTTGTAATCAGGGGACTTTTTTAAATCAGTTTGCATGTTTTTTGTTGTTGTTTGATCATGTTTGCAGGGGATCCCATTGGAGAAGACGGTGGAAACCACCGGCTCCGGTGGTTGGACTGGCCAGATCTAGGTCAAGAAGCTGGTGTGGCTCATTCTCTCATCCTATTAGCTGGATCCAGAGAGTAGATATCTCTCTCTCCACTCTTGATTAGCCAATTCAAATATAGGGGGCCCAATGGAAGGCACGCATGTGACAACTCAGCAATATGACTTGTTTTACTTTATATGTATTTCTTTGTGCTTATACTAATAGTGTTGTAACACGGTGGGAGAACTGACTTGGGTACTTTGTGTTTGACCGCATTTGTTGTGGATAGCAAGAGTCGCCACCGAATTTTATTTTATCCAATAAGGAAAAGTTGAAAAGAACATGAAAGACCTTTCGAGATTATTTCTTGAGTTCGGAGGGTAGGTTATGAAAATGGAAGGTGTTAGCACCCTTTTCATCCGTAGTTATCTACGAGCTCTTAGTTTCTTGCTAGATCACTTGATTTTGTTTGAAAATGTGCTTGTGGTATGGTTTTTGAAAGTATTTTAAAAATGTCTTTGTAATGGTTCTCGTTTCTATAAGAATGCGTACAAAGTGTTGTTTTGAAAATAATTCAAACAGGTGTTTGTGGAATGTGTTTTTGAAAGTGATTTTGAAAAGGTGTATTTGTAATGGTTCTCGTCTCTATAAGAACGCGTACAAAAAGCTTTGTCATTTGAAAACGTTTCAAAATGAAAGTGTGGGTGTGTGAAATGTTTTTGTTGTGAGCAAGCGAGTAACTAGGAGCATCCTACCTACTCAAAAGGTCTTTAGTGTTCTTTTCCTCCTTCTTTAGATGTTGCTATCTTACCATTGATTTGGTAAGAAGTCCCATCATTGGATGTGAAAGGACGGGCGTGGGACATTTGTATAGTCATAGAAGGAAACCTATGGGACATTTTAGCAATGTCGTTTAAGGACTAGATCATTTACCGAAGGCAACATTAAGGGTCATCGAGGGACTATGATCTTTTATTGAGGGTCTTTTCTAAAACGCCCTTATTTGAGGGAAATGACTATTTTTCTGAGGCAACAAGTGAGATTACCCTAAGGGTGCATGCGTGAATAGTATGTTTGATTTGCATGCATTTAGTCTTTGATTAGGGGTTGTCTACTCGTTGTTTTTATCTTTCCATACATACCCTATTTTACTAGCAATCATACAAAAGTAATAAAATGCATAAAGATAAAATCCTACATTATTACAACCATATTGAATAGCATGAAAATACAAAGGCAAAAATAAAATAAAAGCAAGAAAAATGGGTCTTTCGATTTAGGCAAAAACACCCTTTAATTCTGCATTTTCTGGCTTCCTTCGATTTGGAGCCTGGAGTCAGTGGAGTCATGCCCTTCAATTTGTCTTTCTGCCTCCTTCGACTGGGGGCTGGAATCCGGGTAGGTGTGTCTTTCGTTTGGGCCTGGAAGTCAACATGGTGTGCCTTCTGACTGCCTTATTCGTTTTGACCTGGAGGTTAGTGTGGAAGCCAAAGGCTTCGTTTCCTACTTCCTGTTTCATTCGTTTGAACTCTTGAATAGCAACACGGCCTAAGGACATGCTAGCATTACCTTATGGTCAGGTTAGTACTTAAAGCATGTTTAGGTAAACAAGAAGCAAAACCAAGAAGGAATAGCCATGAAAACAAATTGAAAGGGTGGAAACGAAAAGATGAACAATGGTATGTACATGTTTGAAACGAAAAGAAAGTTTTGTTCACATATCATGCCTGAAATGAAAAATCCAAGGGTAAGAGGGACTTACCTTGCTTGAAGTTGGGATGTGTGATGGGCCTTTAAGTGGTTGCTTTGAGTGCTTTTGGATTCGAAGGGAGGAACCAGGGATTATGCCTTTGATACTAGATTCAAAAGATAAGAACAAGTGTGAGGTTCTTCCGGCTGGATTCGAAGGGTAACAAGGTGTGGGGATATTTCAGATTTGAAGGGGACAAGTTTTTGGATTCTAGGTTTCTGTTTGATGAGTGTTTAAGTGTTTGAGAGTTTGATGATGTTTGAGAATTTTTTTTTTGAAGATTCGTTCCTCTGACCAAAAAGTCCTCCCAAAACATGTTGTGGAGTCTCTTATTTATAGGAAAAGCTGGCTGAGGCTTTTGGAGGGAAAACAAAAGTTTTGAACAATTTGAGTAACCTGCTCTTTGTAGCTTTCGAGGGATAGTGCCTTGTATGCTATTTTGGTGCAAGAATGGGGCAGTGTTTCAGGACTACTGGGTAGTAGTTTTGGCCAGTGTACCAGGCCTGAACTTGGCAGCAAGCATCTTTGAACATTTCATTCTTTCATTTTGACCCTCGTTCGACCAGATTCCTCTTCCAACCATGTAATTTGATTTTCCTCCAACAAGTTCCTTTCGAATGGGTAACTTTTGTGTATCCTTCGAAGGATCCAAAAGTGTGACCCTTGGATGGGTCACCAAAACATTCTATAAAGTGTAATTTGTAAATCCTTCGAATGGACCATCAAGCACGTCCTTCGAATGGGATGCCCAGGCGTGTACCTTGAATGGATCATGCATGCTTCCTTGAAAAGAGCCACACGTTTCCTTCAAATGGACAAGTAAGGTATACCCTTCGACAAGGGCTCATATGTATGCCCTTCAAATCCACCACTATATTTCTTTTGAATGGGCCATCAACCATGTGTGCTGAAGTTTGTCAAGGATGGAAATGCAGCATACTAAAGAGAAATGTTGTCCAGTCAAAGCTAGTACAAACATAGTCAATGTCCTGTCAAAGCCTGCATGCAGGGGGTCTAAACTTTGTGACACCAAGCATCCTCAAACGAAGACTTGCATGAAGGGAGCCACATACCCAAACGAAAGAGGTATGCAGGAGGCTAAAATGTCCAGATTCGAAAGAGGCATACATGAGGCAAAAAAGTGCAATCGAAGGATACCGAAAGGGGGATTTTTGCCTTGGAATCGAAGGAAGCTATAAGAGGCTTTGTACCTTGTGCATGCTAGCATGGGGGAAGCCTTTTGCACGCAAGAAAGAAGTTATGGCTCAAACGAAATATTGTATGTGACTATTCATTACTTTGTGAGTTAAGGCAAGCATGGAGGGAAAGTTTGTGTAGGCATGCAAGCATCAAACATCCAAACGAAACAAGCATATAGGAAATCATGGCATTGTGAACCCAATGAGGTCAGAAATGCAATCGAAGGTGGCATGTAGGAAACTTCTGCCTTGTAAATCAAAGCCAATGTTCCAGAGGCCAATGTCCAGTTGAAAGATGCAACCAAAGCCTGCATCGAAAGAGGCCAAAAGGAAAATCGAAGGAGCTGAATCGAAAGGACTTGTTTTTCTCCAATTTTGTCAAAAATATTATTTTTATTTGTTTTCCCCCTTTTTTTACAGTTTCCTTTTTTAACTTAGTACTGGAAAATCCAAATGTAATTGTGCAAGCTTGAACCTTGAGAATCCTTGTGAGAAATGCTTTGAAAAATGAGAGGGAAAATTTTGGGGTACAACAGATGTAAATCCGTCTCAACGGTTGGGTGTGTGAGTGTTAAGGCATTGTGTGTGTGAAAGGTCAGGGGTTCGACCCCTGCCTCTTGCATTTTTATTTTTTCTAACTTTGTCTGCAGATCCAGTGTCCATAGGCTAAATATGCTTACCATATGCCATCAGCCCATCACCTCTTGATCTAGATCCAAGCATCTCAACATGCAACCTCATGGTAGACCTTCAAGGGCTGGCAATAGAGAATCCAGCGCAACTTCTGGGTCTTGGTTTATCTGGGCCCAACATTTTTAGATCATACCCCCATGTTTGCTAATCAGTACCATGCCCATTTATCTCTTTTTATTCATTCTTTTTTAAGTTTATTAACTTCAAAAAAAATATTTTTCTTTATTTAATTATAAAAATAAATAAAATCACAAAAAAACATTAGGTTAGTATTTTTATTAATTGAGCTAATTTTTTAAATAAATTAATTAATTACTTTAAGATTTGGTTTAATTTAAAATCAATAGACTTCTAATCAATTTTAGTTCTATTTCTCAAACAAATACCAAAAATATTAGGTTGTATTAGAATTAATTTTTCTAATTAATAATTTTATTTTAGTTTTATTATAATAATTAGACTTAATTTAGTTTAATAAACAAAAAACAACAAAAGGATTTCATTTTTTTAAGGATTTTTAGACGTCTTTTCTAAATTCGTGCGCATTTATCATTTTAGCATTGTTATATTTATCATTAATGTATCTACTTATGGATTGTAATAGAATAACTAGGACATTTACTATTTTTCTCCAAGTTTGGACTTGTAATAATCCCCCTCCCCGAAGCTTTGTAATAGATAGATTTACATTTCCGCACTTTATATTTCCTGTACATATATTAACTATTTAGATGTATGTTAATAGGATTATATGGCAAGAAATTAAAAACAAAATGTTAGTAAACCTAACATCAAGATAAATAACTGAAACAAAATACAATTGCACATGCGCACCTTTAGGGTATCTCACTTTGGTTGCCTTTGGAAAAATAGTCATAACTCTCGAAACGTGAGAGATTTTAGTAGCTACCCTCCATTTTAAAAGACCATAAGCCCCTCGGTGACCCTCTCGATGTTGCCTCGGTAAAAATGATCTTAAAACCATAGGGTAGTTACTAAGGTTTCTTGCCCAGTTGCCATTATGACTATAAACGTCCCTTCGAATGTCCCTCAAACATCCGACGATAGGGCTACCTACTCACTTATAGTAGGATATCACTGTCTAAAGGAAAAGAGGAAAAGAATGACCCTTTCGAGTAAGAGTAGATATCTGTTAGATGCTTGCTCAAAAACAAATTTTTACACATACACAAAACACTTTCAAAAACATTTTCAAAACGCTTTATCAACACTCTTGAGGACTGATACAAGAGTTATCATAAAGAAAATCTCCTTACTATTGGCATTTCAAATACTTTTTCAAAAACACACAAAACACAAGGTATTTTCAAATGAGCTAGCATCTAAGAGCCCGTAGGTAACTACGAATGGATAGGGTGCTAACACCTTCCCTTTCCATAATCTACCCCCTTACTCAGAAAACTCTCGAAAGGTCTTTTTCTGTTCTTTTTACCATTTCCTTCGTTGGATAAAAGAAAAGTTGGTGGTGACTCTTGCTTACCGTAATATTTGCGAATAAAAAATGCAAAACCAGTATAACAGTCGGTTCTGCCACCATATCACAACTACCATTTGTTCTTCATGGCTACCGTACTTCGGCCTGAACATCAACTGAAGCAACCCCTTTCTCTTTAGTCTATGGCATGGAAGTTGTCCTGCCTGTTGAAGTTCATATTCCTTCTCTGAGGATTATGAAAGAAGTAAGTTAGGCGAAGATGAATGGATTCAGACTAGACTGGATTAGTTGAATTTGATCGATGAGAAGAGATTGGCCGCTGTCTGTCATGGTCAAATTTATCAAAAGTGTATGATCAAGGCATTCAATAAAAAGATCAAACCTCGAGTATACCGGGCTGGCGACTTGGTAATAAAGTGCATTGTTCTACCACAACGTGATCCTAGGGGAAAACGGACTCCCACTTATAAAGGGCCATTTGTAATCAAGAAAGTATTCTCTGGTGGTGCCATGATGCTAACTACTATGGACGACAAAGATTTCTCGCATCTTGTGAACACGGATATAGTCAAAAAATACTACGCATAAAGAATGACCTGCTTGGTTGACATACCTAGGCAAAAATAAGGGCATCCCGACGAACCAAAAAGGGTTCGGGCAAAAATTAGGGATATATACAAAAGATTGTACACCCGACAAGTTGAAAACCTGAAATGGCGGATTGGGAAAAAATGGGTATCCTGGTGGACTGAAAAACCGAAAGGGCGATCCAGGCAAAAATTAAGGATTAAGGCATACAACTATGTCACATTGAAGCACTACAACCAGCTTATTTACCAAGGTCAAAAGTTCAAATGGTACGAGATCAATTCAATCAACTTCTTTCTGAAGAATGGAAAAACACAATAAGGGGGGTTTGAATTGGGTTTTTTTAAAACTTAAAGAAAAGAACACGTTGGTTATCCTAGTTCGTTTGAACTCAAACTACTCAAGTCCATCCACCAAGGTGATTTCGCCTCTCTCAACGAGGTCTTAATCCACTAATCAAACTTGATTACACAACTATTATGAAAACCATCAAAGTCTTCTTGAGTTTAAACCACAATCTGATTTTCTCAAGGAAATACACTAAACAATATTTAAGAGAGTGTACAAAAAGTGTTTTCTAATAAAACAGTATCAAAAAAGTGATGTTTTACACAATTGAGATTCGGTACGTTTGAAGGTGATGAAGATGACTCATTTGTTGTGCTCAAAATCATAAACGATTTCTCCTTCAAGCTCTGTTTAAATAGGAAACGCATGTAGGAGCTTTTGGAATGTTGATCCATGATAATTAAAGAGCTTTCCAAAAATAGAGATCCTTCTCCCCTTTCAACCGTTACTTTTGAATACCAATAAGTGAATTGTAACGCTTCAGATCATGCTTGCTTCAAAAGATGAAAGTTACCGTTGCTTCTTTCCAAAACTTTATGGATCAGAAACACAGAGTTCCTATTAGCAGCATTAGAACTTCTTTAAGAGATGTATAGAATTAGAGTTGAAACAACTATCTAACTCATCTTTTGTACTTCTTCCATCAGAACTTCTCTGTAAAACAAAATACTTATTTAGGGAGCATAATTGTTCTTTGAGTGTTTGTTATCATCAAAAATCTTACAAGGGTTGTAGAATCAAACTATGTTCTAACACTTTTGACAATAAGAGATGATGTTTAAAGAGATAGGGGCAATAGTGGAGTTGGAACCCAATGAGATTAGTTCCACATTGCTATATAATTTTTGTTTTCACTTTGTATTCTTTTCATTTTTCGAAGACTTCCTCTTACTAGGATTTTCGTTTCCTTGTATAAAAAACGCATGTTTATAGGCAGATTATCAATACAAATATATTTCAAAGTGCAAACTTTTTGTTTTTTCTGTTTTGATTGCAAAAACGTCCAATGACTAAAATTAAATGAACATATGCATATGAAGATGATTAACTATTAACAAATGTATGTACAAAAACAGTTATAAGCAATTACTTAAGAATATGAGATATCTCCACATAGTCACTTCAAAAAGATTGTCTCCATAGAGTTGAATTTATCCATCCAGAGTTTCCAATTGACATATTCCCTGAAAATTCTCTTCCCCGACCAAGTTTGGACTTCCAAAACTAGAGAAGAAACTTTGTAAAGTTATTTCCCAAATGAATTCATTTCCCCAATAAGGATGCCAAAATACTTTCCTCAACAGGGTTTTACTTCCCCAACGAACTACAAATTCCATATCTTGAGTCTATCCCTCTATGACTACAAATCACTAACAAAATCCTCTTCCCCAGTAGAGTTAATACTACCCCTAGAAAGTTACTGCAAAACCTGGAATCCTACCAGATAAGATTTGAATTCATATTCCTAGACAGTCAGAAGATTATCCATCTCTTTTATCCCCAGTCAGGGAATACGAGAATTAAATTCCCTAATAGAGCAATGGTCAACTAATGCTCCTGAACTCTACTCCCCAAGCAGAAATCAATATCCCCGCAGAGTTTCCTCAAACAACAATTCCCAGCGGAAGTATTCTAAAACAAGATACACGTACTCTTCATCTCCAACAGTATTCTGAAATCTAGCCTCCCAAATCTCCCCAACAGTAGTCAGGGAATTATTTTACCAGACAAAGATACATTTCAACAACATTCATAGCATATACATACAAAAAACATATAGCATCATCTCATTTATTTTGAGAACATCATTAAGCAATGCATTTCATACATCATGGCATTACATACTGTTGTACCCCAAAATTTTCCCTCCCCTTTTTCATAGAAGACACAACCCTAGGGTTTCTCGGATATTCAAGCTGGCTCAGAAATCGATCAGACAAATTCTCTTCTGTGGTGGTAAACCAGCAATTAGGGTTTCTTGCAATTCTCAAAGGAAATGAATTCTCAAAGATCCAATTGGCTTTCAATGGTCTTCATGCTTCCTCAAGTTTACTGAAAAGATAATGTTTATTCTCAGAGCATGGTTTGTTTGGGACAAGAGATGGAAGTTAAGACTGTCATGTAGGACACTCATGATTGTGGGATCCAGGTTGACCAGATGATTTGCGTCTTTTAAAACATTTGCTTGGTTAGGAAATGGAATATACATTGTGTGTTTGTTTGAAATGCAGTTACAAAATTAGTGGGATTACTTGGAGTTCAAGTTACCAGACTGGAGTATTTTGTTTCAAGTATCTTGATTGGGAATTTCAAAAATCAAATAGGATGCGAGAAGAAATTACAAGTTATTGTTGGTAAAGAATTTCAATTGACACCAGAATATTTCATGCTACAACTCAAGATTTTTTTTCAATTTCAAACGTTGTTACAAAACAATTTATTCTTTTAAATACTCTATGTTTTACAACTTATTGTATTTAAAAGATGAATTAGTACAACTATTGGATACAATACAAGAATGATTTTCTCTAAGTTACAAAGAAAATCCAAATAAATGTTTGGCCTAGGAGAACTAATTTATGCCTAAGCTTGACTGAATTTCCTTTGCTTATCTCCAAGACTTCCATGCTTGCCACAGATTCCTTGCCTTCCTTGCTTTGTCATCTCCATTTTACTCACATGAAAACAAAACAAAGAAAAATAGTTAGTACAAGTTATTTGGGCATGAACAAAATTTTCCAAAAAAAAGTATTCATCATTAAGGTTTGCAAAAATGGAATCAGAATGCCATTATTCATCAAAATTTTATTTCTCCTATTTTCAAATCACAAGAAGATTACCCTTCTTGGTTCACAAAAAGAAAAAACAAGAAGAAATGCTACAAGCTGTCCAAACAGAAATGCTACAAGCTGTCCAAACAAAAATGCTACAAGCTGTCCAAATAGAAATGCTACAAGCTGTCCAAACAGAAATGCTATAAGTTGTCCAAACAAAGGCAAGCAAACTGTCCAAACAAAGGCAAGCAAACTGTCCAAACAAAAGGCAAGCAAACTATCCAAACATAATGATCACAAACTGTCCAAACAAAAGGCGCAAACTGAACCAAACAGAATGCCCAAACAACATCACAAACATCAGCCTCAAAAGCCAAACAAATAGCTTTGTCAAAACAACAAACAACAAAAATGAGGCAGCAATATAGCAAACAACAAACAACATCAACAAAAAGCAGAAGTATGGCAACATAAGATGCTAAGTCAAACAAAAAAACTTGTTCAAGAAGCATAAAATCATCACTTTCCATGCAAACCTTTCATAATTGGAAAAAAGGCAAAAGAGCAATTTGCTTTTTTATTGTCATTGAGAGAGAAGAGAGGAAATAAGTCACCTAGGTTATTGTAATGCACAGCTTTGCTGCCCTTCCTGCCACAAGTTGCATAGAATATGCTAAAAAACAAAACTGCAACAAAAACGCCATAGGAACAATATACTGAAAATATTCAATTGATGGGTTTCCCACCATTTTGAATATGAATTTAACAGAAGCATGTCCAATATAACAGTGGGACAACTCTCAAGCAAAAGATAGAAACATTATCAAACTCAGAAAACTTGAACACAAGCATCCAACCTTCATAAACCTGTCAAACCTCAAAAACCAGCATAAGCCTCAAACTGATAAACAAGCATCCAACCTTAAAAAAACCAAGCATAAAACTAAAACCAAATCAGTAACATATCCAAAACATGTAACAAAGCCAAAGATCCCAAACAAAATCCCAAAGCAACAAAAAACATATACACAAGTCTCAAACTGTCAAAATCCCAAACCTGATCTAAAACCAAAAACAGAGTCAACTATCAACAAACTCATCAAACCTGTAACAAAGCCAAACATACCAAAACCTGTCAAAAACTCTCAAATACCAAACACTGTAACCAAGACGTGTTAACTCCCAAAAACAGAACACACAAGTCTCAAACTCAAAGAAACTGTCAAAGTCTCAAACCAAACCAGTAACATCATCCAAAAACCTGTAAAACTCCAAACTTGTGCTCAGTTTCACAAGCTCAAAACACCATTTAACCATCATAAAAAAAACAGAAAATACAGTAGCAAAGCCCCAAAACCTAAGGCCAATTAACCATCCAACAAAACAATCACAAAAATCCCAAAATCCAGAAAACTGTTAATCATCATCAAAACAAACAAAAAAATGGTTACCTATCAAAAAGATCCCAAACCAAAAAAGCAATGCATTCGTCCTCACCATTTCCCCTCGTATAACTCCGGCCACCATGAAACACTGTCACCGTTTCGCTTCTCCCTTTCTAAATCACAGAAAGAACTCCAACAGGTATGAATTCTTCATCTTTCTCATAATCACATTTCTCTGCATCTAAAATCATGAGTTTAATTAGCAGAAAACATGAACAAGATATAAAGAAACCATTGAAATCATTAAGTTTCGAAAAATAACAGAACCTTACTCCTTTTTTTCAAAGAATGTCGTTAGCATTTGATTAGGGAGGATAGGACGACCGTATTCCGGCAACAGAGAGTTCAGAGAGGTCGGGGGTGAACCAATTTTGCTTCTTTAGGATTCAAATCTGAAATTAGGGTTTTCAAAGAGATACGAGTCATGGTGAGATAAAGACGAAGAGAGTGATTTCGTTCGAAAAAAGAAATAGGGATGGATAGTGAGTTTGCCAAGAATGATACAAAGATTAAGCGAAAGAGATGAGAGTGGCGCTGCAGTGAACAGACAAAGGGTTCCAAGAACCCTAATTCCATTTTCCCCTTAATCCACAATTAAACAGAGTTAGAAAGTTTGGGCTCGTTTGTCATTGAAACCCCTAAGCTTATTTTTCATTTTACTGATTTCATGCCCCCACCCTTTGCCTGTTTTTTAGTGTTACAGCAAAAGAGTAATTTAACTCTTTGGGCCTCACATCTCATTCCCCTAAGCCCACTGCGTTTTTTAGTTTAATTTGTTTTCTTTTACATTCTTTTTTATTATACAATTGCTAATATAACTTAAAATATTTTTATTAAATTGATTTAGGTTTTTTGTGATTAATTTTTATTATTTTCTTTTTTTTATAAACTTATTTTTATTAATTTTTACATTTAATAAAACATCAAAAAAAATTTAGTTTGTTTTCTTTCTTTAAATTTATTTATATAATTAATAAAATTCAAAATAATAAAAAATATAATTTAATCAATTATTTTTATCTTAGAATGAGTTTTTCTTTTCTCTTTTCAAGTAAATACTTAACATTTCATACTTTGTTGATTTTATCTCATGGATTATCATAGCTTTAATTAAATCGCACAAAATTCGATTTGGTTGTATTGTTTGATATTTGGACCTTCCTATCTCATTTGATTCACCCCCATTTGTAAAAATTGTACCCCCATTCCCGAATATTTTGTAATAGCGTAGAATTTCAATTCCCGCAATTTATTGTTTTCCATATATTGTATAGTAACTAGGCATGTATGGCAAGATTCAAAAATTAATCGCTAGATGACCTAATCAAAGAATAAAATAACTTGAAACCAACGCACTTTTTCACACGCGCACCTCTAGGGTAACCTCGCTCGTTGCCTCGGAAATACAATCATGTCCCTCGAATATGGGACACTTTAACAATGACCCTTTGATAAAAAAAGATCGTAGTCCCTCGATGAGCCTCGATGTTACCTTCGATTAAAACGATCTCGTCCCTTACAAAAATTGCTAAAGCGTCTCACAAGTTGCCTTCAATGATTGTAAAATTGACCCGCGCCTGTCCCTTCACATCCAACAATGGGGCTTCTTACCAAATCAATGGTAAGATAGCACCATTAAAAGGAAGAAGAAAAGAACAACTTAATACCTTTCGAGTAGATAGATTCGTTCTTAGTTACTCGCTTGCTCACGATAAAAACTCTTTACACCTACACTTTCATTTCAAAACATTTTCAAAAAGACAAAACGTTTTGTATACGTTCTTATAGAGACGAGAACCATTGCAAAACCTCTTTTCAAAACACTTTTCGAAACACGTTTCACAAACACATCTTTGAACCATTTTTCGAAACAAAACTTTGTATACGTTCTTATAGAGACGAGAACCATTACAAAGAGATTTTTTCAAATATTTTCAAAGCCCATACCACAAGCACACTATCAAATGAAAGCAAGTGATCTAAACGAGTAACTAAGAGCCCATGGAAAACCATGGATGAAAAGGGTGCTAATACCTTCCCTTTTCATAATCTACCCCCCGAACCCGAGAAATAATCTCGAAAGGTCTTTCCTGTGCTTTTTTACCTTTCCTTTTGGATAAAATAAAAGTCGATGGTGACTCTTGCTAACTGCATAAGTGCGATCGAAATGCAAAACATCAAGTCAGTTCTCCCACCGTATCACAGAACTGGCGACTCTGCTGGGGACATTTATAAAAGGTGGGGTTACCTTAGGGATATATCACTTTTACTCGCTTTCGTTATTTTATTTGTGTTCTTTATATTCAGTTCTTTGTATTGGGCTTGCTTTGATCCTCCACCCGGATTTGGGGCA
Source organism: Vicia faba (assembly GCA_948472305.1). NCBI lineage: Eukaryota > Viridiplantae > Streptophyta > Magnoliopsida > Fabales > Fabaceae > Vicia > Vicia faba. The sequence continues at coordinate 1,068,902,512 of OX451738.1, forward strand.
CGTTTTTAGGTAAATAGCAATAGATTGTGGAGACTGTACGGCGTAGACCGATATGGTTGAGACAATGGCTATGTTAATGTGACGTATTTGTGGGTACTGGTATCCCTCATGGTGAATCAAGGAGAATACGGGGCCGCTGAGATGCATCACGAAGCACTAATTAACCTTAGAACCCTAATTAAACAAACTTGGCCATTAGGACGTAGTGAGGTAGCTGGTTTCGGTGTAAAGCTGAAAATTGGTTGACACTCAATACTACACTCATTGAGGCTAGACTTTTGGGATATCTCGGCCGCAAGAAAAGATTGATTGTGCTGAGACAATGTCTAAGAGAAAGGTCGGTGATATTGAGATCCTTTAGAACTCGATCATTATTTCTAGGACAGGTTGAGCCAACTAAAACATCAAGAGAGTACTTACCTACAAACTCATGCAAGCCTGAAACATAGGGATCTGTTTGTTGTGTGTGTATATGTTTTCTTGTACATAAACATCATAAACATCATCAACATCATATGCATGCTCACTAACCATTTCAAGGATTTAGAAATTTATCTTTGTTTTTGTTTTGTAGGATATGAATTCTCTCCGAAGAAACACCATCTGAATCAGCATTATAAAAGCACACCATCAACTTCAAGAGCTAGCCTCAAGAGTGCCCGGGGATTCTCCTTTTACCAAGAAGTATGGTCGACTCCTCATTTTGGCTACATCCAACTTCCAAGAAGAGATGATGTGTGTACTATTCCAATTCTTTGATCCCGTACATCATTATTTCACTTTTCCAGACTATCAGTTGGTACCTACATTGGAAGAGTTCTCTCTACTCTTAAGGGTGCCCGTGATTAATCAGATACATTCACCGGTCTAGAAGGGATTCCGAAACCTTAAGTCATCGCCGAAGCTTTACATGTGAAGAGGGCCGACGTCACAGCCAATTGGGAGACAAGAAGTGGGGTTAAAGGATTTTTAGCTAAGTTTCTGTTGGAAAAAGCTCGTTCATTCTGGGATGACATGGATTTCCAAGCTTTCAAAGACGTGCTAGCTCTCCTCATTTATGGTTTGGTTCTGTTCCCTAATTCGGACCAATTCATAGATGTTAATGCCATCAAAGTCTTTCTCTCTCGCAATCCTATACTCACCTTGCTAGGAGACATCTTGCATTGCCTTCATACCCGTACCATAAAGAAAAGAGGTACCTTTTTGTGTTGTATACCCCTACTCGCTAAGTGGTTCACTTCACACCTTCCTCAGTCAACATTGAAGAACGAGCAAAGATTGACTTGGTCTCAAAGGATGATGTCTCTCACCCACTCTGATATCCGTTGGTGCTCGAGATCCTTGGAAGATATCTCTATCATTGACTGCTGTGGTGAGTTCCATAATGTACCTCTGTTAGGTATTAGGGGAGGTATCACCTATAACCCGTGTTTAGCTCTTCGAAAATTTGGGTATGCCCGAAGAGACGGCCCTCATGAGATGCTCGTCCGAGGTCTGGTTTTCGACTACGACAAAGAAGACCAAGGTTACCGCCAGAGGTTTACACGTGCTTGGGGAATGGTGAACAAAGTGGACAGTAGGACTTTGGGACATAAAAACTCTATCCCTCTCGAGCCTTACCTTAAGTGGGTACAGGCTCGTGCTCAGAGTCTCTTGATGCCTTACCCTTCCATCCTTCCTGTCATCATTGAGCCTGTTATTGAAGGAGACGTCCCATACACCGTTCTTCATCCTAACATGCCTACTTCTCTCAAAGACCTGCAGAAAGCTTGGATTCAGTTAAAGGAAGAGCGAGACACCTTTGAAACCCATTACTACGCCAGTGAGAAGAAGGTTCTAGAGCTCACCAAACTGCTTCATGAAGAGAAGAATCTGAATACCTACATTGCTCCAAAAAGGATGTGTTCGGTCTTCTTGTCTTAAGAGTTTTTGTTGTATTCTGTTTCTTTCTTTGTAAGCCCAAGGAGGCATGATGTATTCAAACTTGGTTTTATTTAATATGACGTGTGTTCCTTTTTTGGTTTGAGCAAATTTAAATCTTCTAAATTTCCTTGAAATCATTTGCATATTGCATCTTCATTCATCATAACATCATACAGGTTTCTCATAACTGGTCGCCTTATCCTCCTACTGTTTATTTCAGTGAGATGGATGTTGAACAGACTGTGAAATATCTTCAGGCGTAGAATGCCCTGTTTCAACAAATGCTCATGGCTCTGACAAAAGGGCAAGAGGAGTTGAAGACTTTGCTAGCCAAAGAGAAGAAGAAGAAGAAGACGAAGAAACCAACTGGGGTTGTGATTATGGGAAGAAGGTTTAAAGGACATACCAGGCGAACCTTGGATTTTGCAACATCGTCAGGTGAAGGAGATAACCGAGGTGCCGAGACCCAGGAAGTGAACGACGACCAGCATCCGAAGGAGAGGAAGAGCCTGATTACTCTAAGGAGCAATATCCTCCTGCTGATGATAAATACAAACAGCTAGAGGATCGTTTGAACGCCATGGAGATTCAGAGAGTGCCCGGTTTGGATTTTGAAGAATTAGGAATCATCTCAGGGGTTGTCATCCCACAGAAATTCAAGGTCCCAACCTTCGCCCAAGTATGATGGTATCTCTTGCCCAAAACTACATCGGAGGTCATATGTCAGAAAGATTCAGCCCCACACGGCTGACAAAAATCTGTGGGTGCATTTCTTCCAGGAAAGCTTATCAGGGACTCAGTTGGATTGGTTCTACCAATTAGAAGGGTCCAATGTCCGTAATTAGAAAGAGTTGGCTGCCGCTTTCTACAAACAGTATCAGTACAATGCTGATTTGGCCCTGACTAGGACACAGTTACAAAGTATGTCTATGGGAACAAATGAGGGTTTCAAAACCTATGCTCAAAAATGGAGGGATCTCGCAGGCAGAGTCCAGCCCCCTCTATCCAACAGAGAATTAGTGGATATGTTCCTTGGAACCTTGTTAGGACCATTTTTCAATCACCTGATTGGGAGTTCTTCATCTGGGTTTACCGAATTAATCATGACTGGTGAGCAGGTCGAAGCCAGTATAAAAAGAGGCAAAATTCAAAAAGATGCATCCTCAAGTTTGGTAAAGAAACCTTTTGTTGGGAAGAAGGAAGTGTTTGCTGCCTATTCATAGAGAAATCAGGGAAGAACCGAGCGCCGACCAATGGTGGGGGCCGTTATGATTCAAAATCCTGCATCAGACCAGCCGAGAAATAATCAACCAAGAAATAATCAGCAAAGGGTGGAAAGGCCAGTGCGGAAATTCACCAAGATTAACATGACTCCCGCTCAAGTCCTACCGCATCTTTTGAAATTGAATCTGGCCATGCTAAAAGAGTCCCCTAAAAATCCCAATACTACGTCTCCACACTACCATCTGAATGCCAGGTGCGCATACCATTCTGAAAGTCCAGGGCACGACACCGACAACTGTTGGGCTCTGAAGAACAAGATTCAAGATCTGATAGACGTGAAGGAAGTTGAATTTGAAGCGCCGGAGAAACTGAATATTATCTCCGCTCTGATGCCTAGGCATGGTCATAATGCCAATGCTATTGAGGAAGATCTGTTTGTTTCTATCGTGGATGAACTGTTAACTCTTCTCCTAATCATCAAGTTTAATTTGTTAAAAGCTGGTGTATTCCCAGGTTGTGATAAAGGTTTCCATATTTTCCTATCCTCATCATTTGACTGCCCTCTGTTGAAGAAAGGTATCCAACAACTGATTGATAATCAAGAAATCTTATTTGAGAAAGCTTTTGTTTCACCCATTCCAGTTCCAGAAGTTTCAATAATAACCATATATGCCAATCCTTCCAGGGTTCCTAAAAAACCCGTTAGGATTACATCTGCTCCAGTGACTGCTCCTCTTAAGATAACAATGCCCGGGCCAACCCCATATAAATCAGATAAAACGGTACCATGGAACTATGGTGGAGAAATCTACTACCATGGTGTCAAACAGATTGAACAAACTGCCGAAGAGGAGGGCTCCGAAGAGGACAATTCCGACATCAGTAACATTTCCGGAACAAGCAAGGTTACCCGTAGTGGAAGAATCTTTTCTCCAGAGATTGCTCCTCCAACAGCAGTCTTTGGACCCGTGGCCATTCCGAAGATTACCCCTACACCAGTGATTGTACCTGCAAGTGTACCAACCAACAAAGAAGACAATACAATTCCTATCCCTACTTCCACTGCTGAGAATAATGGAAAGAACGTTCAAGAGGAGCCTGTCCTGACGAAGGCTCAATCACTAGTTATACCTGAGACATCCAAGAAGGAGATGGAAGAAATCCTGAGGATCATTAAGAAAAGTGATTATGATGTGGTAGAACAACTGGGGCAGACCCCCTCCAAAATCCTTATGTTAGCACTGTTGCTGTGCTCTGAGGCGCATGCTAAAGCTTTGGTAAAATTTCTGAAGACGGCTCATGTACCGCAAGAGACGTCCGCGGATCAATTCCAAGAGTGTGTGGCCAGTCTGACAGCTGGCAATGGCTTGGGTTTCTCCGATGCTTACTTAACCCCCAAAGGGAGAAAACACAACGATGCACTACATGTCTCGGTGGAGTGTAGGGGGGCGACCCTAGCCCATGTCTTGGTTGATACTGAATCATCGTTAAATGTCTTGCCGAAGAAAGCCCCGGATAGGTTGGATTGTGAGGGGCTGACTTTAAAACCCAGCAACATAATTGTGAGAGCATTCAACGGCTCTAAAAGGATGGTCCATGGGGAGGTGGACATCCCGATCAAGGTGGGAAATCAGACGTTAAATTCAACATTCTACGTGATGGACATTCGTCCTTCCTACTCTTGTCTGTTGGGACGCCCCTGGATCCACAACGCCGGTGCTGTCACCACCACTTTGCATCAGATGCTCAAGTACCCCATCCAAGGGAAGATCATAACTGTCCATGGGGAGGAGGAGTATATGATTAGTCATCATAATTCCTTCCGTTATGTGGAGTTAGATGGCGAGTTCATTGAGACCCCTTTCCAACATTTTGAAGAAGTTTCCCCAGAAATAGCGGCGACCAAGGCGGTATCCTCAACTCCTGTGATCACAAGACCTTCACCTCGGATAACCTCTCTCAAGGATGCAAAGGCAACAGTGGAAGAAGGCGGATCCACCATCTGGGGACAGCTACCAGACATTCCCTACAAATCATACAAGTTCGGCTTGGGGTTCACCTCAACTGCTCAGAAGGCCGTGCGCCGCACCCGTGCGGAGGGACACCTGTGAAGATCAGTCACCAAGGGGTTAATGCACTAGAGGACAGTGAAGAAGAGGGAAGCTTGGAAGACTGGATATTCCCTACTGTCGGTGGAGGACTATGCAACTGGGAAGCCAAAGACTTTGTTCCGATTACTTTCATACCGCAATAATTTATCTTTTACATTTATGTTGGACTTGTAATAATTCACAAACAATTCGTACTTTTTCAGCCTTGTGTCTTACCCGAGGCACAATGGTCCATTTGTAAGGGTTCTTATTTCATTTTCATATGTCATTTCAATGAATCATGGACACTTTTTCATATATAAACCTTTTGTGCTCATTATCTTTCTTTTACATTTTGTTGTTTTAAGATGGCTATACCCTTACACACACCCACACTCACAAATGCAGGTACCCTTTCATTCCGGATCCCATGGGTAACGATACTGCTATAGCCTTCAGTGACTCTGAAGATCTGATCTAACAAGCCAAATACGAAGGTGAGGAAGATTGTGAGGTGTCAAGGGAATTGGCTAGACTTCTACAACAAGAGGAAAGGGCTATTCTGCCTCATGAGGAGCCGTTGGATACAATCAACTTGGGTACTGAGGAAGACAGAAAGGAAATCAGAGTGGGTGCCAATCTAGAGTCGAGTGTCAAGGAGCGCCTAATTCAGTTGTTGCATGATTATGTTGAAATCTTTGCCTGGTCATACAAAGACATACCGAGACTCGATACAGACATTGTGGTACACCGTCTACCCACTAAAGAAGATTGTCCACCAGTGAAGCAAAAAGTCCTCCGCATGAGACCTGACATGTCAAAGAAGATCAAATAAGAAGTTATGAAGCAGTTCAATGCTGGATTTCTGGTTGTTACTTCCTATCCACAATGGGTTGCTAACATAGTTCCCGTGCCTAAAAAGGATGGCAAAGTGAGAATGTGCGTGGATTATAGATACTTAAAGAGGGCCAGCCCTAAAGATGATTTTCCACTTCCACACATCGACATCCTGGTTGACAATACTGCCCGGCACAAAGTATTTTCTTCCATGGACGGATTCTCAGGCTATAACCAGATCAAAATGGCACCTGAGGACATGGAGAAAACTACTTTTGTCACACAATGGGGTACGTTCTACTATAAAGTGAAGCCATTCGGACTGAAGAATGTCGGGGAAACCTATCAATGCGCCATGGTATCTTTGTTTCATGATATGATACATCATGAGATAGAGGTCTACGTAGATGACATGATAGCCCAATCACAAACTGAAGAAGAACATCTTGATCACTTGCAAAAGCTGTTCGTCAGATTGAAGGAATACAAGCTCAGGTTGAATCCAAACAAGTGCACATTCGAAGTCCGGTCCGGTAAGCTCTTAGGTTTCATTGTCAGCAACAAAGGCATCGAGGTTGATCCTGCCAAAGTCAAAGCGATACAAGAAATGCCTTCTCCTCACACTGAGAAGGAAGTCAGAGGTTTCTTGGGATGTCTAAACTACATTGCTAGGTTCATTTCTCACCTAACATCTACTTGTGAACCAATCTTCAAGCCGTTGAAGAAAGATCAGGTAGTTAGATGGAATGATGACTGTCAAATTGCTTTCGATAAAATCAAGGATTATTTGCTAGAGCCTCCTGTCTTAATGCCACCCGTCGAGGGAAGACTGCTAATCATGTATCTAACCGTCCTAGAGAATTCAATGGGGTGCGTACTGGGGAAGCATGATGAGTCTGACCGAAAAGAGCATGCCATTTATTACCTTAGCAAAAAGTTTATCGACTGTGAAACAAGATATTCACTGCTCGAGAAAACTTGATGCGCTTTGGTATGGGCTGCTCGCCGGCTAAGGCAGTACATGTTGACTCATACCACTTTGCTGATATCTAAGATGGATCCGATCAAATACATCTTCGAAAAGCCTTCTTTATTTGTAAGGATAGCTAGATGGCAGATGATCCTAACGGAATAGGACATACAGTACACTACCCAAAAAGCTATAAAGGGTAGTGTGCTAGCTGATCATCTGGCCCATCAAGCTGTAGAAGATTATCAATCCATGAAGTTTGACTTCCCTGACGAAGACATCATGACATTGGACAATGTTGGAGATTTCAGACCATATAACGGACCTGAACAAGGATCCCGATGGACCCTGTACTTTGATGGGGCATCCAATGCGCTTGGTAACGGTATCGGTGGTGTGCTTATATCTCCGGAAGGATGCCATACTCCTTTCACCGGAAGACTTTGCTTCAACTGTACGAACAACATGGCAGAATACGAAGCATGCATCTTTGGACTCAAGGCTGCCATAGACTTGGGAATCAAATCTTTAGTTGTGTTTGGGGATTCAGCTTTGGGCGACTTGGGCAAAAAAGGGTTTCCCGGTGGACTGAAAACCCGAAAGGGCGGTCCAGGCAAAAGTTAGGGAATTAAACCGTATGACTATGTCTTGTCGGATCACTTTAAGGACAATCTCTTCACGGAAAAACTCATAGCTTCTGATCAATTCAATCATCTTCGAATGAAGCAACAAACAGACAACATATTCAGAGATACGGAGACTATAGCAGAATGGGAACCCCATGGGATTACTACACATAGCTATCTTTCTTTGTAAATTTTTCTTATTTATGACACCATCGTCTTACTAGGATGTCTGTCTCCTTTGTACAAAATACTTATTCAAAGTAAATACAAAGATATCTCTTTCAAAGTACAGAAAACTATTTGCCTTTTTCTTTACACTTGTGTTTTTATTTGCAAAAAACGTCCAATGATTCATTAATGAACATATGCATTTGAACATAATTACTGTTTACAAATAAACAAAGTGGAAAAGAATAATTACTGATAGATAGAAAGATTAGGAAAACGTCTTTAGGCTATTCCATGAGAAATCCCTACAGCACGTCATTAAGATCCCCAGCAGAGCCAAAACTTTGAACTACAGATCCCCAGCGGAGCTGAGACTACCAACTACTAATCCCCCGCGGATCCGAAACTTCAAACTATCAACCCACATCGGAAATCATCCAGTTTCTACAGGTTCCCCCAGCAAGTTGTCTTGAAGCCTGAAAATCAACCAGATAACAGTTAACTTTTGTTTCTCCCCAACCTAGGGTAACTCCCCAGTAGAATGGAAGACGACCGAAGCTCCTGAACTTTTTCCAAACAGGAATAAGCTTTTCCCCACAGAGTTTTTATTGCTTCTCGACAGAATAAAGACTCCCGCCAATAATCCCCAGTAGAAGTCATTGAAATTCTATAGATTCCCCAAGCAGATTCCTCAAGAAGTATATGGCATTACTCTCATAACGGAATCCTCAACAGGATTTATTTTCCTCAACAATACAGCAAATCAGCTTACATGCGCATACATTACATCCATATATCATAAACATTGATAAAGTACATATATGGCATTATGCATTTCATGCATCATAACCTTGTGCTTCAGCTAACATTTTATCCTTTATAGGATAAGATTAACAACTATCGTTTAACAATATGCAATCATGATACAGTACAGATACACTCTAGACACGGAAGTCATTCTGTTACTCATCCAGATTTCAATTCCAAGTACCGATACAGTACAGATACACTCCAGACACGGAAGACATTTTGTTACTCATTCAGACTTCAATTTCAAGATACAGTCTAAATAGGCTCCAGACACGGTTGCCATTCTGTCACTCATTCAGATTTCAATTCCAAGTACCGATACAGTACAAATACACTCCAGACACGGAAGTCACTTTGTTACTTATTCAGACTTAATTTCAAGATACATTACAAATACGCTCCAGACACGGAAGACATTCTGTTACTCATTCAGACTTCAATTTCAAGATACAGTCCAGATATGCTCCAGACACGGTTGCCATTCTTTCACTCATTCAGATCTCAACTTCAGGTACAATTCAGATACGCTCCAGACAAGGATGCCATCCTGATACTTATTCAAATTCCAAGTCCCGATACAGTACAGATACATTCTGGACACAAAAGTCATTTTGTTACTCATTCAGACCTCAATTTCAAGATACAGTCCAGATACGCTCCAGACACGGTTGTCATTCTGTTACTTATTCAGATTCAAGGACGGATACAGTTCAGATACGTTCCAAATACGGATACCATTCTGATGCTTATTCTTTTGATTTACAACAAACATTCTTGGATGGAATCTACAAGACCATCTCCAACAAGATTCTAACACCTCTCCGCATGGCATCTTTAAGCCCATTCCCTCAGCTACACCTTTGTGGAGTGCAAATTTATGGGCACTCTAGTGTCCAATCATCTTTTACCTTCGAGTCATGAACGGTAAAACTCGCCAATCTAACTCTTCAGGTTCAAGAAGATTGAACAGGGGCAGCTGTTGTACCCCAAAATTTACCCTCCCCTTTTTCATAGAAGACACAACCCTAGGGTTTCTCAGATATTCAAGCTGGATCAGAAATCGATTAGACAAATTCTCTTATGTGGTGGTAAATCAGCAATTAGGGTTTCTTGCAATTCTCAAAAGAAATGAATTCTCAAAGATCCAATTGGCTTTCACAGGTCTCCATGCTTCCTCAAGTTTACTGAAAAGATAATGTTTGTTCTCAGAGCATGGTTTGTTTGGGACAAGAGATGGAAGTTAAGACTGTCATGTAGGACACTCATGATTGTGGGATCCAGGTTGACTAGATGATTTGCGTCTTTTAAAACATTTGCTTGGTTAGGAAATGGAATATACATTGCGTGTTTGTTTGAAATGCAGTTACAAAATTGGTGGGATTACTTGGAGTTTAAGTTACCATACTGGAGTATTTTGTTTCAAGTATCTTGATTGGGAATTTCAAAAATCAAATAGGATGCGAGAAGAAATTACAAGTTATTGTTGGTAAAGAATTTCAATTGACACCAGAATATTTCATGCTACAACTCAAGATTTTTTTTCAATTTCAAACGTTGTTACAAAACAATGTATTATTTTAAATACTCTATGTTTTACAACTTATTGTATTTAAAAGATGAATTAGTACAACTATTGGATACAGTACAAGAATGATTTTCTCTACGTTACAAAGAAAATCCAAATAAATGTTTGGCCTAGGAGAATTAATCTATGCCTAAGCTTGACTGAAGTTCCTTTGCTTATCTCCAAGACTTCCATGCTTGCCGCAGATTCCTTGCCTTCCTTGCTTTGTCATCTCCATTTTACTCACATGAAAACAAAAGAAGAAAAAATAGTTAGTACAAGTTATTTGGGCATGAACAAAATTTTCCAAAAAAAAGTATTCATCATTAAGGTTAGCAAAAATGGAATCAGAATGCCATTATTCATCACAATTTTATTTCTCCTATTTGAAAATCACAAGAAGGTTACCCTTCTTGGTTCACAAAAAGAAAAAACAAGAAGAAATGCTACAAGCTGTCCAAACAGAAATGCTACAAGCTGTCCAAACAGAAATCCTACAAGCTGTCTAAACAGAAATACTACAAGTTGTCCAAACAAAGGCAAGCAAACTGTCCAAACAAAGGCAAGCAAACTGTCCAAACAAAAGGCAAGCAAATTGTCCAAACAGAATGATCACAAACTGTCCAAACAAAAGGCGCAAACTGAACCAAACAGAATTCCCAAACAGCATCACAAACAGCAGCCTCAAAAGCCAAACAAATAGCTTTGTCAAAACAACAAACAGCAATAACGAGGCAACAATATAGCAAACAACAAACAACATCAACAAAAAGCAGAAGTATGGCAACATAAGATGCTAAGTCAAACAAAAAAACTTGTTCAAGAAGCATAACATCATCACTTTCCATGAAAACCTTTCAGAATTGGAAAAAAAGGAAAAAGAGCAATTTGCTTTCTTATTGTCATTGAGAGAGAAGAGAGGAAAGAAGTCACCTAGGTTATTGGAGTGCACGGCTTTGCTGCCCTTCCTGCTACAAGTTGCATAGAATATGCTTAAAAACAAAACTACAACAAAAAGGCCATAGGAACAATATACTGAAAATATTCAATTGATGGGTTTCCCACCATTTGGAATATGAATTTAACAGAAGCAGGGCCAATATAACAGTGGGACAACTCTCAAGAAAAAGATAGAAACATTATCAAACTCAGAAAACTTGAACACAAGCATCCAACCTTCAAAAACCTATCAAACCTCAAAAACCAACATAAGCCTCAAACTGATAAACAAGCATCCAACCTTCAAAAAACCAAGCCTAAAACCAAAACCAAATCAGTAACATATCCAAAACCTGTAACAAAGCCAAAGATCCCAAACAAAATCCCAAAGCAACAAAAAACATATACACAAGTCTCAAACTGTCAAAATCCCAAACCTGATCTAAACCAAAAATAGAGTCAACTATCAACAAACTCATCAAACCTGTAACAAAGCCAAACATACCAAAACCTGTCAAAAACTCTCAATACCAAACACTGTAACCAAGACCTGTTAACTCCCAAAAATAGAACACACAAGTCTCAAACTCAAAGAAACTGTCAAAGTCTCAAACCAAACCAGTAACATCATCCAAAAACCTGTAAAACTCCAAACTTGTGCCCAGTTTCACAAGCTCAAAACACCATTTAACCATCATAAAAAAACAGAAAATACAGTAGCAAAGCCCCAAAACCTAAGGCCAATTAACCATCCAACAAAACAATCACAAAAATCCCAAAATCCAAAAAACTGTTAATCATCATCAAAACAACCAAACCAACTGTTACCTATCAAAAAGATCTCAAACCAGAAAAGCAACACATTCGTCCTCACCATTTCCCCTCGTACAACTCCGGCCACCATGAAACACGGTCACCGTCTCGCTTCTCCCTTTCTAAATCATAGAAAGAACTCCAACAGGTATGGATTCTTCATCTTTCTCATAATCACATTTCTCTGCATCTAAAATCATGAGTTTAATTAGCAGAAAACATGAACAAGATATAAAGAAACCATTGAAATCGTTAAGTTTCGAAAAATAACAGAATCTTACCCCTTTTTTTCAAAGAACGTTGTTAGTATTTGATTAGGGAGGCGAGGACGACCGTATTCCGGCAACAAAGAGTTCAGAGAGGTCGGTGGTGAACCAAATTCGCTTCTTTAGGATTCAAATCCGAAATTAGGGTTTTCAAAGAGATACGAGTCATGGTGAGATAAAGATGAAGAGAGTGATTTCGTTCGCAAAAAGAAATAGGGATGGATAGTGAGTTTGCCAAGGATGATACGGAGATTAAGCGAAAGAGATGAGAGCGGCGCCGCTGTGAACAGACACCCTAATTCCATTTTTCCCCTTAATCCATAATTAAACAGAGTTAGAAAGTTTGGGCTCGTTTGTCATTGAAACCCCTAAGCCCATTTTTCATTTTACTGATTTCATACCCCCCCCCCCCTTGGCCTGTTTTTTAGTGTTACAGCAAAAGAGTAATTTAACTCTTTGGGCCTCACATCTCATTCACCTAAGCCCACTGCATTTTTTAGTTTAATTTGTTTTCTTTTACATTCTTTTTTATTATACAATTTCTAATATAACTTAAAATATTTTTATTATATTGATTTAGGTTTTTTGTGATTAATTTTTATCATTTTTTTTATAAACTTATTTTTATTAATTTTTACATTTAATAAAACATCAAAAAAATTAATTTAGTTTGTTTTCTTTCTTTAAATTTATTTATATAATTAATAAAATACAAAATAATAAAGAATATAATTTAATCAATTATTTTTATTTTAGAATGAGTTTTGCTTTTCTCTTTTCAAATAAATACTTAACATTTCATACTTTGTTGATTTTATCTCATGGATTATCATAGCTTTAATTAAATCGCACAAAATTCAATTTGGTTGTATTGTTTGATATTTGGACCTTCCTATCTAATTTGATTCACCCCCATTTGTAAAAATTGTACCCCCATTCCCGAACATTTTGTAAAAGCGTAGAATTTCAATTCCCACAATTTACTGTTTTCCATATACTGTATAGTAACTAGGCGTGTATGGCAAGATTCAAAAATCAATCGCTAGATGACCTAATCAAAGAATAAAATAACTTGAAACCAACGCACTTTTTCACACGCGCACCTCTAGGATAACCTCGCTCGTTGCCTCAGAAATACAATCATGTCCCTCGAATATGGGACACTTTAGCAATGACCCTTTGATAAAAAAAGATCGAAGTCCCTCGATGACCCTCGATGTTACCTTCGATTAAAATGATCTCGTCCCTTACAAAAATTGCTAAAGCGTCTCACAAGTTACCTTCAATGATTGTAAAATTGACCCATTTCTGTCCCTTCACATCCAACAATGGAGCTTCTTACCAAATGAATGGTAAGATAGCACCATTAAAAGGAAGAAGAAAAGAACAACTTAAGACCTTTCGAGTAGATAGATTCGTTCTTAGTTACTCGCTTGCTTACGATAAAAACTCTTTACACCTACACTTTCATTTCAAAACATTTTCAAAAAGACAAAATGTTTTGTATATGTTCTTATAGAGACGAGAACCATTGCAAAACCTCTTTTCAAAACACTTTTTGAAACACGATTCACAAACACATCTTTGAACCACTTTTCGAAACAAAACTTTGTATACGTTCTTATAGAGACGAGAACCATTACAAAGACATTTTTTCAAATATTTTCAAAGCCCACACCACAAGCACACTATCAAATGAAAGCAAGTGATCTAAACAAGTAACTAAGAGCACATGGAAAACCATGGATGAAAAGGGTGATAATACCTTCCCTTTTCATAATCTACCCCCCGAACCCGAGAAATAATCTAGAAAGGTCTTTCCTGTGCTTTTTTACCTTTCCTTTTGGATAAAAGAAAAGTCGGTGGCGACTCTTGCTAACCGCACAAGTGCAATCGAAATGCAAAACATCAAGTCAGTTCTCCCACCATATCACACATACAACTAACTCTTTACCTTTTCAAGAAATATCAGTCAATAGATGAATATCATCAATAACTTTCAAGCAGTTCCAGATTAATTCCTGAAACAAGACAGAGCAACTATCTGTTAACAACATAGTGAAGATTAATTCCCGAGACAGGACGGGGAAACTATCTTTCTTTCTCTTTGGTCAGATTAAAGATCAATTCCTGAAACAGGATGGGACAACTATCTTTATCACCAATGGTATGAACTCTCGAAGCAGGACAGGTTTACCAACAAACTGATTGTAGTTCAATTCCTGAAACAGGACACAGAGACTATCTATGTGAACAAATTAAAGATTAACTCCTGAAACAGGATGAGAAAACTATCTTTCTTTCTCTTTGGTCATATTAAAGATCAATTCCCGAAACAGGACGAAGCGACTATCTTTATGACCAATGGTATGAACTCTCGAAACAGGACGAGTTTACCAACAAACTGATTGTAGATTAATTCCTGAAACAGGACGAGGAGACTATCTACGTGAACAAATTAAAGATTAACTCCCAAAACAGGAAGGGGAAACTATCTTTCTTTCTCTCAAGTCAGATTAAAGATCAATTCCCGAATTAGGACGGGGCAACTATCTTTATCACCAATGGTATGAACTTCCAAAGTAGGACAGGTTTACCAACAAACTGATTGTAGATTAATTCCCGAAACAAGACGGAGCGACTATCTTTATCACCAATGGTATGAACTCCAGAAATAGGATGGGTTTACCAACAAAATAATTGTAGATCAATTCCCGAAATAGGACGGGGCGACTATCTACATGACAAGTAGCTGTTCAAACAACTTTCCCATAGGTTCATTCTGGAAAGCACTCTTCAGATACAGTCGAGCATAGACTCATTCTGATACTTCTATCAACAATTACCTCTGGATGGCATCTATAAGCCCATCTCCGATAAACTCTCCATCATCTCTCCAAATGGCATCTTTAAGCCCATTCTTGATACAATCAACAAACAGTTCTATTTCATGCACAAAAGAGTTCAAATTTCTAGGCACTTAAATGTTCAATCATCTTCCACCTTCAAGTCACGAATGAAGGACCCACCAATTTAACTCTTCAGGTTTAAGAATATTGAACAGGGGAATTTGTTGCACCCCAAAATTTTCCCTCTCTTTTCTCAAGACATGTATCACCAAAAATATTCAATGACTCAAGCTTGCACAAGTTTTGACTAGGTCAAACCATCTTCTAAGCGCTAAGGTCACAAATTAGGGTTTCGAATAAAGTTGACTGATCATTGACTTTTTACCTAATACATGACCTAATGGCTTAAAGCATAATCTCAAGGACTCAAATACGACATGTTGACCTAATTTCATGGCTCAAATCATTTCTCGGGATCAAAGGTTTGATAGTTGAAATTTGGATCAACTGACGAAAAGTCAACTGATACACAAAAAGTCAAACTTTGACTTTTTGGTTAACATTGAATTTCAAAAAAAAATCAAAATTCATCAAGACATTCAAAAATATTAAGCTTGATCATCAAGAAATCAAGAAAGTCAAAAGTCAAACTTTTCAAGACTTATAAATTTTTCCAAGTGTTTTGTACATGATAAATTCATTACTTCATGGCATTTTTTCACCAAGGTGCAAGATGATTCAAAGGAAACTTTCAACATGAAAGTTGTAGATCTTGATGAATTATACAACTTTGTATTTGAGAGTTGATGTCCAAAAAATTCTTAGATTTGAAGATATGAGTCCATGAAGTCATGCCATTTTTATCTAACACTTAGAGAAATTTTCAACAGGTTTTGGTCAGTTTTTATCTTAACTTCTTGGCCAATTTTTATCAAGTTCCAATTTGATTTAGCAAAAGTGGAAAAAATGAAGGTTATATATGATGTTCCAAGCTTTCCAAAACCTCCAAGAGTATAAATTTATCATACTTGAGCTAGGAGATTCAAAGGCATGAAGTTGTGCATCCATTCTTGAAACACAAGTCATTTTGTGATGAACATGAGATCAAATCTTCATGCCATGCTGCATAATCCCATGTTTCAGGCCTTATAACTTGCAAATCTCACCATAATTTAATGATTACACCTACTCTTGAGATATTACCCAAGTGTTTGAGCCATTGTCCAAAAGATCTTTCCATTTATGGCATAAAGGCACCATTGCTATTCTTGAAAAACAAGCTTTTTGGTACAAAATTTGTCTTTATCCCATACCTTGCTTACTTATGATTATACTCCACCATAAATCATGGAAAGTAGCCCCTCTATACCAGTAACTTTGGTACTTCATCTTGGGACCATGGAAGATTTGACATAAATTGATATTTGCATTCCAACCAAACCATAATTTATTATCTTGCAAATCTGATTACTTCAACTCTCTAAACCTTTTCTCTGTGAATAGAGAGGCCATTTACAAGCTAAGAGGCCTGATTATTGTGTGTTGAAAAAGCTCTCAAAATCCTTTCACTCACAAAACCTCCATCTTTGAGCTTTGAAGTCCAAATCTTTGAATCTCCCATACCTTGCAAGTTTATCCAAACAAACCACCCAAGTACTTCATATACATCATATAGAAGTTGTCCAAACACAAGAGCGACTTCTGTAACATCACTACCACCATCTTCCAAACTCAAAAACAGTACTTTGCAACTTGACTTCTCCAAGACAATACAACAACTCTCAATCAAAACTAAGCATTGCTTTAGCTTCCTATAGGTCCATTGAATCTATTTTGATCATTACAACACCTTGAAAGGTACTCTAAATCAAAACACTAATTTAAGTTTTAAGGTAAGTTTTCTTGACTTTGAACTTTTCATACAAACATCATTAGTGGTTCATCCCCCACTTGTAATTTGTATCCCTATCCCCTAAATGATGTAATAACATAGAATTTTAAACTTCTGCATTTTATCGCTTTTAATATTATTGCTAGTAATTATGGTTTGTATGGAAAGACTTAAAATCAACAAGTAGACAACCCTAATTCAAGACAAAAATGCATGAAAATAAAAACCCTTTGCACACTTGCACATCTAGGGTTAAACCACACTTGTTGGCTTAGAATAAAATAGTCATGTCCCTCTAACGTGTGATACTTTAGCAATGACCCTCGATTACAAGATCGTAGTCCCTCGATGACCCTTCGATGTTGCCTTTGGTAAACGATCTTAGACCCTTATGAA
The DNA here is from genome assembly GCA_948472305.1 of Vicia faba. Classification (NCBI taxonomy): domain Eukaryota; kingdom Viridiplantae; phylum Streptophyta; class Magnoliopsida; order Fabales; family Fabaceae; genus Vicia; species Vicia faba. The sequence goes on from OX451738.1 coordinate 1,068,919,878, forward strand.
AAATTACTAAGGTATCCTACAATGTTGCCTTCTATGACTATACAATGACCCACGCTTGTCCCTTCACATCCAATGATAGGGCTTCTTACCAATCAATGGTAAGATAGAAATATCTAAAGGAGGAGGAAAATACCAAAGACTTCTTGAGTAGGTAGAACACTCGTAGTTTCTTGCTCACAAACAAAACCATTTTTACACCTCACACTTTCAAAACATTCTTCAAAATAAACATCTCTTTGAAATATTTTAAAAAGTCAACACTTTGTATACATTCTTATAGAGACGAGAATCATTACAAAGTTCGCCTAAACTAAGGCCCTTTTCAAAAATAATTTCAAACAAACACAAACACATTTCACAAAGAATTTCAAAGTGAGCTAGAAACTAAGAGCCCGTAGATAACTACAGATGAAAAAGGTTCTAACACCTTCCCTTTTCATAACCTACCCCCCGAACTCAAGAAAAATTCTCAAAAGGTCTTTCCTGTTCTTTTCAACCTTTCATTTATTGGATAAAAGAAAAGCAGGTGGCGACTCTTATTATCCGCAGCAATTACGATAAAACGCAAAGCACACAAAGTCAGTTCTCTCACCGTACTACACTTTGCTACTAACCAAGTGTGTGAGTGTTGTAGTCATGTATTATTGAGATACATTGCTACCTGTATCTCTTGCATGTTGGACGCCTGATTCAGAATTAACATTCGAAGAGGAAATTGAAATTTTTAAAGCATATAGGAGTGGGGTAAGACTGGCGAAAGTTACAGTTTGAATATGTGAAACCAGAAGAAGAGTGCATAACATCAGATGACAAAGATATGGTAAGAATAGAAGAATTTGAGGTAAACAATAATGATGGGGAATAAGAAATAAGGAAACTTGATGATGGTCGAGTTTTGGATGAAACTACAACTTTGCCAATTTGTGAAGATATGGACATCCAACCAGAAAATATTTAACAAGAGCCCCCCTAAAAACTATTTTCACATCAAGGCAGATGAAAGACAAGAAATTGACAAAGTATTGGATTTCAAGTATGTCTTGTTCAATAAAATCAAGCTGAAAATGATTTGGAAGTGTTGTACCCAAAAATTTACCCTCTTTATTTTCATTATTACATACACACATATCATTGGTTTTATGGTCATGGAATCAGGGTATATTTAGCAAGCTTCGTCAGGTTACAAGTGACGTTTATTTCCCCAATGGATGTTCTCAGAGTATTTTCCATGCTACAGATCGGTTCGCCGTTTCGCAACGATTCAGGGTTCAAAGATTCACAAGTCCAACCCGGCGCGTCATATTCAGGGGTTCTTTCGCCAAGATATCCCTGATAACATATTCTCAAATTCAGGTTCGTCTCGAGAGCCAATTCTTTAAAGAAGGTCTCCAAATGGGCGATTTTTCTCGAAGAAATATGGTGAAAAAGTGTGCTAAAAGTGCAGTTTTTACGCACTAAAAAATTCATAACTTGAAGATTGTGGCTCGTTTTGAACCTGTTCTGGTGGCTAAAATTCCGTCTTGACGTCATCTACGTTTTCATCTTATGTCTGGAAGCCAATTTCGATCAGAAGGTCTTCAAAAATGCGAATTTATCAAGTATTTTCATACAGAAAATTTGTGACAGAAGTTTATTTGCGTCATGTTCAGAAAATCATAACTTGGTCGATTTTCATCGTATTGAGCTGGTTCTGGCACCAAAATTTCACAAATTGAGTTGGAAACATTTTCATAGGAGGTATCAAGTTTGAACGGAATCCAAAAGGCCTTCGTTTTTTGCCCAGAGTGCGCGTGACGCGCTGAAAATCCTGAATGTTGAATAGTATTTCATCTGGGTCGAAACTTCGAAAATTCATAACTCAGTCAATTTTTATCGGATCGGGCCCATATTTTTACACAAGGTCACTGACTCAGAGATATACAACTTTGCTTCCAAAGTCGAGGCTGAGTTTTGCTCCGATCAATACCAGTTTTTTTATTGAAGAACGTGTTAGAGTTGACACTGGAGCCCAAAAATTGTTTGTCAGAGGCAAAACTTCAAAACTTCATAACTAATTCACCGTTTATCCGATTGATCCTATTTTCAGACAAAAGTTTGTTCTCGATGTCGGCTACATTTTGTTTTCACATTTCAACTTCAAATATTGTATTTAAGTCCCTACGATTTATCCTAGAACGTGTCAGACTCAAGTGAATAAAAATCTGCACTATTGCTTGTGGTTATTGGAGGCCCAATTGCACATCCAAAGCCCATATCTTTGCTCTAATTTCTATTATATAATATCATTCTTTTCACATAAACAGGACCAAAAAAAAACCTTGTCATAACCTTGTCAAAATATCAAATTCTTTCAAGAACCCTAGAAATCTTGAAATCCTTGTTACAAACTCCCATCTCACTACAAACAAGCCATCCTTATTACAAACTCCCATCTCACTACAAATAAGCCATCTCATTCTCCAGTAAGGGTAAGGATGGTTTGATCTCCATGATCAAAAGAGTGTAGAAGCATTCATACATGTCGTATCGGTTTTAACATTACAAAATTTCATATATTTGCTTTCTTTGTATTTCATGATATATTAATTTATTAATGTGTTCATGAGATTCAACGTTGCAGATTTAGACCATCTAATGGTCCCATGCAGAGTTATTACAAAATGCTGAGGTCGGATCATAACAACAACCAATGCATGGCAAGACAGACATCCTGAGGAGGCTAAGGGTGTGGGTTCAACATCCACCCCTATTGGTTTTGGTTTTCTTCCATTCTATTTATCCTTTTACCTATTTTCCTTTCTGTTTAAAACTTTTTTCATAAAACCTAACATTTTTCACAAACCTTTGATTTTTCATAATAAACTCGAATAATTAATTTTAAAATTTTTTTTAAATTTAATTTTAGGTTTTAAATAGGTTCAACATCCACCCTCATATTTTCATTGTTTGTTTTTGGTTTCTAACCAATTTGTCTTTTCCAACCCTAAATTCATTTAACCACAAAACTTTTTTCACAAACCTTTTTTTTTACAAAAAAAATACCTAATTTAATTTTTAGGTTAATTAATTTTAGGTTTTTTTAAACTTTTTTTTCAAAATTAACCTTTTTTTAATTCAAATTAATTAGGTTTTAGGTATTTTAATTAACTTTTTTCAAAATTAACATTTTTTATTAATTAAAATTAATTAGGTTTTTTAGGTTTATTTAATAAATTATCATAAATCATTTTTCATAAAAAAATCACCAAAACATTTTCTTTGCTATTTTCGTCTTATTTTTATTTTCCTAGATAAAGTGTATAGGACGCGTTCAATTGTAATAGCGCCGCTTTATTTTTCCCGCTTTTTTTTTATCATTATCATGTAATTGCTTCTGGGATGTAATAGTTTTAGGATTTCTTTTCCACACTCTTCACTATTATGTAACTGCCCCAAAGCTCTGTAATAGCCTAAGTTTACATTTCCTCTTTTACCTTCAGCTACTATATTTTATGCAATGCTTAGATTAATAGGATTATATAGAAAGATAAAAATGAACGATAGAAAACCCTAATTGCAAGATAAATAACCGAACTGAATCATTTGCAGACTCGCACCTCTAAGGTAACCTCACTTGTTGCCTTCGGAAAAACAATGGGCATGTCCCTCGAATGTATGGATACCCTTAGCAAAGACCCTCAGTTAAAATAATCATAAATATCATGGTCCCTCGATGTCCCTCGAAGTTTCCTATGGTATATGATCTTGTCCCTCGATGTTACCTACGAATATATGATGACAGTCCCTTCGAACTGCTAAGGTATTCCTACATGTTGCCTTCAATGACCATAATGATGACCCGCGCCCGCCCCTCATACATCCAAAGATAGGGCTTCATGCTAACTAATGGTATGGATAGCACTATCCAAAGGAAGAGGAAAAATAAAAGAACAACCTTGAGTGGGTAGTTACTGTTAATTTCTTGCTCAAAACTTAAAACACTTTTTCACACCCCACACTTTCAAAAACATTTTCAAAACGCTTTATCAACACTCTTGAGGACTGATACAAGAGTTATCATAAAGCAAGCTGCCTTACTATTGGCATTTTAAATACTTTTTTAAAACACACACACAAAGCAAATTTTCAAAAGTGAGCAAGAAATTAAGAGCTCGTAGATAACTACGGATGAAAATGGTGCTAACACCTCCCCGTTCCATAATCTACCCCCCTTTCTCAAAAAATCTCGAAAAAGGTCTTTTCTGTTCTTTTCACCCTTTCCTTTGTTGGATAAAAGAAAAGTCGGTGGGTGACTCTTGCTTACCGCAACATTTGTGAACAAAAATGCAAAACCAGTATAACAGTCGGTTCTGCCACCGTATCACAGAAAGCAACATCATTAGTACTTTAAGTTCCTGGGGTTGCTACCAAACAAAATATAAAAAAGATGATGTGTTCTTTGTGTCATCTATGTCACCCTAACAAGGGGAATGAACCGTCAAGCCATGCGATGTTAAAAAGGGAGCCTTACTGGTGAAAGCTAGGAGGCAACAACTGCTGTTTCGTTTCCCTGTGTGAGTCACCTTCCTCGCGCTTGTTCTCAAACATTGGGGTCAATGTTTAGTTCAAGTTTGAGGGGGTTTGTTTTGTTATTTTCTTTTAGTTGTTGTTTCTAGTCATGTGAGTTTTATTTTTTTTTCATGTTAGTTTGCTTTGTGTTGTTTTGTTTACCATGTGTTACATGTTGATTGTGATTTATCGGATGATTGATGAACTAGTAGTGAGAGGATGAAAAATGCAACCCAGACTTTCTCCCTAGGAACCCCTGAAAGCTGATACAGCCAAAAGTAATTATTGGAAACAACTTGATGACACCAGACTGAGATTGAAATTAGATACACCAGAACCGAAAAAATAACGACATTACACGAGAAGTACTTTGGAATATGTAAGATCTGCCCAATGGTGCGTGTACAAAAAGCCAAACACAAAATTATTATCATGAGATTTTAATCAGGTATGACTTTATCACTCTAAATTTGTGTACATCCTACTCACATAACACTACAGGATAAAACACACTGAGGAGTTGTGTTTCTATATACCACTGAGCTTTTCTAGCCATCCCATTATTATGTTTATCCATTGTTAACCCCTGTTGAGCCGGTATCCCATTGTTTGTTATAACCACATTTTTTCCTGAACCTATCTTTAATAAAAAAAGAGAGATTTATGTGGCAGAAGTGGACTATGTCTTTCAGGACATTGCAAAATATCAGAATTATCATGTCAACTTTGCTAAATTTTAACTTACTTTGTTTCAACCAGTTTTTTACACAACTAAAAGTTTTTACTCTTGGTGAACTGAATTTTAAACCAAGCACATGTTTAATACTACCCAGATAAACAAACGTTTAAGGAAAGCTTTTTCATTTGTGCAGGAAAACATTCAAAAAGGTAAGTTCACACACATCAAAGAAATCTAGGCGTTCCAAAGATACTTTGAAACTGTCTATGATCTAACTAATATTAGTCGAACTATTTTTGACACAACAAAAACTTTGAAAGAGAAATTTACTAAAAAACTTCCAAGCCTAAAAGTTACCTCTTCTATAAAGCCTGAACATAGGTATGAACTAGCTTTTCGATTACAACCACCAAAATTTCCAAAATTACCAAATGCCGACTTTGGTTTAACATTTTATCCGCCTTATCCAAATTGGTTTACTTGTGGAAATATTTTTAACATCCTAAAAAATTATGCTCAAAAACCTGCTAAGAGAGTGGTTTCGACTAAGCATACTCTGGACAGTTTCAAAGGTTTCCTTCACTATGACCTATCAACAGTCTCTATTGTATATAATACATATGAAGGTATGGAACCAAAGGATTCCTTGATCCTTTCGATTGTCCTTTCAAAGCTTACTCAATATTATTCATTTAACCAACTGTCAAATGCATGTCTATTGTTAGCTGTCGAGAGGAAAATAGTCAAGAAAGAAAAACCTGGATCGAAGGCAAGTTCAACTTCCAATCAAACTACTACTACTACAACCACCAAAGGGCTTTCTTCCGCACAATACAAATCCTCAGACAAACCAAAATCGAAGAAAATCAAGGTACGATTTTTAGAAATAAACTTCCTCAAAATCCCTTACCCAATGCTTAATTATGAAAATTTTCAGGCTAGTGGTCTCCCACTAAAATCTTCAGGAAAAAGGAAGGGTGATAACAAAGATTTGGTGACTGTTGAAGACGAAGAAGACAACAATGAAGATATTCCTCCTACTCCTTTCAAAACCAAGAAGAAAAAGAAGAATACCAAAAAATATGCTGACAGTCCTGTAGCAGTGAAAATCAAAGATCAAGCTATAAATTAACTTGACTCGCAAATAACCAAGAGTCGCCGCCGTGCTTTATTATTTCCAAGGGGAAAGGGAAAAGAGCAAAATAAAACTCTTAAATATGCAATGTAAAGTAATACTTAAAAGTAATAAAAATACAATGTATTTTTTGAAAGAGATCGAAGGTTCGGGGGTTGGTTATACAAAGGGAAGGTATTAGCACTCAATGCATCTGCGGTACTCCGCAGGAACCTTTTAAAATATCTGTTTTTTTGGTTAAAATTGCTTATTTGGTTAAAATGGGTGTGAATGAGATTTTGAAGATACGACGATCTAATATCGAGGTTTTGGCTTAAAAGGGGTGTTTACAAAATAGATGGTGTAGGTGAGAAAAGAAGTATTTTTTACAGATTTTGCACCCGCCGCGGTTGTGAACCTTTAGTGCCTACGTACCACCTTTCGTGCAATAGGGGATCAGGGCACTCGTAGTTCTTCTATTTTTTTTTGAAAGATTATGTTCTAGTTAATTTTAAGAAAACAAGACATCATCGTCATATCTGAGTGAAAAACATACTTACTCCCCACGATTATGAGAAAGGAGAATTTGCGTCATCTCAAAATGGAGGATATGGCTAGGATTTAAAATCAACAAAACCTCACTCAACACCTAAGTGGAAAATATCTCACTTCACTATATATCATAGAAGTATAGTAGTTTTCATCACTACCAAAGATTAACAAGAGTCTAGTCTTTTGAGAAGAAGTTTTAAAATAAAACGCCAAAGCGACAAAATAGTTTGAATAAGGTTAATAACTTTTAGTCTTATAAAAAGATGTAAAATTATGATTAAATTGATTAAAGTTTAATTAAGAAAAATGGTTTTGAAAATGCATGGATCGAAGTCCAAGTTTATTGTTAAAGCAGCTCAAGTTAGAAAATGAGAAGAGTTTCGAAAAGAAAGTTTTAAAGAAGATATGAGGAGGTTGAGAAACTATACTATGTATATACAGTAAAAGCTAAGGTAAGAGACGGTCTAACCAATAAGAAGTCCACGCTTGACATAGAGAAGTCAATATAGAATTCTCATCCTTTGGATTAAAAACCAAACAAACATAATAAAACCAAACCTCAGGTGAAATAAACTTCAGATGAACTTGTGCCTCAGATAAAAAATAAGAATCAAAGAAAGTCTTCAAAAAATTTGACAGAGTAACGACTGTATATAGAGGAATTCCCAATCCTATATAAAGCATAGAAATCAGAATAACCTGCACACAGAGAAATTCAGACAACATAACAACAGAGTAACAAGGTATCCAAGTATCAAAATCCAAGATGAGTCTCAAGTATTTATTCAAGTTTGATTATTAAACACAAAGTAATGGTCCAAGTGGACAAAGGAAAAAGATGCATAAACATAAACATACATCCAAGTGGACAAAGAGAAAAGTGCGGAATCATAAACATGTGTCCAAGTGGATAAAGGGAAAAATGTGAAATCATAAACATGTATATGAAACATAAATGCTAAAAGTAAATGAAATAAAGTAAATGCGGTAAATAAAGTGCGGAAATTAAAGTTGCGAAAATATAAATGATATTAAAGTAAGTTAGTACAATATAAAGTTAATGTTAATGATTAATAATCCGATTTAGGAGAAATGTGACTTCATGTAGAGCATAGAATATATGGATCCCTACATGTGAGAGAAATGACACTTTGAAGCTCATTCTCTTTTACATGTAGAACAATTAACAAATATGGAGGATCAAGACAAAGTCAAGGAAGATACATTATGACAAACTTATCATCAATCTCAAGTACCTTGAATAATCAAATGACCATTTAAAGGTAGATTAGAAATGATGAAAGTTCATCAAATATCCAACAACCTTAGATAAACTAAAAAAGCTCAAATGCTTTTCAAATTGATCCAAATAAAAATAAAATAGATAAAGAAGAATAAGATGAAATCTATAATAAAAATAATAAAAATGTCATAACTTTCTCATTTTTTTCATGAAATTAAGCAAATGAATAATGAAAATTCATCTATTCAATCTCACGAACAAATGTCCATACTCAAAATAAGTAAATAAAAAAATTACAGGAAAAAAATAAATAATTAAACAACAATAAATCACTTTTTCTTTTGGAGGTTCAAGAACACTTTTCTACTCTTGATTTTGAATCAATAGAGTTTCCTTGTAAAATGCTAATAATTATGGTACTAAATAAATAAAGCAAGAGTAAAATGCAATAGAATTAAATAAAGAACAAGCATAAAAGCATATCTATTAATAAAAGGTAGAAATAACTTGAAAGAAAATGAAGAGAAAAAAGAAGAGATTTTTGGCTTAATTTTATTGAACTATTGGTGGTCCAAAATGAGAGAAGAGAAATCTTATTTATAGTGTGAAGGATGAGAAAATTTGAATGAAAAGTGTGGGAAGATTTAATTTTGAAATTTGAATTTTTTTTGTGTGTAAAGAATGAATGACATGAGAAATATGGTATAAGTGTGTAATGAAATTTGAAATTGGAAGGAAATTATGTGGCAATCCATGTGATGTTGCAAGAATAAATATGGATTTTGATAAAAAATAAGAATGAAGGGTGAGGATTGAATGAGAGGAAAAGTGAAATTTGTAACTTTGTGGTACCAAAATTGGTTTTTTTCTTTCTTTCATATTTTGAATAAAACAATAACATAAATAATACTAATAGTAAATATATATATAAAAAATTTAGTATAATGATACAAACTAAAAGAATAAAATAAAATCAACAAGAAAATATTTTAATTTGAATTTTTCTGGATAAAAAACTGGACCGAAAATAACAAAAAAAATAAAAATGAACACCTAAGTAATCGTAAAAAAAGAAAATGAACATATTAAGATAAACTACACACAACAAAGATTAATAAAAAAGATTACAATTGATCAAAATTGAAAGTAATAATAATCGATAAAATAAGCACTGACAGTTAAAATGCGACTGTAAACTGCACCGAAAAAATAAAGCGAGCACACCAATATGATTTACGTAAAATGTAGATTCATAAAAAAGTTAGTTAAAGATCAAAACTCGAAATATTTTTCCTACTAATTTCCGCATAATGTCTTATAAAAACAACATTTTAAAGTTCTTACTACATAACAAGAGAGTTATTACCCTACTGTTTTCTCTACTTAAATAATAAACCAACAAACATGCAACATCATAAATTTACCGAAACAACCATACTGCACTAGTCTCTATAAACTAACAATCCTAACACATCACATAAATCATGCTTAAAAGTTGTTGTGATCCTTCAAATATAAAAATCATCGCTTGCTAGATTTGGCATTGTCCAACACTATTTTCCCATGTGGATGGTTTTGAAGCTCGATGCGATAGGATCGAATGGTAAAAGAAAGTTTTCTACGTAGATAGCCCTGCAATAAACAAAACAAAGAAATAATGATTAAAGAAAATATGAATAATTTTTTAACATAAATAATATGCGAATCAAAACGTTAATAAAAACATGGAATGTTATAATAAAATAAAAGTGGAATCCTTTAAAAAAAATAGATTACCTTAGTGCATTTTAGTGCTCTTTGTGCAACATAATTCCCATAAGGATCTTGAATAACATTCAAGAAATCAGTGCTTCTTATTAGCTCTTCTACTATAGCATTAACATCATCTTGATTAGAACATCTCATTAAATCTTCCACCACATTGCTAGCATGCTTGTTCATAGAGAGTCTAACAAATTTTCCACAAAGTTCTGCTATCATCCGTTCATTTACTAACGGAAACTTCATTTTAATTACAAATTGCACCACATAGTTTCTTCAAACATACAAAAAAATATATAAAATTTATCAAAATACTAAATTTAAAATAAACATTCAAACTCTACTAAATAATATATATCATGTCATACTCAAAAAGGAAAATACGAATTCAAGAGTGTGGATTCAAACCCATAACAATCTTCTGCTAGCAACATAGCATTTGAGATTATTGATGTTATCAAGCCCATGGATAGTATCTCACTATCTTTAAGACAAGTTTGAAGAACTGAACATCCAGTCTTGTGTGTTGCAATTTCAACACAATATTTTACTAATTCATCCAAGATCACCTGTAAAAGTTATATAATTTGAGAGACATTAATATATGATGATAAAATGTAATGTCTAATATGAATTTTCATTCTCTATTTACAATAGAACCTTTTTGAGTGTGGGTGGAAAAACCTTCACACATTGCACAATGACATAACCACCATTAATATTTTTCATCAATTCATCAATGATAGGCTTCATCATATACAATACCACATATTTTGTGACTGGACATTTCATATTCTCTAGCATTATTTGCATAACTCGAGTTCTACGCAAAAAAAAAAGAATTACACAATTATCAAGAGACATATAAAAAAAGAATTACACAATTATCAACAGACATATATTTTTTTCCAGAAGTATCAGTGCTACATTAATCAATTTTTAAAATTACGTACCCATGATTGTTCTTGCAGACGTCTCTTAACTTGTGAGTATCACAGATAATCAAGTAAACAATAGAATCTATTTGGATATTAGTGATGCCTTTCTTTGCTTCAAAAATCTTTTGAATCAAATAGTTGCCAAACTGATGTTTCATGAGCTGGTGTAAATAATCCTTTATCTCAGAGAGGATCATAGCAACATATGTTGGATCACCCTCTTCGATCACTGCTTGTAAATATTGACAGTCGAGACAATCCATCGCCATTGAAACCACGCATCCTCGCCATGGCAGAGTGAGTACTCTCATAGAAGACATCTCCATCACGCTATAACCTTCATAAGGTAGTGATCCATAATCATTATTCCATATATTACTACCACTAGTAAAAAATCCTGTACTTATTGGATTAATCTCTTCCATCGAAGGAGCAGTAATAATTTTTAAAGATTTGATGCACTTAATTAATCACTTGCACTACCACTGTTTCTTTTGTTATATATATATATATATATATATATATATATATATATATATATATATATATATATATATATATATATATATATATATATATATATATATATATATATATATATATATATATATATATATATATATATATATATATATATATATATATATCAAATTTGCAGCGGTTATTAGAATTTGAGAAAAAGAAGGTGAAACCAATTTGTTACTCTTTTGTTTGAGGAAAAAGATAGAATATAATTTTATAACCAAAATAAAGATACGCTATATCAAATTAACTATGATAATTATTCCCAAAAATATTGAATCTGATATTTTTTTTCTCATATAGATTTGAATTTAAACTAACAGATATATCTTCCTAAAAAAACTAACAAAACCCCTATTTATACTCCATGAAAAACTTAATGAAAAGATAATTGATTTATCTAATCTTAGTTAGCTTTTGAGTTATATTCTGAATAAATCAAATCTTTTGAATAATAATATTTATTAGATATAGATAGGTATGAGATGCAAGTTTTATAAGTTACATCGCACTATGCATGGTTAATAAATTTTACAAAACTACATTATTAGAAAGTTTATGAAGGTAATTAGAAATTTAAAAAAAAAAAACATGACATTCATCTTTAAACTAAATAGACACGAAAGTTGTTTTAATTAGGTTTAGTTTTAACTTTTGTGTCTTATTTTACTTAATTCAAAATTTATTATTTATTTAAAACTTAAACAGTTATCTTGTCCTCTTATTATTTTATAATAATTGTTTTTTTAATTTATATGTTTTATTATAAAATTCCATAAAACTTTTTTATATTATAATAGAATTTTTGTTTTGAATAACCATGTACTAAATTTTTTTTCCGTAAATAACCACGTTTCGAAAAAAATTACACATTAACCATGTTTCATATGACTCTCCAAAGGAGGAGTCATCTCACTTGGTGCATACACCCATCATTTAAGGGGAGACGCCATCTCACTTGGCGCCTAGGTGCTTAGGGCATGCCCTAAGCCAAGTGAGATGACGCCTTAGTGCAATTCTAGGGAAAATTTCGCGTTTTTTTTCCAGTCCGATGCGTTGCGTATTCGATACAGGATCAACAAAATTGACTTTTTATTTAAAAAAAAGATTACACCCATATGTATTACATTAAAAAAACAGATAAAAAAATAGATAAATCAGTGATCCCCCGGAACCCGATAATGACCCCCGGTTCTGCATCCCCGTCCTCGCCTTTCCCGTGCTAGGTGTCGTCGCGTTTTCTGCTGTGGCAGGGTTGATGGCCCAGCGAAGTCAATGTGTTCCGGATCCATGAAATCAGTCAGATCTCCATATCTAGAAGATCCGCTTTGGTACAGTCGGTTACCCATACCCTCAAAGTTTGGTCGTGTTGGCGGTGGGTGGGGTTCCATAGTGGGTCTGTAGCATTGATCGTCTGAGTGCGGGAGGTAGAAAGGAAATGGATCTCGGGGTGTTTGGTATTGAGGATGTTGGGTGGTTTGGTGATACTGTGGTTGATGGTAAGTTGGTTCGGTTGGTTCGTAATCTTCCGACATTCCTAGATCAGGGCTAAGGCTGGATGTTGAGGGGCCCATATTGGGATATACAGAAGACTGAAATTGTGTGTGGAGTATGCGGGTGTGTTGGTATTGTGATTGGTATTGCGGTTGGGTGTGAGGCATATGGGGGTATTGGTACTGAGGTGGTGATTGTGGTTGGTTGTGGGGCATTGGGTGTAATTGTGTTGTGGTGGGGACTGTGGTTGGGTGTTTGTGGTTCTGTTTCGTCTGGGGGGTTGGTGGGAGGTTGATGTGTGTTGGGTTTGTTATTAGGGAAACTAGGGTTGTGCCCATTGTGTTTGTGGGTCAACCAAATACCTTGGATGAGACACGTGCATTTCAGGGTTAATAATCGACCTGTACCAAGATAAATATTGATCTGTGTGCCACATATTACCATGATTGAGGAAAATCGGGAATTGCAAGATATGTCGGTGACGCCTCTGCCACATCTTACACCATTCTGGAGCAAAGTCTTTCCAGTTGGTAAGACCCCACTGGGCGTCGACCCTTTTGAGATGCCACAGGGACAAACAAGTCGGATCACTTGGTATCTCTTGATGCATTCCGAACTGCATCTTCACACGGTCGTTGTGGTGCATCTCCACAAATTGAACCGTATGATTACAGTCTTGGCGCTCCAAATTGCTGCATCCTCTGGGTTTGGTTCATGGACCAAACCCAAATATGGTCTCCAGACAAACTGCGAAAAATATTAAATCAGGTTAATGAAAACGTAATATATAAGTAATTTAAATGAAGAAAAGATGAAAGGTACGACGTACATCATCCGGGCCTAGGTGATCCAACAGATTGCGGTATAGTGTGACATTGAATGTGGGATTCTTGTCGTAATCCATACCCCTCACGAAATACCTAAAGGAAGTGAAAAACATTTTATTTTTAGCATATATTTGGTGAAGAGATGAATAGTAATAAATGATATAACTTGATGACTTACTTTGTTGCGTAAGGGAAAACAAAACTGTTGTTGTTGATGGGGTTTAAGGACTCCATCCTCCACCAACCCCAGGCTTGTAGTAAAAAAGCGCAGCCATAAAATATACATTTTTCCTTGACTGCATTTTTGTACAAGGAACTGTATAGGTGGGCTAAAACTACAGAACCCCAACTATACTTTCTTGTTTTTTCAAAATCTCTAAGTAAATGTAAATACATAAAATTTACACTATTTCCCGTACTTTCGGGAAATAAAAAGGTTCCAAATAGTACCATTAGATAAGTTCTGGCTTTTACTACCCTGTCTTGCTCGGAGGAATTTTCGTTTAATTCCAAACTTGCATAATGATTTTTAAGCTCAGTGAGTAGTATACCCTGACCTCTCACACCACCACCTTCAACCATATCCCTGCCCAATAATTCTTCACACTGAGAATTGGGTTGTTGAACCGACCCGTTAACAACCTTACCGTCGACAGGGAGACCCAGTAACATGTACACATCCTCTAGCGTGACAGTATATTCACCTATTGGGAGGTGAAATGTATGGGTCTCTGGTCTCCACCTTTCCAACATTGCAAGAATTAACTTCGAATCAATTGTGCAGTTGGAGATCTTTATAACATGTCTGAAACCTGCGTATTCCAGATATGGTATGATAAATGGGTCGGGAGCCAGGTAGTTGTGAGACCGGATTCTGAATCTTTTGGTATCCTGAGTTAATAATGTAAAAGGTGTAAGATTAAGTAAGATGGACAAAGCATTACCTGAAGTATAAAAAATGTATAACGAAAATAGAAATTTACAAATGCGTCAATGTTGTCCCTTGTGCCTCTGTGACAATCGCCCATTGTGAGAAGAGCCATTGTTGAAAATGCCTGAGATTATGAAAGGCTTAGAAAGTGTGAGAGATTGTGAAAGACTTTGTAGCAGATAGTGAGAAGATTGTGGGTGTGAGAGAAGTATGTTATGCTCTGTATTTATAGCCAAAAAAATTTCATAGAGTAAGTGAGGTGGTAGCTGGTGCATGCATGCATGATAAGTGTCACTTTTGTAGAGTAGGTGCAGCTAGGTGGCAGCCTTGGAGAAGGCATCTCTGCATGCATGTAACACGGTTAGACATTAAGGGAGGCGCCATTGGACTTGGCGAAAGAGTTCAAAAATTATAGTTGTCGCCATCCCCATTGGTGAATAAGAGGTGTCATGGGTTGCAGAGTAGGCGCAGGCTAGGTGACAGCCTTGGGGATACCATGCCTGAATGCATGTAACACTATCGGAGGTGATGGGAGGAGAATTACAAGTTACAGTGTAGGTGCAGAGTAGGCGCGGACTAGGTGACAACCTTGGGGGTTACATCTCTGCATGCATGTAACACGATTGAACATTAAGGGAGGCGCCATTAGTAGTCAACTAAATGGAAACGGAATATTCAGTCGAGTGTTTTGGGCATTTCAACCTTGCATCACAGGGTTTGCATCATGCAAACCAATTATACAAATTGATGGGACTTGGTTGTATGGGAAATACAAAGGCACGCTACTGATGGCAATTGCACAAGATGGCAACAACAACATTTTCCCAATTGCCTTTTCCCTAGTCGAGGAGGAGACCGGTGGTGCTTGGAGCTTTTTTCTAAAAAACTTGCGAACACACGTGGCTCCTCAACCAGATCTCTGTTTGATCTCGGACGGACATGCCTCCATTGAAAGTGCATACAATAATCCTGCAAACAGTTGGCATGACCCTCCTTCTACGCATGTCTATTGCATTAGGCATATCGTCCAAAATTTCACGAGAGAGATCAAGGACAAAACACCAAGGAAAGAGGTTATGAATGCGGGATATGCATTGACACAACCCACATTCAAATATTACCGCAACGAGATCCATTTGTCAAATCCAGAAGCCGGTAGGTGGATCGACAATATTCTGGTGGAAAAATTGACTAGGTCATACGACAATGGCCAAAGATGGGGGAACATGACAACGAATCTTATTGAATCGATGGATAGGGTATTCAAAGGCATACGAAACCTCCCGATCACTGCTTTGGTAAAATCTACATATTTTAGGATGGTTGCGTTATTTGCCAAAAGAGGTGAAATATGGAATGCGGTGTTGCAATCTGGACAACTATGGAGTGAAAGATGCATGAAATACATTAAGGCAGAAAGTGCCAAAGCCAACACTCATATGGTTATACGGTTTGACGGACACAACCACAACTTCATTGTGAAAGAGACAATCGACCACAAGGAAGGCCTGCCAAGACATGAATATAGGGTAATACTACCTTCTCGTTGGTGCGATTGTGGAAAGTTTCAAGCCTTTCGCATGTCTTGCTCTCATGTCATTGCCGCTTGTGCTTATACCCATCAAGACGCACTACAACTTTTGTCACACATTTAAAAATCTGAAACGTTGCTCAACGTTTACAACAACAGCTTTCCTTTGGTAGCAAAACTAGATTATTGGCCTGCATACGACGGCGAAATAGTGTGGCACAATGAACAAATGCGAAGGAACAAGAAGGGTCGTCTCAAAAGTAAGTGCATCACAACTGAAATGGACGAACTTGACAAGCTGGAAAGAAAGTGTGGTTTATGCCGTCAGATCAGACACAATCGCAAAAATTGTCCGAATCGGGCATCTGCCTCGACCACATAAAAATTGTAATACATAAAATCTTTCCTTAATTATGTTGTAAACATTAGGGTTTTTCGTTAACAATATTTGTTACAATAAATATTGCGCATACAAGAAAAAAAACATGATATTCCGTCTACGAAATTACAACTGTTAAAACAATTTCATCTGACCCATGCATCATCAACATTACGTCGCTGTTTGTTTTGACTTCCTCCAACCATACATTTGGTCTTCCTATCGCATGTGAGGTTGTTGTTCGTCTTCGCTGGATCATTTGAATTTTTTCCACTCCGCAATGTCTCCATCTAGCCATCGCATCAACTCCCGCTTCAGACGCTCCATGGAGTGAATGTGGCAGAATTTCATTTTCATCGCATGTTTCGTGGCGGAGAAGATAACGTAACCATCTCTGGTAAAAATCATGGGTGATGTCTTGACGCAAATAACAGAGTAAAAAAAATAGTGCGAGAAAGTGTGAGAAATAACGGAGAAACGGACGAATTATTTATAAAACACTATTTTGCCCTAGTTTTGCCCTAGGAGCCAAGTGAGATGGCGCCTCTTCTCACTTTTAAAGTGCATGCGCCATCTCACTTGACTAAAAGATAGAGGAGGTGCCAAATGAGATGGCGCCTAGGGCAAAACCCTAGGTGGAGACGCTAAGTGAGATGGCTCCTCCTTTGGGGAGTCATCTGAAACATAGTTATTTGCGTAATTTTTTCCGAAACGTGGTTATTTGCGGTTTTTTTTTAATACATAGTTATTGCAAAAAAAATTCATTATAATATGTTACGCTTTATAAATGACATATAGATTAAAAATAAACATATTATTAATTTTAAATATAAAATGTAAAAAGATTAAAACTAAATTTAAATTACGTGGATATATACCTTTGAAAAAAAGTGGATATTTCTTACAAATAATTAAAATAGAATGATTAAAATTATAATTAAATTAATCAATTACTTTAAAGTAATGTTATATAATAAGAATGATTTAAATAAAAAAGACAATAATTTTAAAGGATAATGTTAAATTCATTTTAAATTTAATTTTTATTTTAATAGAATTCATGGATAATAGATTAATGATAATGAATGGTTGAAATTTAATTTGTCTTTTTTGCTTTTATATTTTCTTACTGATAGCATTTTTTATAATTAATTAATTATTAAATTTATTTATTTTTATTTTATGATATTATAAATTATTTTTTTATTGAATTTTATTTGATAGTGTTTTTTTAATTAAAAGTCAGAATTAAAATATAAAATTATAACTCTATATTTTGTTCATTTTTCAAACGATAAATGGTAGATATGTTTTATTCTATAATCAAATATTCAAATGATATTTATATAGTAACGTTATAAAACATTTTTTCACATATATTTGATTAAATAAAAAAAAAAACTTCTTAAAATATTTTTATAATAAAATATAATCTAAAGTGGCCAAAGTGTTAATTAAAAAAAAATCAAACATTCATTTTAATAAATAATTAATATTCAATTTTTTTTTTGAATAACCACGTATTAAAAAAAAATTAGCAAATAACCACGTTTCGGAAAAAATTATGCAAATAACCATGTTTCAGATGGCTCTCCAAAGGAGGAGTCATCTCACTTGGCGCCTCCACCAAGCTTTTCGCCTAGGCGCCATCTCACTTGGCTCCTCCTCTCTCTTTTATTCAAGTGAGATGGCGCGTCCACTATAAAAGTGAGAGGATGCGTCATCTCACTTGACTCCTAGGACAAAATGTTGTTTTTATAAATAATTCGTCCGTTTCTCCGTCATTTCTCACACTTTCACGCACAGTTTTCTTATTTTTTACTCTGTTATTTGTGTCATGACATCGCCCATGATTTTTACCAGAGATGGTTACGTTATCTTCTCCGCCACGAAACCTGCGATGAAAATGAAATTCTGGCACATTCACTCCATGGAGCGTCTGAAGCGGGAGTTGGTGCGATGGCTAGATGGAGACATCGTGGAGGTGGAAAATTCGAAGGATCCAGGGAAGACGAGCAAAAACCTCACATGTGGCAGGAAGACCTAATGTATGGTTGGAGGAAGTCAAAACAGACAGCGACGTAATGTTGATGATGCAGGGGTCAGATGAAATTGTTTTAACAGTTGTAATTTCGTAGACGGAATATCGTGTTTTTTTCTTGTATGCGCAATGTTTATTGTAGCAAATACTGTTAACGAAAAACCCTAATGTTTACAACATAATTAAGGAAAGATTTTATGTAATACAATTTTTATGTGGTCGAGGCAGACGCCCGATTCGAACAATTTTTGCGATTGTGTCTGACCTGGCGGCATAAACAACACTTTCTTTCCAGCTTGTCAAGGGAGTCCATTTCGGTTGTGATGCACTTACTTTTGGGACAACCCTTCTTGTTCCTTCGCATTTGGTCATTGTGCCACACTATTTCGCCGTCTTATGCAGGCCAATAATCTGGTTTTGCTACCAAATGAAAGTTGTTGTTATTGTAAACATTGAGTAACATTTCAGATTTGTAAATGTGTGACAGAAGTTGTAGCGCGTCTTTATGGGTATAAGCACAAGCGGCAATGACATGAGAGCAAGGCATACGGAAGGCTTGAAATTTGCCACAATCGCACCAACGAGAAGGTATTACAACCCTATATTCTTGTCTCGGCAGGCCCTCGTTTTGGTCGATTGTCTCTTTCACAATGAAGTTGTGGCTGTGTCGGTCAAACCGTATAACCATATGGGTGTCAGCTTTGGAAATTTCTGCCTTAATATACTTCATGCAGCTTTCACTCCATAGTTGTCCAGATTGCAACACTGCATTCCACATTTCACCTCTTTTGGAAAACAACGAAGCCATCCTAAAATACGTAGATTTTACCAAAGCAGTGACCGGGAGGTTTCGTATGCCTTTGAATACCCCATTAATCGATTCAATTAGATTTGTTGTCATGTGCCCCCATCTTTGCCCATTGTCGTATGACCTAGTCCATTTTTCTACCGGAATATTGTCGATCCACCTACCGACTTTCAGATTTGACAAACGCATCTCGTTGCGGAAATATTTGAATGTGGGTTGTGTCAATGCATATCCCGCATTCATAACCTCTTTCCTTAGTGTTTTGTCCTTGATCTCCCTTGTTAAATTTTGGACGATATGTCTGACGCAATAGACATGCGTAGAAGGAGGGTCATGCCAACCGTTTGCAGAATTACTGTATGCACTTTCAATGGATGCATGTCTATCCGAGACCAAACAAAGATCTGGTTGAGGAGCCACATGTGTTCGCAGGTTTTTCGGAAAAAAGCTCCAAGCACCACCGGTCTCCCCCCGACTAAGGCAAAGGAAATTAGGAAAATGTTGTTATTGCCATCTTGTGTAACTGCCATCAGTAGCGTGCCTTTGTATTTCCCATAAAACTAAGTCCCATCAATTTGTATAATTGGTTTGCATGATTCAAACCCTATGATAAGAGGTTGAAATGCCCAAAACACTCGACTGAATAATCTGTTTCCGTTTAGTTGACTACCATCTTGGGCGTATGCTGGCACTGTTTCCAGAATGTAAATAGTACTCGGAGAATAAGTCTTGAGTGCAGTCAGGTAGAGAGGAAGTTCTTGGTATGACCCCTCCCAGTTTCCGTACACCTTTTCAATTGCCTTGGTATTTGCTAACCACTCCTTACGGTAAGACGGAGTATAGTAAAACACCATAGTGATGTGGGAGATGATGGTTTTCACCTTCAAAGATGGATCTTTGCTGACGAGTGGTAGGATTTCTTGACAAATGAGATCGTAATTAAGTTTTCGATGGTCCTGTGATTGGGTAGAACTGACACAAGTGTGGGTAGACATGGAATCTATGACCCAGCAATCACCTCTTAATCTGTATGATGTAATGAGCTTGAACATACAATCAGGGTGGACACACTTGATCTTGTACCTTTCTGGGTTTACACGGTCCACCTTAAAATCGACCGAGTTGAGCATGTGGAATTTTTTGATGTCTCTGATACATTCTTCTCTGTTACGAAACTTGTCCTTCTCTTTTAAGTTTTCATCCGACTTCATATACGGATTGAAAAATAAATCAGAAGACGGTTAATCTCCCCCCATGTTGAATTTTTTCATATGCGAAGGTGGTGTGTAGATCTCGTTTGCAGGAATACCAGATATCCCATCGTCTTCGGAATCATCATTCACCATTTCGTCAAACTCTAACTCGTCATCTTCTTCTTCTTCATCAACTGCATCTACCTTTGCTTGTTCGATCTCCAAAGGATAAACCACTTGTGTCACCTGAGGCTCTCACAGCATAATGTACAACTCAATAGAATCGTACCCAGAATACACATGACTGGAAAACGTATTCTGAAGATCCTCGTCATCTTGAACCTCAACCTTATAAAATATTATTTGGTTGTTACCAAAGAAAACTGGATTCTGATAAAATATTTGTGTCACCGGGCCTCGTGCAAGTTTGGCCTCCAATCGTTTTTTGAAGTACGAGAAATTGACTTTCCCGTTTAAAAGAAATCAGATGTTGTCTGTGTCTCTAAACAAAAACCCAGAGGTGGGACAAATGTATGTCTCACCGTTGAATGTGCACTGATGACATATTGGGGTGCAGAGGCCATTGCGTATGGTTGTTTGAAGGTTTGCAGGTTGAAAGGTTTGAAGTTTATGAGTTATTCGAAGGTTTATAAGTTTGGTTGTTTGAAGGTTTGAAGGTTTGATTATTTGAAGGTTTGAAGGTTGGAAGGTTTGACAGATTAAGTGAATAAGTGTTTTGATAAATGTAAGACTAAATAGGTCATACATAATTTTAATTAACTAAGGATGTAACCTCTAAGGCTCCTCCCTAGCCTGCGCCTACTCTGCACCTACACTATAACCTGTAAGTCTCCTCCCATCACCTCCAATAGTGTTACATGCATTCAGGCGTGGCTTCTCCAAGGCTGTCACCTAGCCTGCGCCTACTCTACAACCCATGCCACCTCTTATTCTCCAATGAGGATGGCGACACCTTTCATTTTTCTACTCTTTTGGCGAGTCCAATGGCGCCTCCCTTAATGTCCAATCGTGTTACATGCATGCAGAGATGCCTTCTCCAAGGCTGCCACCTAGCCCGTGCCTACTCTGTACCTACACTGTAACCTGTAAGTCTTCCCTCATCACCTCCAATAGTGTTACATGCATTCAGGCATGGCTTCTCCAAGGCTGTCACCTAGCCTGCGCCTACTCTGCAACCCATGCCACCTCTTATTCGCCAATGGGGATGGCGACATCTTTCATTTTTATACTCTTTCGCCAAGTCCAATGGCGCCTCCCTTAATGTCCAATAGTGTTACATGCATGCAGAGATGCCTTCTCCAAGGCTGCCACCTAACCTGCGCCTCCTCTGCACCTATACTGTAACCTGTAAGTCTCCTCCCATCACCTCCAATAGTGTTACATGCATTCAGGATTGACTTCTCCAAGGCTGTCACCTAGCATGTGCCTACTCTGCAACCCATGCCACCTCTTATTCGCCAATGGGGATGGCAACACCTTTCATTTTTGTACTCTTTTTCAAAGTCCAATGGCGCCTCCCTTAATGTCCAATCGTGTTACATGCATGCAGAGATGCCTTCTCCAAGGCTGCCATCTAGCCTGCGCCTACTATGCACCTACGTTGTAACCTGTAAGTCTCCACCTATCACCTCCAATACTGTTACATGCATTCAGGCATGGCTTCTCCAAGGCTCTCACCTAGCCTGCGCCTACTCTGTAACCCATGCCACCTCTTATTCGCCAATAGGGATGGCAACACCTTTCATTTTTGTACTCTTTCTCCAAGCTTAATGACGCCTCCCTTAATTTCCAATCGTGTTACATGCATGCAGAGATGCCTTCTCCAAGGCTGCCATCTAGCCTGCGCCTACACTGCAAGAGTGACACTTATCATGCATGCATGCATGCACCAGCTACCACCTCACTTACTCTATGAAATTTTTTTGCCTATAAATTCAGAGCATAACATACTTCTCTCGCACCCACAATCATCTCACTCTCTGCTACAAAGTCTTTCATAATCTCTTACAATTTCTAAGTCTTTCATAATCTCAGGCATTTTCAACAATGGATCTTCTCACAATGGGCGATTCTCACAGAGGTACAAGGGACAACATTGCCGCATTTGTAAGTTTCTATTTTAGTTATACATTTTTTATACTTCAGGTAATGCTTTATTCATCTTACTTAATCTTACACCTTTTATATTATTAACTCAGGATACCAAAAGATTCAGAATCCGGTCTCACAACTACCTGGCTCCCGACCCATTTATCATACTATATCTGGAATACGCAGGTTTCAGACATGTTATAAAGATCTCCAACTGCATAATTTATTCAAAGATCATACTTGCAATGTTGGAAAGGTAGAGACCAGAGACCCATACATTTCACCTACCAATAGGTGAATGTACCGTCACGCTAGAGGATGTGTACATGTTACTGGGTCTCCCTGTCGATGGTAAGGTCGTTAATGGGTCGGTTCAACCACCCAATTCTCTGTGTGAAGAATTGTTGGGCAGGGATATGGTTAAAGGTGGTGGTGCGAGAGGTCAGGGTATACTACTAACTGAGCTTAAAAATCATTATGAAACCTTGGAATTAAACGAAAATTCCTCCGAGCAAGACAGGGTGATAAAAGCTAGAACTTATCTAATGATACTATTTGAAACCTTTTTATTTCCCGAAAGTACGGGAAATAGTGTAAATTTTATGTATTTAAATTTACTTAGAGATTTCGAAAAAACTAGAAAGTATAGTTGGGGTTCTGCTGTTTTAGCCCACCTATACAGTTCCTTGTGCAAAAACGCAATCAAGGAAAAATGTACATTTTATGGCTGCGCTTTGAAGCGCATTCTCTTATACATGTAGAACAATTAACAAATATGGAGGATCAAAACAAAGTCAAGGAAGATACATTAAGACAAACTTATCATCAATCCCAAGTAACTTGAATAATCAAAGGACCATTTAAAGGTAGATTCGAAATGATGAAAGTTCATCAAATATCCAACAAGCTTAGATAAACTAAAAAAGCTCAAATGCTTTCCAAATTGATCCAATAAAAATAAAATAGATAAAGAAGAATAAGATGAAGCCTATAATAAAAATAGTAAAAATGTCATAACTTTCTCATTTTTTTTCATGAAATTAAGGAAATGAATAATAAAAATTTATCTACTCAATTTGACGAACAAACATCAATACTCAAAATAAGTAAATAAAAAAACAAAAAATTACAGAAAAAAAAAAACAAAAGATTAAACAATAATAAATCACTTTTTCTTTTGGAGGTTCAAGAACACTTTTCTACTCTTGATTTTGAACCAATGGAGTTTCCTTGTAAAATGATAATAATTATGGTACTAAATAAATAAAGCAAGAGTGAAATGCAATAGAATTAAATAAAGAACAAGCATAAAAGCATACCTATTAATAAAAGGGAGAAATAACTTGAAAGAAAATGAAGAGAAAAAAGAAGAGATTTTTGGCTTAGTTTTATTGAACTATTGGTGGTCCAAAATGAGAGAAGAAAAATCTTATTTATAGTGTGAATGATGAGAAAATTTGAATGAAAAGTGTGGGAAGATTTAATTTTGAAATTTGAAAAAAAAAATTTATGTAAACAATGAATGACATGAGAAATATGGTATAAGTGTGTAATGAAATTTGAAATTGGAAGGAAATTATGTGGCAATCCATGTGATGTTGCAAGAACAAATATGGATTTTGATAAAAAAAAGAATGAAGGGTGAGGATTGAATGAGATGAAAAGTGAAATTTGTAACTTTGTGGTCCCAAAATTGATTTTTTTCTTCATATTTTGGACAAAACAATAAACATAAATAATAATAATAGTAAATATATATAAAAAAATTTAGTATAATGATACAAACTAAGAGAATAAAATAAAATCAACAAGAAAATATTTTAATTTTAATTTTTCTGGATAAAAAATAGGACCGAAAATAACAAAAAACGATAAAAACGAACACCTAAGTAATCGTAAAAAAAGAAAATAAACATATTAAGATAAACTACACACAAAAAAGATTAATAAAAAAGATTACAATTGATCAAAATCGAAAGTAAAAATAATCGATTAAATAAGCACTGACAGTTAAAATGCGACTGCAAACTGCACCGAAAAAATAAAGCGAGCACACCAACATGATTTACGTAAAATGTAGATTCATAAAAAAGTTAGTTAAAGATCAAAACTCGAAATATTTTTCCTACTAATTTCCGCATAATGTCTTATAAAAACAATATTTTAAAGTTCTTACTACATAACAAGAGAGTTATTACCCTAGTGTTTTCTCTACTTAAACAATAAACCAACAAACATGCAACATCATAAATTTACCGAAACAACCATACTACACTACTCTCTATAAACTAACAATCCTAACACATCACATAAATCATGCTTAAAAGTTGTTGTGATCCTTCAAATATAAAAATCATCGCTTGCTAGATTTGGCATTGTCCAACACTATTTTCCCATGTGGATGGTTTTGAAGCTCGATGCGATAGGATCGAATGGTAAAAGAAAGTTTTCTACGTAGATAGCCCTGCAATAAACAAAACAAAGAAATAATGATTAAAGAAAATATGAATAATTTTCTAACACAAATAATATGCGAATCAAAACGTTAATAAAAACTTAAAATGTTAGAATACAATAAAAGTGGAGTCCTTTAAAAAAAAAGATTACCTTAGTGCATTTTAGTGCTCTTTGTGCAACATAATTCCCATAAGGATCTTGAATAACATTCAAGAAATCAGTTCTTCTTATTAGCTCTTCTACTATATCATTAACATCATCTTGATTAGAACATTTCATTAAATCTTCCACCACATTGCTAGCATGCTTGTTCATAGAGAGTCTAACAAATTTTCCACAAAGTTCTGCTATCATCCGTTCATTTACTAACGGAAACTTCATTTTAATTACAAATTTCACCACATAGTTTCTTCAAACATACAAAAAAAAAATATAACATTTATCAAAATACTAAATTTAAAATAAACATTCAAACTCTACTAAATAATATATACCATATGTCATACTCAAAAAGAAAAATACAAATTCAAGAGTGTGGATTCAAACCCGTAACAATCTTCTACTAGCAACATAGCATTTGAGATTATTGATGTTATCAAGCCCATGGCTAGTATCTCACTATCTTTAAGACAAGTTTGAAGAACTGAACATCCAATCTTGTGTGTTGCAATTTCAACATAATATTTTGGTAATTCATCCAAGATCACCTGTAAAAGTTATATAATTTGAGAGACATTAATATATGATGATAAAATGTAATGTCTAATATGAATTTTCATTCTCTATTTACAATAGAACCTTTTTGAGTGTGGGTGGAAAAACCTTCACACATTGCACAATGACATAACCATCATTAATATTTTTCATCAATTCATCAATGATAGGCTTCATCATATACAATACCGCATATTTTGTGACTGGACATTTCATATTCTCTAGCATTATTTGCATAACTCGAGTTCTGCGCAAAAAATAAAGAATTACACAATTATCAACAGACATATATTTTTTTTCAAGAAGTATCAGTGCTACATTAATCAATTTTTAAAATTACGTACCCATGATTGTTCTTGCAGACATCTGTTAACTTGTGAGTATCATAGATAATCAAGTAAATAATAGAATCTATTTGGATATTAGTGATGCCTTTCTTTGCTTCAAAAATCTTTTGAATCAAATAGTTGCCAAACTGATGTTTCATGAGCTGGTGTAAATAATCCTTTATCTCAGAGAGGATCATAGCAACATATGTTGGATCACCCTCTTCGATCACTTCTTGTAAATATTGACAGTCGAGATAATCCATCGTCATTGAAACCATGCATCCTCGCCATGGCGGAGTGAGTACTCTCATAGAAGCCATCTCCATCACGCTATAACCTTCATAAGGTAGTGATCCATAATCATTGTTCCATATATTACTACCACTAGTAAAAAATCCTGTACTTATTGGATTAATCTCTTCCATCGAAAGAGCAGTAATAATTTTTAAAGATTTGGTGCACTTAATTAATCACTTGCACTACCACTGTTTCTTTTATTATATATATATATATATATATATATATATATATATATATATATATATATATATATATATATATATATATATATATATCAAATTTGCAGCGGTTATTAGAATTTGAGAAAAAGAAGGTGAAACCAATTTGTTACTTTTTTGTTTGAGGAAAAATATATGATATAATTTTATAACCAAAATAAAGATACGCTATATCAAATTAACTATGATAATTATTCCCAAAAATATTGAATCTGATATTTTTTTTCTCATATAGATTTGAATTTAAACTAACAGATATATCTTCCTAAAAAACTAACAAAACCCCTATTTATACTCCATGAAAAACTGAATGAAAAGATAATTGATTTATCTAATCTTAATTAGCTTTTGAGTTATATTCTGAATAAATCAAATCTTTTGAATAATAATATTTATTAGATTTAGATAGGTATGAGATGCAAGTTTTATAAGTTACATCGCACTATGCATGGTTAATAAATTTTACAAAACTACATTATTAGAATGTTTATGAAGGTAATTAGAAATTTTAAAAAAAATCTTTAAACTAAATAGACACCAAAGTGGTTTTAATTAGGTTTAGTTTTAACTTTTGTGTCTTATTTCATTTAATTTAAAATTTATTATTTATTTAAAACTTAAACAGTTATATGTTCTCCTCTTTTTATTTTAGGTTTTTTTTTTTAATTTATATGTTTTATTATAAAGTCAACAAAACTTTTTTATATTATAATATATTACGCTTTATAAATGACATATAATTTAAAAATAAGCATATTGTCAATTTTAAGTATAAAATGTAAAAAGATTAAAACTAAATTTAAATTACGTGGATATATACCTTTGCAAAAAAAAATGTGAATATATCTTACAAATAATTAAAATAGAATGATTAAAGTTATAATTAAATCAATCAATTACTATAAAGTAATATTAGTTTAATCATAACTCTATATTTTGTTAATTTCTCAAATGATAAATGGTAGATCTGTTTCATTCTATAATCAAACATTCAAATAATATTTTTAACTTATATATATATCTGAGTTGAAGAAAATAAGTTTAATGTCGATTACGGTCTAATTTGTCCTTGCGCGAATAATAACTTAATAAATAGTCTAATTTGTTAGGATATATATTTTTAATTCTTATAAAACTATTAAAAATGACTTTTAGTCTTTATAAAAAAATATGAGTTTTAATTCTTTAAAATTATTTTATATACAGTTTTAATTCTTTTATAAAAATTAAAATTAAATGTAAAAGTAATAACTCAATTTTTTTATAAGAATTAAAAACTAAAATTAAAATATATAAATCCAAACATATTTAATTTTTTTTATAGAAAGTCTTGACTATTAAATTTGTCAATCATTGGACAACTGGGAATAGAGGAGTTATGAATCGTACTATATCCTGGTATTCTTTTGCGAGATTTAAATTGAACATATTATAGAAGTAGTGTCAATAAAAGTGAGATTTAAATTGAACATATTATAGAAGTTGTGCCAATAAAAAATCACATAAATAAAATGGTAAATTTTTTAAATAGAAGTTGTGCCAATAAAAAATCACATAAATAAAATAGTAAAATTTTTAAATATTTATGATAAGCAATTGGATATAGGTATTTTCACTATAAATTAATTTAAAATTTGAGTTTATTTCAAAATAAAATAATTATATAAAGTGATGTATTATTGAATAATAATATTTGATTGGACAAGGATACTCGTATCCAAATAAATTCAAGAGTATTAGAGTGTGCGTCAAATAAAATTATTAAATCTATATTAACTGTTCATTAGTTCAGTGGTGATTGGGGTTGAATTTGATAAAAACGACATCGATTCGAGTCTATTGTATCAGATATTGATGGTAAAAACCAATTTTTTAAATTAAATCTATAAAGGAAAATATATGACGAACATTGATAGAGAAAGTTGGGTTAAAAGTTACAATTATTATAATTTCATTCATATCAGATCAATTATTCTCATTTTAATCTTCAATACAAATTATCAATGTTTAATTGTCGAGTTCCTTTAACTTAATTTAATAAATATTACTTCTATCTCACTTAAAAACATCTTCGCTAATCAAATTTGGTTTATTCTATTAACTTTTAACTTTATATATATTAGATGAGTCGATATTGTTGAATGTCAATAATTGACTTTGTTAAACTTTTTATATATTAACTATTTGATCATTTAAACGAATTCTACACCTTTAAATCTTGATCGTGTATATTAAAATAATGAAATGGTTAATATTAAAAAAATTAAAGTCTAGGATTTAAAAATAATATTTATTAGATAAGGAATCAACATAAAACTTTAAATTAAATTAAGATATCATGTCATAAATTAATTCAATTATCAGTTATTGCTCAACAAGGATATCCTTATCTGAAATAGCATTGTGATATCATTTGCATGACAATTAATATTTTAATACAAAAGCATTATGCTTAAACAGTATATGTGAATATCATGTTTATATATATCTCTAGACTATAGCTCATGATAGATAATTCCCTAAATATAAATCTAATAGCATCTCTTAGTATCATCTAAATCAACATATTATATTATAAATGATCACACCCTTCAAGGTATAAACTACGAGTTACTCTTAGTTTATAAGACTCTTCAAGCACCTCATAGATCAACAAGAAAAATATAGATATAACAAACCTTAAGAATAAAATGAACGATCAAATATATTTGATAGGCTAATTCGGGCATAACATCGTGATCACACCAACTACTTAAAATACATAATAATGTAGAAAATCTAACACCGATAAGAAATGACGTAGTTGCACGTGACGACGGTAGCTAAAAAAAGTTGCAAAGATGAAATTTCTTTTCGGAGGATCTGATATTGTTAGGTTGAATCCTTCAACAATCTTCGGTATTAAAACAAATACAACTCTCTCTCACTGAGAGTCTTGTTAAACTATAAACTAACTGTTGAAAAACTAATAAGCTCCCCTATTTATAGTTTTTATGGATCAAATATTTTTCGTTAAACAAACAATAATTTTCCCATTGAAACTTTCTTTTGAATTGCTTAGCTCTTAAGTCTTCTCAATCGCCTTTGTTTCCCCCCTTTAATTCGTTAGGCGAGCAATAATATATCCTAGTAAATTTTCCATGATCTCGACCCTTTTTTATTTTGTCTTAGATTTGTTGGTCAAGTTGAAATTTTATCAATGAATTATTCTTGTATTTAATACATGCCTTTTATTTTTCATTTGTTGTTTAAGCCTAAATTCGCCCAACAAATATGACATGACTTAGGTTTCTAGATCTTGGGTCAGATGGTCTTGTTTGGCTCAATGGTTGATCCTTTTAGTTTTAATTTTCCATCTTTAACCTGAAATGATCAAAAATATATACAATATGACTAATGTTTAATTATCGGGACAATTATTAATTAATCATAAATTGGAGGATTTCTTGTGTTACTTTTTAAGTAATTTAATAACTATGTGAATTTTATAGTGATGAATAGATAAACTGCATACTTATCAATTCTCCCAAATTAAACATTTTATTTGCTCTTAAACAAAAACAAACTAAACAATTTATATGTTACTTTGTGTTTAAGTAATCTAATAAATATGTGAATTTGATAGTGATGAATAGGTAAACTGCATACTTATTAATTCTCCCAAATTAAACATTTTATTTGCTCTTAAACAAAAACAAACTAAACAATTAAATATAGTTTTATTAGTATATGCATATATAACTCTTGATTTTGACAGAACATAGTTTTTCAATAACATGTATGAATTTGTTAATCATCAATTTCTACCTCACAAGTGTTTCTCTTAGAGGGGTGAGTGTTTCTCGTTTAATGTACACTTGATAATTATATATATATATATATATATATATATATATATATATATATATATATATATATATATATATATATATATATATATATATATATATATATATATATATATATATATATATAATCTTACCGATAAT
The DNA here is from genome assembly GCA_948472305.1 of Vicia faba. Classification (NCBI taxonomy): domain Eukaryota; kingdom Viridiplantae; phylum Streptophyta; class Magnoliopsida; order Fabales; family Fabaceae; genus Vicia; species Vicia faba. The sequence goes on from OX451738.1 coordinate 1,068,950,558, forward strand.
GAGAACCTATAATAGGCCAATAATATCATTCGCAGTGTTGAGAATCAATGGAGGGGATGTACCTGCAAGGCACTCTGATGCTCAAGTAAGTAAGAGTGTAGAAGTAAGTGAGAGAAAAAATGGTTAAAAATTGAATACTTGACCCTCATATGCAGGAGGGTATTTATAGTGCCCCTAGCGATGGGCCAAGGATTCTCATTATGGGATGAATATCTAGGCCCAAAATGGGTAACTGTCAGGATTCCTGCATGAAAGAAGAGACAAGTAGCTCGTGCTCGTCATCCCGGGGAGTTGACCCATATATCGTGGACAATGCGCGAACTGACCATCACCAAGGGCAAAAATGTATACTTTAAACTACGCAAGAAGTGAGAGAATAGTTGGCAATGTGTCCTCAGAAGAGTGGCGCGCGGGAGATGGGCTTCCTATTAACCCTAATGGATTGGGCCGACGCTTTTGAGCCATCCTTGACACAGGAGTGGATTGGGCCAGCCACAGGCCTAGTCCAGAATAAGATTCCCCCTAAGTCGATGCCTCTGGGTACAGGAGTAGTGACTTAGAGTCTATCTGTGTGTCGAGAAGGAGTGAGGGGATCTATGCAAAGAGAGTCCCTACTAGGGTTCATGGTTGCGAACTTGTGTGGCCTTCGATCGCGCCCGCCATGGTTGCTTCTCGTTTGCGAGTTTATGCGCACGAGGATAATTTCTTGTCAGTAACACTTCAGCGTTCTCTTATGAGGAAGGCGCTTTGTTCGGGGACTGCGGTTGACCATTTTAGCAGGTGTTCTCATGGAGTGTTTATTTTCACTCGCGATATTGTCGTGCTACTCGTAGACTTTTTTAGATATTTTCCTGAGGCAGTGCTCGTGAAGGAAAACGAAATCTTGTTGTTTTTGTTCGACGTACGAGGAACTGAAAGGTTGATGGGACTTGAAGAGGTAAATTATTAGTCCCCTTGAAGCACGGGTTGCCTATATTAACTAGGTCATCATTAGGGTCTATGTATAGGGGCAGTCATAAACTGAAACGGTGACCCGCCATCCCAAGCAGTGTCACGCTTTCCCATGAAAATTTAGGTTTATAAATAGGAATGAGGGGGAGTCATTTGCAAAGTTTCCTATATTCTTGCTCTTATCTTCCCTTTGAATTTCAGGATTTCGTTGTCATCTTCGTCATTATTGTTGTTGTCGAACCGCCGTCAATCAATCATCTTCTCTTCATTACTCAAGTAAGTCTCTACCTTTCTTGGTTTTTTTGTTTAGATAGGTCTTCGAATGATAGTTTTTCTTTTCGTTTCACGTTTAGATCTGATGAGTGTTGGTGTTTGGCGGTGGCTTGGCTATTCTTCAAACATTGACAGTCGTGTTGCCCCTTCTGGTGGGCATTCCAGAGCCTCCGTTTAGGGCGATAAATATGATTTGTGTTTAGGCTTGCATCAACAATGTTCATGGAGTTCATCATGAAGATCATGAGTATTGCGATGAACTTTACAAGTTTCTTGAGTTTTGTGATGAACTTCATGATGAACCCCATGTGAAGTTTATAGTTCATGAGGTGAGGAGCTTCTTCCCTGGGGGATTCGTGGTTTCCCGTGTCGATGATCTTTTTCCCCACGGAATTCATGGTTTCTCTTAAGGGTTATTCGAGCCCCTAGTCGAGGAGAATACCCTCGCAAATTTGTTGTCTTAGAATAAGGGTGCTGGTCAAGGGCATCGTCCTCGTGTCTTCATACGCCCATTCACTTGACTTGCGGTGGAAGGATGGATTTAATTTGAATGTTGAATTCACTGTCGTCCTCTGCTTTTTAGGTTTTGAATGGCTCGCAGTACTGAGGGTATTCACCTAGTCGACATGATCGTTTCTCTCGAACTGGATTAGGTCGATTCGAAATCTTGAGGGATATCCTCGCGCTTTGCTAAGTTTCTAAAGGAAGCGTTTGCCATTGTATAGGAAGGCACGGGCCAGTCAGGGTTTGAGGAAAATTGGGGGGTTTATCAAACCGCACAAGATGAACGAATATGCTTGTCCTTCGTGAGGAATCGATTTGTGAGTACGAGTACATATTTAAGGAACTGGGATTACGGATGTCGTTCAACAATCTCCAAGTGGGTATTTTCAACCATTTGGAGTTGGCTCCTTCACAACTCCACCGAAACTTGATTGCTTTCATTCGGGATTTCTAGATCCTGTGTCGTTATATCGAGATCGACCTAATGACTCTATTGTTATTTCGTTGCTTCCATCTCTAACCCCAATCCTCGAATGGGAAGCACAGTTGGGTCTCTCTCAAACAGGCGACGAAATTTATCAAGACATTCATGGACTTTGTTGGTACGTTTAATGACATGTATTATCTGATCAAACCACATTCATCCACAACCACTAATTATGTGTTTGACTGGGAGGTTATCACCAAGGAGGATGAGAATGTGCTCTATAACGAGAAAGGGAAAGAGGAAAAGCGGATGGTCTAGAGGTTCCGCTTTCATTAGAGTTATGATCACTTTGAACAAGGTACGAATTATTACACTACCAAGCCGAACCAGATGGATTCTTAGGACCAAGCTGGTTATGACAAGCTCGTGGAATTTGTTGATAGTTTTACTATGTGACACTAGGAAAGAGGATATTGTTCTTGATGAGCATGGTGAACCCATGTTTGAGGCTTGATACATTAATACCAAAGAGCTCCTCGAGTGTGGTACTGCCGATGAGGTTTTATTGCTCTTAGGTAGGTGTTTTTCTTTTAACTTGTTTGTGTGATTATCTTTCCTTGGTATACTAACCTGTGCATGTTGTTTGTCGCAGCAAGTTCTTCGCTGTGTAAATTTTCGAGGTAATAGGCCCCATTTCCCGTTTTCGCTCGGACGTGATATGGGCCTTCCCAGTTTGCGGCGAGTTTTCCCTCGCGAGAGTCTTCGTGATTTATCCCCAATATTAGGCTGCCAACTTCGAATTCTCGCCTTATGACTTTGGGGTTATATCGTATGGATATATTTTGTTTTAGTGAGGCTTCACCGAGGGTTGCCCTTGATCAAATTTCTTCAATACGGTCGATCTCCCCTCTTCGTGCTTCGTTGTTCATATCCTCATCGAGGAGAGACTCAGTTTGTCTAGAAGGATCTCTGATTTCCACTAGTATTATGGCTTCAGTCTCGTAGGCTAGCCGAAATAGAGTTTGCCCGGTGGTCGAATATAGGGTTGTTCGGTAGGCCCAGAGCATGTTGTGCAGCTCCTCAACCCACTTCTTTTTGGATTCGCCTAATCTTCATTTTAGGCCTCACAGGATTACCTTGTTCGCAGCTTCGGCTTGCCCGTTTGTTTAAGGGTGCTTGAAGGATGTGAAATGTTGTTTGGTGCCTAGATTGGCGACGAGTTCTTAGAAGTTCCTCTCTATAAACTGCGTCCTGTTATCTATGAAGAGCGTCTGCAGCACGCCAAACCAGGCAAGTATATTTCTTTTGTAGAAATGGAGTATGTTTTGCATTGTGATTTTGGCGAGGCCTTTTGCCTCTATCTACTTCATAAAATAATCCACGCCAACTATTAGGTACTTTTTCAGATTTGACCGTGTGGTAAATGGTTTGAGGATGTCCATTCCACACCATGCAAAGGGCCACAGGGACAAGAGAGTTTTAAGCTAGTTGGGTGGTGCTAAGTGCATGTCTCCATGGCATTGGCATTTGTCACATTTTTTACAAGTTCTTTTGCGTCATGTTGTATGGTGGGCCAGTAGTATCCTGCATGCATGGCCCTTTGGGCGAGGGATCTCCCTCTGAGGTGTTTGGCGTTTATTCCTTTGTGGATTTCACGTAAGATGTGGTCGACTTTATATTCCTCGACACACTTGAGGAGAGGGATGGAGAATCCTTGTCTATATAACTTTTCCTCGATCATGACGTAAGCGCAGGCTCGGCGCCTGACCATGTTGGCCTCCTTTTGATCGGAGGGTAACTCTCCTGTAGAGAGGTAGTTGTATATTGGGATCATCCAAAAATAATTATCGCCGATGGAATTTATGTCAAGAGTCACAGAGGGTTTTTTGATGCTCGGTCGAGAAAGTATCTCTTGGATGACGAAATTGTTTAAGCCCTTTTCTCTTTGTGCTTCTGAGTTTTGACAGGATGTTTGCTCGTGTATTGTGCTTGCGAGGGTCGTGTCTTACTTCAGCGGATTCAAATTTTATTATTATTTCTCAAACCAGAGCTAGATACTCATAAATATTATCATTCTTGACTTGATATTCCCCTAGTACCTGAGAGGATACGAGCTGAGAATCTATGAAGATTTTTACCTCTTTAACTCCCAAATCTTTGACCAGACACAGTCCCGCGAGGAAGGCTTCATATTCCACCTGGTATTTCAAGGTTGGGATGGATAAAGTGAGGGATAATTAGATCATGATTCCCTCCTCATTTTCAGGATGACGTCTGCTTCACTTCATGTCGAGCTGGATGCTCCGTCTACGAAGATGGTCCACTTATGGGCTTCGATTGTCGGGGAGGTCGGTGTGGCCATTTCTACCACAAAGTCGGCTAGTACTTAGGATTTAAGATCCTTTTTGATCTTGTATCGTATGTCGAACTCGAAGAGTTCCAATAACCATTTGAGCATTATGCCTGCCATGTCGGGACGACCAAGCAGCTTCTTTACGGGCTGGTCAGTTTGTAACACCCTATTTCTCCAACCATAATTTTAATAAAAATCAGAGTAAATTAAATTTTTTGCATCAACAACAAATAGGATGTCACATCATTCAACATATCTGATTTTGCTCAGTTAAGATAAAACAGATACATAACACACATTTCGGATGAATCGACAACATTTCAACATGGTCTTCAAATTTCAAATGTATTAAAGCAGCGGAAGAATTCCATAATCATTCCAAAATCTTCAACCATTATAAGTCAACAATGGAATCAATTAAAAGAGAGTTTAAAACACTCTCCAAAATCATCAAAAGACATTAATTAAATAAAAACAATTGAGCGTTTATCCCCCCGATGTTACGTATCAGAGCAATGACACCCACTTAATAAGAGAAAGTAACCTCTTCTAGACTCCGCGACTTTGCACTACTCCTGGATATCTGCATGTTACCTACGCGGAGGCAACATTCAAATAGTAAGGATGAGATATCATAACAATATAATCATTTATATAATTATAATTAAACAACAGTTATCACGCACAGATTCAAGTTCAACAAATATATTACACCACTTCCACAAGTTCATAATTCAACAACTCAACAGTCCAACAATCCAACGATTTGATAATTTAACCAATGTAATGTAACTGAATTTGATGTAGAATACATGTGGTACCATCAAATCATAATCCCTCAACAAATTTCCATATAGGTCAGGGCATAAGCCCCCAACAATTGCCAATACAGGCCAAGGCATAAGCCCTCAACATTTGCCATAAAGGTCAGGGCATAAGCCTTCAACGATGTATGAAATGTGACATGATATAACAAATTTATGCAACAACAAGTATAATCATCAACACCAGGTCAATTATAGGCCAACATCATCTTCACAATACTGCAATATCACCTGTAATCCCTTCGCACATCATTGATACAACACCGACACAATTAATCATAACATTTTGCATTACAATACATACAACATACGCACACATCAGAATTCTTCCAATAAAACATTACTATATTGTCATAAAAATTATTACCAAATGTAGAAAATATTTTTAGCTTTCCAACGGTTCAAAGGGTGCGTCAAACAGACACCCGAGGCGAAAGTTATGATTTTTAAATTTTTTTCCAAAAATGCTGTCATTAGCAGTGGTAACCGGTTGCCCAGTTATGGTAACCAGTTACCGCAAGACAGTAACCTTTTATTTTCAAAATCTCTCGTGGTAACTGGTCACCCATTTAAGGTAATTGGTTACTGCAAAATAGTAGCCAATTGTTTCAAAATACATACATCGGTAACCGGTTACCCACATATGGTAACCAATTACCCATCGCGAGCAGACCCAAAAACTATTTTTCTGCTACGAAACCCCATTTTCTTCACCCAAAAACCTCTTTTCATTAAAGGTCAAATTCATTCATTATTCCAAATTGTTGCACCCTAAAATTTACCTCTTGATTTAGGCTTATGTTTTATCATTATTGCATTGCATTCATTCATTGTGATGGGATCAAAGTACTTTGGTTATCAAGTCTTCCTCAAACTTTGGAAGTTGATTGTATTGACAAGTTGCTCAAAGAGAGCCTCATTATCTTAACCTCTGGATATTTCAAGTCCCAAGGATCTCTCATGTCTCAAGATATCTGATTTGTCTCATTGGTTTATCAAGAGTTGAAATATTGCAAAGATTTGAAGAGGAATCCATATGTCTCCTCCATCTAAAAAAAATAGGGTTTTGACCCATTGTGTGACTTGAAGCTTGTCCAAGCCAATTTCTTGAAGCATTATCTTCTTATTATCATTTGAGGAAATTTTGTTCAAAGAATTGCTCAAGAAGGTCTAGTGGAATTAGGGTTTTGAAGCTTGAGCATCATCCTCCTATACAGATGACCAAATTAGGGTTTTGGATTTAATCAGGAGTTCTTCAACTTTTTGATTCAATCTTGATTCCATGTGTTTCTATATGTTCTTGAGCATTTATGATTGAAATATTGAGGTTTAATTTTGATTGGAAATGAATCAATTGATCATAAGGGACAAAATATTCATTTTGACCAAAAGTCAACCAAAGTCAAAGTTGACCAAGTGGGATTTTGGTCAACCATCAATTCAAATATCCTATTTTTGTACTACATGATCATTGGTGACATAAGATCAAGAGAAGAGGTCAAATTGGAGATAACTTATTCAAGAAGTCACTTGGATACTTAGAAATTTTTCTAAGTTCTCTATTCCCTATAATACTGAACTTTGGACATCTGTATCTTTCTCATTTTTTTATCCAATGGAGGCAAACCATACATATTCAGGAAGCTTTTGAAAAATCCTAAAAGAGTGTTAATGTGTGTGGAAAGCCCAAAAATGAAGCATTTGAAAGATATTTGACTTGGAAAATTAGGGCACAAGGCTTGAATTTTGCTAGGCAGACTTGCTTGACACGCGCGTAATTTTGATAAACACCTGGTGTGCCATTTTCATGGCTTAATTTCTTTTAATTCAGGTCCTAATTGGAAAATTCAAAAGGAGAATTTTGTTGTTCATTGTGTGGGCTTTCTATTGAACTTGGAATCGTCTAAAATGACCAAGGAAGGAACAAGTTATAGTGCTTCAAAGTTGGTGTTTCAACCTGACCAGGCATGCACGCCATGCAGGCTAGGCACGCGCGCAAGGCTCAGGCTTCCAAATCATTGTTTTTCCCAACTTCAGGCTTGAATATCTTTATGATGCAAGCATTATTTTCAGAAGTTCAAAGCACCATTATTATCTACATGATGTAAGCTTTTGAAAGGTCCCTTAAACAGTTAAAAAGCACAAGTAGGTTTTGAGATTTTGAATGAGAAAGTGAGTTGATCGACGTGATGCGGCACCATAGTCATTGTTGCATAATTTCGCATAGTTTATTATGGGTATGTTATAGGTCGTGTTAGCATGTGATTAGCATGAAATATACTGATTATATTGGTCAAATAATCATACATTGTGCATTGTACTTCCCCTATCGAATTTCTCTATTTTTAGCAAAGATTTCTCATTTCAAAAACTTCACCCCATGTGCAATAGAGGCTAGCTCACCATATGCACGTCTCTCACTAAAAGTTCCACTCAATATGTGATTATCAAAATGACCACAAAGCTTGAATACAGAAGCAAATCACATCACACCATCTCATTCTCTCATTTTTCTATTTTTTTACAATTTGTTTCCAACGGTTTTGTGAGCTCTTCAAAGACCATCATACCCTTAGCATTCACTCCATATATAATATGCCCTTCGCTCTCTCTCACGGTACGCTTGATTTTACTCAAAAATCCATATCTGAGTTCTCTCTCTCTCTCTCTCTCTCTCTCTCTCTCTCTCTCTCTCTCTCAAGAAAAGTGAGCTTCAAACTCATCATTTCTATGATTCCAGAGCTTGATTCTTCTTCAATTCTACTTCATTGAAGTCTTGGAGTGAAGATTCTATGGGTTTCACATCGTTTTAGAGGCATAAGTTAGATTTATTTTCCAACTGTGAAGGTATGATCATATCTGAATTCATGCGATTGTAGCTTGTTCTTGTTTGATTTTGAGCTTGAAATCATGTTATTAGCTGGCCAGGTACTAGATCTGATGTATAATTTGGCTTGATTTGAATCGTGAAAATTTATATGAACTTCTGAGTTTTTTTTTTGCATTTTTTGCATTTTCGTGGTTTTCTGGCTTTGATTTCTTACTATATGGTGGATGATTTTGAATTCTATGAGTATCATGTTGTAGCTTGTTGTTTGATCTTTAAAATGCTCTTTGAATCGTGTTAATTGGTTGAGAGTTGAATGAGAATGAGGATCTGGAAGTTTGGTTGTGTTAGACTTAAAATGTGTGTTTTAGGGTTTGTCTTGAGGAAGAAGACGATGAGTTGTCAGTATTTGGTTGACTGATTTGAATTTTAATGCAATTTTATATCATTTCATTTAATTGATTTCTCTTATTTTATTTCTTGATCAAAACATTTTCAAAAATTATTAAAAAAATACCATAGGTAGATTTTAATCTCTAGTATTTGATTCTAAATTTTATGGAATTTTAAAAATTAGTTTGATTAATGATAAAAATTTATGAATCAATTAGGTTTAATTAATTGTTTTATTGTGTAATATTTTTTCTTTTTTTTTCTTTTGACTTTTCCTTGACACAAAAATTATACCAAAAATATTTTAGGCACTTTAATTAGTCTATTTTGAGTTTCTGAATTGAATTCTAGAATTTTACTTTTTTTGTTTAATCAAATAATTTGTGACATTTAATTTCTTTTTAGGTATTTTCACAATTAGTTTAATCATTTTCCTTAGTACAAAAAGTTCACAAAAAATACTTTGAGTCATTTCATTGACATATATGTGATTTCTAAATTTCATTTCACATTTTTAATATCTTTGGTTGATTGAGAAAAATGTAGAAATTAACTAGGTTTTTTAATTAAAGATTATCATGTTTTGATTTAATTTCCTATTTTCTTTCAAATCTAAAAATCAATAAAAATATTCTCTGACTTCTTTAGGTCATTTTATAGTCTTGTGAATTTTATTTCAATTTCATTTTATGTTCTTGACCTCTTTTGAAAACTGAACATTAATTGTGTGATTTTGTTGACTTTTGCTTGCTTAGGTCACAAGTTAAAGTTCATTGACCAATCTCCCTTGACTTCTAAGTAAATTTATGTTTAGGTTAGGATATTATGATATCTTAGGGTCTTATAATTAATTTTTATTAATTTTATTAGTTGATTTGATACTTTTTTTCCCAATTAATCAAGCTAGGGTTTCCAATTAGAGGCTTATCTAGGCTAGACTAACTTGTATGATTAAGTTTTCAACTTGAACCTTGCTAATTTTGTATTGATCTTGATGTTCTGGCCTATTGATGTCTTGTGAACCTTGAAATATTTTTTTCTTATTTTTACAAGTCTTGGTTCTATTTGTGACCCAATCATCTTTCTCGTGTATGCTTTTATGCTCTTTTGAATTAAAGGTAGAGGGAATGCACTTGTGTAACCCATGATGGATCAAATACTTTTATTTTTATCATCATTACTATTGTTTTATAGGCTTGAGTTTATTAAAGAACCATTCAAGATCTCATAACTTGCTTATTTTTGTTTGACATTTATTTGTGACCATGGTTTAAGAGGTACCTTTTGTGCACCACTTTTTGTGTACCATTTGGATCCATTTTGATTTGAATCTTTTGTGATTCTTACTTTTTAAGGTTTGCTTATTATCATACAAAGATCCTTTGATCCTTTATTGGAATTTCATTGCTCATTCAACATGGTGACAAGATAGGAGCCACATTTCATTAGTTTTTGACCTAGTTTGTGTTTGTTTGCTTAAAAGGACTTTAAGTCCCACATTTCTTAATGTTTAAACTTTGATTTTACTTCTCTTCTAATTTCCACTCTCTATGCTCTTATGATCCACTTGGTTAGTATTCACTTGCTAATTCATCATGGTGACACAATGGGAGCTATATTTACCTCTTTCTCATGGTTTTGAATTTTAGTTGTTGATGTTTTCTTCTTATGATTGTGAAACTTATCCCAACTTTGTACCTTGATTTTGGTTGCTTCCCATAAAATCCAAGGACATTGAGCTTAAATTACTTTGATCACTTTGCTTATAGCTTGAGGGACTATATTTCTCCAGTGTCATGATACTTAAGTGTGTTACCTTGTTAACATCTCTTAAGGTTTTAAATTCATGATTAGTATCTTAGGAGGGTTGTATCATCACCCAAGGACAAATAAGATACTTTATTACTTTCATTTGATCTTTATCAACTTCATTTGATCTGAGATAAAATTCCTTTACTTTCTTTTTAGATGATTTTGCTCATCAATTAGGTGACTTTGTTTATGTATGAAGTCTCAACTTCTACTTGGTTACTCTTGAGTCTCATATTGAGATAACCTATCTTATAAGTCACATATTCCATGATTCTAAAATCATGCACTCTTTGTTTAAGTCCACGCTTGCTCAATGTAAACTTGTTTGTTTGTTTCTTCTCAACACTTCCCTTTCATATGATACATGAGTGACTATTCTTGCGTGGCTTATAATATTTGAATGTAATTTCTAGATATTTGGTTGGCTACTGACTGGTATGATAAGGTACCCCCCTAACGATTTTCATCCTTCACTTACCCTTTCCTTGTACCTCTTTCACTCTTAGGGTTAGTTTGAGGGTTGATTTTGGACCTAGTTTCATGATTATACCTAAGATTACTCTGGTAAGTTCTTTTTTGGGGCTTCAATAGTTTTTAGGATACACTAAACTTTTGTGTTTACTTGTGATATCATCTTTGCTTAACTTGTCTTTCCTTGATCATTTAGCCATTTACCTAGGCGCACTTCACTACACCGTTTTTCCGGATACTAGTTCAATTGCCATGGAATTTGTACTACGCTTTAAAATGACTAACTGAGTGTTTTCTTAGCCATGATAAATGATAAATTTATAACATGTTTATATTCACATTTTATCTTACCTTATTAATACTAATCATTTTGTTGAGTTGTGCCAGGTACTTCACGAGATTTTTTACTTTGTATTCGGCTTTATTTGTGGGACACAACTGCGATTTTGAGGCGATCTATCTTGTTTCCCACATATTTGGGATATAAATACACTTGCACTATTGCGTGCTTTGTCTATTTGTATTGCCTTGCAAAATATTTGTTTGGTTGTGTCCGCTACACATTGTTTGTGATTTATTTTCACATTGAGGCTTTGATGTTTATGTATGACGACACGACTTCTGACTTGTTTCTTTGTAGATGCTAGATCGTTCGAAGATCTTTGGGTTTCATTACTGTTTAGTTTCTTATTTGCGGATTATATCCATTTGGTACTTTCTCATCCGGTTTACCCTTTTCCTGCATTTTATTGGTTACTTAGGGTTGGGAGTCTATGCCACTTGGCATGCAATTCTGGAAGTCCTCACTAGGAGGCCATGTTTTTATTTGTTTAAATATTATGCCCGCATTATATTGCAGATGATAAGTCCTCAAAAGGAGGTGAGTTGAGAGGGTATGTGATACGGTGGGAGAACTGACTTGATTGTTTTGCGTTTGATCGCAAATGTTGCGGTTAGCAAGAGTCGCCACCGGCTTTTCTTTTATCCAAAAGGAAAGATAAAAAGCACAGGAAAGACCTTTGAGATTCTTTCTTGAGTTTGGGGGGTATATTATGAAAAGGGAAGGTATTAGAACCCTTTTCATCCATTGTTTTCCATGGGCTCTTAGTTACTTGCTAGATCACTTGCTTTTATTCGAAATTGTGCTTTATGTGGTTTTTGAAATTATTTTGTAAAAGAGGCCATTGTTTAGGCAATCTTTGTAATGATTCTCGTTCGTAAGAATGTATACAAAGATGTTTTGTATTTTTAAATTTTTTTTTTTAATTTTGTAAAATGTTTGGAAATGTGTAGCTGTTTGTTTTTGAAAATTGCGAGGATATTTGTTTTGAAATGGAGCAAGTAACTAAAAGTAATCTACCTACTCAAATATATTTCTTGTTCATTTTCTCTTCCTTTGATATTGTTGTCTTACCATTGATTTGGTAAGCAACCCTATCTTTGGATGTAAACGGGGCGGGCGTGGGTCATTGTATAACGATGATTAGCAATGCTATAAAGTATCTTAGCATTTTTTTAGGGACTAAGATCATTTTTTGTAAGGAAACTTTGAATAGCGTCATCGAGGGACTATGATCTTATATTTGTTTGTTTCGCTAAGATACCTTACATGTGTAATATGGCCATTTTGTATAAGGCAACCAAGTGGGATAACCCTAGGGGTGTTTTGTGTGCAAGTGTGTCATTTTCATGCTTGATTTTGTCTCGGATTAGGGTTTTCTATTTGGTTGATTTTATCTTGCCATACAAACCCTAATTACTAGCATGTTATATGAAAGCGATAAATTGTGAAATTTAAATGTCTTACGCTATTACAACATTTGTGGGAGGGGGGAATACAATTTATGAATGGAGATTTGCAATAATATAAACCTAATTAAACTATTACAACCAAATTGAATTATATTCAAATATTGGAATAAATAATGTACAAGATAAATTAAATATGCAAAGGGGTATGAATGCGAAGAAGATTTTATTTGGTTTTTTATGTGGAAAAATTTTTAACCTAAACTTAATAAATGAATCAAGATTATCTCAAATTAATTAGGAAAATAAATTATTTTTTAGAGAAGATTTTTAGTAAACCCTAATTCTAATTTATCAAAAGGAAATAAACAACTTCTTTGAAAAAAGTAAGTAATTTTTGCATTTTTGTCTTGAAAAATAATATATGGTATTTATGAGGTATTTTGGTCTTTTGTATTAAAAATAATATGCTTAATGAGTGTGAAGAAAAACAATTTTAATTTAATTTACAAGTTTATTATATAAAAATATATGATATGTAACTAAAAATAAAATATTTTCTATGAGAAAAATAAAATAAAATGAACCAAAATATAAATCTAGCATTTTTATATATTTTTTTTTAATGATTTTTAATATTAAGGAAAATATGTTTCATAAAATAGAAATGAAAATAAAATGAATAAATAAAATATTTGGGCCAGGGGTGCTGCAAGAAAACAAGGGGTAGCATGTTAGCAAAAACAAAAAGGCCCAAGAACTGAAGCCCATGCTGCAAAACAACAAAAAAAGGGTGGAAAAAATGGAAAAATTGCAAAAGGCAGCGCCAAGGCTCGAACCCACGACCTATGGCATTTTTGCGCGCTGCCTTACCACTGGGGTGGCTGTACATCTGTTCATATAAGCAAAGGCATAAATATATATTATAAAACGCCCCCTGAAGGCAACTTCATCTCCAACCTTGAGCCATAGTCGGACCACCTGTAACTCTCTCATTTCTCCATGAAAATGGAAAGTGATAACATGAACATTATAGCATTTTACTTCACGATTCTAACCATGTGCATAACTAAAACTATAAGTCCAAGATCAGAGAGAATTTTGTTGGCCCTAATTCTTAACCTAACTTCAAACTTAAAATTCTCTAAACTCAAGCCAAATAAATGCAAGCTATGGATATGTACAGCTTCGTAGCAATGATGTCTACATTTTATATTCACAAATGGAAAGCTAATTATGCCTGTATTAAGAGTTAGGAAAACAGAAAAATCACCTTGAAAATGGAAATCATGTTTTGAAAATGAGCTTGCTTTAGGATGTTGTGATGATCAGGTTAGCTTCCTTGAACCTCTAGGACGTTAATGCAATTCTTAGCTTGTCTTGAGGGTGGCTGGAATGGTCTTGAGAAGTTCACCTGTGTTGCTCTGTTTTTGAACTTCAACAATGGGGAAGATAAAGTTATAGTGATGTTTCAGGGTGTGGGATGATTTACTTGTAAGATAAGGAAGTTTGGGAAAGCAAAAGGCCTAAAAATGCACGAGTGAAATGGAAGATTCAGTTCACAAGTCATAAATGATAAGTTTGGAGGCTTGGTATGCAACTTATGATTCTAGGGTGTTTCAAGGCTTGGGCATTCTTCCTTTTAGTTACAAAATGATGGCTTTATATAGAGCAAAAGGTTGGAGGACTTGTGCTTGCTCAGAAGTACAAGATCACATGTCTTGCTACATTTCTTGTTTTTGAAGCAAGTGTGAGAAGTGACTTCTTAAGGCATGATTCTGATCATGTAGGGTGGCTTGAAGCTTTAAACATGTTTTGTTCAGGTTTAGAGGCTTGGTTTGTGCAGAAAGAACAAGTCCAAGGCTCAAGAAATGGAAAAATGCAAAAAGCATGCTTTTCCAAAATGGCAATGTTGCCTTTCTTCCAAAAATGGCTATTTTGCTTGTACAATGCATTGAATGTTTGGCTTTAGGGCATGAAACCTTGTGAAATCCATTAATGGTGGAGTGACAAACGAGTTTGAGGCCTGAAAAGTGAAGATTTTACAGCCAATTTGCAAATTTGAAAACAATGACCTATAATCAAAGTGATAAAACCCTAACTTCATCTCTTCGATTCTCCCTACTCAAGAATGATCTCAAGGAGTTCTTGGACATTTTAGAAATATTTTAATATGCTATATAATCCACATTTGAAATGCTTTTGAAAATTCCTCTTGGAACTAGGTGAAAAGTTGCTATGAAGAAGATGTGTACATGTTACTGGGTCTCCCTGTCGACGGTAAGGTCGTTAACGGGTCGGTTCAACCACCCAATTCTCCGTGTGAAGAATTGTTGGGCAGGGATATGGTTGAAGGTGGTGGTGCAAGAGGTCAGGGTATACTACTAACTGAGCTTAAAAATCATTATGAAACCTTGGAATTAAACGAAAATTCCTCCGAGCAAGACAGGGTGATAAAAGCTAGAACTTATCTAATGATACTATTTGGAACCTTTTTATTTCCCGAAAGTACGGGAAATAGTGTAAATTTTATGTATTTAAATTTACTTAGAGATTTCGAAAAAACTAGAAAGTATAGTTGGGGTTCTGCTGTTTTGGCCCACCTATACAGTTCCTTGTGCAAAAATGCAATTAAGGAAAAATGTAAATTTTATGGCTGCGCTTTAAAGTGCATTCTCTTATACATGTAGAACAATTAACAAATATGGAGGATCAAGACAAAGTCAAGGAAGATACATTAAGATAAACTTATCATCAATCACAAGTACCTTGAATAATCAAAGGACCATTTAAAGGTAGATTTGAAATGATGAAAGTTCATCAAATATCCAACAAGCTTAGATAAACTAAAAAATCTCAAATGCTTTCCATATTGATCCAATAGAAATAAAATAGATAAAGAAGAATAAGATAAAGTCAAAAAATAAAAATAGTAAAAATGTCATAACTTTCTCATTTTTTTTCATGAAATTAAGCAAATGAATAATGAAAGTTCATCTACTCAATTTGACGAACAAATATCAATACTCAAAATAAGTAAATAAAAAATTAAAAAATTACAGAAAAAAAAAACAAAAAATTAAACAACAATAAATCACTTTTGCTTTTGGAGGTTCAAGAACACTTTTCTACTCTTGATTATGAATCAATGGAGTTTCCTTGTAAAATGGTAATAATTATGGTACTAAATAAATAAATTAAGCAAGAGTAAAATGCAATAGAATTAAATAAAGAACAAGCATAAAATCATTTCTATTAATAAAAGGGAAAAATAACTTGAAAGAAAATGAAGAGAAAAAATAAGAGATTTTTGGCTTAGTTTTATTGAACTATTGGTGGTCCAAAATGAGAGAAGAGAAATCTTATTTATAGTGTGAATGATGAGAAAATTTGAATGAAAAGTGTGGGAAGATTTAATTTTGAAATTTGAATTTTTTTTTGTGTAAAGAATGAATGACATGAGAAATATGGTATAAGTGTGTAATGAAATTTGAAATTGGAAGGAAATTATGTGGCAATCCATGTGATGTTGCAAGAACAAATATGGATTTTGATAAAAAAAAGAATGAAGGGTGAGGATTGAATGAGATGAAAAGTGAAATTTGTAACTTTGTGGTCCCAAAATTGATTTTTTTCCTTCATATTTTGGACAAAACAATAAACATAAATAATAATAATAGTAAATATATATAAAAAAATTTAGTATAATGATACAAACTAAAAGAATAAAATAAAATCAACAAGAAAATATTTTAATTTTAATTTTTCTGGATAAAAAACAGGACCGAAAATAATAAAAAACGATAAAAACGAACACCTAAGTAATCGTAAAAAAAGAAAATAAACATATTAAGATAAACTACACACAACAAAGATTAATAAAAAAGATTATAATTGATCAAAATCGAAAGTAAAAATAATTTATTAAATAAGCACTGACAGTTAAAATGCGACTGCAAACTACACCGAAAAAATAAAGCGAGCACACCAACATGATTTACGTAAAATGTAGATTCATAAAAGTTAGTTAAAGATCAAAACTCGAAATATTTTTCCTACTAATTTCTGCATAATGTCTTATAAAAACAACATTTTAAAGTTCTTACTACATAACAAGAGAGTTATTACCCTACTGTTTTCTCTACTTAAACAATAAACCAACAAACATGCAACATCATAAATTTACCGAAACAACCATACTACACTACTCTCTATAAACTAACAATCCTAACACATCACATAAATCATGCTTAAAAGTTGTGATCCTTCAAATATAAAAATCATCGCTTGCTAGATTTGGCATTGTCCAACACTATTTTCCCATGTGGATGGTTTTGAAGCTCGATGCGATAGGATCGAATGGTAAAAGAAAGTTTTCTACGTAGATAGCCCTGCAATAAACAAAACAAAGAAATAATGATTAAAGAAAATGTGAATAATTTTTTAACACAAATAATATGCGAATCAAAACGTTAATAAAAACTTGAAATGTTAGAATACAATAAAAGTGGAATCCTTTAAAAAAAAGATTACCTTAGTGCATTTTAGTGCTCTTTGTGCAACATAATTCCCATAAGGTTCTTGAATAACATTCAAGAAATCAGTGCTTCTTATTAGCTCTTCTACTATAGCATTAACATCATCTTGATTAGAACATTTCATTAAATCTTCCACCACATTGCTAGCATGCTAGTTCATAGAGAGTCTAACAAATTTTCCACAAAGTTCTTCTATCATCCGTTCATTTACTAACGGAAACTTCATTTTAATTACAAATTGCACCACATAGTTTATTCAAACATACAAAAAAATATAACATTTATCAAAATACTAAATTTAAAATAAACATTCAAACTCTACTAAATAATATATACCATATGTCATACTCAAAAAGAAAAATAAAAATTCAAGAGTGTGGATTCAAACCCGTAACAATCTTCTACTAGCAACATAGCATTTGAGATTATTGATGTTATCAAGCCCATGGCTAGTATCTCACTATCTTTAAGACAAGTTTGAAGAACTGAACCTCCAATCTTGTGTGTTGCAATTTCAACACAATATTTTGCTAATTCATCCAAGATCACCTGTAAAAGTTATATAATTTGAGAGACATTAATATATGATGATAAAATGTAATGTCTAATATGAATTTTCATTCTCTATTTACAATAGAACCTTTTTGAGTGTGGGTGGAAAAACCTTCACACATTGCACAATGACATAACCACCATTAATATTTTTCATCAATTCATCAATGATAGGCTTCATCATATACAATACCGCATATTTTGTGACTGGACATTTCATATTCTCTAGCATTATTTGCATAACTCGAGTTCTGCGCAAAAAAAAAAATAATTACACAATTATCAACAGACATATAAAAAAAAGAATTACACAATTATCAACAAACATATATTTTTTTTCGAGAAGTATCAGTGCTACATTAATCAATTTTTAAAATTACGTACCCATGATTGTTCTTGCAGACGTCTGTTAACTTGTGAGTATCATAGATAATCAAGTAAATAATAGAATCTATTTGGATATTAGTGATGCCTTTCTTTGCTTCAAAAATCTTTTGAATCAAATAGTTGCCAAACTGATGTTTCATGAGCTGGTGTAAATAATCCTTTATCTCAGAGAGTATCATAGCAACATATGTTGGATCACCCTCTTCGATCACTTCTTGTAAATATTGACAGTCGAGACAATCCATCGCCATTGAAACCATGCATCCTCGCCATGGCGGAGTGAGTACTCTCATAGAAGCCATCTCCATCACGCTATAACCTTCATAAGGTAGTGATCCATAATCATTGTTCCATATATTACTACCACTAGTAAAAAATCCTGTACTTATTGGATTAATCTCTTCCATCGAAAGAGCAGTAATAATTTTTAAAGATTTGATGCATTTAATTAATCACTTGCACTACCACTGTTTCTTTTGTTATATATATATATATATATATATCAAATTTGCAGCGGTTATTAGAATTTGAGAAAAAGAAGGTGAAACCAATTTGTTACTCTTTTGTTTGAGGAAAAAGATAGAATATAATTTTATAACCAAAATAAAGATACGCTATATTAAATTAACTATGATAATTATTCCCAAAAATATTGAATCTGATATTTTTTTTCTCATATAGATTTGAATTTAAACTAACAGATATATCTTCCTAAAAAAACTAACAAAACCCCTATTTATACTCCATGAAAAACTGAATGAAAAGATAATTGATTTATCTAATCTTAATTAGCTTTTGAGTTATATTCTGAATAAATCAAATCTTTTGAATAATAATATTTATTAGATTTAGATAGGTATGAGATGCAAGTTTTATAAGTTACATCGCACTATGCATGGTTAATAAATTTTACAAAACTACATTATTAGAAAGTTTATGAAGGTAATTAGAAATTTAAAAAAAAACATGACATTCATCTTTAAACTAAATAGACACGAAAGTGGTTTTAATTAGGTTTAGTTTTAACTTTTGTGTCTTATTTTACTTAATTCAAAATTTATTATTTATTTAAAACTTAAACAGTTATCTTGTCCTCTTATTATTTTATAATAATTGTTTTTTTAATTTATATGTTTTATTATAAAATTCCACAAAACTTTTTTATATTATAATAGAATTTTTGTTTTGAATAACCCTGTACTAAATTTTTTTTTCCGCAAATAACCACGTTTCGAAAAAAATTACGCAAATAACAATGTTTCAGATGACTCTCCAAAGGAGGAGTCATCTCACTTGGCGCATACACCCATTATTTAAGGGGAGACGCCATCTCACTTGGCGTCTAGGTGCTTAGGGCATGCCCTAAGCCAAGTGAGATGGCGCCTTAGTGCAATTCTAGGGCAAATTTTGCGTTTTTTTTCCAGTCCGACGCGTTGCGTATTTGATACAGGATCAACAAAATTGACTTTTTATTTAAAAAAAAGATTACACCCATATGTATTACATTAAAAAAACAGATAAAAAAACAGATAAATCAGTGATCCCCCGGAACCCGATAATGACCCCCGGTTCCGCATCCCCGTCCTCGCCTTTCCCGTGTTGGGTGTCATCGTGTTTCCTGCTGTGGCAGGGTCGATGGCCCAGCGAAGTCAATGCGTTCCAGATCTATGAAATCAGTCAGATCTCAATATCTAGAAGGTCCACTTTGGTACAGTTGGTTACCCATACCCTTAAAGTTTGGTCGTGTTGGCGGTGGGTGGGGTTCCATAGTGGGTCTGTAGCATTGATCATCTGAGTACGGGAGGTAGAAAGGAAATGGATCTCGGGGTGTTTGGTATTGAGGATGTTGGGTGGTTTGGTGATATTGTGGTTGATGGTAACTTGGTTCGGTTGGTTCGTAATCTTCTGACATTCCCAGATCATGGCTAAGGCTGGATGTTGAGGGGCCCATATTGGGATATACAGAAGACTGAAATTGTGTGTGAGGTATGCGGGTGTGTTGGTATTGTGATTGGTATTGCGGTTGGGTGTGAGGCATATGGGGGTATTGGTACTGAGGTGGTGATTATGGTTGGTTGTGGGGCATTGGGTGTAATTGTGTTGTGGTGGGGACTGTGGTTGGGTGTTTGTGGTTCTGTTTTGTCTGGGGGGTTGGTGGGAGGTTGATGTGTGTTGGGTTTGTTGTTGGGGAAATGAGGGTTGTGCCCATTGTGTTTGTGGGTCAACCAAATACTTTGGATGAGACACATGCATTTCAGGGTTACTAACCGACCTGTACCAAGATAAATACTGATCCGTGTGGCACATATTACCATGATTGAGGATAACCTGGAATTGCAAGACATGTCGGTGACGCCTCTGTCACATCTTACACCATTCTGGAGCAAAGTCTTTCCAGTTGGTAAGACCCCACTGGGCGTCGACCCTTTTGAGATGCCACGGGGACAAACAAGTCGGATCACATGGTATCTCTTGATGCATTCCGAACTGCATCTTCACACGGTCACTGTGGTGCATCTCCACAACATTGAACTGTATGATTGCAGTCTTGGCGCTCTAAATTGATGCATCCTCGGGGTTTGGTTCATGGCCCAAACCCAAATATGGTCTCTAAACAAACTGCGAAAAAAATTAAATCAGGTTAATGAAAACGTAATATATAAGTAATTTAAATGAAGAAAAGTTGAATGGTATGACGTACATCATCCGGGCCTAGGTGATCCAACAGATTGTTGTATAGTGTGACATTGAATCTTGGATTCTTGCCGTAATCCATACCCCTCACGCAATACCTAAAGGAAATGAAAAACATTTTATTTTTAGCATATATTTGGTGAAGAGATGAATAGTAATAAATGATATAACTTGATGACTTACTTTGTTGCGTACGGGAAAATGAAAGTGTTGTTGTTGACGGGGTTTAAGGACTCCATCCTCCACCAACCCCAGGCTTGTAGTAAAAAAGCGCAGCCATAAAATATACATTTTCCTTGACTGCATTTTTGCACAATGAATTGTATAGGTGGGCTAAAACTGCAGAACCCCAACTATACTTTCTTGTTTTTTCAAAATCTCTAAGTAAATGTAAATACATAAAATTTACACTATTTCCCGTACTTTCAGGAAATAAAAAGGTTCCAAATAGTATCATTAGATAAGTTCTGGCTTTTACTACCCTGTCTTTCTCGGAGGAATTTTCGTTTAATTCCAAACTTGCATAATGATTTTTAAGCTCAGTGAGTAGTATACCCTGACCTCTCGCACCACCATCTTCAACCATATCCCTGCCCAACAATTCTTCACACTGAGAATTGGGTTGTTGAACTGACCCGTTAACAACCTTACCATCGACAAAGATACCCAGTAACATGTACACATCCTCTAGCGTGACGGTATATTCACCTATTGGTAGGTGAAATGTATGGGTCTCTGGTCTCCAACCTTCCCATATTGCAAGAATGAACTTCGAATCAATTGTGCAGTTGGAGATCTTTATAACATGTCCGAAACCTGCGTATTCCAGATATGGTACGATAAATGGGTCGGGAGCCAGGTAGTTGTGAGACCGGATTCTTAATCTTTTGGTATCCTGAGTTAATAATGTAAAAGGTGTAAGATTAACTAAGATGGACAAAGCATTACCCGAAGTATAAAAAATGTATAACCAAAATAGAAACTTACAAATGCGGCAATTTTGTCCCTTGTGCGTCTGTGAGAATCGCCCATTGTGAGAAGAGCCATTGTTGAAAATGCTTGAGATTATGAAAGACTTAGAAAGTGTGAGAGATTATGAAAGACTTTGTAGCAGAGAGTGAGAAGATTGTGGGTGTGAGAGATGTATGTTATGCTCTGTATTTATAGGCAAAAAATTTTCATAGAGTAAGTGAGGTGGTAGCTGGTGCATGCATGCATGATAAGTGTCACTCTTGCAGAGTAGGCGCAGCTAGGTGGCAGCCTTGGAGAAGGCATCTCTGCATGCATGTAACATGGTTGGACATTAAGTGAGGCGCCATTGGACTTGGCGAAAGAGTTCAAAAATTATAGTTGTCGCCATCCCCATTGGCGAATAAGAGGTGTCATGGGTTGCAGAGTAGGCACAGGCTAGGTGACAGCCTTGGGGATACCATGCCTGAATGCATGTAACACTATTTGAGGTGATGGGAGGAGACTTACAAGTTATAGTGTAGGTGCAGAGTAGGCGCGGGCTAGGTGGCAGCCTTAGGGGTTAAATCTCTACATGCATGTAACACGATTGAACATTAAGGGAGGCGCCATTGGTAGTCAACTAAACTGAAACGGAATATTCAGTCGAGTGTTTTGGGCATTTCAACCTTGCATCACATGGTTTGCATCATGCAAACCAATTATACAAATTGATGGGACTTGGTTGTATGGGAAATACAAATGCACGCTACTGATAGCAGTTGCACAAGATGGCAACAACAACATTTTCCCAATTGCCTTTGCCCTAGTCGAGGAGGAGACCGGTAGTACTTGGAGCTTTTTTCTGAAAAACCCACGTGGCTCCTCAGCCAGATCTCTGTTTGATCTCGGACAGACATGCCTCTAATGAAAGTGCCTACAATAATCCTACAAACGGTTGGCATGACCCTCCTTCTAGGCATGTCTATTGCGTTAGGCATATCGTCCAAAATTTCACGAGGGAGATCAAGGACAAAACACTAAGGAAAGTGGTTATGAATGCGGGATATGCATTGACATAACCCATATTCAAATATTACCGCAACGAGATCCGTTTGTCAAATCCGGAAGCCGGTAGGTGGATCGACAATATTCCGGTGGAAAAATTTACTAGGTCATACGGCAATGGCCAAAGATGGGGGCACATGACAACGAATCTTATTGAATCGATGAATAGGGTATTCAAAGGCGTACGAAACCTCCCGATCACTGCTTTGGTAAAATCTACATATTTTAGGATGGCTGTGTTGTTTGCCAAAAGAGGTGAAATATGGAATGCGGTGTTGCAATCTGGACAACTATGGAGTGAAAGCTGCATGAAATACATTAAGGTAGAAAGTGCCAAAGCCAACACTCATATGGTTATACGGTTTGACCGACACAACCACAACTTCATTGTGAAAGAGACAATCGACCACAACAAAGGCCTGCCAAGACAGGAATATAGGGTAATACTAC
Source organism: Vicia faba (assembly GCA_948472305.1). Lineage (NCBI taxonomy): Eukaryota > Viridiplantae > Streptophyta > Magnoliopsida > Fabales > Fabaceae > Vicia > Vicia faba. Next base: position 1,068,973,779 of record OX451738.1, read on the forward strand.
CTTCTCGTTGGTGCGATTGTGGCAAGTTTCAAGCCTTTCGCATGCCTTGCTCTCATGTCATTGCCGCTTGTGCTTATACCCATCAAGACGCGCTACAACTTCTGTCACACATTTACAAATCTGAAACGTTGCTCAACGTTTACAACAACAGCCTTCCTTTGGTAGCAAAACTAGATTATTGGCCTGCATACGACGACGAAATAGTGTGGCACAATGACCAAATGCGAAGGAACAAGAAGGGTCGTCCCAAAAGTAAGCGCATCACAACTGAAATGGACGAACTTGAAAAGCTGGAAAGAAAGTGTGGTTTATACCGTCAAGTCGGACACAATTGCAAAAATTGTCCGAATCGGGCGTCTGCCTCGACCACATAAAAATTGTAATACATAAAATATTTCCTTAATTATGTTGTAAACATTAGGGTTTTTCGTTAACAGTATTTGCTACAATGAATATTGCGCGTACAAGAAAAAAAACACGATATTCCGTCTACGAAATTAAAAGTGCTAAAACAATTTCATCTGACCCATGCATCATCAACATTATGTCACTGTCTATTTTGACTTCCTCCAACCATACATTAGGTCTTCCTGTCGCATGTGAGGTTGTTGTTCGTCTTCACTAGATCCTTTGAATTTCCCCCCCTCCGCAATGTCTCCATCTAGCCATCGCATCAACTCCCGCTTCAGACGCTCCGTGGAGTGAATGTGCCAGAATTTCATTTTCATCGCAGGTTTCGTGACGGAGAAGATAACGTAACCATCTCTGGTAAAAATCATGGGCGATATCATGACGCAAATAACAGAGTAAAAAATAAAAATAGTGCGAGAAAGTGTGAGAAATGACAGAGAAACAGACGAATTATTTATAAAACACCATTTTGCCCTAGTTTTGCCCTAGGAGCCAAGTGAGATGGCGCCTCTTCTCACTTTTAAAGTGCATGTGCCATCTAACTTGGCTAAAAGAGAGAGGAGACGCCAAATGAGATAGCGCCTAGGGCAAAACCCTAGGTGGAGACGCTAAGTGAGATGGCTCCTCCTTTGGGGAGTCATCTGAAACATAGTTATTTGTGTAGTTTTTTTCCGAAACGCGGTTATTTGCGAAAAATTTTTTTTAATACCTAGTAATTGTAAACAAAAATTTATTATAATATGTTACGCTTTATAAATGACATATAGATTAAAAATAAACATATTATTAATTTTAAATATAAAATATAAAAAGATTATAACTAAATTTAAATTACGTGGATATATACCTTTGAAAAAAAGTGGATATTTCTTACAAATAATTAAAATAGAATGATTAAAATAATAATTAAATTAATCAATTAATATAAAGTAATGTTATATAATAAGAATGATTTAAATAAAAAAGACAATAATTTTAAAGGATAATGTTAAATTCATTTTAAATTTAATTTTTATTTTAATAGAATTCATGGATAATAGAGTAATGATAATGAATGGTTGAAATTTAATTTGTATTTTTTGTTTTTATATTTTCTTACTGATAGCATTTTTTATAATTAATTAATTATTAAATTTATTTATTTTTATTTTATTATATTATAAATTATTTTTTTATTGAATTTTATTTGATAGTGTTTTTTTAATTAAAAGTCAGAATTAAAATATAAAATTATAACTCTATATTTCGTTCATTTTTCAAACGATAAATGGTAGATATGTTTTATTCTATAATCAAACATTCAAATGATATTTATATAGTAACGTTATAAAACATTTTTTTACATATATTTGATTAAATAATAATAAAAAAACTTCTTAAAATATTTTTATAATAAAATATAATCTAAAGTGGCCAAAGTGTTAATTAAAAAAAATTAAACATTCATTTTAATAAAGAATTAATATTCAAATTTTATTTTGAATAACCACGTATTAAAAAAAATTCGCAAATAACCACGTTTCGGAAAAAATTATGCAAATAACCATGTGTCAGATGGCTCTCCAAAGGAGGAGCCATCTCACTTGGCGCCTCCACCAAGCTTTTTGCCTAGGCGCCATCTCACTTGGCGCCTCCTCTCTCTTTTAGTCAAGTGAGATGGCGCGTGCACTTTAAAAGTGAGAGGAGGCGTCATCTCACTTGACTCCTAGGGCAAAATGTTGTTTTTATAAATAATTCGTCCGTTTCTCCATCATTTCTCACACTTTCTCGCATTGTTTTCTTATTTTTTACTCTGTTATTTGTGTCATGACATCGCCCATGATTTTTACCAGAGATGGTTATGTTATATTCTCCGCCACGAAACTTGCGATGAAAATGAAATTCTGGCACATTCACTCCATGAAGCGTCTGAAGCGGGAGTTGATGCGATGGCTAGATGGAGACATCGTGGAGGGGGAAAATTCGAAGTATCCAGCGAAGACGAACAACAACCTCACATGTGACAGGAAGACCTAATGTATGGTTGGAGGAAGTTAAAACAGACAGCGACGTAATGTTGATGATGCATGGGTCAGATGAAATTGTTTTAACAGTTGTAATTTCGTAGACGGAATATCGTGTTTTTTTTTCTTGTACGCGCAATGTTTATTGTAGAAAATACTGTTAACGAAAAACCCTAATGTTTACAACATAATTAAGGAAAGATTTTATGTAATACAATTTTTATGTGGTCGAGGCAGACGCCCGATTCGGACAATTTTTGCGATTGTGTCCGACCTGGCGGCATAAACAACACTTTCTTTCCAGCTTGTCAAGGGAGTCCATTTCGGTTGTGATGCGCTTACTTTTGGGACGACCCTTCTTGTTCCTTCACATTTGGTCATTGTGCCACACTATTTCACCGTCTTATGCAGGCCAATAATCTGGTTTTGCTACCAAATGAAAGTTGTCGTTATTGTAAATGTTGAGCAACGTTTCAAATTTGTAAATGTGTGATAGAAGTTGTAGCGCGTCTTGATGGGTATAAGCACACGCGGCAATGACATGAGAGCAAGGCATACGAAAGGCTTGAAATTTGCCACAATCGCACCAACGAGAAGGTAGTAACACCCTATATTCTTGTCTTGGCAGGCCCTCGTTGTGGTTGATTGTCTCTTTCATAATGAAGTTGTGGCTGTGTCGGTCAAACCGTATAACCATATGGGTGTCAGCTTTGGAAATTTCTGCCTTAATGTACTTCATGCAGCTTTCACTCCATAGTTGTCCAGATTGCAACACTGCATTCCATATTTCACCTCTTTTGGCAAACAACAAAGCCATCCTAAAATACGTAGATTTTACCAAAGCAGTGACCAGGAGGTTTCGTATGCCTTTGAATACCCCATTAATCGATTCAATTAGATTTGTTGTCAGGTGCCCCCATCTTTGGCCATTGTCGTATGACCTAGTCCATTTTTCTACCGAAATATTGTCGATCCACCTATCGAATTTCGGATTTGAAAAACGGATCTCGTTGCGGTAATATTTGAATGTGGGTTGTGTCAATGCATATCCCGCATTCATAACCTCTTTCCTTAGTGTTTTGTCCTTGATCTCCCTTGTGAAATTTTGGATGATATGTCTGACGCAATAGACATGCATAGAAGGAGGGTCATGCCAACCATTTGCAGGATTATTGTAGGCACTTTCAGTAGAGGCATGTCTGTCCGAGATCAAATAGAGATCTGGTTGAGGAGCCACGTGTGTTCGCAGGTTTTTCAGAAAAAATCTCCAAGCACCACCGGTCTCCCCCTCGACTAGGGCAAAGGCAATTTGGAAAATGTTGTTGTTGCCATCTTGTGTAACTGCCATCAGTAGCGTGCCTTTATATTTCCCATACAACCAAGTCCCATCAATTTGTATAATTGGTTTGCATGATGCAAACCCTGTGATGCAAGATTGAAATGCCCAAAACACTCGACTGAATAATTCGTTTCCGTTTAGTTGACTACCATCTTGGGCGTATGCTGGCACTGTTTCCAGAATGTAAACAGTACCCGGAGAATAAGTCTTGAGTGCATTCAGGTAGAGAGGAAGTTCTTGGTATGACCCCTCCCAGTTTCTGTACACCTTCTCAATCGCCTTGGTCTTTGCTAACCACGCCTTACGGTAAGATGGAGTATAGTAAAAAACCTTAGTGATGTGGGAGATGATGGGTTTCACCTTTAAAGATGGATCATTGCTGACGAGTGGTAGGATTTCTTGACAAATGAGATCATAATTAAGTTTTCGATGGTCCTGTGATTGGGTAGAACTGACACAAGTGTGGGTAGACATGGAATCTATGACCCAACAATCACCTCTTAATTTGTATGAAGTAATGAGTGTGAACATACAATCAGGGTGGACACACTTGATCTTGTAACTTTCTGGGTTTACACGATCCACCTTAAAATCGACCGAGTTGAGCATGTGGAATTTTTTGATGACTCTGATACATTCTTCTCTGTTATGAAACTTGTCCTTCTCTTTTAAGTTTTCATTTGACTGCATATACAGATTGAAAAATAAATCAGAAGACGGTTAATCTCCCCCCATGTTGAAGTTTTTCATGTGCGGAGGTGGTTTGTAGATCTCATTTGCAGGAATACCAGGTATCCCATCGTCTTCGGAATCATCATTCACCATTTCGTCAAACTCTAACTCATCATCTTCTTCTTCTTCATCAACTGCATCTACCTCTGCTTGTTCAATCTCCAAAGGATAAACCACTTGTGTCACCTGAGGCTCTCACAGCATAATGTACAACTCAATAGAATCGTACCCAGAATACACATGACTGGAAAACATATTCTGAAGATCCTCGTCATCTTGAACCTCAACCTTATAAAATATTATTTGGTTGTTACCAAAAAAAACTGGATTCTGATAAAATATTTGTGTCACTGGGCCTCGTCCAAGTTTGGCCTCCAATCGTTTTTTGAAGTACGAGAAATTGGCTTTCCCATTTAAAAGAAATCAGATGTTGTTTGTGTCTCTAAACAAAAACCCAGAGGTGGGACAAATGTATGTCTCACCGTTGAAATATGCACTAATGACATATTGGAGTGCAGAGGCCATTGCGTATGGTTGTTTGAAGGTTTGAAGGTTGAAAGGTTTGAAGTTTATGAGTTATTCGAAGGTTTGTAGGTTTGATTGTTTGAAGGTTTGAAGGTTTGATTATTTGAAGGTTTGAAGGTTGGAAGGTTTGACAGATTAAGTGAATCAGTGTTTTGATAAATGTAAGACTAAATAGGTCATACTTAATTTGAATTAACTAAGGCTGTAACCTCTAAGGCTCCTCCCTAGCATGCGCCTACTCTGCACCTACACTGTAACCTGTAAGTCTCCTCCCATCACCTCCAATAGTGTTACATGCATTCAGGCATGGCTTCTCCAAGGCTGTCACCTAGCCTGCGCCTACTCTGCAACCCATGCCACCTCTTATTCGCCAATGGGGATGGCGACACCTTTCATTTTTCTACTCTTTTGCCAAGTCTAGTGGATCCTCCCTTAATGTCCAATCGTGTTACATGCATGCAGAGATGCCTTCTCCAAGGCTGCCACCTAGCCTGCGCCTACTCTGCACCTACACTGTAACCTGTATGTCTTTTCTCATCACCTCCAATAGTGTTACATGCATTCAGGCATGGCTTCTCCAAGGCTATCACCTAGCCTGCGCCTACTCTGCAACCCATGCCACCTCTTATTCGCCAATGGGGATGGCGACACCTTTCATTTTTGTACTCTTTCTCCAAGTCCAATGGCGCCTCCCTTAATGTCCAATTGTGTTACATGTATGCAGAGATGCCTTCTCCAAGGCTGCCACCTAGCCTGCGCCTACTCTGCACCTACACTGTAACCTGTAAGTCTCCTCCCATCACCTCCAATAGTGTTACATGCATTCAGGAATGACTTCTCCAAGGCTGTCAACTAGCATGCGCCTACTCTGCAACCTATGCCACCTCTTATTCTCCAATGGGGATGGCAACACCTTTCATTTTTGTACTCTTTTTCCAAGTCCAATGGCGCCTCCCTTAATGTCCAATCGTGTTACATGCATGCAGAGATGCCTTCTCCAAGGCTTCCATCTAGCCTGCGCCTACTCTGCACCTACACTGTAACATGTAAGTCTCCTCCTATCACCTTCAATAGTGTTACATGCATTCAGGCATGGCTTCTCCAAGGCTGTCACCTAGCCTGCGCCTACTCTGTAACCCATGCCACCTCTTATTCGCCAATGGGGATGGCGACACCTTTCATTTTTGTACTATTTTGCCAAGTCCAATGACGCCTCCCTTAATTTTCAATCGTGTTACATGCATGCAGAGATGCCTTCTCCAAGGCTGCCATCTAGCCTGCGCCTACACTACAAGAGTGACACTTATCATGCATGCATGCACCAGCTACCACCTCACTTACTCTATGAAAATTTTTTGCCTATAAATTCAGAGCATAACATACTTCTGTCGCACCCACAATCATCTCACTCTCTGCTACAAAGTCTTTCATAATCTCTTACAATTTCTAAGTCTTTCATAATCTCAGGCATTTTCAACAATGGCTCTTCTCACAATGGGCGATTATCACAGAGGTACAAGGGACAACATTACCGCAATTGTAAGTTTCTATTTTAGTTATACATTTTTTATACTTCAGGTAACTCTTTGTTCATCTTACTTAATCTTACACCTTTTACATTATTAACTCAGGATACCAAAAGATTCAGAATCCGGTCTCACAACTACCTGGCTCCCGACCCATTTATCATACTATATCTGGAATACGCAGGTTTCAGACATGTTATAATGATCTCCAAATGCATAATTTATTCAAAGTTCATACTTGCAATGTTGGAAAGGTAGAGACCAGAGACCCATACATTTCACCTACCAATAGGTGAATGTACCGTCACGCTAGAGGATGTGTGTTGTACCCCAAAATTTGCCCTCCCTTTCTTCAGGAAACCATCTTAGATTTTTCAAAAGTCCCCTGAAACAGATTCAAAGCCCTGGGTTATCCTTTTGCCCAAGCCAGTCACTTACAAGAGCAAGATGATCTCACAAACTCCAAAAACAATGCTTTCATCTTGAGGAAAATCAAATTCTAAGTGCTTAGAATGTTTCTTTAAAATAAGTGTTTTTTAGAAAAAATCAGCGCTTCAGAACTTCTGGACCCATTCCAGATGAAGACGGTCAGAAGCTGCAAGTTTGGTTCAGGATGGTCAGAAGTTGCCTCTTCAGCAGCTACATCAGGTCAATCAGAAGTTGTAAGCGTGGTTCAGAGTGTAAGCCTCAAACAGAACATACCCCTTCAGCAGTTACACAAGCTCAGTCAGAACTTGCTAAAGGAATGCAAAAGAAATATGAAAGTATAAAGGCTCCTTCAGAGCAGGTTGAAGTCAGAAGATGAAAGGTCAGAGGGATAGGTGTCACATTGATATAGAATCTCCAAGCCCAGATTATCCAGAAGTAGATCCAAGGAACGTACCAGAAAACCAGGAGAATCTCCAGAGTTTGCTAAAACAACAGGTAGCCAAGGCCAGAGCATGGTTTACACTGCTGATGCAACAACCAGAATGTTGGTATTGACAGGTCTTGTCACCATTTAATGCCCATTAATGCTTCCAACCACTCCTGAGCGATCACGTGTGGCTTGGAAAATGCTTTTGCACAGATTCTGGCATGGGTCTTCACGCCACCGCCCATTTCAGAGGTCACTTCCCCCAATCTACGCCTGCTGCTGCTACCTAGGCTAAAAAAATAGCTGTTATCACAACTTCCCAGGAATTTCTGTCAAAGAACCAGTTCAAACTCTGTTGGCGCCTTAAACGTTCAAGATATCCACAAGAACTTTGCCTATAAATAGAAAGCTTTCACCACTGCAAAAGACGTTCAAGAAGTTCAAGAAAAACAGAAAAATTGCTAAGAGAGAAACAAAACTCCTAGCAACATAACATTCTGAAACTCTGTCAAAATTTCCAGTTTTGTTTCATAACTTTAAGTTTCTCACCTTCAACCTCATCAAACACCCAGCTCTTTTCTGTAAACCAAAGCGTTCTTTCCAAAACTTCTGACCCTATACACGTTTACACCTCCACTTCCCCTTTTCCAAATCTGTCCAGAACACCACCAGAACCAAAAGCTAACTTTCACCCACCATTTTCCAGAAAGTCAGGTAAGCACCTGCTGACCCTCACCACACTGTTAAGCATCATCAGCTGTACATATTCAAGTAACATAATGTAAATATTCATGTTATTGCTGTTTATGTTCTGAGGACCCTCGTACCTCAGAACATTCTGAGCCAGTTTAGGATTTGCCTGTGACCTTGGTGATTCTGACCTCTGGGACATTTTGCTATTTTGCTGGATCTGTTCCAAATATGTTTTCTGTTTTGTGGAGTAACAATAGGATTGCAGATGTTCTGATTAGTGCAGGAAAAAGCCCAGCACTGACTTTGACGTTAGCATATCTGAAGCCTGTTTTGCTGTCAATGACCTCAGAACCTCTGAGAGTTATTGCCTTTTCAGCAGAATCGGAACTTCTGGGTTCTCCACTAACAAACTTCTGTCTTGCAGCGCAGGGAAATCAGAACCTCTGGTTTCCCCACTAACCAGATTCTGTTTTGCAGGTTCCAGAGTCAGAAGTTCTGACTCATCCAGTTTCACCAACAGGTTGATCATCTGACAGCGGATCTGGGTCAGAACTTCTGATGGTCTCCCAACAGCGCGCGGCCTCCCTCTCTCTCTCTCTATATCTTGTTTTTCGCTATTTTCTTTTTTGTCTATTTTTCTCGTTGAACCCCCCATGTACAAATGTGTATCCCCCTCCCCTAACTATTGTAATAGCGTAGGATTTTACATTCCCGCTTCTTATTGCTAGTAATTAGGATGTGTATGGCAAGATAAAACTCAATGAAATAGAAAAACCTAATTCAAAGAAAAAAACTCTTGTATGCAATAAAACACATTTACACACTAACACCCCTAGGGTACTCCACTTTGTTGCCTTCCAAAATTGGGCCATGCTTGCACGTCGAATGTCTTTGGCAAAACAATCAAATGATCATAAGTCCCTCAAAGTGTTGCCTAAACGAAATGATCATAGTCCCTTCAAAACAAATTGCCAAAGACACTTGGCATCATTGCATTCATGGTCTAAACGATGACCCGCGCCCGTCCCTTTCACATCCTAACACAAGATTGTCCACCAAATACAATGGTGGAATAAACTTGTTAAAAGGGTTAAAACATAGCAAATAATCTTTTGAGAAATTTAGGAGTAGACAACCTCTTAGTTACTTAAATCAAACTTGCAAAACAAAACACCTGCCTAATTTCAAAATCACACTTCACAATACTTTCAAAACGACTTTCAAAAACAAATGAAAACCTTTTCAAAAGACATACACCTTTGTATACATCCCAACATGGATTATTACAAAGGTTGCCACCACATTGGCCTCTTTTCAAAACATTTTCAAAAATCACACACACACAAGCACCATTTAAAAACAATTGAAAACACAAGGCAAGTGATCTAAGCAAGTAACTAAGAGCCCATGGATAACCATGGATAGAAAGGGTGCTAATACCTTCCCTTTCTATAATCTACTCCCCGAACCCAAGAAAACATCTCAAAGGTTTTTTGCTGTGCTTTTTAAACCTTTCCTTAGGATAAAATAAAAAGTCGGTGGCGACTCTTGCTAACCGCAACATTTGCGAATACAAACGCAAACCTCAAGTCAGTTCTCCCACCGTATCACAGAACTGGCGACTCTGCTGGGGAAATTTTTTAAAGTGGAGTAACCTTAGGGTTTAGATCACCTTTGTTTTCAATTGCTTGCTTTGTTTGCTTTTACATATTGTGGGCTTTGTATCGGAGTTTTATGGATCCTAACCCGGATCTGGGGAAACCCTTTTAGGTGGCAATAAGGCTGTGAGGGAACTGTGCGGGGTATACCGACATGGTTGAAGCAGTCTGCTACGTTGATGTGGCACTTTGGTGTGTACCGGTAACCCTTGAGTTCAGTCAAGGAGAGTACGGGGCCGCCGCGTGGTGTCATGAAGCATCAACTGACCTTAGGAACCTTAATTGAACCATCTTGGCCTTCTTAGGGTAGTGAGATAACTGACTTTGGTGCAGTCCGAGGTTGGTTGATACTCGATACTACACTCAATTGAGGGTTGCTTTCCTGGAATATTTCGGTCGCCAGTTCAGTGGCTAAATCGAAACGATGAACAATGAAAGCAATCCAGTGATATTGGGACCTTTAGAACCCGGTTACTTTTGATAGGACAGGTTGAGCCCACAAAACTTCAAGAGGGTAATACCCAGACCCCATGCAGGCCTAAACTCTAAGGGTTTGTGTGACTTGTATGCCTTACCATGTTTGCCTTTGTGAATATTTATAGTGCATTTAATCATCACATCATTACATCATACAAACATCATGAGCATTGACTAACCATTTCAAGGGTTTCGAATCTTCATCTTTGTTCTTGTTTTATAGGACATGGAAACTGCTCGCAGAAAGACAATTCAGATTAGCCTTGTAAAGATCCCTCCTCAGCTTAAGGAGCTTCTGTCCAGAATTCCCGAGAGTTCTTCATTCAGTGAGAGACATGGAAGACTCATCAACTTGGTTAACACCAACATTGAGGAGGACTTGATAAAGGTCCTGTTCCAATTCTTTGACCCTCTGCATCACTGTTTCACCTTCCCGGATTATCAGTTGGTGCCTACCTTAGAAGAATTCTCCCGACTTCTGAAGGTCCCTATCCTCGATCAACTACCCTACAACGGTACGGAAAAGGAACCCAGACTTGAAGAGATTGCTAAAGCCTTGCACCTACAGACATCCGACCTCAAAGGACATTGGGAAGTGAGAAGTGGTATCAAAGGATTCTTAGCTAGGTTTCTGTTTGATAAGGCCCAAGAATGTTGGAACTCTCTTGACCTACGAGCTTTTGAAGAAGTTGTAGCCCTCCTTGTCTATGGTTTGGTGTTGTTCCCTAACCCAGATCAGCTTATCGATGTCAGTGCTGTCCAGATCTTTATGACCAGGAATCCTATACCTACACTGTTGGGGGACATCCTTCACTCATGTTACACTCGAACCATGAGAAGAAGGGGTGTCCTTTTGTGTTGCACTCCTCTCTTGGGAAGGTGGTTTATTTCGCATCTTCCACAAACAGTTTTGAAGAACGAGCGGGGTTTGAGATGGTCACAACGGTTAATGACTCTCACGCATGCAGATATACATTGGTGTCCTAGGTCCCGGGAAGACGTCACTATCATTGATCGTTGTGGGGAATACCCTAATGTTCCTTTATTTGGAATCAAAGGAGGTATAACCTACAACCCATGCCTGGCTTGGAGACAGTTTGGTTATGCTCGGAAGGATGGCCCTCATGACATGTTAATTCCTGACATAGTCTTCGACTTCGACAACGATACTCAAGGGCTTCGTCAGAGATTTATCAGAGCTTGGAGGATGCCGAGTAGGATAGACAGCAAAACACTGGGGCACCGGAACTCCATCCCGTTGGAGCCTTACCTCAAGTGGGTACGAGCCCGCTCTCAGAAGTTAGTAATGCCTTACCCTCACATGTTACCTGTAATCAAAGAGCCAGTCTTGGAAGGAGAAGCATCCTACACCATTCAACATCCCGACATGCCCACCTCCTGGGAAGAGATGCAGAAGAGCTGGATCCAACTTAAGGAAGAGCGGAATTCTCTTGAGACCAGTCTACATGCTAGCGAAAAGAAGGTCCTGGAACTCACCCGCCTGCTGCACGAGGAAAGGAATCTCAACACTTACATCGCGCCAAAAAGGATGCGCAATGTCTTTTTACCTTAAGGAGTTTATTTTGTAATATTTGGCCCATGAGGCATTTATGTACTAACGAATTTCTCCTTATTAATATGATGTGCGTTCCTTTTTGTCTACAACAAAGTTTGAATGTTCTAAATCCTTGAATGCATTGCATACATACGCATTCCATTGCACCATATGCATAGCAGGTACCCTAATTCACATGTTGCTTAATTTTCTTCGCTGTTTGTGTGCACAGTCATCATGAATTCGGAGTCATCCAGTGAGCAAGCAATCAAGGCCCTTCAGGCCCAAAGTGCACAGTTTCAAGAGATGGTCTTAAGCCTAGCCCAGGGACATCAAGAGTTGAAGACTCTACTCCTGAAGAAGAAGAAGAAAAAGAGGACGGCAATGTTCAACACCGGACGCAGATTTGGGAACACACTCCACAATGAAGCTGATCCGACCACTTCTTCTGCTGAGAAAAACAGTCCCCAAGGGGGAGAAGCACCTAGTCCCGCAGTCTCCGACAACGAGACGGACTATAACGAGGAACAATACCCACCTGCTGCTGACAGATACAAACAATTGGAGGACCGTTTGAGCGCTATGGAAATTCAGAACGTGCCGGGACTGGATTTCGGGGATTTGGGATTATCTTCTGGAGTAGTAATTCCACACAAGTTTAAGGCGCCTGCCTTCGCCAAGTATGATGGGGTCTCCTGCCCAAAGCTGCATCTGAGGTCGTATGTAAGGAAAATCCAACCTTACACGGCGGATAAAAACCTCTGGATTCACTTCTTCCAAGACAGCCTCTCGGGGTCTCAGCTTGAATGGTTCTACCAATTAGACGGAGCTAGCATCCGGCACTGGGAGGATTTGGCGACTGCTTTCTACAGACAATACCAATATAATTCTGATCTCGCTCCTACGCGTACCCAACTTCAGGGTATGTCTCTAGGGACGGGTGAAGGATTCAAAGAGTACGCTCAAAAATGGAGAGATTTGGCTGGCAGGGTGCAGCCTCCATTAACTGATCGAGAGCTGGTTGATATGTTTCTGGGAACGTTGTCTGGTCCGTTTTTTAATCATTTGGTTGGTAACTCCTCCGCTGGGTTCACAGATTTGATATTAACGGGAGAGAGAATTGAGGCTGGTATCAGGTCAGGCAAGATACAGAAAGCTGCCTCTACAAGTGCTGAGAAGAGGCCGTTTAAGAAAGAAGCAAGCGCCGTCTATGGCCCTAGAAGACAAGTCAAGCCCGAAAGTCGCCAAGCCGTTAATGCTTTGGTCATCTCTAAACCTGTTGCTCCTCAGCAGTACAATCAGCAAAGAAGTGAAAGGCCCAAGAGGCAGTATACCCGATTGAGTATGACATTATCTCAAATTTTACCCCAACTGTTATCCACCAACCTGGTGACCCTCAAAGAAGCTCCTAAGGTCGTCAACACTGCGTCCCCTAAATACAACCCGAATGCCCGGTGTGCTTATCATTCTGATAGTCCCGGGCACACTACTGATGATTGTTGGGCCTTGAGAAACAAAGTGCAAGATCTGATTGACGCAAAAGAAATTCAGTTTGAAGCGCCGGAAAGACCGAATGTTGTAACGGCTCCTATGCCCCAGCATAGGGTAAGTGCCATTGAGGAAGAAGTGTATGCTGTTTCGATAGATGAAGTTGTTACCCCTTTGAAGACTGTTAAGAAGAACCTACTGCGGGCCGGTTTATTTCCGGGTTGCGGCGAAGGTTGCCCATTCTGTGCTATTTCCCTATCTGATTGTCCTTTGCTAAGGTTAGGCATCCAAGGCCTAATGGATAGCAAGGAGATTCTATTCAAAAAGACTGCTGTTCATTTGGTTTCAATGAAAGAAGTTTCCGTGATTACCATCTTCAAAAATCCAACCAAGGCTCCCCCAAAGAAGCCTATTCAAATCTTGACAGTTACGCCTGTGATCATTACTGTTCCAGGACCCCTCTCCTACGTGTCTGATAAGGCTGTCCCCTGGCATTATGGGGCAGACGTATATGTAAATGGAATCAAGCAAGAATTTGATGCTAGTGCCAGTATTTGCGATATCACCGGTCCAGCTAAAGTCACCCGCAGTGGCAGGTTCTTCTCGCCTGACATTGCGCCACCCGCCATTCGAAAACCCCTCCTCATAAAACCTGCAAGTTTACCAAGTCCTGTTGCTGATCAAATTGTGTCCCCTGCTGCCGAGTCATCAAATGCTCGGGGCAAAGGGATTGAAGAAGAGCCTGCCCGGATGGAGGCACCAATACCCGTGAATGCTGAGGCCTCCCGACAAGAAATGGAGGAGATTCTGAAAATAATAAAGAAAAGTGATTTTAATGTTGTCGAACAGTTAGGGCATACACCCTCCAAGATCTCCCTGCTTTCCTTATTACTATGTTCCGAGGCCCATGCAAAAGCCTTGATCTCATTTCTCAAGACGGCCCATGTGCCGCAGGAGACGTCTGCAGTTCAGTTCACTGACTGCATAGCAAATTTGACGGCGGACAACGGCTTGGGCTTTTCAGATGCTGACCTAACCGCAAAAGGGAGAAACCATAATGATGCCCTGCATGTCTCTATTGAATGCAGGGGCACTACTCTGGCACATGTATTGGTGGACACTGGTTCTTCCTTGAATGTTCTTCCGAAAAAGGCTTTGGATCGTCTGGATTATGAGGGCTTGGAGTTGAAACCCAGCAATATCATCGTCAGAGCCTTTGACGGCTCCAAGAGGATGGTTCATGGAGAGGTTAACATCCCAATTCGTGTGGGCTCTCAAGTGTTCGACTCTACCTTTTACGTGATGGATATACGTCCATCGTACTCCTGTCTGTTGGGTAGACCTTGGATCCACAAAGCTGGGGCAGTGACCTCCACCTTACACCAAAAGCTGAAGTATCCCGTCAGGGGGAAAATTGTCACTGTGCAAGGAGAAGAGGAGTATATGGTGAGCCATTTGAATTCCTTCAGGTACATCGAGATGGACGGAGAATTTATTGAAACTCCCTTCCAACATTTCGAGGAGGTACATCCAATTTCAGCAGCTGCGGAGACAATGGCCGAAGAGAATGATTCCTTGAAGATGGTTTCCCTAAGGGATGCCCGGGCTGTGGTTCAGAAAGGCAATGGTGCACACTGGGGTCAGCTTCCTGACTTCACTCAGAAAAACGACAAGTTTGGGCTAGGCTTTACTGCAGAGGCTCAGAAGGCAGTACGCAAAGAAAAGATTGGAAAGGCTCCGGTGTTTATTTCCAGCTCAAGGGTGAATGCTATCGAGGAGGATGTGGAGGAAGCTGAGTTTGATAATTGGATCTACCCGACTGCTAGCAACGGACCAAGCAACTGGACAGCAAAGGATTTTACCCCTATCACATTTGTCACGCAGTAATTGATTTCTTTTGATTTCCAAATTTGTAACAAACAATATGTTAAAACTCTGTTGGCTCGGTGTCCTGCCCGGGGCATCGTAGCTCCATTTGTGAGGGCTTTTTGTATGACATTTTCATATATCATCAATCAAAACATTGGACGTTTGTTGCATTTCAAATCTTGTGCTCCTTTTCTTTCTGTGTTATATATATTGCAAAACAGCTATATTTACACACACTCACTTATACAGGTTTCAATCCACTCTGGATCTCACTGGCAACAGCTCTGCTACCGCCAGTTATGACTTCGAAAATCCGATCAACTTGGCCGAAGACGAAGGTGAAGATGATTGCGAAGTGCCTGGTGAACTCGCAAGACTGCTACTACAGGAAGAGAGGGCTATTCAACCACATGAAGAGCCTGTGGAGACAATTAACCTGGGAACTGAGACAGATAGGAAAGAGGTCAAAATTGGTGCCAATCTAAAGCTCAGCGTGAAGCAACGATTGATCCAGATGCTACAAGACTACATGGAGATCTTTGCCTGGTCCTATGAAGATATGCCTGGTTTGGAGGCCGACATTGTAGTTCACCATCTGCCAACCAAGGAAGATTGCCCTCCAGTAAAGCAAAAAGTTCGACGAATGCGTCCAGAGATGTCTGAGAAGATTAAAGCTGAGGTGATGAAACAGTTTGACGCGGGTTTCCTTGCGGTAACTTCTTACCCTCAGTGGGTTGCCAATGTTGTGCCAGTGCCGAAGAAGGACGGTAAAGTCAGAATGTGTGTCGACTACAGGGATCTGAACAGGGCCAGCCCCAAAGATGACTTCCCCCTACCTCACATTGATGTCCTTGTTGACAATACAGCTCAACACAAGGTGTTCTCCTTCATGGACGGCTTCTCAGGGTATAATCAGATCAAGATGGCTCCTGAAGATATGGAGAAGACCACATTTGTAACTCAGTGGGGGACCTTCTGTTATAAGGTCATGCCATTCGGATTGAAAAATGCTGGGGCAACCTATCAGCGTGCCATGGTTGCTCTATTTCATGATATGATCCATCATGAGATTGAAGTATACGTTGATGACATGATTGCAAGGTCTCAAACTGAGGAGGAACACCTTGATCATCTGAGGAAGTTGTTTGACCGACTCAAGTTGTACAAGCTGAGATTGAATCCCAACAAATGCACCTTCGGGGTGAGGTCCGGAAAATTGCTAGGTTTCATTGTAAGTGATAAAGGTATCCAGGTGGACCCTGCCAAGGTTAAAGCTATTCAAGAGATGCCGACCCCAAAAACAGAGAAAGAAGTCAGAGGTTTCCTAGGACGACTGAATTACATTGCCCGATTCATCTCACATTTAACTGCTACTTGTGAGCCAATCTTCAAATTACTGAAGAAAGATCAAGTAGTACGCTGGAATGATGAATGTCAGGCTGCCTTTGAAAGAATAAAGGAATACCTCCAAGAGCCACCCGTTCTTATGCCACCGGTGGAAGGAAGACCTCTGATACTTTACTTGACAGTGCTCGATAATTCAATGGGGTGTGTGCTGGGGCAGCATGACGAGTCTGGCCGAAAAGAGCACGCTATTTATTACTTGAGCAAAAAGTTTACCGACTGTGAGTCTCGTTACTCACTGCTTGAGAAAACTTGCTGCGCTCTTGTATGGGCTGCTCGCCGGCTGAGACAGTATATGCTGACTCACACTACCTTATTGATTTCAAAGATGGATCCCATCAAGTACATATTTGAAAAGCCCGCTCTGTCTGGGAGGGTAGCGAGATGGCAAATGATCTTAACAGAATATGACATCCAGTATACAACTCAGAAAGCAATTAAGGGGAGTGTACTGGCTGATCATTTGGCACACCAACCTGTGGACGATTATCAATCATTGAACTTTGATTTCCCGGACGAAGACATCATGGTGGTAACTGACTGTGAAATACCTGGACCGGATGAAGGACCTGAGGAAGGATCCCGATGGTCTATGCATTTTGATGGAGCCTCCAATACTTTGGGTAACGGCGTCGGCGCTGTAATCATATCTCCCAGGGGGACCCATACTCCACTCACCGCCCGATTATGTTTCAGCTGCACCAACAACATGGCAGAATATGAGGCATGCATCATGGGTTTACAAGCTGCAATCGACCTGAGGATCAAGTTTCTAAGTGTCTTCGGAGATTCCGCTCTCGTGATCAATCAGATCAAAGGCGAGTGGGATACGAAACACCCGAATCTCATTCCTTACAAGGAGTATGTATCGACCCTGCTCCCCCACTTTGAAGAGATAACTTTTGAACATTTCCCCAGAGAGGAAAATCAGCTAGCGGACGCACTAGCCACGATGTCTTCAATGTTTAAAGTTAAATGGGACAATGAGGCTCCCCAAATCCTAATCTGGAAGTTGGATGAACCGGCATACTGCTGCGAGCTCGAGGCTGAGAAGGTGACTGAAAAGCCCTGGTATCACGAGGTGAGGAGGTACTTGGAAGCCCAAGAATACCCTGAAGGTGCATCTGTCAATGATAAGAAGTTCATGAGGAGATTTGCTGCAAAATTCTTCCTCAGCAACGACATTCTCTACAAACGGAATCATGATTCAACTTTGTTACGTTGTGTGGATAAGGCTGAAGCAGAGAAAATCATGATGGAACTGCACGAAGGTACGTTTGGGACCCATTCCAGTGGACACACCATGGCTAAGAAAATCCTTCGGGCAGGATATTTCTGGTCCACGATGGAAGCCGATTGTTACCAACACTCCCGGACTTGTCATAAGTGCCAGATCTATGCTGACAAGGTGCATATCCCTCCGGTTCCTTTGAATGTCCTAACGGCACCTTGGCCTTTCGCAATGTGGGGCGTCGATATGATCGGTGAGATCCGACCGACGGCATCCAATGGACACCGCTTCATCTTGGTGGCAATCGATTACTTCACGAAATGGGTCGAGGCAGCCTCCTATGCCACAGTAACCAAGAGCGTCGTGGCACGATTCATCCGGCATAATCTGATTTGTCGGTACGGAGTCCCAGAAAGAATCATTACGGACAATGGTACCAACCTCAATAACAAAATGATCACTGAACTCTGCGAACAATTCAAGATACAGCACCACAATTCTTCCCCCTATCGGCCGAAGATGAATGGGGCTGTAGAGGCAGCCAATAAAAATATCAAGAAAATTGTGCAGAAGATGACAGTGACCTATAAAGATTGGCACGAGATGTTACCGTTCGCTCTTCATGGGTACCGCACCTCAGCAAGGACGTCAACCGGGGCAACTCCTTTCTCCTTGGTCTACGGCATGGAGGCAGTCTTGCCGATTGAAATCCAGATACCCTCTCTCCGAATAATGAAGGATGCAGACTTGAATGAAGATGATTGGATCCAAACTCGACTTGATCAACTAAATCTGATTGACGAAAAGAGGCTCACTGCTATCTGTCACGGTCAAACGTATCAGAAACGGATGATCAGGGCATTTAACAAGAAAGTCAGACCGCAAGAGTATCAAGTTGGGGACCTGGTAATCAAACGCATCATCCTTCCTCAAAGTGATCCCCGGGGCAAATGGACCCCTACTTACGAAGGGCCATTTGTGGTTAAGCGTGTGTTCTCAGGAGGAGCCATGATCCTAACCACCATGGATGGTGACGACCTTCCTCACCCCGCCAATGCAGACATAGTGAAAAAATACTACGCATAAATAAAAGACCCGCTAGGTTGACATACCTAGGCAAAAATAAGGGCTTCCCGGCGAACCAAAAGGGTTCGGGCAAAAACAAGGGATGAAATGAAAAAATCTGTACACCCGGCAAGTCGAAAACCTGAAAGGGCGGCTTGGGCAAAAATGGGTATCCCGGTGGACCGAAAACCCGAAAGGGCGGTCCAGGCAAAAGTTAGGGATAAAAGCGTAACACTATGTCTCATTGGATCACTTCGCGTCTGGAATTCGGCGTCAACTATCTGGCTCAGATTACGGCATTGACCAATCAGCTTCATCTTCAGATTAGGCAGTAAGGCGATGAGACGTTCGAAAACATAAAGGCGATAGCAGAGTTGGAACCCAGTGGGATTGTTCACATAGCTGTTTTGTTTTCTTGTTTCAAAATGTAAACTCTATACTAGTTGGCGACGTCCTCTTACTAGGATGTCAGCCTCTTGTACAAAAAACGCCTATTCACAGGCAAAGTTTAAATCAATACAAATTCACTTGTCCATACAAATTGCCATTGTTTTTTCTTTTTCTGTTTTGTCTTGCGAAGAACGTCCAATGTTCATTTTTGATATATGCATTTGACATTAAATTGCTGATTCATAAATGTTTGCATAAAAAAAAAAAAAAAAAAAAAAAGGAGGATTAATTACAAGTGACATCAAAGACAAGGGCAATATGGGGTTGTCTATTGCAGTCTGGTTGTTTTGTCCGCCAAGGCACCAAGGTAGGTTCAACTGAAAAATGTGGCCAAATCATCTTAACTCCCCGCAGGGTAAAACAAGGTTCAGCAATACTTTCCCCAGGCAGAGTCGATTCCCCGTCGATCCTAAAAAAGGCGCAACATTCCCCGGCAGGTCTTAGAAGCTCATCCCCGGTAGATTCTGCGAGCTTATCCCCGGCGAAGTACGAACGTCTCGCCCAAGTTTCATTTAGAGTTATTTCCTCACAAGGACTTATAACTGGGTTATCCTCAGCTAAAAGCCACGGAAGACCGTTCTCGGCAAAAGTTCCTTCAATCCCCAGCGAAGTCTATCTTTGGTATTCCCAAGCAGAGTTTATCTTTGGAGTTCCCCAGCGGAGTTTACCATCATTATCCTCAGCAGAATCCGTCGTTAAAGTCCTCAGCAGGCCTCTCATCAAAACTTCGGCCAAGTATCTCTTCCACAGAGCAGCTTCCCGGCCGTTCGTCAAGGATTTATTTTCCTAAGATGAAATTACACTCATAAACATTTCACATTTGCATACATCTTGCTTACCTACATGATGAAACACATACAACATTTCATGTCGAACATCATGATATCATGCACATCATACATCATGACATTGCATACAACTTACGCTTTTGCCTTTTCAGGAAAAAGACAATCTCAAAAACGACTACCTTCAGCTGTCACCATTTCAGATTCGATACCTGTATCTAGCCAGGGCACATCTGAGAGTGATCAGTTTCCAGACTCGATTCCTGTATCTAGCCAGGGCACGTCTGAAGAGTTCAAAGATTCGATTCCTGTATCCAGCCAGGGCACATCTATCAACTACAACATTTCCAGACTCGATTCCTATATCTAGCCAGGGCACGTCTGAAGAGTTCAAAGATTCGATTCCTGTATCCAGCCAGGGCATATCTATCAACTACAACATTTCCAGACTCGATTCCTGTATCTAGCCAGGGCACGTCTGAAGAGTTCAAAGATTCGATTCCTGTATCCAGCCAGGGCATATCTATCAACTACAACATTTCCAGACTCGATTCCTGTATCTAGCCAGGGCACGTCTGAAGAGTTCAAAGATTCGATTCCTGTATCCAGCCAGGGCACATCTATCAACTGTCATGTTTCCAGACTCGATTCCTGTATCCGGCCAGGGCACATCTGCATGAGGAGATTGAAGATCAAACACCTGTAACAAGCCAGGAAAGCATCTGTCTTTCTCAAATATACAAGTTTCTCGCTAAAGGAATCTTTTATGCGATCGACACTTCCAAATGGCATCTATAAGCCCATTCCCGACAAGGTTCTGTCACGTCTCCGGATGGCATCTGTAAGCCCATCTCCCTATCTACCGCCTCTCCAAATGGCATCTATAAGCCCATTCCCATTACTGATACTCTACCATGCAAGTGCAAATTTCAGGGCACTCTGGTGTCCAATCTTCTTTTACCTTCGAGTCGCGAAAGGCAAACTCGCCAATCTAACTCTTCAGGTTCAAGAAGATTGAACAGGGGCAACTGTTGTACCCCAAAATTTGCCCTCCCTTTCTTCAGGAAACCATCTTAGATTTTTCAAAAGTCCCCTGAAACAGATTCAAAGCCCTGGGTTATCCTTTTGCCCAAGCCAGTCACTTACAAGAGCAAGATGATCTCACAAACTCCAAAAACAATGCTTTCATCTTGAGGAAAATCAAATTCTAAGTGCTTAGAATGTTTCTTTAAAATAAGTGTTTTTTAGAAAAAATCAGCGCTTCAGAACTTCTGGACCCATTCCAGATGAAGACGGTCAGAAGCTGCAAGTTTGGTTCAGGATGGTCAGAAGTTGCCTCTTCAGCAGCTACATCAGGTCAATCAGAAGTTGTAAGCGTGGTTCAGAGTGTAAGCCTCAAACAGAACATACCCCTTCAGCAGTTACACAAGCTCAGTCAGAACTTGCTAAAGGAATGCAAAAGAAATATGAAAGTATAAAGGCTCCTTCAGAGCAGGTTGAAGTCAGAAGATGAAAGGTCAGAGGGATAGGTGTCACATTGATATAGAATCTCCAAGCCCAGATTATCCAGAAGTAGATCCAAGGAACGTACCAGAAAACCAGGAGAATCTCCAGAGTTTGCTAAAACAACAGGTAGCCAAGGCCAGAGCATGGTTTACACTGCTGATGCAACAACCAGAATGTTGGTATTGACAGGTCTTGTCACCATTTAATGCCCATTAATGCTTCCAACCACTCCTGAGCGATCACGTGTGGCTTGGAAAATGCTTTTGCACAGATTCTGGCATGGGTCTTCACGCCACCGCCCATTTCAGAGGTCACTTCCCCCAATCTACGCCTGCTGCTGCTACCTAGGCTAAAAAAATAGCTGTTATCACAACTTCCTAGGAATTTCTGTCAAAGAACCAGTTCAAACTCTGTTGGCGCCTTAAACGTTCAAGATATCCACAAGAACTTTGCCTATAAATAGAAAGCTTTCACCACTGTAAAAGACGTTCAAGAAGTTCAAGAAAAACAGAAAAATTGCTAAGAGAGAAACAAAACTCCTAGCAACATAACATTCTGAAACTCTGTCAAAATTTCCAGTTTTGTTTCATAACTTTAAGTTTCTCACCTTCAACCTCATCAAACACCCAGCTCTTTTCTGTAAACCAAAGCGTTCTTTCCAAAACTTCTGACCCTATACACGTTTACACCTCCACTTCCCCTTTTCCAAATCTGTCCAGAACACCACCAGAACCAAAAGCTAACTTTCACCCACCATTTTCCAGAAAGTCAGGTAAGCACCTGCTGACCCTCACCACACTGTTAAGCATCATCAGCTGTACATATTCAAGTAACATAATGTAAATATTCATGTTATTGCTGTTTATGTTCTGAGGACCCTCGTACCTCAGAACATTCTGAGCCAGTTTAGGATTTGCCTGTGACCTTGGTGATTCTGACCTCTGGGACATTTTGCTATTTTGCTGGATCTGTTCCAAATATGTTTTCTGTTTTGTGGAGTAACAACAGGATTGCAGATGTTCTGATTAGTGCAGGAAAAAGCCCAGCGCTGACTTTGACGTTAGCATATCTGAAGCCTGTTTTGCTGTCAATGACCTCAGAACCTCTGAGAGTTATTGCCTTTTCAGCAGAATCGGAACTTCTGGGTTCTCCACTAACAAACTTCTGTCTTGCAGCGCAGGGAAATCAGAACCTCTGGTTTCCCCACTAACCAGATTCTGTTTTGCAGGTTCCAGAGTCAGAAGTTCTGACTCATCCAGTTTCACCAACAGGTTGATCATCTGACAGCGGATCTGGGTCAGAACTTCTGATGGTCTCCCAACAGCGCGCGGCCTCCCTCTCTCTCTCTCTATATCTTGTTTTTTGCTATTTTCTTTTTTGTCTATTTTTCTCGTTGAACCCCCCATGTACAAATGTGTATCCCCCTCCCCTAACTATTGTAATAGCGTAGGATTTTACATTCCCGCTTCTTATTGCTAGTAATTAGGATGTGTATGGCAAGATAAAACTCAATGAAATAGAAAAACCTAATTCAAAGAAAAAAACTCTTGTATGCAATAAAACACATTTACACACTAACACCCCTAGGGTACTCCACTTTGTTGCCTTCCAAAATTGGGCCATGCTTGCACGTCGAATGTCTTTGGCAAAACAATCAAATGATCATAAGTCCCTCAAAGTGTTGCCTAAACGAAATGATCATAGTCCCTTCAAAACAAATTGCCAAAGACACTTGGCATCATTGCATTCATGGTCTAAACGATGACCCGCGCCCGTCCCTTTCACATCCTAACACAAGATTGTCCACCAAATACAATGGTGGAATAAACTTGTTAAAAGGGTTAAAACATAGCAAATAATCTTTTGAGAAATTTAGGAGTAGACAACCTCTTAGTTACTTAAATCAAACTTGCAAAACAAAACACCTGCCTAATTTCAAAATCACACTTCACAATACTTTCAAAACGACTTTCAAAAACAAATGAAAACCTTTTCAAAAGACATACACCTTTGTATACATCCCAACATGGATTATTACAAAGGTTGCCACCACATTGGCCTCTTTTCAAAACATTTTCAAAAATCACACACACACAAGCACCATTTAAAAACAATTGAAAACACAAGGCAAGTGATCTAAGCAAGTAACTAAGAGCCCATGGATAACCATGGATAGAAAGGGTGCTAATACCTTCCCTTTCTATAATCTACTCCCCGAACCCAAGAAAACATCTCAAAGGTTTTTTGCTGTGCTTTTTAAACCTTTCCTTAGGATAAAATAAAAAGTCGGTGGCGACTCTTGCTAACCGCAACATTTGCGAATACAAACGCAAACCTCAAGTCAGTTCTCCCACCGTATCACAATGTGTACATGTTACTGGGGCTATCTGTCGATGGTAAGGCCGTTAACGGGTCGGTTCAACAACCCAATTCTCTGTGTGAAGAATTGTTGGGCATGGATATGGTTGAAGGTAGTGGTGCGAGAGGTCAGGGTATACTACTAACTGAGCTTAAAAATTATTATGCAACTTTAGAATTAAACAAAAATTCCTCCGAGCAAGACAGGGTGATAAAAGCTAGAACTTATCTAATGATACTATTTGGAACCTTTTTATTTCCCGAAAGTACGGGAAATAGTGTAAATTTTATGTATTTAAATTTACTTAGAGATTTCGAAAAAACTAGAAAGTATAGTTGGGGTTCTGTTGTTTTAGCCCACCTATACAGTTCCTTGTGCAAAAATGCAATCAAGGAAAAATGTGCATTTTATGGTTGCGCTTTGAAGCGCATTCTCTTATACATGTAGAACAATTAACAAATATGGAGGATCAAGACAAAGTCAAGGAAGATACATTAAGACAAACTTATCATCAATCCCAAGTACCTAGAATAATCAAAGGACCATTTAAAGGTAGATTCGAAATGATGAAAGTTCATCAAATATCCAACAAGCTTAGATAAACTAAAAAAGCTCAAATGCTTTCCAAATTGATCCAATAAAAATAAAATAGATAAAGAAGAATAAGATGAAATCTATAATAAAAATAGTAAAAATGTCATAACTTTCTCATTTTTTTTCATGAAATTAAGGAAATGAATAATGAAAATTTATCTACTCAATTTGACGAACAAATATCAATACTCAAAATAAGTAAATAAAAAAACAAAAAATTACAGAAAAAAAAAACAAAAAATTAAACAACAATAAATCACTTTTGCTTTTGGAGGTTCAAGAACACTTTTCTACTCTTGATTTTGAATCAATGGAGTTTCCTTGTAAAATGGTAATAATTATGGTACTAAATAAATAAAGCAAGAGTAAAATGCAATAGAATTAAATAAAGAACAAGCATAAAAGCATACCTATTAATAAAAGGGAGAAATAACTTTAAAGAAAATGAAGAGAAAAAAGAAGAGATTTTTGGCTTAATTTTATTGAACTATTGGTGGTCCAAAATGAGAGAAGAGAAATCTTATTTATAGTGTGAATGATGAGTAAATTTGAATGAAAAATGTGGGAAGATTTAATTTTGAAATTTGAAATTTTTTTTTTGTGTAAAGAATGAATGACATGAGAAATATGGTATAAGTGTGTAATGAAATTTGAAATTGGAAGGAAATTATGTGGCAATCCATGTGATGTTGCAAGAATAAATATGGATTTTGATAAAAAAAGAATGAAGGGTGAGGATTGAATGAGGGGAAAAGTGAAATTTGTAACTTTGTGGTCCCAAAATTGGTTTTTTTCTTTCTTTCATATTTTGGATAAAACAATAACATAAATAATACTAATAGTAAATATATATAAAAAAAATTTAGTATAATGATACAAACTAAAAGAATAAAATAAAATCAACAAGAAAATATTTTAATTTGAATTTTTCTGGATAAAAAACGGGACCGAAAATAACAAAAAAAATAAAAACGAACACCTAAGTAATCGTAAAAAAAGAAAATGAACATATTAAGATAAACTACACACAACAAAGATTAATAAAAAAGATTACAATTGATCAAAATTGAAAGTAATAATAATCGATTAAATAAGCACTGACAGTTAAAATGCGACTGCAAACTGCACCGAAAAAATAAAGCGAGCACACCAACATGATTTACGTAAAATGTAGATTCATAAAAAAGTTAGTTAAAGATCAAAACTCGAAATATTTTTCCTACGAATTTCCGCATAATGTCTTATAAAAACAACATTTTTAAGTTCTTACTAAATAACAAGAGAGTTACTACCCTATTGTTTTCTCTACTTAAACAATAAACCAACAAACATGCAACATCATAAATTTACCGAAACAACCATACTGCACTACTCCTCAACCCACTTCTTTTTGGATTCGCCTAATCTTCATTTTAGGCCTCACAGGATTACCCTGTTCGCAGCTTCGGCTTGCCCGTTTGTTTAAGGGTGCTTGAAGGATGTGAAATGTTGTTTGGTGCCTAGATTGGCGACGAGTTCTTAGAAGTTCCTCTCTATAAACTGCGTCCTGTTATCTATGAAGAGCGTCTGCAGCACGCCAAACCGGGCAAGTATATTTCTTTTGTAGAAACGGAGTATGTTTTGCATTGTGATTTTGGCGAGGCCTTTTGCCTCTATCTACTTCATAAAATAATCCACGCCAACTATTAGGTACTTTTTCAGATTTGACCGTGTGGTAAATGGTTTGAGGATGTCCATTCCACACCATGCAAAGGGCCACAGGGACAAGAGAGTTTTAAGCTAGTTGGGTGGTGCTAAGTGCATGTCTCCATGGCATTGGCATTTGTCACATTTTTGACAAGTTATTTTGTGTCATGTTGTATGGTGGGCCAGTAGTATCCTGCATGCATGGCCCTTTGGGCGAGGGATCTCCCTTTGAGGTGTTTGGCGTTTATTCCTTCGTAGATTTCACGTAAGATGTGGTCGACTTTATATTCCTCGACACACTTGAGGAGAGGGATGGAGAATCCTTGTCAATATAACTTTTCCTCGATCATGACGTAAGCACAGGCTCGACGCCTGACCATGTTGGCCTCCTTTTGATCGGAGGGTAACTCTCCTGTAGCGAGGTAGTTGTATATTGGGATCATCCAAAAATAATTATCGCCGATGGAATTTATGTCAAGAGTCGCAGAGGGTTTTTTGATGCTCGGTCGAGAAAGTATCTCTTGGATGACGAAATTGTTTAAGCCCTTTTCTCTTTGTGCTTCTGAGTTTTGACAGGATGTTTGCTCGTGTATTGTGTTTGTGAGGGTCGTGTCTTACTTCAGCGGATTCAAATTTTATTATTATTTCTCAAACCAGGGCTAGATACTCATAAATATTATCGTTCTTGACTTGATATTCCCCTAGTACCTGAGAGGATACGAGCTGAGAATCTATGAAGATTTTTACCTCTTTAACTCCCAAATCTTTGACCAGACACAGTCCCGCGAGGAAGGCTTCATATTCCACCTGGTATTTCAAGGTTGGGACGGATAAAGTGAGGGATAATTAGATCATGATTCCCTCCTCATTTTCAGGATGACGTCTGCTTCACTTCATGTCGAGCTGGATGCTCCATCTACGAAGATGATCCACTTATGGGCTTCGATTGTCGGGGAGGTCGGTGTGGCCATTTCTACCACAAAGTCGGGTAGTACTTAGGATTTAAGATCCTTTTTGATCTTGTATCGTATGTCGAACTCGAAGAGTTCCAATAACCATTTGAGCATTATGCATGCCATGTCGGGACGACCAAGCAGCTGCTTTACGGGCTGGTCAGTTTGTAACACCCTATTTCTCCAACCATAATTTTAATAAAAATCAGAGTAAATTAAATTTTTTGCATCAACAACAAATAGGATATCACATCATTCAACATATCTGATTTTGCTCAATTAAGATAAAACAGATACATAACACACATTTCGGATGAACCGACAACATTTCAACATGGTCTTCAAATTTCAAATGTATTAAAGCAGCGGAAGAATTCCATAATCATTCCAAAATCTTCAACCATTATAAGTCAACAATGGAATCAATTAAAAGAGAGTTTAAAACACTCTCCAAAATCATCAAAAGACATTAATTAAATAAAAACAATTGAGCGTTTATCCCCCCGATGTTACGTATCAGAGCAATGACACCCACTTAATAAGAGAAAGTAACCTCTTCTAGACTCCGCGACTTTGCACTACTCCTGGATATCTGCATGTTACCTACGCGGAGGCAACATTCAAATAGTAAGGATGAGATATCATAACAATATAATCATTTATATAATTATAAGTAAACAACAGTTATCACACACAGATTCAAGTTCAACAAATATATTACACCACTTCCACAAGTTCATAATTCAACAACTCAACAGTCCAACGATCCAACGATTTGATAATTTAACCAATGTAATGTAACTGACTTTGATGTAGAATACATGTGGAACCATCAAATCATAATCCCTTAACAAATTTCCATATAGGTCAGGGCATAAGCCCTCAACAATTGCCAATACAGGCCAGGGCATAAGCCCTTAACATTTTCCATAAAGGTCAGGGCATAAGCCTTCAACGATGTATGAAATGCGACATGATATAACAAATTTATGCAACAAAAAGTATAATCATCAACACCAGGTCAATTATAGGCCAACATCATCTTCACAATACTGCAATATCACCTGTAATCCCTTCGCACATCATTGATACTACACCGAGACAATTAATCATAACATTTTGCATTACAATACATACAACATACGCACACATCAGAATTCTTCTAATAAAAAATTACTATATTGTCATAAAAATTATTACCAAATGTAGAAAATATTTTTAGCTTTCCAACGGTTCAAAGGGTGCGTCAAACAGACACCCGAGGCGAAAGTTATGATTTTTAAATTTTTTTCCAAAAATGCTGTCATTAGCAGTGGTAACCGGTTGCCCAGTTATGGTAACCAGTTACCGCAAGACAGTAACCTTTTATTTTCAAAATCTCTCGTGGTAACTGGTCACCCATTTAAGGTAATTGGTTACTGCAAAATAGTAGCCAATTGTTTCAAAATACATACATCGGTAACCGGTTACCCACATATGGTAACCAATTACCCATCGCGAGCAGACCCAAAAACTATTTTTCTGCTACGAAACCCCATTTTCTTCACCCAAAAACCTCTTTTCATTAAAGGTCAAATTCATTCATTATTCCAAATTGTTGCACCCTAAAATTTACCTCTTGATTTAGGCTTATGTTTTATCATTATTGCATTGCATTCATTCATTGTGATGGGATCAAAGTACTTTGGTTATCAAGTCTTCCTCAAACTTTGGAAGTTGATTGTATTGAAAAGTTGCTCAAAGAGAGCCTCATTATCTTAACCTCTGGATATTTCAAGTCCCAAGGATCTCTCATGTCTCAAGATATCTGATTTGTCTCATTGGTTTATCAAGAGTTGAAATATTGCAAAGATTTGAAGAGGAATCCATATGTCTCCTCCATCTGGAAAAATTAGGGTTTTGACCCATTGTGTGACTTGAAGCTTGTCCAAGCCAATTTCTTGAAGCATTATCTTCTTATTATCATTTGAGGAAATTTTGTTCAAAGAATTGCTCAAGAAGGTCTAGTGGAATTAGGGTTTTGAAGCTTGAGCATCATCCTCCTATACAGATGACCAAATTAGGGTTTTGGATTTAATCAGGAGTTCTTCAACTTTTTGATTCAATCTTGATTCCATGTGTTTCTATATGTTCTTGAGCATTTATGATTGAAAGATTGAGGTTCAATTTTGATTGGAAATGAATCAATTGATCATAAGGGACAAAATATTCATTTTGACCAAAAGTCAACCAAAGTCAAAGTTGACCAAGTGGGATTTTGGTCAACCATCAATTCAAATATCCTATTTTTGTACTACATGATCATTGGTGACATAAGATCAAGAGAAGAGGTCAAATTGGAGATAACTTGTTCAAGAAGTCACTTGGATACTTAGAAATTTTTCTAAGTTCTCAATTCCCTATAATACTGAACTTTGGACATCTGTATCTTTCTCATTTTTTATCCAATGGAGGCAAACCATACATATTCAGGAAGCTTTTGAAAAATCCTAAAAGAGTGTTAATGTGTGTGCAAAGCCCAAAAATGAAGCGTTTGAAAGATATTTGACTTGGAAAATTAGGGCATAAGGCTTGAATTTTGCTAGGCGGACTTGCTTGACACGCGCGTAATTTTGACAAACAACTGGTGTGCCATTTTCATGGCTTAATTTCTTTTAATTCAGGTCCTAATTGGAAAATTCAAAAGGATAATTTTGTTGTTCATTGTGTGGGCTTTCTATTGAACTTGGAATCGTCTAAAATGACCAAGGAAGGAACAAGTTATAGTGCTTCAAAGTTGGTGTTTCAACCTGACCAGGCATGCACGCCATGCAGGCTAGGCACGCGCGCAAGGCTCAGGCTTCCAAATCATTGTTTTTCCCAACTTTAGGCTTGAATATCTTTATGATGCAAGCATTATTTTCAGAAGTTCAAAGCACCATTATTATCTACATGATGTAAGCTTTTGAAAGGTCCCTTAAACAGTTAAAAAGCACAAGTAGGTTTTGAGATTTTGAATGAGAAAGTGAGTTGATCGACGTGATGCGGCACCATAGTCATTGTTGCATAATTTTGCATAGTTTATTATGGGTATGTTATAGGTCGTGTTAGCATGTGATTAGCATGAAATATACTGATTATATTGGCCAAATAATCATACATTGTGCATTGTACTTCCCCTATCGAATTTCTCTATTTTTAGCAAAGATTTCTCATTTCAAAAACATCACCCCATGTGCAATAGAGGCTAGCTCACCATATGCACGTCTCTCACTAAAAGTTCCACTCAATATGTGATCATCAAAATGACCACAAAGCTGGAATACAGAAGCAAATCACATCACACCATCTCATTCTCTCATTTTTCTATTTTTTTACAATTTGTTTCCAACGGTTTTGTGAGCTCTTCAAAGACCATCATACCCTTAGCATTCACTCTATATATAATATGCCCTTCACTATCTCTCACGACACGCTTGATTTTACTCAAAAATCCATATCTGAGTTCTCTCTCTCTCTCTCTCTCTCTCTCTCTCTCTCTCTCTCTCTCTCTCTCTCTCTCTCTCTCTCTCTCTCTCTCTCTCTCTCTCTCTCTCTCTCTCTCTCTCTCTCTTTGTCTCTCTCTCTCTCTGTGTCTCTGTCTCTCAAGAAAAGTGAGCTTCAAACTCATCATTTATATGATTCCAGAGCTTGATTCTTCTTCAATTCTACTTCATTGAAGTCTTAGAGTGAAGATTCTAAGGGTTTCACATCGTTTTAGAGGCATAAGTTAGATTTATTTTCCAACTGTGAAGGTATGATCATATCTGAATTCATGCGATTGTAGCTTGTTCTTGTTTGATTTTGAGCTTGAAATCATGTTATTAGTTGGCCAGGTTCTAGATCTGATGTATAATTTGGCTTAATTTGAATCGTGAAAATTTATATGAACTTCTGAGTTTTTTTTTGCATTTTTTGCATTTTCGTGGTTTTCTGGCTTTGATTTCTTACTATATGGTGGATGATTTTGAATTCTATGAGTATCATGTTGTAGCTTGTTGTTTGATCTTTAAAATGCGCTTTGAATCGTGTTAATTGTTTGAGAGTTGAATGAGAATGAGGATCTGGAAGTTTGGTTGTGTTAGACTTAAAATGTGTGTTTTAGGGTTTGTCTTGAGGAAGAAGACGATGAGTTGTCAGCATTTGGTTGGCTGATTTTAATTTTAATGCAATTTTATATCATTTCATTTAATTGATTTCTCTTATTTTATTTCTTGATCAAAACATTTTCAAAAATTATTAAAAAAATACCATAGGTAGATTTTAATCTCTAGTATTTGATTCTAAATTTTATTGAATTTTAAAAATTAGTTTGATTAATGATAAAAATTTGTGAATCAATTAGGTTTAATTAATTGTTTTATTGTGTAATATTTTTGCTTTTTTTTTTCTTTTGACTTTTCCTTGACACAAAAATTATACCAAAAATATTTTAGGCACTTTAATTAGTCTATTTTGAGTTTCTGAATTTTATTCTAGAATTTTACTTTTTTGTTTAATCAAATAATTTGTGACATTTAATTTCTTTTTAGGTATTTTCACAATTAGTTTAATCATTTTCCTTAGTACAAAAATTTCACAAAAAATACTTTGAGTCATTTCATTGACATATATGTGATTTCTAAATTTCATTTCACATTTTTAATATCTTTGGTTGATTGAGAAAAATGTAGAAATTAACTAGGTTTTTTAATTAAAGATTATCATGTTTTGATTTAATTTCCTATTTTCTTTCAAATCTAAAAATCAATAAAAATATTCTCTGACTTCTTTAGGTCATTTTATAGTCTTGTGAATTTTATTTCAATTTCATTTTATGTTCTTGACCTCTTTTGAAAACTGAACATTAATTGTGTGATTTTGTTGACTTTTGCTTGCTTAGGTCACAAGTTAAAGTTCATTGACCAATCTCCCTTGACTTCTAAGTAAATTTCTGTTTAGGTTAGGATAGTATGATATCTTAGGGTCTTATAATTAATTTTTATTAATTTTATTAGTTGATTTGATACTTTTTTTCCCAATTAATCAAGCTAGGGTTTCCAATTAGAGGCTTATCTAGGCTAGACTAACTTGTATGATTAAGTTTTAAACTTGAACCTTGCTAATTTTGTATTTATCTTGATGTTCTGGCCTATTGATGTCTTGTGAACCTTGAAATATTTTTTTCTTATTTTTACAAGTCTTGGTTCTATTTGTGACCCAATCATCTTTCTCGTGTATGCTTTTATGCTCTTTTGAATTAAAGGTAGAGGGAATGCACTTGTGTAACCCATGATGGATCAAATACTTTTATTTTTATCATCATTACTATTGTTTTATAGGCTTGAGTTTATTAAAGAACCATTCAAGATCTCATAACTTGCTTATTCTTGTTTGATATTTATTTGTGACCATGGTTTAAGAGGTAGCTTTTGTGCACCACTTTTTGTGTACCATTTGGATCCATTTTGATTTGAATCTTTTGTGATTTTTACTTTTTAAGGTTTTCTTATTATCATACAAAGCTCCTTTGATCCTTTATTGGAATTTCATTGCTCATTCAACATGGTGACAAGATAGGAGCCACATTTCATTAGTTTTTGACCTAGTTTGTGTTTGTTTGCTTAAAAGGACTTTAAGTCCCACATTTCTTAATGTTTAAACTTTGATTTTACTTCTCTTCTAATCTCCACTCTCTATGCTCTTATGATCCACTTGGTTAGTATTCACTTGCTAATTCATCATGGTGACACAATGGGAGCTATATTTACCTCTTGCTCATGGTTTTGAATTTTAGTTGTTGATGTTTTCTTCTTATGATTGTGAAACGTATCCCAACTTTGTACCTTGATTTTGGTTGCTGCCCATAAAATCCAAGGACATTGAGCTTAAATTACTTTGATCACTTTGCTTATAGCTTGAGGGACTATATTTCTCCAATGTCATGATACTTAAGTGTGTTACCTTGTTAACATCTCTTAAGGTTTTAAATTCATGATTAGTATCTTAGGAGGGTTGTATCATCACCCAAGGAAAAATAAGATGCTTTATTACTTTCATTTGATCTTTATCAACTTCATTTGATCTGAGATAAAATTCCTTTACTTTCTTTTTAGATGATTTTGCTCATCAATTAGGTGACTTTGTTTATGTATGAAGTCTCAACTTCTACTTGGTTACTCTTGAGTCTCATATTGAGATAACCTATCATATAAGTCACATATTCCATGATTCTCAAATCATGCACTCTTTGTTTAAGTCCACGCTTGCTCAATGTAAACTTGTTTGTTTGTTTCTTCTCAACACTTCCCTTTCATATGATACATGAGTGACTATTCTTGCGTGGCTTATAATATTTGAATGTAATTTCTAGATATTTGGTTGGCTACTGACTGGTATGATAAGGTACCCCCTAACGATTTTCATCCTTCACTTACCCTTTCCTTGTACCTCTTTCACTCTTAGGGTTAGTTTGAGGGTTGATTTTGGACCTAGTTTCATGATTATACCTAAGATTACTCTGGTAAGTTCCTTTTTGGGGCTTCAATAGTTTTTAGGATACACTAAACTTTTGTGTTTACTTGTGATATCATCTTCTCTTAACTTGTCTTGCCTTGATCATTTAGCCATTTACCTAGGCGCACTTCACTACACCGTTTTTTCGGATACTAGTTCAATTGCCATGGAATTTGTACTACGCTTTAAAATGACTAACTGAGTGTTTTCTTAGCCATGATAAATGATAAATTTATAACATGTTTATATTCACATTTTATCTTACCTTGTTAATACTAATCATTTTGTTGAGTTGTGCGAGGTACTTCACGAGATTTTTTACTTTGTGTTCGGCTTTATTTGTGGGACACAACTGCGATTTTGAGGCGATCTATCTTGTTTCCCACATATTTGGGATATAAATACACTTGCACTATTGCGTGCTTTGTCTATTTGTATTGCCTTGCAAAATATTTGTTTGGTTGTGTCCGTTACACATTGTTTATGATTTATTTTCACATTGAGGCTTTGATGTTTATGTATGACGACACGACTTCTGACTTGTTTCTTTGTAGATGCTAGCTCGTTCGAAGATCTTTGGGTTTCATTATTGTTTAGTTTCTTATTTGCGGATTATATCCATTTGGTACTTTCTCATCCGGTTTACCCTTTTCCTGCATTTTATTGGTTACTTAGGGTTGGGAGTCTATGCCACTTGGCATGCAATTCTGGAAGTCCTCACTAGGAGGCCATGTTTTTATTTGTTTAAATATTATGCCCGCATTATATTGCATATGATAAGTCCTCAAAAGGAGGTGAGCTGAGAGGGTCTATGATACGGTGGGAGAACTGACTTGATTGTTTTGCGTTTGATTGCAAATGTTGCAGTTAGCAAGAGTCGCCACCCGGCTTTTCTTTTATCCAAAAGGAAAGATAAAAAGCACAGGAAAGACCTTTGAGATTGTTTCTTGAGTTTGGGGGTAGGTTATGAAAAGGTAAGGTATTAGAACCCTTTTCATCCATTGTTTTCCATGGGCTCTTAGTTACTTGCTAGATCACTTGCTTTTATTTGAAATTGTGCTTTGTGTGGTTTTTGAAATTATTTTGTAAAAGAGGCCATTGTTTAGGCAATCTTTGTAATGATTCTCGTTCGTAAGAATGTATACAAAGATGTTTTGTATTTTTAATTTTTTTTTTAATTTTGTAAAATGTTTGGAAATGTGTAGTTGTTTGTTTTTGAAAATTGCAAGGATATTTGTTTTGAAATGGAGCAAGTAACTAAAAGTAATCTACCTACTCAAATATCTTTCTTGTTCATTTTCTCTTCCTTTGATATTGTTGTCTTACCATTGATTTGGTAAGCAACCCTATATTTGGATGTAAACGGGGCGGGCGTGGGTCATTGTATAACGATGATTAGCAATGTTATAAAGTATCTTAGCATTTTTTTAGGGACTAAGATCATTTTTTGTAAGGAAACTTTGAATAGCGTCATCGAGGGACTATGATCTTATATTTATTTGTTTTGCTAAGATACCTTACATGCGTAATATGGCCATTTTGTATAAGGCAACCAAGTGGGATAACCCTAGGGGTGTTTTGTGTGCAAGTGTGTCATTTTCATGCTTGATTTTGTCTCGGATTAGGGTTTTCTATTTGGTTGATTTTATCTTGCCATACAAACCCTAATTACTAGCATGTTATATGAAAGCGATAAATTGCGAAATTTAAATGTCTTACGCTATTACAACATTTGTGGGAGGGGGGAATACAATTTATGAATGGAGATTTGCAATAATATAAACCTAATTAAACTATTATAACCAAATTGAATTATATACAAATATTGGAATAAATAATGTACAAGATAAATTAAATATGCAAAGGGGTATGAATGCGAAGAAGATTTTATTTGGTTTTTTATGTGGAAATTTTTTTAACCTAAACCTAATAAATGAATCAAGATTATCTCAAATTAGTTAGGAAAAGAAATTATTTTTTAGAGAAGATTTTTAGTAAACCCTAATTCTAATTTATCAAAAGGAAATAAACAACTTCTTTGAAAAAAGTAAGTATTTTTTGCATTTTTGTCTTGAAAAATAATATATGGTATTTATGAGGTATTTTGGTCTTTTGTATTAAAAATAATATGCTTAATGAGTGTGAAGAAAAAAAATTTTAATTTAATTTACAAGTTTATTATATAAAAATATATGATATGTAACTAAAAATAAAATATTTTCTATGAGAAAAATAAAATAAAATGAACCAAAATATAAATCTAGCATTTTTATATATTTTTTTTAATGATTTTTAATATTAAGGAAAATATGTTTCATAAAATAGAAATGAAAATAAAATGAATAAATAAAATATTTAGGCCAGGGGTGCTACAAGAAAACAAGGGGTAGCATGTTAGCAAAAACAAAAAGGCCCAAGAACTGAAGCCCATGCTGCAAAACAACAAAAAAAGGGTGGAAAAAATGGAAAAATTGCAAAAGGCAGCGCCAAAGCTCGAACCCACGACCTATGGCATTTTTGCGCGCTGCCTTACCACTGGGGTGGCTGTACATCTGTTCATATAAGCAAAGGCATAAATTTATATTATAAAACGCCCCCTGAAGGCAACTTCATCTCCAACCTTGAGCCATAGTCGGACCACCTGTAACTCTCTCATTTCTCCATGAAAATGGAAAGTGATAACATGAATATTATAGCATTTTACTTCACGATTCTAACCATGTGCATAACTAAAACTATAAGTCCAAGATCAGAGAGAATTTTGTTGGCCTTAATTCTTAACCTAACTTCAAACTTAAAATTCTCTAAACTCAAGCCAAATAAATGCAAGATATGGATATATACAACTTCGTAGCAATGATGTCTACATTTTATATTCACAAATGGAAAGCTAATTATGCCTGTATTAAGAGTTAGGAAAACAGAAAAATCACCTTGAAAATGGAAATCATGTTTTGAAAATGAGCTTTCTTTAGGATGTTGTGATGATCAGGTTAGCTTCCTTGAACCTCTAGGAAGTTAATGCAATGCTTAGCTTGTCTTGAGGGTGGCTGGAATGGTCTGGAGAAGTTCACCTGTGTTGCTCTGTTTTTGAACTTCAACAATGGGGAAGATAGAGTTACAGTGATATTTCAGGGTGTGGGATGATTTACTTGTAAGATAAGGAAGCTTGGGAAAGCAAAAGGCCTGAAAACGCACGAGTGAAATGGAAGATTCAATTCACAAGTCATAAATGATAAGTTTGGAGGCTTGGTATGCAACTTATGATTCTAGGGTGTTTCAAGGCTTGGGCATTCTTCCTTTTAGTTACAAAATGATGGCTTTATATAGATCAAAAGGTTGGAGGACTTGTGCTTGCTCAGAAGTACAAGATCACATGTCTTGCTACATTTCTTATTTTTGAAGAAAGTGTGAGAAGTGACTTCTTAAGGCATGATTCTGATCTTGTAGGGTGGCTTGAAGCTTTAAACATGTTTTGTTCAGGTTTAGAGGCTTGGTTTGTGCAGAAAGAACAAGTCCAAGGCTCAAGAAATGGAAAAATGCAAAAAGCATGCTTTTCCAAAATGGCAATGTTGCCTTTCTTCCAAAAATGGTTATTTTCTTGTACAATACATTGAATGTTTGGCTTTAGGGCATGAAACCTTGTGAAATCCATTAATGGTGGAGTGACAAACGAGTTTGAGGCCTGAAAAGTGAAGATTGTACAGCCAATTTGCAAATTTGAAAACTTGTTCTTCATGAAAATGACCTATAATCAAAGTGATAAAACCCTAACTTCATCTCTTCGATTCTCCCTACTCAAGAATGATCTCAAGGAGTTCTTGGACATTTTTGAAATATTTTAATATGCTATATAATCCACATTTGAAATGCTTTTGAAAATTCCTCTTGGAACTAGGTGAAAAGTTGCCATGAAGAGGATGTGTACATGTTACTGGGTCTCCCTGTCGATGGTAAGGTCGTTAACGGGTCGGTTCAACCACCCAATTCTCTGTGTGAAGAATTGTTGGGCAGGGATATGGTTGAAGGTGGTGGTGCGAGAGGTCAGGGTATACTACTAACTGAGCTTAAAAATCATTATGAAACCTTGGAATGAAATGAAAATTCCTCCGCGCAAGACAGGGTGATAAAAGCTAGAACTTATCTAATGATACTATTTGGAACCTTTTTATTTCCCGAAAGTACGGGAAATAGTGTAAATTTTATGTATTTAAATTTACTTAGAGATTTCAAAAAAACTAGAAAGTATAGTTGGGGTTCTGCTGTTTTAGCCCACCTATACAATTCCTTGTGCAAAAATGCAATTAAGGAAAAATGTAAATTTTATGGCTGCGCTTTGAAGCGCATTCTCTTATACATGTAGAACAATTAACAAATATGGAGGATCAAGACAAAGTCAAGGAAGATACATTAAGATAAACTTATCTTCAATCACAAGTACCATGAATAATCAAAGGACCATTTAAAGGTAGATTCGAAATGATGAAAGTTCATCAAATATCCAACAAGCTTAGATAAACTAAAAAAGCTCAAATGCTTTCCAAATTGATCCAATAGAAATAAAATAGATAAAGAAGAATAAGATAAAGTCAAAAAATAAAAATAGTAAAAATGTCATAACTTTCTCAATTTTTTTCATGAAATTAAGCAAATGAATAATGAAAGTTCATCTACTCAATTTGACGAACAAATATCAATACTCAAAATAAGTAAATAAAAAAACAAAAAATTACAGAAAAAAAAAACAAAAAATTAAACAACAATAAATCACTTTTGCTTTTGAAGGTTCAAGAATACTTTTCTACTCTTGATTTTGAATCAATGGAGTTTCCTTGTAAAATGGTAATAATTATGGTACTAAATAAATAAAGCAAGAGTAAAATGCAATAGAATTAAATAAAGAACAAGCATAAAAGCATTTCTATTAATAAAAGGGAGAAATAACTTGAAAGAAAATGAAGAGAAAAAAGAAGAGATTTTTGGCTTAGTTTTATTGAACTATTGGTGGTCCAAAATGAGAGAAGAGAAATCTTATTTATAGTGTGAATGATGAGAAAATTTGAATGAAAAGTGTGGGAAGATTTAATTTTGAAATTTGAATTTTTTTTTTGTGTAAAGAATGAATGACATGAGAAATATGGTATAAGTGTGTAATGAAATTTAAAATTGGAAGGAAATTATGTGGCAATCCATGTGATGTTGCAAGAACAAATATGGATTTTGATAAAAAAAAGAATGAAGGGTGAGGATTGAATGAGATGAAAAGTGAAATTTGTAACTTTGTGGTCCCAAAATTGATTTTTTTTCCTTCATATTTTGGACAAAACAATAAACATAAATAATAATAATAGTAAATATATATAAATTTTTTTAGTATAATGATACAAACTAAAAGAATAAAATAAAATCAACAAGAAAATATTTTAATTTTAATTTTTCTGGATTAAAAACAGGACCGAAAATAACAAAAAACGATAAAAACGAACACCTAAGTAATCGTAAAAAAAGAAAATGAACATATTAAGATAAACTACACACAACAAAGATTAATAAAAAAGATTACAATTGATCAAAATCGAAAGTAAAAATAATTTATTAAATAAGCACTGACAGTTAAAATGCGACTGCAAACTGCACCGAAAAAATAAAGCGAGCACACCAACATGATTTACGTAAAATGTAGATTCATAAAAAAAGTTAGTTAAAGATCAAAACTCGAAATATTTTTCCTACTAATTTCCGCATAATGTCTTATAAAAACAACATTTTAAAGTTCTTACTACATAACAAGAGAGTTATTACCCTACTGTTTTCTCTACTTAAACAATAAACCAACAAACATGCAACATCATAAATTTACCGAAACAACCATACTACACTACTCTCTATAAACTAACAATCCTAACACATCACATAAATCATGCTTAAAAGTTGTGGTCCTTCAAATATAAAAATCATCGCTTGCTAGATTTGGCATTGTCCAACACTATTTTCCCATGTGGATGGTTTTGAAGCTCGATGCGATAGGATCGAATGGTAAAAGAAAGTTTTCTACGTAGATAGCCCTGCAATAAACAAAACAAATAAATAATGATTAAAGAAAATATGAATAATTTTCTAACACAAATAATATGCGAATCAAAACGTTAATAAAAACTTGAAATATTAGAATACAATAAAAGTGGAATCCTTTAAAAAAAAAGATTACCTTAGTGCATTTTAGTGCTCTTTGTGCAACATAATTCCCATAAGGATCTTGAATAACATTCAAGAAATCAGTGCTTCTTATTAGCTATTCTACTATAGCATTAACATCATCTTGATTAGAACATTTCATTAAATCTTCCACCATATTGCTAGCATGCTTGTTCATAGAGAGTCTAACAAATTTTCCACAAAGTTCTGCTATCATCCGTTCATTTACTAACGGAAACTTCATTTTAATTACAAATTGCACCACATAGTTTCTTCAAACATACAAAAAAAAATATATAACATTTATCAAAATACTAAATTTAAAATAAACATTCAAACTCTACTAAATAATATATACCATATGTCATACTCAAAAAGAAAAATACAAATTCAAGAGTGTGGATTCAAACACGTAACAATCTTCTGCTAGCAACATAGCATTTGAGATTATTGATGTTATCAAGCCCATGGCTAGTATCTCACTATCTTTAAGACAAGTTTGAAGAACTGAACATCCAATCTTGTGTGTTGCAATTTCAACATAATATTTTGCTAATTCATCCAAGATCATCTGTAAATGTTATATAATTTGAGAGACATTAATATATGATGATAAAATGTAATGTCTAATATGAATTTTCATTCTCTATTTACAATAGAACCTTTTTGAGTGTGGGTGGAAAAACCTTCACACATTTCACAATGACATAACCACCATTAATATTTTTCATCAATTCATCAATGATAGGCTTCATCATATACAATACCGCATATTTTGTGACCGGACATTTCATATTCTCTAGCATTATTTGCATAACTCGAGTTCTGCACAAGAAAAAAAAGAATTACACAATTATCAACAGACATATAAAAAAAAGAATTACACAATTATCAACAGACATATATTTTTTTTCGAGAAGTATCAGTGCTACATTAATCAAATTTTAAAATTACGTACCCATGATTGTTCTTGCAGACGTCTGTTAACTTGTGAGTATCATAGATAATCAAGTAAATAATAGAATCTATTTGGATATTAGTGATGCCTTTCTTTGCTTCAAAAATCTTTTGAATCAAATAGTTGCCAAACTGATGTTTCATGAGCTGGTGTAAATAATCCTTTATCTCAGAGAGGATCATAGCAACATATGTTGGATCACCCTTTTCGATCACTGCTTGTAAATATTGACAGTCGAGACAATCCATCGCCATTGAAACCACGCATCCTCGCCATGGCGGAGTGAGTACTCTCATAGAAGCCATCTCCATCACGCTATAACCTTCATAAGGTAGTGATCCATAATCATTGTTCCATATATTACTACCACTAGTAAAAAAATCCTGTACTTATTGGATTAATCTCTTCCATCGAAAGAGCAGTAATAATTTTTAAAGATTTGATGCACTTAATTAATCACTTGCACTACCACTGTTTCTTTTGTTATATATATATATATATATATATATATATATATATATATATATATATATATATATATATATATATATATATATATATATATATATATATATATATATATATATATATATATATATATATATATATATCAAATTTGCAGCGGTTATTAGAATTTGAGAAAAAGAAGGTGAAACCAATTTGTTACTCTTTTGTTTGAGGAAAAAGATAGAATATAATTTTATAACCAAAATAAAGATACGCTATATCAAATTAACTATGATAATTATTCCCAAAAATATTGAATCTGATATTTTTTTTCTCATATAGATTTGAATTTAAACTAACAGATATATCTTCCTAAAAAAACTAACAAAACCCCTATTTATACTCCATGAAAAACTGAATGAAAAGATAATTGATTTATCTAATCTTAATTAGCTTTTGAGTTATATTCTGAATAAATCAAATCTTTTGAATAATAATATTTATTAGATTTAGATAGGTATGAGATGCAAGTTTTATAAGTTACATCGCACTATGCATGGTTAATAAATTTTACAAAACTACATTATTAGAAAGTTTATCAAGGTAATTAGAAATTTAAAAAAAAACATGACATTCATCTTTAAACTAAATAGACACGAAAGTGGTTTTAATTAGGTTTAGTTTTAACTTTTGTGTCTTATTTTACTTAATTCAAAATTTATTATTTATTTAAAACTTAAACAGTTATCTTGTCCTCTTATTATTTTATAATAATTGTTTTTTTAATTTATATGTTTTATTATAAAATTCCACAAAACTTTTTTATATTATAATAGAATTTTTGTTTTGAATAACCATGTACTAAATTTTTTTTTCCGCAAATAACCACGTTTCGAAAAAAATTACGCAAATAACAATGTTTCAGATGACTCTCCAAAGGAGGAGTCATCTCACTTGGCGCATACACCCATTATTTAAGGGGAGACGCCATCTCACTTGGCGTCTAGGTGCTTAGGGCATGCCCTAAGCCAAGTGAGATGGCGCCTTAGTGCAATTCTAGGGCAAATTTTGCGTTTTTTTTCCAGTCCGACGCGTTGCGTATTTGATACAGGATCAACAAAATTGACTTTTTATTTAAAAAAAAGATTACACCCATATGTATTACATTAAAAAAACAGATAAAAAAACAGATAAATCAGTGATCCCCCGGAACCCGATAATGACCCCCGGTTCCTTATCCCCGTCCTCGCCTTTCCCGTGTTGGGTGTCATCGTGTTTCCTGCTGTGGCAGGGTCGATGGCCCAGCGAAGTCAATGCGTTCCGGATCTATGAAATCAGTCAGATCTCAATATCTAGAAGATCCACTTTGGTACAGTTGGTTACCCATACCCTTAAAGTTTGGTCGTGTTGGCGGTGGGTGGGGTTCCATAGTGGGTCTGTAGCATTGATCATCTGAGTACGGGAGGTAGAAAGGAAATGGATCTCGGGGTGTTTGGTATTTAGGATGTAGGGAGGTTTGGTGATATTGTGGTTGATGGTAACTTGGTTCGGTTGGTTCATAATCTTCTGACATTCCCAGATCATGGCTAAGGCTGGA
Organism: Vicia faba; assembly: GCA_948472305.1. Taxonomy (NCBI): domain Eukaryota; kingdom Viridiplantae; phylum Streptophyta; class Magnoliopsida; order Fabales; family Fabaceae; genus Vicia; species Vicia faba. The sequence continues at coordinate 1,069,016,654 of OX451738.1, forward strand.
TGTTGAGGGGCCCATATTGGGATATACAGAAGACTGAAATTGTGTGTGGGGTATGCGGGTGTGTTGGTATTGTGATTGGTATTGCGGTCGGGTATGAGGCATATGGGGGTATTGGTACTGAGGTGGTGATTGTGGTTGGTTATGGGGCATTGGGTGTAATTGTGTTGTGGTGCGGACTGTGGTTGGGTGTTTGTGGTTCTGTTTTGTCTGGGGGGTTGGTGGGAGGTTGATGTGTGTTGGGTTTGTTGTTGGGGAAACGAGGGTTGTTCCCATTGTGTTTGTGGGTCAACCAAATACTTTGGATGAGACACATGCATTTCAGGGTTACTAACCGACCTGTACCAAGATAAATACTGATCCGTGTGGCGCATATTACCATGATTGAGGAAAACCGGGAATTGCAAGACATGTCGGTGACGCCTCTGCCACATCTTACACCATTCTGGAGCAAAGTCTTTGCAGTTGGTAAGACCCCACTGGGCGTCGACCCTTTTGAGATGCCACGGGGACAAACAAGTCGGATCACATGGTATCTCTTGATGCATTCCGAACTGCATCTTCACACGGTCACTGTGGTGCATCTCCACAACATTGAACTATATGATTGCAGTCTTGGCGCTCCAAATTACTGCATCCTCGGGGTTTGGTTCATGGCCCAAACCCAAATATGGTCTCTAAACAAACTGCGAAAAAAAATAAATCAGGTTAATGAAAACGTAGTATATAAGTAATTTAAATGAAGAAAAGTTGAGAGGTACGACGTACATCATCCGGGCCTAGGTGATCCAACAGATTGCGGTATAGTGTGACATTGAATCTTGGATTCTTGCCGTAATCCATACCCCTCACGCAATACCTAAAGGAAATGAAAAACATTTAATTTTTAGCATATATTTGGTGAAGAGATGAATAGCAATAAATGATATAACTTGATGACTTACTTTGTTGCATACGGGAAAACGAAAGTGTTGTTGTTGACGGGGTTTAAGGACTCCATCCTCCACCAACCCCAGGCTTGTAATAAAAAAGTGCAGCCATAAAATATAAATTTTCCTTGACTGCATTTTTGCACAAGGAACTGTATAGGTGGGCTAAAACTGCAGAACCCCAACTATACTTTCTTGTTTTTTCAAAATCTCTAAGTAAATGTAAATACATAAAATTTACACTATTTCCCGTACTTTCGGGAAATAAAAAGGTTCCAAATAGTATCATTAGATAAGTTCTGGCTTTTACTACCCTGTCTTGCTCGGAGGAATTTTCGTTTAATTCCAAACTTGCATAATGATTTTTAAGCTCAGTGAGTAGTATACCCTGACCTCTCGCACCACCACCTTCAACCATATCCATGCCCAACAATTCTTCACACTGAGAATTGGGTTGTTGAACCGACCCGTTAACATCCTTACCATCGACAGGGAGACCCAGTAACATGTACACATCCTCTAGCGTGACGGTATATTCACCTATTGGTAGGTGAAATGTATGGGTCTCTGGTCTCCAACCTTCCCATATTGCAAGAATGAAATTCGAATCAATTGTGCAGTTGGAGATCTTTATAACATGTCTGAAACCTGCGTATTCCAGATATGGTACGATAAATGGGTCGGGAGCCAGGTAGTTGTGAGACCGGATTCTGAATCTTTTGGTATCCTGAGTTAATAATGTAAAAGGTGTAAGATTAAGTAAGATGGATAAAGCGTTACCCGAAGTATAAAAAATGTATAACCAAAATATAAACTTACAAATGCGGCAATGTTGTCCCTTGTGCCTCTGTGAGAATCGCCCATTGTGAGAAGAGCCATTGTTGAAAATGCCTGAGATTATGAAAGACTTAGAAAGTGTGAGAGATTATGAAAGACTTTGTAGAAGAGAGTGAGAAGATTGTGGGTGTGAGAGAAGTATGTTATGCTCTGTATTTATAGGCAAAACATTTTCATAGAGTAAGTGAGGTGGTAGCTGGTGCATGCATGCATGATAAGTGTCACTCTTGCAGATTAGGCGCAGCTAGGTGGCAGCTGTGATCAGTGGATCTGGAACTGACTGTTTAACGCTGGTTCGCGAAATGTCGCGGAAGCAAGAGTCGCCACCGTCTTTTATTTTCTCCAATGTGGAAAGGAGAAAAGCACAGAAAAATTCCTTAAAGAGATTGCTCTCGGTTCGGGAGGTAGATTATAGAAAGGGAAGGTGTTAGCACCCTTTCTATCCATGGTTATCCATGGGCTCTTAGATACTTGCTCATTTGTGTTTTCAAAAATGGTTTGTTTGCTTTTCAACTGTGGGTTTTAAAAAAGTCTCTTTGAAAATTCCAGTTCGACTCTTGTATCGGTCCTCAAGAGTGTTTGAAAAATTGCTTTCGAAAGCTTTTTGAAAAGGTGTCGGTGTGAAAAGTATTTTTTGAATTTGTTTTGAAATTAGAGCAAGTATCTAGAGTCGTCTACCTACCCTAAGGAATTCGTCTGTGTAAATGTCCTTTAAAGTAGTGCCATCCCATCATTGAGAGGTAGGTAGCACCATCATTGGAGGTGTTCGGGTCAATTCGAGGTTCGGGACATGGTGATCACCAGAGCAATAGGAAGACACCTTAGAAGCTACCCTCATGCCAGGTTCCCGGATCATGAGGACTTACTAAGACATCCTCTACTCGACGATCACCTTTCGAGAGGCAAGGCAACAGTGAGGCGTACCCTAGGGGTGGGGTGTGAATTTGTGTGTCATATTCATTTATTTTGTCTTATCATGTCAAGGTGATCTATGCGTTTGTTTTTATTTAATCATTCATTCTTGCATGCATTTATTAACAGTTAAAAAGATGCGGAAATTAAAAGTTCTAAACTATTACAAAGGCGCGGGTCCACATCGCCAAAATAAATCCAGGACCCGATTTGACAGAAAATAAAGAAATAAAGTAAAGTGCGACAGATTAAGTTTACACGGCTTTGGGAGAATTACATAAATACTTAAAAGAAGGAAATAAATAAAATGCGCGAGTTGGAATTAAAATTGAAAGCGAGGGCGTTGGACCCTTTTTTAATGAAATTAAATTAAATGATTAAATTAATTAAGTTAAAATGAAAAAGAAATTATTTTTTGAGATTTTTGTATTCATGATTTTAATGAGAATTAAATGAAATGGAGAAATTAACCCTAATTCTAATTTTTATTTATTAAGAAAAACATATTAAAATTAAACTAATTATTTACATGCAATTTGATTTATAAAAATAAATAATATTTAATTATTAATAATGGTGAAAAAAGAACAAAAGTAATTAAACTAATTAAACCTAATTTCTACAAGTTTTTAATTTATTAAGAAAAGATATTAAAATTAACCCTAAATTTAAATCTAATTAATTAGTGAGCCTTATTTACAAAAATATTAATTAAATAAATGTATTTTGATTTTTGTGACTTTTCTGATTTTTGCTATTTTTTATATTTTATGAAAATATTAAATTAAAGAATTTAAAGGAAATAATGGAAACAAATAAAATAGAAAAAGAAAGGAATTACAAAACCTTGGGGGGTTCTGTCCCCAATAGGAGGTATCATTAGCATTGCTGGCCCAAGGTTTTAAGGCCCTATTTGACTTTGTGGCTAGTGTGTGACTTCGTTGACTAGCGCCTATGGTATTCAGCAAATCTGGACCGTTAGACTGAGACCATTGCACGCGTGGCAAGCATGGGTGTGGAGAATATGGTGGTCTTCAGGGTTGGATCTGCATGGGATTAGATTGATAGAAAAAATATTGAAAGAGAGTGGGGACCTGGGGTTCGAACCCAGGTCCCAGGGATTACCATGCACGTGCCTGACCAGTTGAACCAAGCGCGCGTTTTGATTATTACCTGGCCAATGAACAATATAATATAAAACAAAAGTTAGTGGAAAATTAGCGCGCAAATTTGAACGATCCAATCACTGGCCTCCACTCCATCATCTTCTTCATCGTTTGTGTTTTCCTGAAAATATAAAAAGGTTAGCGGGGGTTTTAAACCCCCCCAAAATATGCATATTTCCATAATAGCGAACAGGCCATATGCCCATATAAATTAGGCGCGATGGGTGTTTTGTTTTCGTCCAAGCACGCTGATTTCAACCATGGCCTTGAAGTTCTCTAATTTTACAATATTAAGAAACGCCTAAATTGAAACTTGAAGAACCCTAGCTGGCTCTAATGGTGAAATCGCGCACAGTTCATAAAAACTCAATCAAATTATAGGGTTAGCTTCAGAATCATGAGAGCAACACAAAACAAGTATTAGAATTTCAAATCATGCCATGAATGATAAAATACGATTTATGCAAAAAAGTGAAAAAGCTTGAGTTCTATTCACCAATTCTGGGCATTAGGGACGTGGAAAACTATTCAAACACGTTTCTTGATGTCTCAGGAAGGTGATGAGATAATTCTTTTGGCTTCAATCGCACTGGAAGACAGTTTTCAGTATTTGGAATTTTTGTCAAAAACTCAAGTTTTGTTATGGAGGTATAGCGCAGCTGGGAGCTCCTGAACACTAGGGTTTGCATCAGTATTTATGTGTGAATGATTAGGGTTTAATTTTTTGTCCAAAGAATCCTTGAATTGATGGAGAAGATATTTGATTTTCAAGCCATGAGTTTTCAATATTTTTCATGCTATTTTGGTTTCAATCATATCCAATCACCATAATTCCTTCCAAATCTGATCATACACGAAATCTTAAGCCTATTCCATGCACAAAAAGATTTAAAAAGTTAGGTTTAGTATTTTTCACCTATTTATTTTAATTAAATGAATTATTAATAATTAAAAATCCAAATAAATAAATAAAAATGATAAAAAACTTCCCTTTGGGCCAAATGGTCGTGCACATGCTTTGGATGATGAATCTTGGAAGAAAAAGAGGCCCATTAGCATTTTTAAGACATTTGAAGCAATGTTGACTTTTCAAAATATCCAAAAATTTCCCAACTTCCACAAGGCATATCTTGCTCAATTTTTATGCTTTGCTCATGTTCTTGGACATTTTGGAAAGGTCTCTGAGTCCTCTAACCAATGTCTTTGGTACCATGTCATTTTGATTTACCAATCTCAAGTTATGGCCTTTGACTTAAAGTCCCTTTTTGTTGACTTTTGAAAATGACCTATAATGTTGAAATTGATAACTTTTTGTGAGAGAATTTCTTGGACTTGAAGTGTGAAGAGGGGTTGTAGTAAATGTCTTTATCTTCAAAATGAGCTTTGGAGGGAATTTTTATGATAATCCATGTGAAAGTTATGCCTTGGTCAAGTTACAGTTGACTTTTTCAACTGTCCAAATATGGAAACTTTTACATCTTGAGACTTTTTGAGCCAAGCTTTGAGAATCATGATCAAGAATTGATCAAATGATGTTTGTGGCTTAAAAATGAGATGTTGACCAAAAATTTGAACTTTTGACTGTCAAATGACCATTTTGCCCCTATAGTTGACTGTAGTGCAATTAGGGTTTTTGACTGTGCAATTTTGTGCTGTAAGTCTTGAAACTTGATATGAGGATGCTTGACCATATTTGTAGGCATGTGGGACATGATTGGACCCTTGGAAACTTCATGTTCTTTGTCAGAACCAAAACCCTAATTTTTGATTGTTAGGAGGCCCTTGAACTGTACAACCCTTGGGGAAATTTTGAAGCTTGCTCTTTGCAATTCTTGAAGAATATGGGAGGGAAAATTTTGGGGTACAACAGTTGCCCCTTTTCAATCTTCTTAGACCTGAGGATGCAGATTGGCTGACGTGCCTTTCGTAATCCGAAGGTGGAAGATGATTGAACACTAGAGTGCCCAGAAATTTGCGCTCACATAGTAGCAGTATGATGATGGGAATGGGCTTATAGATGCCATTTGGAGATTGATGGACAGGATGATGGGCTTATAGATGCCATCTGGATGTTGATCGCGTAAGAGATTCCTTAGCGAGAACTTGCGTACCTGCAAAAGAAAAGGATTACCTTACCTGTTACAGGAGCTGGTCTTCAAATTCTTTGTATGGATGTGTCTTGACTGGTTAGGGGAGATGGATCTGGATCTTCAAAAGGTGATGAATGAACCAGGGATAGTTACTACTTCAACAGGAACGCTGAGAGAACCTTGGACGATTATTACCTCCACAGTATCATTGAGAGAATCTGGGGATGATTACTACCTCCGCAGTAACGGGGAGAGAACCATAGGCGACTTCAACCTCAACAGTAACGCTGGGAGAATCTTAGACGACTTCAACCTCAACAGTAATCATTGAGAGAATCTTGGGCGACTTCAACCTCAACAGTAATCATTGAGAGAATCTTGGGCGACTTCAACCTCAACATTAATCATTGAGAGAATCTTGGGCGACTTCTACTTCAACAGTAATCATTGAGAGAATCTTGGGCGACTTCAACCTCAACAGTAATCATTGAGAGAATCTTGGGCGACTTCTACCTCAACAGTAATCATTGAGAGAATCTTGGACGATTTCGACTTCAACAGTAACGCTGAGCGAATCTGGGGATGATTACTACCTCCGCAGTATCGGGGAGAGAACCATAGGCGACTACAACCTCAACAGTATCATTGAGAGAATCTTGGATAACTTCTACTGAGTCTTTATCAGGAAAATCTGTTAGGGATTGATTTAGCTGGACTAGAGAAGGCCTTTGACTGGATAAGAAACAGAGAAATCTTAGGGTCGATTTAACTGAACCGGTCTAGGTCTTGAAATGTCTTCAACTGGATAAGAAACAGGGAGATCTTAGGGTCGATCTGACTGAACCAGAGAAGGCCTTGGACTGGATAAGAAACAGGGAGATCTTAGGGTCGATCTGACTGAACCGGTCTAGGTCTTGAAATCTTCAACTGGATAAGAAACAGGGAGATCTTAGGGTCGATCTGACTGAACCAGAGAAGGCCTTTGACTGGATAAGAAACAGAAAAGTCTTAGGGTCGACTTAACTGAACCGGTCTAGGTCTTGAAATGTAGCTGAGAACTTAACTGGATCCTTCCTGAGAGGTAAAGGTCAGTCATATGCAATGCATGATATGGGTCAAGCAATGATGTTCTCAACATAAATGAGATTGTAAGATATGATGCGTATATGCATGTTATAATGATGTATGTGATATTTATGAATGTATCTTTGTCGTCTATGAAAATAAATCCTTGACGGGTGCCGGGAAGTCACTCCTGGGCTGATGTTGAAGAATAAATTTTGCTTCTGCTGGGGATGATAGTGGCAAGTATACCGGTAGGAGAAGATAACTCCGTTGGGGAATAAACTTGGCGAATGGAATATTCTGCGGGGAAACAGTACTCTAGCGATCTTGCTGGGAAACAATACTCTGTGGGGAGAGAGATACTTCACTGAAATGTTGATGGTAACTTCGCTGGGGATACCATTGTTGCGCTGGAAGTGTTAATAGACTTCGCTGGGGATAAGAAGACTTCGTCGAGGACGATCTTTCCGTGGCTTTTGGCTGAGGATAACCCAGTTATATCCTTGTGAGGAAATAACTCTTTGAATAAAGCCGGGGGGTGCGTTCGGACTCTGTAGGGGTAAGCTTCCAGAATCTACTGGGGATAAGCTTACTGCTTGGGGAGATGGATCTCAACTTTCCTGGGGAAGCTGGATCGGACTCTCCTGGAGAAGCTTTGAACTGTAATTTTGTAAACTGAAAGAGGGGACCTATGTAGGGTGGCCTGATGATGAGCTCGTGTAAAACCGAATCTTGGAAAGAAGGACACCCGTGTAGGGTTACTTTGAGGTTGGGCTCGTGTGGAGCTGCATTTGGAGTTGAAGGAAACCTGTGTAGGGTTTACTAACAATGAGTCCGTGTAAAACTGCATCTTTGAAAATAGAGGACCTGTGTAGGGTTTCTAGGTGACGAGTTCGTGTAAAACTACATCTGGAGTTTTGAGAAGGAAACCTGTGTAGGGTTTACTGATGATGAATCCGTGTAAGACTACGTCTAGAAAGAGATAACCTGTGTAGGGTTACTTCGGGATAAGTTCGTGTAAAACTTCTGGGGGAACCGGGGTAAGGTTACTTTGGGATAAGTCCGTGTAAGACTTCGGGAGGAACCGGGGTAAGGTTACTTCGGGGTAAGTTCGTGTAAAACTTCTTGATGAACCGGGGTAAGGTCATCTTGAGATAAATTCGTGTAAGACTTCTTCTGAAAGGAAAGGAACCGGTGTAGGGTTGCCTGTGGATGAGTCTGTGTAAGACTTTGTCTGAAAGTTGAGAAGGAACCGGTGTAGGGTTGCCTGATGATGATCAAGTGGATGATTGTCCTGTTTGGTTTCGGATATTAACCCACGATCTGGAATTTGTAAAGGTAGATGGTAATCATCTTTGTATTAACCTTTCCTTGGTACTTTGGTTGACAGAGCGATTAGATTGCTTGGACAACTCGTCATTACCCCTGCTTCTGAGGTGGGAGAGGAAGACCTGTGAGGTGCTGATAGTTGTTGATGGACCAACCTTCTTCTGGTGGGCAGGTGACAAGATGACAGGACATAGTCATATGCTTTGATCCCTAACTTTTGCCTGGACCGCCCTTTCGGGTTTTCAGTCCACCGGGATACCCATTTTTGTCCAAGCCGCCTTTTCAGGTTTTCGACTTGCCGGGTGTACAGATTTTTTTCATTTTCATCCCTTGCTTTTGCCCGAACCCTTTTGGTTCGCCGAGAAGCCCTAATTTTTGCCTAGGTATGTCAACCTAGCGGGTCTTTTATCGTGCGTAGTATCTTTTCGACTATGTCCACGCTCTTGGACTATAGGGAGGTGCCCCTGGCTGCTTGTGTTGCCATGCCACCAGAAGATCTTTGTTTGATCGTCCAATGCCCTAAGTGATGGAGATTTGCCCCAGATAATAGACATTAATCATGCCATGCCCCTTGCTTGGAAGTGTTTCTTCCATTTGAGGTGACTCCTTTATTGAGAAGACCTTCGTTCATCTGGTATTCGTTGCGCAAAGTTCTCTGCTGTTCAAACAAATAATCATATGTAAACAATGTCATCTTAAGAATGTAAAACTTATGTTTGTCTTGAAATTTTTGAGAATGCATTTTTCAATAAAAGTAAGTGAGTTTTTTTTTTGTAAACTGTGATGTCAACTCGTTATTTTACAGCAAGCCTTAAGGAGTCAGGATACCTTTCGTAACAGTATGCTTTCGAACTAACCCATGCTTCAGCTAGGACTTTTAAGGGTTATAACGTGGCCTGGTTCACGGTTTAAGAAACAAAGGATAAAGGCTCAAATTATATTTGTACCCACCCGCTCTTCGTGATGTTCTTCAATCCTAAACTCAGCTGATCGTGCGTTAGACCTTGTTTGAGTCTTTGCTTTGACATTCCAGTGATGGTTCGGATGTTGAACGTTTATTTGAATAGGCAGTCATTTCCTTTTTTGTTGAGGGTTTGCAGGACCTCTTTCTTTTTGATTTTGTTATCCCTGTTTTTTGCCTGAACTGTTTCCTTTTTTGGAATTACAGTCAGCGGGATGCCCCAGTTTTGTAAGTCTCCTTCCTAGGCTTTGACTTAATGGGTTCTTATTTTGAAAGATAATGACTTCCTTTCTTTATTGATTATTCGGAACCATCACTGTCTTTCTCTTTTTTTTTGTAAGGACCTCTTTAGTGCCATTTGTTATGCACTTGGACCAACTGAGACAACTACCCTGCCCCAGGTTATGATAAAGGGTTTTAATTTTCGAAAAGAAAAACTCCTACTTCTTTGGCTCAGAGGGGTTGACGAGGGATTATCATCCTTATAACTCCAGTGTTTAGGGATTGAAACAATGCCTGTACCTCATCAGCGGGGTCTGTTCAAAAGCATACTGTAAAGATCGTGGTATCGTTTTCGTCATCCTCCCTCAAGAGGCTTAGCATTATTAACCAAGAGCTGATCATCACAAAAAATATGAAAACAGTTTTAAGTATAGTAAACATGATTAATTCAAGACAGACATGTGTAATGCATTAATGAAATAAAAGAGTTTAACATGACAATTGTTTGTTTGAACAAGAAAAGAAAAATACAACTTGAATTCAAATGAACAAAAATCTCTCAATCCTAGCCATGTTTTGGCAAGGGAGCAGTGGTCACATTGGGAGTCTCAGCAGGCTCGAATTCAATCTCCTTAGCATCGATCATATTCTGGATCTTATATTTCAGTGCCCAACAGTCCTCAGTGTCGTGCCCCGGGCTATTAGAATGATAAGCACACCTCGCCTCTGGGTTGTAGTTTGGAGAGGAGGTCTTGGGATTTGCAGGAGGGTTGATCACCGCAATCAGATTAATTTTCAACATGTGCTGCAATGCTTGTGACCACGACATATTGATGTCGGTGAATTGTCTTTTAGGCTCGTCCGGCCTTCGCTGATTTCCCTTTTGTGGTTGTCGGCGTGGTGCAGAACCAGAGATCATGACTGCCCCTGCCTGTTGGTCACGACGACTCTTTTGACCGTATGCAGCATTAGACTCTTTCCTGCCCGTGTAGGGCTTTTTGTGAGTATCAGAAGATGTGGCCTCTTGAATTTTCACACTCTTGATACCAGCTTCAATTCTTTCCCCAGTCAGAATGAGGTCGGTAAATCCTGCAGATAAATTACCAATGAGATGATTGAAGAACGGCCCGGACAGGGTCCCCAAGAACATATCAACGAGTTCCCGGTCAGTTAATGGAGGCTGCACCCTGCCAGCCAGGTCCCTCCACTTCTGTGCGTACTCTTTAAAACCTTCACTTGACCCTAGCGACATACCCTGGAGTTGGGTACGTGTAGGAGCAAGGTCGGCATTATATTGATACTGCTTGTAAAAAGCAGTAGCCAACTCCTCCCAGTTACGAACTTTGGTCCCATCCAGCTGATAGAACCATTCGAGGTGAGTCCCTGAAAGACTCTCCTGGAAGAAGTGGATCCACAAGTTCTTGTCCATAGTGTATGGTTGAATCTTTCGCACACACGATCTGAGATGCAGCCTGGGACAGGATGCCCCATCATACTTAGCAAAAGAAGGAACCTTGAATTTGTGTGGGATCACCACACCAGAAGATAGACCCAGGTCTCTGAAATCCAACCCCGGCACTAGTTGAATTTCCATGGCATTCAGACGATCCTCTAGTTGTTTGTACCGGTCCTCAGCTGGAGGGTACTACTCATCATTGAACTCCGTCTCGTTGTCGGAGACCACTGGACTAGGCACCTCTCTCTCATGGGGACTGCCCTTCCCCACAGATGGAGTTGTCCTTTCAGCTTCATCCTGCAGTGTGTTCCCAGATCTGCGTCTAGGGCTGAACAAAACAGTCCTCTTCTTCTTCTTCTGAATCAGAGTCTTCAATTCCTTTTGACCCTGAGCTAGGCTCACAATCAACTCCTGGAACTGGGCATTCTGGGCCTGGAGAGCCTTGATGGATTGCTCAGTAGACGATTCAGGATTCATGACGATCGACTGAAATAAACAGCGAAGAAGGTAAGCAACCTGTCAAAAGGGTACCTGCAATGCAATGATATGGATGTATGCATGCAATGTTTTCAAGGATCTCGCAGGGTAAACAAGAAAATTGTTAGAGTTGGGATCTGATAGCTTGATTGAAGGAACTGCATGTTGTTGAGAGTCCTTCTTCAAAGGTCAAAGGCTCACCATATCCAGTGGGTCATAGCCCCTGACAACCTTGTCTAGAGGAAAATAAATCCTCTTTGCCCCTTGCTGGGATAGTTGATTCAACATGACCTGCATCACAATCCCTTGAGATCCTTGAAATGGGTTAGGATGTATGCAATGGCATGATGTTATGGTATGCATGGGGTAATGTAAGTAACCCTGTTATGAGTCCCAAATAAGGACTGCAAACCAAAACCTGCAAGAAACTCAAGTGTCAGACAACAAGCATGCAAATAGTCAAGTACGAAGGCACACAAGTCACACAAAAGAGCCCTTAGAGTTTAGGCCAGCATGGGGTCTGGGTATTACCCTCTTGAATTTGGTGGGCTCAACCTGTCCTATTTAGAAGTAACCGGGTTCTAAGGGTCCCAACATCACTGGATTGCTTTCATTGTTCATCGTTTCGATTTAGCCACTGAACTGGCAACCGAAATATTCCAGGAAAGCAACCCTCAATTGACTGTAGTATCGAGTATCAACCAATCTCGGACTGCACCAAAGTCAGTTATCTCACTACCCTAAAGAGGCCAAGATAGTTCAATTAAGGTTCCTAAGGTCTGTTGATGCTTCATGAGACCATGCGGAGGCCCCGTACTCTCCTTGACTGAACTCAAGGGTTACTGGTACACACCAAAGTGCCACATCAACGTAGCAGACTGTTTCAACCATGTCGGTATACCCCGCACAGTTCCCTCACAGTCTTGTTGCTACTTTCTAAGAAGGTATCCCCCAGATCTGGGTTAGGATCTATAGAACTCCCAAGACAATCCCACAATTTAAAGCAAGCAAAGAAAGCAATTGAAAACACAGTTGTGAACTATCCCTAAGGTACACCTCACTTTATAAAGGTTCCCCAGCAGAGTCGCCAGTTCTGTGATCGGTGGATCTGGAACTGACTGTTTAACGCTGGTTCGCGAAATGTCGCGGAAGCAAGAGTCGCCACCGTCTTTTATTTTCTCCAATGTGGAAAGGACAAAAGCACAGAAAAATTCCTTAAAGAGATTGCTCTCGGTTCGGGAGGTAGATTATAGAAAGGGAAGGTGTTAGCACCCTTTCTATCCATGGTTATCCATGGGCTCTTAGATACTTGCTCATTTGTGTTTTCAAAAATGGTTTGTTTGCTTTTCAACTGTGGGTTTTAAAAAAGTCTCTTTGAAAATTCCAGTTCGACTCTTGTATCGGTCCTCAAGAGTGTTTGAAAAATTGCTTTCGAAAGCTTTTTGAAAAGGTGTCGGTGTGAAAAGTATTTTTTGAATTTGTTTTGAAATTAGAGCAAGTATCTAGAGTCGTCTACCTACCCTAAGGAATTCGTCTGTGTAAATGTCCTTTAAAGTAGTGCCATCCCATCATTGAGAGGTAGGTAGCACCATCATTGGAGGTGTTCGGGTCAATTCGAGGTTCGGGACATGGTGATCACCAGAGCAATAGGAAGACACCTTAGAAGCTACCCTCATGCCAGGTTCCCGGATCATGAGGACTTACTAAGACATCCTTTACTCGGCGATCACCTTTCGAGAGGCAAGGCAACAGTGAGGCGTACCCTAGGGGTGGGGTGTGAATTTGTGTGTCATATTCATTTATTTTGTCTTATCATGTCAAGGTGATCTATGCGTTTGTTTTTATTTAATCATTCATTCTTGTATGCATTTATTAACAGTTAAAAAGATGCGGAAATTAAAAGTTCTAAACTATTACAAAGGCGCGGGTCCACATTGCCAAAATAAATCCAGGACCCGATTTGACAGAAAATAAAGAAATAAAGTAAAGTGCGACAGATTAAGTTTACACGGCTTTGGGAGAATTACATAAATACTTAAAAGAAGGAAATAAATAAAATGCGCGAATTGGAATTAAAATTGAAAGCGAGGGCGTTGGACCCTTTTTTAATGAAATTAAATTAAATGATTAAATTAATTAAGTTAAAATGAAAAAGAAATTATTTTTTGAGATTTTTGTATTCATGATTTTAATGAGAATTAAATGAAATGGAGAAATTAACCCTAATTCTAATTTTTATTTATTAAGAAAAACATATTAAAATTAAACTAATTATTTACATGCAATTTGATTTATAAAAATAAATAATATTTAATTATTAATAATGGTGAAAAAAGAACAAAAGTAATTAAACTAATTAAACCTAATTTCTACAAGTTTTTAATTTATTAAGAAAAGATATTAAAATTAACCCTAAATTTAAATCTAATTAATTAGTGAGCCTTATTTACAAAAATATTAATTAAATAAATGTATTTTGATTTTTGTGACTTTTCTGATTTTTGCTATTTTTTATATTTTATGAAAATATTAAATTAAAGAATTTAAAGGAAATAATGGAAACAAATAAAATAAAAAAAGAAAGGAATTACAAAACCTTGGGGGGTTCTGTCCCCAATAGGAGGTATCATTAGCATTGTTGGCCCAAGGTTTTAAGGCCCTATTTGACTTTGTGGCTAGTGTGTGACTTCGTTGACTAGCGCCTATAGTATTCAGCAAATCTGGACCGTTAGACTGAGACCATTGCACACGTGGCAAGCATGGGTGTGGAGAATATGGTGGTCTTCAGGGTTGGATCTGCATGGGATTAGATTGATAGAAAAAATATTGAAAGAGAGTGGGGACCTGGGGTTCGAACCCAGGTCCCAGGGATTACCATGCACGTGCCTGACCAGTTGAACCAAGCGCGCGTTTTGATTATTACCTGGCCAATGAACAATATAATATAAAACAAAAGTTAGTGGAAAATTAGCGCGCAAATTTGAACGATCCAATCACTGGCCTCCACTTCATCATCTTCTTCATCGTTTGTGTTTTCCTGAAAATATAAAAAGGTTAGCGGGGGTTTTAAACCCCCCCAAAATATGCATATTTCCATAATAGCGAACAGGCCATATGCCCATATAAATTAGGCGCAATGGGTGTTTTGTTTTCGTCCAAGCACGCTGATTTCAACCATGGCCTTGAAGTTCTCTAATTTTACAGTATTAAGAAACGCCTAAATTGAAACTTGAAGAACCCTAGCTGGCTCTAATGGTGAAATCGCGCACAGTTCATAAAAACTCAATCAAATTATAGGGTTAGCTTCAGAATCATGAGAGCAACACAAAACAAGTATTAGAATTTCAAATCATGCCATGAATGATAAAATACGATTTATGCAAAAAAGTGAAAAAGCTTGAGTTCTATTCACCAATTCTGGGCGTTAGGGACGTGGAAAACTATTCAAACACGTTTCTTGATGTCTCAGGAAGGTGATGAGATAATTCTTTTGGCTTCAATCGCACTGGAAGACAGTTTTCAGTATTTGGAATTTTTGTCAAAAACTCAAGTTTTGTTATGGAGGTATGGCGCAGCTGGGAGCTCCTGAACACTAGGGTTTGCATCAGTATTTATGTGTGAATGATTAGGGTTCAATTTTTTGTCCAAAGAATCCTTGAATTGATGGAGAAGATATTTGATTTTCAAGCCATGAGTTTTCAATCTTTTTCATGCTATTTTGGTTTCAATCATATCCAATCACCATAATTCCTTCCAAATCTGATCATACACGAAATCTTAAGCCTATTCCATGCACAAAAAGATTTAAAAAGTTAGGTTTAGTATTTTTCACCTATTTATTTTAATTAAATGAATTATTAATAATTAAAAATCCAAATAAATAAATAAAAATGATAAAAAACTTCCCTTTGGGCCAAATGGTCGTGCACATGCTTTGGATGATGAATCTTGGAAGAAAAAGAGGCCCATTAGCATTTTTAAGACATTTGAAGCAATGTTGACTTTTCAAAATATCCAAAAATTTCCCAACTTCCACAAGGCATATCTTGCTCAATTTTTAAGCTTTGCTCATGTTCTTGGACATTTTGGAAAGGTCTCTGAGTCCTCTAACCAATGTCTTTGGTCCCATGTCATTTTGATTTACCAATCTCAAGTGATGGCCTTTGACTTAAAGTCCCTTTTTGTTGACTTTTGAAAATGACCTATAATGTTGAAATTGATAACTTTTTGTGAGAGCATTTCGTGGAATTGAAGTATGAAGAGGAGTTGTAGGAAATGCCTTTATCTTCAAAATGAGCTTTGGAGGGAATTTTTCTGATAATCCATGTGAAATTTATGCCTTGGTCAAGTTACAGTTGACTTTTTCAACTGTCCAAATATGGAAACTTTTGCATCTTGAGACTTTTTGAGCCAAGCTTTGAGAATCATGATCAAGAATTCATCAAATGATGTTTGTGGCTTCAAAATGAGATGTTGACCAAAAATTTGAACTTTTGACTGTCAAATGACCATTTTGCCCCTATAGTTGACTGTAATGCAATTAGGGTTTTTGACTGTGCAATTTTGTGCTGTAAGTCTTGAAACTTGATATGAGGATGCTTAACCATATTTGTAGGCATGTGGGACTTGATTGGACCCTTGGAAACTTCATGTTCTTTGTCAGAACCAAAACCCTAATTTTTTACTGTTAGGAGGCCCTTGAACTGTACAACCCTTGGGGAAATTTTGAAGCTTGCTCTTTGCAATTCTTGAAGAATATGGGAGGGCAAATTTTGGGGTACAACAGCAGCCTTGGAGAAGGCATCTCTGCATGCATGTAATACGGTTGGACATTAAGTGAGGCGCCATTGGACTTGGCGAAAGAGTTCAAAAATTATAGTTGTCGCCATCCCCATTGGCGAATAAGAGGTGTCATTGGTTGCAGAGTAGGCGCAGGCTAGGTGACAGCCTTGGGGATACCATGCCTGAATGCATGTAACACTATTTGAGGTGATGGGAGGAGACTTACAAGTTACAGTGTAGGTGCAGAGTAGGCGCAGGCTAGGTGGCAGCCTTAGGGGTTAAATCTCTGCATGCATGTAACACGATTAAACATTAAGGGAGGCGCCATTGGTAGTCAACTAAACGGAAACGGAATATTCAGTCGAGTGTTTTGGGCATTTCAACCTTGCATCACAGGGTTTGCATCATGCAAACCAATTATACAAATTGATGGGACTTGGTTGTATGGGAAATACAAAGGCACGCTACTGATAGCAGTTGCACAAGATGGCAACAACAACATTTTCCCAATTGCCTTTGCCCTAGTCGAGGAGGAGACCGGTAGTACTTGGAGCTTTTTTCTGAAAAACCTGCGAACACACGTGGCTCCTCAACCAGATCTCTGTTTGATCTCGGACAGACATGCCTCTACTGAAAGTGCCTACAATAATCATGCAAACGGTTGGCATGACCCTCCTTCTAGGCATGTCTATTGCGTTAGGCATATCGTCCAAAATTTCACGAGGGAGATCAAGGACAAAACACTAAGGAACGTGGTTATGAATGCGGGATATGCATTGACATAACCCACATTCAAATATTACTGCAACGAGATCCGTTTGTCAAATCCGGAAGCCGGTAGGTGGATTGACAATATTCCGGTAGAAAAATTGACTAGGTCATACGACAATGGCCAAAGATGGTGGCACATGACAAAGAATCTTATTGAATCGATGAATAGGGTATTCAAAGGCGTATGAAACCTCCCGATCACTGCTTTGGTAAAATCTACATATTTTAGGATGGCTGCGTTGTTTGCCAAAAGAGGTGAAATATGGAATGCGGTGTTGCAATCTGGACAACTATGGATTGAAAGCTGCATGAAATACATTAAGGCAGAAAGTGCCAAAGCCAACACTCATATGGTTATACGGTTTGACCGACACAACCACAACTTCATTGTGAAAGAGATAATCGACCATAACGAAGGCCTGCCAAGACACGAATATAGGGTAATAGTACCTTCTCGTTAGTGCGATTGTGGCAAGTTTCAAGCCTTTCGCATGCCTTGCTCTCATGTCACTGCCGCTTGTGCTTATACCCATCAAGACGCGCTACAACTTCTGTCACACATTTACAAATCTGAAACGTTGCTCAACGTTTACAACAACAGCTTTCCTTTGGTAGCAAAACTAGATTATTGGCCTGCATACGACGGCGAAATAGTGTGGCACAATGACCAAATGCGAAGGAACAAGAAGGGTCATCCCAAAAGTAAGCGCATCACAACTGAAATGGACTAACTTGACAAGCAGGAAAGAAAGTGTGGTTTATGCCGTCAAGTCGGACACAATCGCAAAAATTGTCTGAATCGGGCGTCTGCCTCGACCACATAAAAATTGTAATACATAAAATCTTTCCTTAATTATGTTGTAAACATTAGGGTTTTTCGTTAACAGTATTTGCTACAATAAATATTGCGCGTACAAGAAAAAAACACGATATTCCGTCTACGAAATTACAAGAGCTAAAACAATTTCATCTGACCCATGCATCATCAACATTACGTCGCTGTCTGTTTTGACTTCCTCCGACCATATATTAGGTCTTCCTGTCGCATGTGAGGTTGTTGTTCGTCTTCGCTAGATCCTTTGAATTTCCCCCCCTCCGTAATGTATCCATCTAGCCATCGCATCAACTCCCGCTTCAGACGCTCCATGGAGTGAATGTGCCAAAATTTCATTTTCATCGCAGGTTTCGTGACGGAGAAGATAACGTAACCATCTCTGGTAAAAATCATGGGCGATATCATGACGCAAATAACAGAGTAAAAAATAAAAATAGTGCGAGAAAGTGTGAGAAATGACGGAGAAACGGACGAATTATTTATAAAACACTATTTTGCCCTAGTTTTGCCCTAGGAGCCAAGTGAGATGGCGCCTCTTCTCACTTTTAAAGTTCATGCGTCATCTCACTTGGCTAAAAGAGAGAGGAGACGCCAAATGAGATAGCGCATAGGGCAAAACCCTAGGTGGAGACGCTAAGTGAGATGGCTCCTCCTTTGGGGAGTCATCTGAAACATAGTTATTTGTGTAGTTTTTTCCGAAACGTGGTTATTTGCGATTTTTTTAATACCTAGTTATTGTAAAAAAAAAAATTTATTATAATAAGTTACGCTTTATAAATGACATTTAGATTAAAAATAAACATATTATTAATTTTAAATATAAAATATAAAAAGATTAAAACTAAATTTAAATTACGTGGATATATACCTTTGAAAAAAAGTGGATATTTCTTACAAATAATTAAAATAGAATGATTAAAATTATAATTAAATTAATCAATTACTATAAAGTAATGTTATATAATAAGAATGATTTAAATAAAAAAGACAATAATTTTAAAGGATAATGTTAAATTCATTTTAAATTTAATTTTTATTTTAATAGAATTCTTGGATAATAGAATAATGATAATGAATGGTTGAAATTTAATTTGTCTCTTTTGCTTTTATATTTTCTTACTGATAGCATTTTTTATAATTAATTAATTATTAAATTTATTTATTTTTATTTTATTATATTATAAATTATTTTTTTATTGAATTTTATTTGATAGTGTTTTTTTAATTAAAAGTCAGAATTAAAATATAAAATTATAACTCTATATTTCATTCATTTTTCAAACGATAAATGGTAGATATGTTTTATTCTATAATCAAACATTCAAATGATATTTATATAGTAACGTTATAAAACATTTTTTTTACATATATTTGATTAAATAATAATAAAAAAACTTCTTAAAATATTTTTATAATAAAATATAATCTAAAGTGGCCAAAGTGTTAATTAAAAAAAATTAAACATTCATTTTAATAAAGAATTAATATTCAAATTGTTTTTTTGAATAACCACGTATTAAAAAAAATTCGCAAATAACCACGTTTCGGAAAAAATTATGCAAATAACCATGTTTCAGATAGCTCTCCAAAGGAGGAGCCATCTCACTTGGCGCCTCCACCAAGCTTTTTTCCTAGGCGCCATCTCACTTGACGCCTCCTCTCTCTTTTAGTCAAGTGAGATGGCGCGTGCACTTTAAAAGTGCGAGGAGGCGTCATCTCACTTGACTCCTAGGGCAAAATGTTGTTTTTATAAATAATTTGTCCGTTTCTCCATCATTTCTCACACTTTCTCGCACTGTTTTCTTATTTTTTACTCTGTTATTTGTGTCATGACATCGCCCATGATTTTTACCAGAGATGGTTATGTTATCTTCTCCGCCACGAAACTTGCAATGAAAATGAAATTCTGGCACATTCACTCCTTGGAGCGTCTGAAGCGGGAGTTGATGCGATGGCTAGATGGAGACATCGTGGAGGGGGAAAATTTGAAGGATTCAGCAAAGACGAACAACAACTTCACATGTGACAGGAAGACCTAATGTATGGTTGGAGGAAGTCAAAACAGACAGCGACGTAATGTTGATGATGCATGGGTCAGATGAAATTGTTTTAACAGTTGTAATTTCGTAGACGGAATATCGTGTTTTTTTTTCTTGTACGCGCAATGTTTATTGTAGAAAATACTGTTAACGAAAAACCCTAATGTTTACAACATAATTAAGGAAAGATTTTATGTAATACAATTTTTATGTGGTCGAGGCAGACGCCCGATTCGGACAATTTTTGCGATTGTGTCCGACCTGGCGGCATAAACAACACTTTCTTTCCAGCTTGTCAAGGGAGTCCATTTCGGTTGTGATGCGCTTACTTTTGGGACGACCCTTCTTGTTCCTTCGCATTTGGTCATTGTGCCACACTATTTCACCGTCTTATGCAGGCCAATAATCTGGTTATGCTAGCAAATGAAAGTTATTGTTATTGTAAACGTTGAGCAACGTTTCAGATTTGTAAATGTGTGACAGAAGTTGTAGCGCGTCTTGATGGGTATAAGCACACTCAGCAATGACATGAGATCAAGGCATACGAAAGGCTTGAAATTTGCCACAATCGCACCAACGAGAAGGTAGTACAACCCTATATTCTTGTCTTGGCAGGCCCTCGTTGTGGTCGATTGTCTCTTTCATAATGAAGTTGTGGCTGTGTCAGTCAAACCGTATAACCATATGGGTGTCAGCTTTGGAAATTTCTGCCTTAATGTACTTCATGCAGCTTTCACTCCATAGTTGTCTAGATTGCAACACTGCATTCCATATTTCACCTCCTTTGGCAAACAACGAAGCCATCCTAAAATACGTAGATTTTACCAAAGCAGTGACCGGGAGGTTTCGTATGCCTTTGAATACCCCATTAATCGATTCAATTAGATTTGTTGTCATGTGCCCCCATCTTTGGCCATTATCGTATGACCTAGTCCATTTTTCTACCAAAATATTGTCGATCCACCTATCGACTTTCGGATTTGACAAACGGATCTCGTTGCGGTAATATTTGAATGTGGGTTGTGTCAATGCATATCCCACATTCATAACCGCTTTCCTTAGTGTTTTTTCCTTGATCTCCCTTGTGAAATTTTGGACGATATGTCTGACGCAATAGACATGCATAGAAGGAGGGTCATGCCAACCGTTTACAGGATTATTGTATGCACTTTCAATGGATGCATGTCTATCCGAGATCAAACAGAGATCTGGTTGAGGAGCCACATGTGTTCGCAGATTGTTCGGAAAAAAGCTCCAAGCACCACCAGTGTCCCCCTCGACTAGGGCAAAGGCAATTGGGAAAATGTTGTTGTTGCCATCTTGTGTAACTGCCATTAGTAGCGTGCCTTTGTATTTCCCATACAACCAAGTTCCATCAATTTGTATAATTGGTTTGCATGATGCAAACCCTGTGATGCAAGGTTGAAATGCCCAAAACACTCGACTGAATAATCCGTTTCCGTTTAGTTGACTACCATCTTGGGCGTATGCTGGCACTGTTTCCAGAATGTAAACAGTACCCGAAGAATAAGTCTTGAGTGCATTCAGGTAGATAGGAAGTTCTTGGTATGACCCCTTCCAGTTTCCGTACACCTTCTCAATCGCCTTGGTCTTTGCTAACCACGCCTTACGGTAAGATGGAGTATAGTAAAAAACCTTAGTGATGTGGGAGATGATGGGTTTCACCTTTAAAGATGGATCGTTGTTGACGAGTGGTAGCATTTCTTGACAAATGAGATCGTAATTAAGTTTTCGATGGTCCTGTGATTGGGTAGAACTGACACAAGTGTGGGTAGACATGGAATCTATGACCCAACAATCACCTCTTAATTTGTATGATGTAATGAGCTTGAACATACAATCAGGGTGGACACACTTGATCTTGTAACTTTCTGGGTTTACACGATCCACCTTAAAATCGACCGAGTTGAGCATGTGGAATTTTTTGATGACTCTGATACATTCTTCTCTTTTACGAAACTTGTCCTTCTCTTTTAAGTTTTCATCCGACTGCATATACAGATTGAAAAATAAATCAGAAGACGGTTAATCTCCCCCCATGTTGAAGTTTTTCATGTGCGGAGGTGGTGTGTAGATCTCATTTGCAGGAATACCAGGTATCCCATCGTCTTCGGAATCATCATTCACCATTTCGTCAAACTCTTACTCATCATCTTCTTCTTCTTCATCAACTGCATCTACCTCTGCGTGTTCGATCTCCAAAGGATAAATCACTTGTGTCACCTGAGGCTCTCACAGCATAATGTACAACTCAATAGAATCGTACCCAGAATACACATGACTGGAAAACATATTCTGAAGATCCTCGTCATCTTGAACCTCAACCTTATAAAATATTATTTGGTTGTTACCAAAAAAAACTGGATTCTGATAAAATATTTGTGTCACTGGGCCTCGTCCAAGTTTGGCCTCCAATCGTTTTTTGAAGTACGAGAAATTGGCTTTCCCGTTTAAAAGAAATCAGATGTTGTTTGTGTCTCTAAACAAAAACCCAGAGGTGGGACAAATGTATGTCTCACCGTTGAAATGTGCACTGATGACATATTGGAGTGCAGAGGCCATTGCGCATGGTTGTTTGAAGGTTTGAAGGTTTGAAGGTTGAAAGGTTTGAAGTTTATGAGTTATTCGAAGTTTTGTAGGTTTGATTGTTTGAAGGTTTGAAGGTTTGATTATTTGAAGGTTGGAAGGTTGGAAGGTTTGACAGATTAAGTGAATCAGTGTTTTGATAAATGTAAGACCAAATAGGTCATACTTAATTTGAATTAACTAAGGTTGTAACCTCTAAGGCTCCTCCCTAGCATGCGCCTACTCTGCACCTACACTGTAACCTGTAAGTCTCCTCCCATCACCTCCAATAGTGTTACATGCATTCAGGCATGGCTTCTCCAAGGCTGTCACCTAGCCTGCGCCTACTCTGCAACCCATGCCACCTCTTATTCGCCAATGGGGATGGCGACACCTTTCATTTTTCTACTCTTTTGCCAAGTCCAGTGGCTCCTCCCTTAATGTCCAATCGTGTTACATGCATGCAGAGATGCCTTCTCCAAGGCTGCCACCTAGCTCGCGCCTACTCTGCACCTACAATGTAACCTGTAAGTCTTTTCTCATCACCTCCAATAGTGTTACATGCATTCAGGCATGGCTTCTCCAAGGCTGTCACCTAGCCTGCGCCTACTCTGCAACCCATGTGTGATACGGTGGGAGAACTGACTTGAGGTTTTGCGTTTGTATTCGCACTTGTTCGGTTGAGCAAGAGTCGCCACCGACTTTTTATTTTATCCTAAAGGAAAGGTTAAAAAGCACAGGAAAAACCTTTTGAGATGTTTCGTGGGTCCGGGGGGTAGATTATGAAAAGGGAAGGTATTAGCACCCTTTTCATCCATGGTTATCCATGGGCTCTTAGTTACTTGGTTTTAGATCACTTGCCTTGATTTTTGATTGCTTGAAATTGTGGTGTATGTGTGTGTTTTGAAAATGTTTTTGAAATAGACGCCTTTGTTTCGGCAACCATTGTAATGACTCGTGTTTGAGTATATACAACGGCGTGTATCTTTTCGAAAAGATGTTTCAAAATGTTTTTGGAAGTTTGTTTGAAAGTGTGTATGAAGTGTGGTTTTTGAAAAGGAGGCAAGTGTTTTTGCAAGTTGATCTCAAGTAACTAAGAGTTTTGTCTACTCCTATTGTACTTAAAGGTTTTCTCTATGTTTTCAACCCTTTTTAACAATTTTGTTCCACCATTGAATTAGGTGGACAATCTTGCGTTTAGGATGTGATTGGGTTATCTAGCGCTTGATTTTATGTACATGCAAACCCTAGGTCTAACCATGGTATAATTCGAAAGCGGTAAATTGTGGGAATTTTAAAGTCTACGCTATTACAAATAGTATCCGGGAGTGGGGGTACAAATTCACAAATGGGAATGAGACTTAAATAATTACAACCAAATCGAATCGCGATCAAATGTAATCAATGTAATGTATAGCAAAGTGTAAGAATATCAAATGTATAATGTATCAAATGTAAAATGTATTATGTATGTGTAGGTGTAATTTATTTACAAGTGCGAGATGTGAATTTAATAAGAAAATTAAATATTGTTTATTTATCAAGTATTATTATCCACTTTTGATTTAAATTTGTATTTTTATATTTTTGTTTAATATGTACAAAGTAAGAAAATTTAATGAAAGAAAGGAAAATGTTTTTTTTTTTTAAATTCTATTCTCTTATGTATTTTTTTGTATTGATGTAAAATGTATAGTCAAAAAGAGAAAATAAAAAAAATCTATTTTTTTTAATGTATTTATTAATATGTATTTTTTATTTATGCTAACAAAAGAATACTTTGAGAAAAAAAGTTATATATATAAAAAGGGTTAAGTGTATCATTTTGTTTTATAAAATTTGATTGTGTTATATGTAAAAGAGAAATAAAAAGGTTAACAAAATTTTAGTGTAAAAAAAGAGTTTATTATATTAATTTATATAAACAAATGTAATATGTAAAAGGGTATTAACTTTAGAAAGTCGAATGGGCCAAAAGGGCATTAGGCCCCAAACTAAACAGAATGAATGGACAAAAAAGGGGGGTGTTAACTGGAATGGGCTTCAGCAAACGAAAGGGCAAGGCTCAAAGACTTGAGACAACGTTTTTTAGGGTTTAGCCAAGTTCGTATCATTTGGGAAGATCCTTATGGTTTGTAACAGTAGCGGCGCCGTTTTCGTTCCATCTTTGTCTTCTTCGATGTAAAGATCACTGAGACGCGGCCCCTCCGCCAAGAGCCACCGTGCCATCGTCCCTCCTTCCCCCTCAATGACTGGGCAACGCGAGAAAAGAGAAAAGGTAACGATTCAGGAATGCTTTTAGGGTTTTTTTTTATTTTGTGCTTGTATGTTTTCATTTTTTGTTTATTGACTCTATTTCTTGGTTTACGCGAGGTTTTGAAAAGAGATGAAAAGAAGTTCTACCTTTTGGAGACGGAGGAGGAGGAGATTAGGAGGCGTGTGGAGGCTTTGACGGCGGAGGAGGCAGTGATGTGAACTTGCTTGGGCTCCTGGTTTGTGTATTCTTTGGCCCCTTAGGTTTGATGATGACACTTGAACTGAAAACCTCTTTGATTTCCTTTTCTTCTTCTGATTGTCTTGATGCCTCGCCTTTGCTTATGTTTGCTTCTTTACCTCCTTCTTCTCGTTGCCTTTGTTGCCTCTATATGTTTAGTTACCTTGATTATTTCCCTGTGATGAATCTTTTCTGAGGGCCTCTATTGCTTTAGTTGGTTATCTTTGCTTCAGCAGGTTAATGGCTTGTTTAGGCTTGCATCAGTTTGAAACAGGTTCATGGTTTAAGGCTTGTTGAACTGTGTGATAGGCTTGACAGGGTATGCTTCAGGCTGGCATCAGTTTTGTTTATGCAGTGTTTGGACATTACAGGTTTTTGGTGTACTGGTTGCTGTTTGACAGGTTAAGGGGGCTTGGCCTGGTTTTTGGCTGGAGGTTTGCTTCAGGTTAGGCTTAGCAGGTTCTTGGGCATTGCTGGCTTTTCTTGACAGGTTTAGCTTGAAAGGTAAGGCTTAGCAGGTTCTTGGGCATTGCTGGCTTTGCTTTGATTGAGGCTATGTTGTTTAGGTCTTTTGACAGGTTTTAAGCTGTTTGATGCTTAGGCTTGCATCATGTTTTTGC
The DNA here is from genome assembly GCA_948472305.1 of Vicia faba. Classification (NCBI taxonomy): domain Eukaryota; kingdom Viridiplantae; phylum Streptophyta; class Magnoliopsida; order Fabales; family Fabaceae; genus Vicia; species Vicia faba. The sequence continues at coordinate 1,069,042,222 of OX451738.1, forward strand.
TGGAGGCTTGAACAGGTTATGTGTGTGGATGCTTAGGCAGGTATGCTGTTGTATGGTTTGATGCAGGTTTTAGGATGGAGGTTTGGATGTTCTGTATATTTGTTTTGTGATTTTTTTCGCCCCCCTTCTACTGTTCTATTGCAGCTTGTTTTATATTTTTGTCTCTCAAGCCTAAGCCTGCAAACCTGTACTTCTTTTCTCTCTTATTTCTCTCACTAGTACAGTTAAAACATTAAATAATGTTTAGTGTACTTTTTCTGAAAAGGCATACAGGCTGGAAGATGATGACCTTGACTATGCTTGCTTGCAAAATTGGTTTTAACCTGCATACTTTCCTTCTTCAGCTTTCCTGCATCTTTGTTATAGTGTGGAGTAGCCTTTGTATCTTGACATCCTTCCATATTTTGGACATTTTGACAGCTTTTGGCCTAGTTTGAATGTTTTGAATTTGGGAACTTTGTAGTTCAGTTTGAACTTTCATAGTGATACATGCTGTTTGTTTTGAACTATGCAATTGGTTGGCCAATTTTGAATTTGTGCATTTTTCTACTTTGCATTTCATGTTTTAGCAAGCAATATTCATCCCTCTTTGTGAACCGGGAGAAATCCCGTGATTTGCAGAGAGGGCTAACTGATTCCAGTCAGTTGCCTTTAATGATGACCTTTTTATCTGTCTGTCTCTTTAAATATTTATCTACTTCTGACTTTTCTTTTTTCTTATTCTTTGCAGATAGAATCCAATGAGGCAGAGGGAGCAAGGGATGGAAGATGAAGAATTGAAGACTTAGAAAAATATTAGGATAGTTTTATTTAAATTTAAATAACTGTAATATTATTATTGTAAACATTTTGTAAATAAAAATAATTATACAAATTATTTAAAGATAAATAAAAGGTCCTTTTATTTGATTAATTCTTTTCTTCTTTTCAATTGTTCATTTTATTATTTATAATTTTTTAAATTATAATAATTGAAAATAAATTCCAATTATTTAAACTCAGAATAATAAACAATTAAATAAACAGTGTTTCAGCATTGATCAATTAATAAACTTGGCGCTTCCAACATCCAAATCACTGCACAGTTAATCACAACAACTGCCCAGACGTTTCTCCTTTTACTGATTTTAACCAAACACTGCAAATTCAATCCAAATGCATATTTTAAATGATTAAGTCAAACAATGCGAATTCAATCCAAATGTCTCAGCCCATATCTCGGAACAATTTAAAAATCACTGTGGGGATTTAATTCTTTCTGAGAATGCGCGCATAAAAACCCTAATTCCTGATCAAATGTCAAAGAAACGTTCGCCTGATCAAAGTTGAGCCAAAATCAACCAAACCCTACGCAAACTGTCTGAATTGTTCTAGAGCCATGAAAACCAATGAAAACCCTAATTCTGTCTGACTGACGAGAAAAGTCTGTTTGACCGATTCTTGAGCCAGTTTGAAAAATCAGGAAACGTCTGAAGCTGTGATTTCTTATGGAAAAATGTGAGGGCAAATTTTGGGGTACAACAGTTGCCCCTATTCAATCTTCTTGGACCTGAAGAGTTAGATTGGCAAGTTTGCCTTTCGCGACTCGAGGGTAAAAGGAGATTGGACACTAAAGTGCCCAAAAAATTTGCACTCGGTGATGTGATGGTAGAGGAAATGGGCTTAAAGATGCCATTTGGTGATGGGCTTAAAGATGCCATCTAGTGACTGCTGGTAGGAGGATGGGCTTATAGATGCCATCTGGAAATGGGCTTAAAGATGCCATTTAGAAATGTTTGTTGAGGAGAATGGGCTTATAGATGCCATCTGGGAATGATTGTTGAACTGTATGTCACTGGTGAGTGGACGAGTATCAGAAAGGTATCCATGTTTTGGAACGTCTCTGAACTGGGGGTCTGAACAAGCAATAGATTGACATCCGTGTTTGGAGAATCCGTAAACTGTTTTTAGGAGTTGAAGCAGCATCCGTTGTTGGGAAGCGTCCGTGAAGAAGTTGCATCTGAACAAGTGATAGATTAACATCCGGTGTTGGGAAGAATCCATAAACTATTTTCAGAAGTCTTGAAGTCGAGAAGGAACCGGTGTAGGGTTTCCTGATGATGAATCCGTGTAAAACTGCATCTGGATGAATTTGGAACAAGTATCAGAATGTCGCCGTGTCTGGGTCACATCTGAACTGTCTCTGAGTGAATCTGGAATAAGTATCAGAATGTCGCCATGTCTGGGTCACATCTGAACTATTTCTAGAAAGAATTTCGGAAGAAGTTGATCTTTGTCTGTCGACTGATCTTACCTGAAAAGGTAAAGAGTTAGCTGTATGCAATGTCATGATGCGTGATGCAATGTATGTTATATCAATGTTTATGATATGAATGTGACGAATGCGTATGTAAGCTGATGAGCTATCTTGCTGAGGATAGATGAATCCTGGATGGATGAAGATAAAAGAATCTTGACTGCTGCCGGGGAGAGCAAATCCTTGGCTACTGTTGTGGAGGGCCAAAATCTTTTGATCGCTGCAGACGAGAAGTCCTGGGACCATTGTAGGGGAATCAAAAGCTTGGGTTGTATGCCAAACTACTGGGGAATTCCTGTCTTGAGGAGATCTTCACCGGAGAATATTCGAATATTCTGCGAGAAACTGAGAACGAGAGTCTTCACTCTGCTTGGGGATTGAAAGTTGGAAGTTTAGCTCCGCTGGGGATATTGAAACTTGATTCTGAGGGGAATTAGATTCCGGAAGGTTCTCAGGCTGGGGATTGCGAGAATCTTCTGATTGCTGCAGGTGTTAGTCTGGAATAAGTTACTGAATGTCGTCATCTCTGGGTCACATCTTGAACTATCTCTAGAAGAAAATCTGAATAAGTTATAGAATGTCGCCATCTCTGGGTCACATCTTGAACTATATCTGGAATGAAATCTTGAATAAGTTGCAGAATGTCGCCATCTCTGGGTCACATCTGGAACTATATCTGGAATGAAAATCTGAATGAGTTATAGAATGTCGCCAAACTTGGGTCACATCTTGAACTTTATCTGGAAGAAAAATCTGAATGAGTTATAGAATGTCGCCAAATCTGGGTCACATCTTGAACTATATCTGGAAGAAAAATCTGAATGAGTTATAGAATGTCGCCAAATCTGGGTCACATCTTGAACTTTATCTGGAAGAAAAATCTGAATGAGTTATAGAATGTCGCCAAATCTGGGTCAGATCTTGAACTATATCTGGAATAAAATCTGAATAAGTTATAGAATTTCGCCAAATCTAGGTCACATCTTGAACTATATCTGGAAGAAAATCTGAATAAGTTATAGAATGTCGCCAAACTTGGGTCACATATTGAACTATATCATGAATGAAAATCTGAATGAGCTATAGAATGTCGCCAAACTTGGGTCACATCTTGAACTATATCATGAATGAAAATCTGAATGAGTTATAGAATGTCGCCAAACTTGGGTCACATCCGAAACTATATCATGAAGGAAAGTCTGAATAAGTTATAGAATGTCGCCAAACTTGGGTCACATCCGAAACTATATCATGAAGGAAAGTCTGAATAAGTTATAAAATGTCGCCAAACTTGGGTCACATCTGAAACTATATCATGAAGGAAAGTCTGAATAAGTTATAGAATGTCGCCATCTCTGGGTCACATCTTGAACTATATCATGAAGGAAAGTCTGAATAAGTTATAGAATGTCGCCATCTCTGGGTCACATCTGGAACTATATCTGGAAGAAGGTTTTGAATGAGATATAGAATGTCGCCAAATTTGGGTCACATCTTGAACTATATCTTGTCTTCTGAGGTGATGAGGGAATTGTTGAACACTTTTTTGCATTCGAATACCCTAAGTGATGATGAATGAGTCTTGAATCAGATTACTCTGCGAATTGAGAGATTTCTTGAAATCTTGACTGGACTGCCCCAGGTTAACTGAACTTTGAAAGATCTGTCGAAACCTTGATTGGACTGCCCCAGGTTAATAGGATGGTGACATGTCATGCCCCTTGTTGACAGGAGATTTATCGTTGGAAGTGTCATCCTTTTGGAGTGATTTTGTTCACTGAGAGAGTTTTCATTCCTCCGAACATTCGCTGTATGAATTTCTTCGCTGTCAAACAAATAGTCTAATGCGAACAGTGATATTCAAGCAATGCAAAGTTTATGTTTGTCTCGAAGTTTTGAAAAAATGCATTTTTTAGCAGAAAACTTTTCCATAAGACAAATCAACACAAGATTTTAGAGTAAAGCCTTACAGGAGTCAGGATACCTTTTGAAACAGTATGCTTTCGAACTAACCCATGCTTCAATTAGGACTTTTGAAGGGTTGTAACGTGGCTTGGTTCACGGTTTAAGAAACAAAGGATAAAGGCTCAAAGTATATTTGTACCCACCCTCTCTTCGTGATGTTCTTCACACCTAAGCTCAGTTAATTATGCGTCGCACTCTGTTTTGAGTTTGGAACGACTTTTGGGCGATGGTTCACCAGTTGAATTTGGGGAGACAGTCATCATCTCCTTTTTCTTTTTCAACATTTTTCATGTTGTTGAGGATTTGTAATGACCTCACTATTTTGATTTTGATTTGTTATCCCTAACTTTTGCCTGACTGTTCCTGTTTTTTTTTAGATTACAATCAGCGGGATACCCCAGCTTTCTTAAGCCTCCTTTACAGGTTTTGGCTCGGTGGGCTTTTCTCTTTTGAGAGATTGACTGCCTATGTGATAGGGAACCACCCTTGTCTTTTGATTCCAAAGGAATGCTTTCTTTTTTTGACGTCGTTCGTTGTGTTACGAACTGAGAGTTTGCGACTTCAATGCGCATTTTCTTTTGAATTAACTGAGATACTACCCTGCCCCAGGTTTATATCAAAGGTTTTGATTGTTTAGAATAGTAAACTCCTACTTCTTTGGCTCGAAGGGGTTGACTAGGGATTAACTTCCTTATAACTCCAGTGTTTGGGAATTGAAAGAAATTCCTGTACATCATCAGCAAGGTCTGTTCAAAAGCATACTGTATGAGATTATGGTATTGTTTCGTCATCCTCTCTCTAAAGGCTTGCAGCTTTTTATCAAGAGTTAAATATCATAAATAAAGCATAAGATTAGTGAAAATGAATGAATGAATTCAAGACAAACATATGCAATGCATTAATGAAACAGAGCTTGACATTAAAAAATAATTGTTTGAATAATACAAGAAGTTACAACTTGAAAATTCGAACGAAACAAAAACAATCTCAATGATTTTGCATAGGAGGAGTGATCATGCTGGGGTCTCTGGGGGACCAAACTCAATCTCCTTGGCATCAATCATGTCTTGGATCTTGTTCTTCAGAGGCCAACAGTTGTTGGTATCATGCCCCGGGCTATCAGAGTGGTATTCACATCTTTCATTGGGGTGATAGGTAGGAGCAGAAGTGTTTGGGTTCCGGAGAGGAGCCCTCAATGTAATCAGATCCCTTTTCAACAAGTGTTGCAGTGCTTGAGACAGTGGCATGTTGATGTTGGTGAACTGCCTCCTAGGTGCGACTTCCTTACGCTCATGCCCCTGTCTTTGCTGAGCAGGTGTAGGGTTAGAGATCAAGACTGCCCCTACATGTTGGTCAAGACGACCCTTTTGACTGCTCGCGACATTGGACTCTTTCTTTCCGTTGTAGGGAATTATCCGAGTATCGGAGGTTGTAGCTCCTTGGATCTTTCCACTCTTGATGCCCACTTCGACCCTTTCGCCAGTCAGTATTAGCTCGGTGAACCCGGCTGAGGAGCTCCCAATTAGGTGATTGAAGAAAGGCCTTGTCAAAGTCCCCATGAAGATGTCAATCAGCTCTCTGTCAGTTAAAGGAGGTTGCACCCTACCAGCCAAATCTCTCCATTTTTGAGCATACCCTTTGAAGCTCTCGTCGGAACCCATGGTCATATTCTGCAACTGCACACGAGTTGGTGCAAGATCAGCATTGTACTGATACTGCTCATAGAAAGCAAAAGCTAAGTCCTTCCAGGTGTGGATGCGAGAACTCTCCAATTGGTATAACCACTCGAGTTGAGCTCCTACCAGACTTTCTTGGAAGAAATGGATCCAAAGCCCCGTATCAGCTGTGTATGGTTGAATCTTACGGACATAAGACTTTAGATGCATCTTAGGGCAAGAAACTCCGTCGTACAGAGCAAAGGTAGGGACTTTGAACTTTGAAGGGATGACCAATCCAGGGACTATACCCATGTCTCCTAGATCCAAGCCAGGTATTTGTTGGATCTTCATAGCATTGAGGCGACCCTCCAACTTTTTGTACTTGTCATCAACGAGAGGATATTGCCCTTCGGAGTAGTCAGCTTCTTCTTCAACAATCTCCACATTGTGGTCTTCTTCAAGACTACCTCCTGTGTTGGATGGAGTTGCAAGGTCTTGGGTCTTAGGCCTTCTCCTCAAGTTCAGGATGCGGGCTTCTTTCTTGGACTTCTTCTTCTTGTCTTTGAGAAGAAGAGCGGTCAGATCCTCTTGCCCTTTACCCATAGCCAGCAGCATTTGTTGGAATTGATCATTTTGAGCTTGGAGACCTTTCACCGTTTGTTCCATATCCATCTTACTGAAATAAACAGTAAGAAGATAAGAAAACCTGCATGGGAGAAACCTGTTATGCAATGATATGTATGATATATATGCAATGTTTTCAAGGATCTCTTGGGGTAAACACAAGAGAATGTTAGAGGTTGAACTTCGATCTTGGATTGGAGAACTTGGTATCGGTGGATGTCTTCCCACGAGAATCAAGCTCACCATGTCGAGTGGGTCACAACCACTGATTCAAGTTGTTGTACTTGATCTTGGATTGGAGAACTTGGTATCGGTGGATGTCTTCCCACGAGAATCAAGCTTACCATGTTGAGTGGGTCACAGCCACTGATTCAAGTTGTTGTACTTGATCTTGGATTGGAGAATTTGGTATCGGTGGATGTCTTCCCACGAGAATCAAGTTCACCATGTCGAGTGGGTCACAGCCACTGATTCAAGTTATTGTACTTGATCTTGGATTGGAGAACTGTGCACTGGTGGATGTCTTTCCACGAGAATCAAGCTCACCATGTCAAGTGGGTCATAGCCCCTGATTCAAGTTGTTACACTTGATCTTTGATGGCATTTGTTAGAGGAGAAACCTCTTGCCCTTGGGTAGACGTATGGTTCAACGTACCCCTGCATCAACAGACCCTCAAGATCCTTGAAAAGGTTAGTGAAAAATGTTATGGTATGATGTTATGATGTTATGTACATGTATACACAAGCAAGTAAGTGTATATACAGGCAATCATATTCACACAAAGCAAACAAGTCCCTAGGTTTAGGCTTGCATGAGGTTCAGGTACTACCCTCTTTCAGTTTCGTCGGTTAAGACCTGTCCTATCAAAAGTAACCGGGTTCTAGAGGATCTCAATATCACTGACTACCCTCAATCAGTCATAACTCCAGCATCGCTATCTTTTCTTGCGGCCGGAACCATCGCGCGAGTTTAGCCTCAATGAGTGTAGCATACTGCTACTGTTCTATGGCCAAGTTGGGTCAATTTAGGGTTCTAAGGTCGGTTGGTGCTTAATGACTCCTTGGAAGACCCATATTCTCCCCGTTTCAACACAAGGGATATCGGTACAGACCAAGGTGCCACACCAACGTAGCCACTGCTTCACCCATGTCGGTATACCCCGGACAGGTCCCTCACAGATTATGCTACCTAAAAGGGTATTCCCCAGATCCGGGTTAGGATCTATGAAACTCCGATGCAAAGCCCACAAATGTAAAAGCAAACAAAGCAATCAATTGAAAATAAAGGTGATCTAAACCCTAAGGTAACCCCACTTTTGAATTGAATCCCCAGCAGAGTCTCCAGTTCTGTGATACGGTGGGAGAACTGACTTGAGGTTTTGCGTTTGTATTCGCACTTGTTCGGTTGAGCAAGAGTCGCCACCGACTTTTTATTTTATCCTAAAGGAAAGGTTAAAAAGCACAGGAAAAACCTTTTGATATGTTTCGTGGGTCCGGGGGGTAGATTATGAAAAGGGAAGGTATTAGCACCCTTTTCATCCTTGGTTATCCATGGGCTCTTAGTTACTTGGTTTTAGATCACTTGCCTTGATTTTTGATTGCTTGAAATTGTGGTGTATGTGTGTGTTTTGAAAATGTTTTTGAAATAGACGCCTTTGTTTCGGCAACCATTATAATGACTCGTGTTTGAGTATATACAACGGTGTGTATCTTTTCGAAAAGATGTTTCAAAATGTTTTTGGAAGTTTGTTTGAAAGTGTGTATGAAGTGTGGTTTTTGAAAAGGAGGCAAGTGTTTTTGCAAGTTGATCTCAAGTAACTAAGAGTTTTGTCTACCCCTATTGTACTTAAAGGTTTTCTCTATGTTTTCAACCCTTTTTAACAATTTTGTTCCACCATTGAATTTGGTGGACAATCTTGCGTTTAGGATGTGATTGGGACAGGCGCGGGTCATCGTATGGACCATGAATGCAATGGTGCCAAGTGTCTTTGGCAATTTGCTTTGAAGGGACTATGATCATTCCATTTAGGCAACTTCCGAAAGCGTCATCGAGGGACTTATGATCATTTGATTGTTTTGCCAAAGAAACTCGACGTGCAAGCATGGCCCATTTTGGAAGGCAACATGTGGGATTACCCTAGGGGGTGCAAGTGTGATTGTGTATTGATTTCATGCATTTGTATTGTATTAGGTTATCTAGCGTTTGATTTTATGTACATGCAAACCCTAGGTCTAACCATGGTATAATTCGAAAGCGGTAAATTGCGAGAATTTTAAAGTCTACGCTATTACAAATAGTATCCGGGAGTGGGGGTACAAATTCACAAATGGGGATGAGACTTAAATAATTACAACCAAATCGAATCGCGATCAAATGTAATCAATGTAATGTATAGCAAAGTGTAAGAATATCAAATGTAAAACGTATTGTGTATGTGTAGGTGTAATTTATTTACAATTGCGAGATGTGAATTTAATAAGAAAATTAAATATTGTTTATTTATCAAGTATTATTATCCACTTTTGATTTAAATTTGTATTTTTATATTTTTGTTTAATATGTACAAAGTAAGAAAATTTAATGAAAGAAAGGAAAATGTTTTTTTTTTAAATTCTATTCTCTTATGTATTTTTTTGTATTGATGTAAAATGTATAGTCAAAAAGAGAAAATAAAAAAAATCTATTTTTTTAATGTATTTATTAATATGTATTTTTTATTTATGCTAACAAAAGAATAATTTGAGAAAAAAGTTATATATATAAAAAGGGTTAAGTGTATCATTTTGTTTTATAAAATTTGATTGTGTTATATGTAAAAGAGAAATAAAAAGGTTAACAAAATTTTAGTGTAAAAAAAGAGTTTATTATATTAATTTATATAAACAAATGTAATATGTAAAAGGGTATTAACTTTAGAAAGTCGAGTGGGCCAAAAGGGCATTAGGCTCCAAACTAAACAGAATGAATGGACAAAAAAGGGGGGTGTTAACTGGAACGGGCTTCAGCAAACGAAAGGGCAAGGCCCAAAGACTTGAGACAACGTTTTTTAGGGTTTAGCCAAGTTCGTATCATTTGGGAAGAGCCTTATGGTTTGTAACAGTAGCGGTGCCGTTCTCGTTCCATCTTTGTCTTCTTCGATGTAAAGATCACTGAGACGCAGCCCCTCCGCCAAGAGCCACCGCGCCATCGTCCCTCCTTCCCCCTCAGTGATTGGGCAATGCGAGAAAAGAGAAAAGGTAACGATTCAGGAACGCTTTTAGGGTTATTTTTTATTTTTTCCTTGTATGTTTTCATTTTTTGTTTATTGACTCTGTTTCTTAGTTTACGCGAGGTTTTGAAAAGAGATGAAAAGAAGTTCTACCTTTTGGAGACGGAGGAGGAGGAGATTAGGAGGCGCGTGGAGGCTTTGACGGCGGAGGAGGCAGTGATGTGAACTTGCTTGGGCTCCTGGTTTGTGTATTCTTTGGCCCCTTAGGTTTGATGATGACACTTAAACTGAAAACCTCTTTGATTTCCTTTTCTTCTTCTGATTGTCTTGATGCCTCGCCTTTGCTTATGTTTGCTTCTTTACCTCCTTCTTCTCGTTGCCTTTGTTGCCTCTGTATGTTTAGTTACCTTGATTATTGCCCTATGATGAATCTTTTTTGAGGGCCTCTATTGCTTTAGTTGGTTATCTTTGCTTCAGCAGGTTAATGGCTTGTTTAGGCTTGCATCAGTTTGAAACAGGTTCATGGTTTAAGGCTTGTTGAACTGTGTGATAGGCTTGACAGGGTATGCTTCAGGCTGGCATCAGTTTTGTTTATGCAGTGTTTGGACATTACAGGTTTTTGGTGTACTGGTTGCTGTTTGACAGGTTAAGGGGGCTTGGCCTGGTTTTTGGCTGGAGGTTTGCTTCAGGTTAGGCTTAGCAGGTTCTTGGGCATTGCTGGCTTTTCTTGACAGGTTTAGCTTGAAAGGTAAGGCTTAGCAGGTTCTTGGGCATTGCTGGCTTTGCTTTGATTGAGGCTATGTTGTTTAGGTCTTTTGACAGGTTTTAAGCTGTTTGATGCTTAGGCTTGCATCATGTTTTTGCTGGAGTCTTGAACAGGTTATGTGTTTGGATGCTTAGGCAGGTATGCTGTTGTATGGTTTGATGCAGGTTTTAGGATGGAGGTTTGGATGTTCTGTATATTTGTTTTGTGATTTTTTTCGCCCCCCTTCTACTGTTCTATTGCATCTTGTTTTATATTTTTGTCTCTCAAGCCTAAGCCTGCAAACCTGTACTTCTTTTCTCTCTTTTTTCTCTCACTAGTACAGTTAAAACATTAAATAATGTTTAGTGTACTTTTTCTGAAAAGGCATACAGGCTGGAAGATGATGACCTTGACTATGCTTGCTTGCCAAATTGGTTTTAACCTGCATACTTTCCTTCTTCAGCTTTCCTGCATCTTTGTTACAGTGTGGAGTAGCCTTTGTATCTTGACATCCTTCCTTATTTTGGACATTTTGACAGCTTTTGGCCTAGTTTGAATGTTTTGAATTTGGGAACTTTGTAGTTCAGTTTGAACTTTCATAGTGATACATGCTGTTTGTTTTGAACTATGCAGTTGGTTGGCCAATTTTGAATTTGTGCATTTTTCTACTTTGCATTTCATGTTTTAGCAAGCAATATTAATCCCTCTTTGTGAACCGGGAGAAATCCCGTGATTTGCAGAGAGGGCTAACTGATTCCAGTCAGTTGCCTTTAATGATGACCTTTTTATCTGTCTGTCTCTTTAAATATTTATCTGCTTCTGACTTTTCTTTTTTCTTATTCTTTGCAGATAGAATCCAATGAGGCAGAGGGAGCAAGGGATGGAAGATGAAGAATTGAAGACTTAGAAAAATATTAGGATAATTTTATTTAAATTTAAATAACTGTAATATTATTATTGTAAACATTTTGTAAACAAAAATAATTATACAAATTATTTAAAGATAAATAAAAGGTCCTTTTATTTGATTAATTCTTTTCTTCTTTTCAATTGTTCATTTTATTATTTATAATTCTTTAAATTATAATAATTGAAAAAAAATTCCAATTATTTAAACTCAGAATAATAAACAATTAAATAAACATTGTTTCAGCATTGATCAATTAATAAACTTGGCGCTTCCAACATCCAAATCACTGCACAGTCAATCACAACAACTGCCCAGACGTTTCTCCTTTTACTGATTTTAACCAAACACTGCAAATTCAATCCAAATGCATCTTTTAAATGATTAAGTCAAACAATGCGAATTCAATCCAAATGTCTCAGCCCATATCTCAGAAGAATTTAAAAAGCACTGTGGGGATTTAATTCTTTCTGAGAATGCGCGCATAAAAACCCTAATTCCTGATCAAATGTCAAAGAAACGTTCTCCTGATCAAAGTTGAGCCAAAATCAACCAAAACCTACGCAAACTGTCTGAATTGTTCTAGAGCCCTGAAAACCAATGAAAACCCTAATTCTGTCTGACTGACGAGAAAAGTCTGTTTGACCGATTCTTGAGCCAGTTTGAAAAATCAGGAAACGTCTGAATATGTGATTTCTTATGGAAAAATGCGAGGGCAAATTTTTGGGTACAACACCATGCCACCTCTTATTCCCCAATGGGGATGGCGACACCTTTCATTTTTGTACTCTTTCGCCAAGTCCAATGGCGCCTCCCTTAATGTCCAATCGTGTTACATGTATGCAGAGATGCCTTCTCCAAGGCTGCCACCTAGCCTGCGCCTACTCTGCACCTACACTGTAACCTGTAAGTCTCCTCCCATCACCTCCAATAGTGTTACATGCATTCAGGAATGACTTCTCCAAGGCTGTCACCTAGCATGCGCCTACTCTGCAACCCATGCCACCTCTTATTCGCCAATGGGGATGGCAACACCTTTCATTTTTGTACTCTTTTTCCAAGTCCAATGGCGCCTCCCTTAATGTCCAATCGTGTTACATGCATGCAGAGATGCCTTCTCCAAGGCTTCCATCTAGCCTGTGCCTACTCTGCACCTACACTGTAACCTGTAAGTCTCCTCCTATCACCTCCAATAGTGTTACATGCATTCAGGCATGGATTCTCCAAGGCTGTCACCTAGCCTGCGCCTACTCTGTAACCCATGCCACCTCTTATTCGCCAATGGGGATGGCGACACCTTTCATTTTTGTACTCTTATGCCAAGTCCAATGACGCCTCCCTTAATTTCTAATCATGTTACATGCATGCAGAGATGCCTTCTCCAAGGCTGCCATCTAGCCTGCGCCTACACTGCAAGAGTGACACTTATCATGCATGCATGCACCAGCTACCACCTCACTTACTCTATGAAATTTTTTTGCCTATAAATTCAGAGCATAACATACTTCTCTCGCACCCACAATCATCTCACTCTCTGCTACAAAGTCTTTCATAATCTCTTACAATTTCTAAGTCTTTCATAATCTCAGGCATTTTCAACAATGGCTCTTCTCACAATGGGCGATTCTCACAGAGGTACAAGGGACAACATTGCCGCAATTGTAAGTTTCTATTTTAGTTATACATTTTTTATACTTCAGGTAATGCTTTGTTCATCTTACTTAATCTTACACCTTTTACATTATTAACTCAGGATACCAAAAGATTCAGAATCCGGTCTCACAACTACCTGGCTCCCGACCCATTTATCATACTATATCTGGAATACGCAGGTTTCAGACATGTTATAATGATCTCCAACTGCATAATTTATTCAAAGTTCATACTTGCAATGTTGGAAAGGTAGAGACCAGAGACCCATACATTTCACCTACCAATAGGTGAATGTACCGTCACGCTAGAGGATGTGTACATGTTACTGGATCTCTCTGTCGACGGTAAGGCCATTAACGGGTCGGTTCAACAACCCAATTCTCTGTGTGAAGAATTGTTGGGAAGAGATATGGTTGAAGGTAGTGGTGCGAGAGGTCAGGGTATACTACTAACTGAGCTTAAAAATTATTATGCAACTTTAGAATTAAACAAAAATTCCTCCGAACAAGACAGGGTGATAAAAGCTAGAAATTATCTAATGATACTATTTGGAACCTTTTTATTTCCCGAAAGTACGGGAAATAGTGTAAATTTTATGTATTTAAATTTACTTAGAGATTTTGAAAAAACTAGAAAGTATAGTTGGGGTTCTGTTGTTTTAGCCCACCTATACAGTTCCTTGTGCAAAAATGAAATCAAGGAAAAATGTACATTTTATGGTTGCGCTTTGAAGCGCATTCTCTTATACATGTAGAACAATTAACAAATATGGAGGATCAAGACAAAGTCAAGGAAGATACATTAAGACAAAATTATCATCAATCTCAAGTACCTTGAATAATCAAAGGACCATTTAAAGGTAGATTCGAAATGATGAAAGTTCATCAAATATCCAACAAGCTTAGATAAACTAAAAAAGCTCAAATGCTTTCCAAATTGATCCAATAAAAATAAAATAGATAAAGAAGAATAAGATGAAATCTATAATAAAAATATCATAACTTTCTCATTTTTTTTCATGAAATTAAGGAAATGAATAATGAAAATTTATCTACTCAATTTGACGAACAAATATCAATACTCAAAGTGTGAATGATGAGAAAATTTGAATGAAAAGTGTGGGAAGATTTAATTTTGAAATTTGAAATTTTTTTTTTGTGTAAAGAATGAATGACATGAGAAATATGGTATAAGTGTGTAATGAAATTTGAAATTGGAAGGAAATTATGTGGCAATCCATGTGATATTGCAAGAATAAATATGGATTTTGATTAAAAAAAAAGAATGAAGGGTGAGGATTGAATGAGAGGAAAAGTGAAATTTGTAACTTTGTGGTCCCAAAATTGGTTTTTTTTTCTTTCATATTTTGGATAAAACAATAACATAAATAATACTAATAGTAAATATATATAAAAAAAATTTAGTATAATGATACAAACTAAAAGAATAAAATAAAATCAACAAGAAAATATTTTAATTTGAATTTTTCTGGATAAAAAACGGGACCGAAAATAAAAAAAAAATAAAACGAACACCTAAGTAATCGTAAAAAAAGAAAATGAACATATTAAGATAAACTACACACAACAAAGATTAATAAAAAAGATTACAATTGATCAAAATTGAAAGTAATAATAATCGATTAAATAAGCACTGACAGTTAAAATGCGACTGCAAACTGTACCGAAAAAATAAAGCGAGCACACCAACATGATTTACGTAAAATGTAGATTCATAAAAAAGTTAGTTAAAGATCAAAACTCGAAATATTTTTCCTACTAATTTCCGCATAATGTCTTATAAAAACAACATTTTGAAGTTCTTACTAAATAACAAGAGAGTTATTACCCTACTAGTTTCTCTACTTAAACAATAAACCAACAAACATGCAACATCATAAATTTACCGAAACAACCATACTGCACTACTCTCTATAAACTAACAATCCTAACACATCACATAAATCATGCTTAAAAGTTGTTGTGATCCTTCAAATATAAAAATCATCGCTTGCTAGATTTGGCATTGTCCAACACTATTTTCCCATGTGGATGGTTTTGAAGCTCGATGCGATATGATCGAATGGTAAAAGAAAGTTTTCTACGTAGATAGCCCTGCAATAAACAAAACAAAGAAATAATGATTAAAGAAAATATGAATAATTTTTTAACACAAATAATATGCGAATCAAAACGTTAATAAAAACTTGGAATGTTAGAATACAATAAAAGTGGAATCCTTTAAAAAAATTAGATTACCTTAGTGCATTTTAGTGCTCTTTGTGCAACATAATTCCCATAAGGATCTTGAATAACATTCAAGAAATCAGTGCTTCTTATTAGCTCTTCTACTATAGCATTAACATCATCTTGATTAGAACATCTCATTAAATCTTCCACCACATTGCTAGCATGCTTGTTCATAGAGAGTCTAACAAATTTCCCACAAAGTTCTGCTATCATCCGTTCATTTACTAACGGAAACTTCATTTTAATTACAAATTGCACCACATAGTTTCTTCAAACATACAAAAAAAATATATAACATTTATCAAAATACTAAATTTAAAATAAACATTCAAACTCTACTAAATAATATATATCATGTCATACTCAAAAAGGAAAATACGAATTCAAGAGTGTGGATTCAAACCCGTAACAATCTTCTGCTAGCAACATAGCATTTGAGATTATTGATGTTATCAAGCCCATGGCTAGTATCTCACTATCTTTAAGACAAGTTTGAAGAACTGAACATCCAATCTTGTGTGTTGCAATTTCAACACAATATTTTGCTAATTCATCCAAGATCACCTGTAAAAGTTATATAATTTGAGAGACATTAATATATGATGATAAAATGTAATGTCTAATATGAATTTTCATTCTCTATTTACAATAGAACCTTTTTGAGTGTGGGTGGAAAAACCTTCACACATTGCACAATGACATAACCACCATTAATATTTTTCATCAATTCATCAATGATAGGCTTCATCATATACAATACCGCATATTTTGTGACTGGACATTTCATATTCTCTAGCATTATTAGCATAACTCGAGTTCTGCACAAAAAAAAAGAATTACACAATTATCAACAGACATATAAAAAAAGGAATTACACAATTATCAACAGACATATATTTTTTTTCCAGAAGTATCAGTGCTACATTAATCAATTTTTAAAATTACGTACCCATGATTGTTCTTGCAGACGTCTATTAACTTGTGAGTATCACAGATAATCAAGTAAACAATAGAATCTATTTGGATATTAGTGATGCCTTTCTTTGCTTCAAAAATCTT
This sequence comes from Vicia faba, assembly GCA_948472305.1. NCBI lineage: Eukaryota > Viridiplantae > Streptophyta > Magnoliopsida > Fabales > Fabaceae > Vicia > Vicia faba. The sequence goes on from OX451738.1 coordinate 1,069,058,587, forward strand.
TTGAATCAAATAGTTGCCAAACTGATGTTTCATGAGCTGGTGTAAATAATCCTTTATCTCAGAGAGGATCATAGCAACATATGTTGGATCACCCTCTTTGATCACTGCTTGTAAATATTGACAGTCGAGACAATCCATCGCCATTGAAACCACGCATCCTCGCCATGGCGGAGTGAGTACTCTCATAGAAGCCATCTCCATCACGCTATAACCTTCATAAGGTAGTGATCCATAATCATTATTCCATATATTACTACCACTAGTAAAAAATCCTGTACTTATTGGATTAATCTCTTCCATCGAAGGAGCAGTAATAATTTTTAAAGATTTGATGCACTTAATTAATCACTTGCACTACCACTGTTTCTTTTGTTATATATATATATATATATATATATATATATATATATATATATATATATATATATATATATATATATATATATATATATATATATATATATAAAATTTGCAGCGGTTATTAGAATTTGAGAAAAAGAAGGTGAAACCAATTTGTTACTCTTTTGTTTGAGGAAAAAGATAGAATATAATTTTATAACCAAAATAAAGATACGCTATATCAAATTAACTATGATAATTATTCCCAAAAATATTGAATCTGATATTTTTTTTCTCATATAGATTTGAATTTAAACTAACAGATATATCTTCCTAAAAAAACTAACAAAACCCCTATTTATACTCCATGAAAAACTGAATGAAAAGATAATTGATTTATCTAATCTTAATTAGCTTTTGAGTTATATTCTGAATAAATCAAATCTTTTGAATAATAATATTTATTAGATTTAGATAGGTATGAGATGCAAGTTTTATAAGTTACATCGCACTATGCATGGTTAATAAATTTTACAAAACTACATTATTAGAATGTTTATGAAGGTAATTAGAAATTTTAAAAAAAAACCTTTAAACTAAATTGACACCAAAGTGGTTTTAATTAGGTTTAGTTTTAACTTTTGTGTCTTATTTTATTTAATTTAAAATTTAAAATTTATTTAAAACTTAAACAGTTATATGTTCTCCTCTTTTTATTTTAGGATTTTTTTTTTAATTTATATGTTTTATTATAAAGGTCAACAAAATTTTTTTATATTATAATATGTTACGCTTTATAAATGACATATAATTTAAAAATAAGCATATTGTCAATTTTAAGTATAAAATGTAAAAAGATTAAAACTAAATTTAAATTACGTGGATATATACCTTTTCAAAAAAAAAGTGAATATATCTTACAAATAATTAAAATAGAATGATTAAAGTTATAATTAAATCAATCGGTTACTATAAAGTAATATTAGTTTAATCATAACTCTATATTTTGTTCATTTCTCAAACGATAAATGATAGATATGTTTCATTCTATAATCAAACATTCAAATAATATTTTTAACTTTTATATATATATATATATATATATATATATATATATATATATATATATATATATATATATATATATATATATATATATATATATATATATATATATATATATATATATATATATATATATATATATATATATATATATATATATATATATATATATATATATATATTCTGGACTGAGTTCAAGAAAATAAGTTTAATGTTGAGTACGGTCTAATTTGTCCTTGCGCGAATAATAACTTAATAAATAGTCTAATTTGTTAGGATATATATTTTTAATTCTTATAAAATTATTAAAAATGACTTTTAGTCTTTATAAAAAAATATGAGTTTTAATTCTTTAAAATTATTTTATATACAGTTTTATATTATAATAGAATTTTTGTTTTGAATAACCATGTACTAAAAAAAAATTTCGCAAATAACCACGTTTCGAAAAAAATTACGCAAATAACAATATTTCAGATGACTCTTCAAAGGAGGAGTCATCTCACTTGGCGCATACACCCATTATTTAAGGGGAGGCGCCATCTCACTTAGCGCCTAGGTGCTTAGGGCATGCCCTAAGCCAAATGAGATGACGCCTTAGTGCAATTCAAGGGCAAATTTCGCATTTTTTTTCCAGTCTGGTGCGTTGCGTATTCGATACAGGATCAACAAAATTGACTTTTTATTTAAAAAAAAGATTACACCCATATGTATTACATTAAAAAAACAGATAAAAAAAACAGATAAATCAGTGATCCCCCGGAACCCGATAATGACCCCCGGTTCCGCATCCCCGTCCTCGCCTTTCCCGTGCTGGGTGTCGGCGTGTTTCCTGTTGTGGCAGGGTCGATGGCCCAGCGAAGTCAATGCGTTTCAGATCTATGAAATCAGTCAGATCTCAATATCTAGAAGATTCGCTTTGGTACAGTTGGTTACCCATACCCTCAAAGTTTGGTTGTGTTGGCGGTGGGTGGGGTTCCATAGTGGGTCTGTAGCATTGATCGTCTGAGTACGGGAGGTAGAAAGGAAATGGATCTCGGGGTTTTTGGTATTGAGGATGTTGGGTGGTTTGGTGATATTGTGGTTGATGGTAACTTGGTTCGGTTGGTTCGTAATCTTCTGACATTCCCAGATCAGGGCTAAGGCTGGATGTTGAGGGGCCCATATTGGGATATACAGAAGACTGAAATTGTGTGTGGGGTATGCGGGTGTGTTGGTATTGTGATTGGTATTGCGGTTGGGTGTGAGGCATATGGGGGTATTGGTACTGAGGTGGTGATTGTGGTTGGTTGTGGGGCATTGGGTGTAATTGTGTTGTGGTGGGGACTGTGGTTGGGTGTTTGTGGTTCTGATTCGTCTGGGGGGTTGGTGGGAGGTTGATGTGTGTTGGGTTTGTTGTTGGGGAAACGAGGGTTGTGCCCATTGTGTCTGTGGGTTAACCAAATATCTTGGATGAGACACATGCATTTTAGGAATACTAACCGACCTGTACCAAGATAAATACTGATCCGTGTGCCGCATATTACCATGATTGAGGAAAACTGAGAATTGCAAGCCATGTCGGTGACGCCTCTGCCACATCTTACACCATTCTGGAGCAAAGTCTTTCCAGTTGGTAAGACCCTACTGGGTGTCGACCCTTTTGAGATGCCACAGGGACAAACAAGTCGGATCACTTGGTATCTCTTGATGCATTCTGAACTGCATCTTCACACGGTCGCTGTGGTGCATCTCCACAACATTGAACTGTATGATTGCAGTCTTGGCGCTCCAAATTGTTGCATCCTCGTGGGTTGGTTCATGGCCCAAACCCAAATATGGTCTCCAGACAAACTGCGAAAAAAATTAAATCAGGTTAATGAAAACGTAATATATAAGTAATTTAAATGAAGAAAAGTTGAAAGGTACGACGTACATCATCCGGGCCTAGGTGATCCAACATATTGTGGTATAGTACGACATTGAATCTTGGATTCTTTCCGTAATCCATACCCCTCACGCAATACCTAAAGGAAATGAAAAACATTTTATTTTTAGCATATATTTGGTGAAGAGATGAATAGTAATAAATGATATAACTTGATGACTTACTTTGTTGCGTACGGGAAAACGAAAGTGTTTTTGTTGACGGGGTTTAGGGACTACATCCTCCACCAACCCCAGTCTTGTAGTAAAAAAGCGCAGCCATAAAATATACATTTTTCCTTGACTGCATTTTTGCACAAGGAACTGTATAGGTGGGCTAAAACTGCAGAACCCCAACTATACTTTCTTGTTTTTTCAAAATCTCTAAGTAAATGTAAATACATAAAATTTACACTATTTCCCGTACTTTCGAGAAATAAAAAGGTTCCAAATAATATCATTAGATAAATTCTGGCTTTTACTACCCTGTCTTGCTCGGAGGAATTTTCGTTTAATTCCAAACTTGCATAATGATTTTTAAGCTCAGTGAGTAGTATACCATGACCTCTTGCACCACCACCTTCAACCATATCCCTGCCCAACAATTCTTCACACTGAGAATTGGGTTGTTGAACCGACCCGTTAACAACCTTACCGTTGACATGGAGACCCAATAACATGTACACATCCTCTAGCGTGACGGTATATTCACCTATTGGTAGGTGAAATGTATGGGTCTCTGGTCTTCAACCTTCCAACATTGAAAGAATGAACTTCGAATCAATTGTGCAGTTGGAGATCTTTATAACATGTCCGAAACCTGCGTATTCTAGATATGGTACGATAAATGGGTCGGGATCCAGGTAGTTGTGAGACCGGATTCTGAATCTTTTGGTATCCTGAGTTAATAATGTAAAAGTTGTAAGATTAATTATGATGGACAAAGCATTACCCGAAGTATAAAAAATGTATAACCAAAATAGAAACTTACAAATGCGGCAATATTGTCCCTTGTGCCTTTGTGAGAATCGCCCATTGTGAGAAGAGCCATTGTTGAAATTGCCTGAGATTATGAAACACTTAGAAAGTGTGAGAGATTATGAAAGACTTTGTAGCAGAGAGTGATAAGATTGTGGGTGTGAGAGAAGTATGTTATGCTCTGTATTTATAGGCAAAAAGTTTTCATAGAGTAACTGAGGTGGTAGCTGGCGCATGCATGCATGATAAGTGTCACTCTTGCAGCATAGGCGCAGTAGGTGGCCGCCTTGGAGAAGGCATCTCTGCATGCATGTAACACGATTGGACATTAAGGGAGGCGCCATTGGACTTGGCGAAAGAGTTCAAAAATTATAGTTGTCGTCATCCCCATTGGCAAATAAGAGGTGTCATGGGTTGCAGAGTAGGCGCAAGCTAGGTGACATTCTTGGGGATACCATGCCTGAATGCATGTAACACTATTTGAGGTGATGGGAGGAGACTTACAAGTTACAGTGTAGGTGCAGAGTAGGCGCAGGCTAGGTGGCAGCCTTGGGGGTTAAATCTCTACATGCATGTAACACGATTAAACATTAAGGGAGGCGCCATTGGTAGTCAACTAAACGGAAACGGAATATTCAGTCGAGTGTTTTGGGAATTTCAACCTTGCATCACAGGGTTTGCATCATGCAAACCAATTATACAAATTGATAGGACTTGGTTGTATGGGAAATACAAAGGCACACTACTGATGGCAGTTGCACAAGATGGCAACAACAAAATTTTCCCAATTGCCTTTACCCTAGTCGAGGAGGAGACCGGTAGTGCTTGGAGCTTTTTTCTGAAAAACCTAAGAACACACGTGGCTCCTCAACCAGATCTCTATTTGATCTCGGACAGACATGCCTCCACTGAAAGTGCCTATAATAATCCTGCAAACGGTTGGCATGACCCTCCTTCTAGGCATGTCTATTGCGTTAGGCATATCGTCCAAAATTTCACGAGGGAGATCAAGGACAAAACCCTAAGGAAAGCGGTTATGAATGCGGGATATGCATTGACACAACCCATATTCAAATATTACCGCAACGAGATCCGTTTGTCAAATCCGGAAGCCGGTAGGTGGATCGACAATATTCCGGTGGAAAAATTGACTAGGTCATACGATAATGGCCAAAGATGGGGGCACATGACAACGAATCTTATTGAATCGATGAATAGGGTATTCAAAGGCATACGAAACCTCCCGATCACTGCTTTGGTAAAATCTACATATTTTAGGATGGCTGTGTTGTTTGCCAAAAGAGGTGAAATATGGAATGTGGTGTTGCAATCTGGACAACTATGGAGTGAAAGCTGCATGAAATACATTAAGGCAGAAAGTGCCAAAGCCAACACTCATATGGTTATACGGTTTGACCGACACAACCACAACTTCATTGTGAAAGAGACAATCGACCACAACGAAGGTCTACCAAGACAGGAATATAGGGTAATAATACCTTCTCGTTGGTGCGATTGTGGCAAGTTTCAAGCCTTTCGCATGCCTTGCTCTCATGTCATTGCCTCTTATGCTTATACCCATCAAGATGCGCTACAACTTCTGTCGCACATTTACAAATCTGAAACGTTGCTCAACGTTTACAACAATAGCATTCCTTTGGTAGCAAAACTAGATTATTGGCCTGCATAGGACGGCGAAATAGTGTGGCACAATGACCAAATGCGAGAGAACAAGAAGGGTCGTCCCAAAAGTAAGCGCATCACAACTGAAATGGACGAACTTGACAAGCTAGAAAGAAAGTGTGGTTTATGCCGTCAGGTCGAACACAATCGCAAAAATTATCCTAATCGGGCGTCTGCCTCGACCACATAAAAACTGTAATACATAAAATCTTTCCTTAATTATGTTGTAAACATTAGGGTTTTTCGTTAACAGTATTTGCTACAATAAATATTGCGCGTACAAGAAAAAAACACGATATTCCATCTACGAAATTACAAGTGTTAAAACAATTTCATCTGACCCATGCATCATCAACATTACGTTGCTGTCTGTTTTGACTTCCTCCAACCATACATTAGGTCTTCCTGTCGCATGTGAGGTTGTTGTTCGTCTTCGCTGGATCCTTTGAATTTTTCCCCCCTCCGCAATGTCTCCATCTATCCATCGCATCAACTCTCGCTTCAGACGCTCCATGGAGTGAATGTGCCATAATTTCATTTTCATCACAGGTTTCGTGGCGGAGAAGATAACGTAACCATCTCTGGTAAAAATCATGGGCGATGTCATGATGCAAATAACAGAGTAAAAAATAAAAAAACAGTGCGAGAAATAACGGAGAAACAGACAAATTATTTATAAAACACCATTTTGCCCTAGTTTTGCCCTAGGAGCCAAGTGAGATGGCGCCTCTTCTCACTTTTAAAGTGCATGCGCCATCTCACTTGGCTAAAAGAGTGAGGAGACACCAAATGAGATGGCGCCTAGGGCAAAACCCTAGGTGGAGACGCTAAGTGAGATGGCTCCTCCTTTGGAGAGTCATTTGAAACATAGTTATTTGCGTAGTTTTTTCTGAAACGTGGTTATTTGCGAAATTTGTTTTTAATACCTAGTTATTGTAAAAAAAATTATTATAATATGTTACGCTTTATAAATGACATATAGATTAAAAATAAACATATTATTAATTTTAAATATAAAATGTAAAAAGATTAAAACTAAATTTAAATTACGTGGATATATACCTTTGAAAAAAAGTGGATATTTCTTACAAATAATTAAAATAGAATGATTAAAATTATAATTAAATTAATCAATTACTATAAAATAATGTTATATAATAAGAATGATTTAAATAAAAAAGACAATAATTTTAAAGGATAATGTTAAATTCATTTTAAATTTAATTTTTATTTTAATAGAATTCATGGATAATAGAGTAATGATAATGAATGGTTGAAATTTAATTTGTCTTTTTTGCTTTTATATTTTCCTACTAATAGCATTTTTTATAATTAATTAATTATTAAATTTATTTATTTTTATTTTATTATATTATAAATTATTTTTTTATTGAATTTTATTTGATAGTGATTTTTTAATTAAAAGTCAGAATTAAAATATAAAATTATAACTCTATATTTCATTCATTTTTCAAACGATAAATGGTAGATATGTTTTATTCTATAATCAAACATTCAAATGATATTTATATAGTAACGTTATAAAACATTTTTTTACATATATTTGATTAAATAATAATTAAAAAAAACTTCTTAAAATATTTTTTTAATAAAATATAATCTAAAGTGGGCAAATTGTTAATTAAAAAAAATCAAACATTCATTTTAATAAAGAATTAATATTCGAATTTTTTTTTGAATAACCACGTATTAAAAAAAATCGCAAATAACCACGTTTCGGAAAAAATTATGCACATAATCATGTTTCAGATGGCTCTCTAAAGGAGGAGCCATCTCACTTGGCGCCCCCACCAAGCTTTTTGCCTAGGCGCCATCTCACTTGGCGTCTCCTCTCTCTTTTAATCAAGTGAGATGGCGCGTGCACTTTAAAAGTGAGAGGAGGCGTCATCTCACTTGACTCCTAGGAAAAAATGCTGTTTTTATAAATAATTCGTCTGTTTCTCCGTCATTTCTCACACTTTCTCGCACTGTTTTCTTATTTTTTACTCTGTTATTTGTGTCATGACATCGCCCATGATTTTTACCAGAGATGGTTACGTTATCTTCTCCGCCACGAAACCTGCGATGAAAATGAAATTCTGGCACATTCACTCCATGGAGCGTCTGAAGCGGGAGTTGATGCGATGGCTAGATGGAGACATCGTGGAGGGGGAAAATTCGAAGGATCCAGCGAAGATGAACAACAACCTCACATGTGACAGGAAGACCTAATGTATGGTTGGAGGAAGTCAAAACAGACAGTGACGTAATGTTGATGATGCATGGGTTAGATGAAATTGTTTTAATAGTTGTAATTTCATAGACGGAATATCGTGTTTTTTTTCTTGTACGCGCAATGTTTATTGTAGCAAATACTGTTAACGAAAAACCCTAATGTTTACAACATAATTAAGGAAAGATTTTATGTAATACAATTTTTATATGGTCGAGGCAGACGCCCGATTTGGACAATTTTTGCGATTGTGTCCGACCTGGCGGCATAAACAACACTTTCTTTCTAGCTTGTCAAGGGAGTCCATTTCGGTTGTGATGAGCTTACTTTTGGGACAACCCTTCTTGTTCCTTCACATTTGGTCATTGTGCCACACTATTTCGCCGTCTTATGCAGGCCAATAATCTGGTTTTGCTACCAAATGAAAGTTGTTGTTATTGTAAATGTTGAGCAATGTTTTAGATTTGTAAATGTGTGACAGAAGTTGTAGCGCGTCTTGATGGGTATAAGCACACGCGGCAATGACATGAGACAAGGCATACGAAAGGCTTGAAATTTGCCACAATCGCACCAACGAGAAGGTAGTACAACCCTATATTCTTGTCTTGGCAGGCCCTCGTTGTAGTCGATTGTCTCTTTCACAATGAAGTTGTGGCTGTGTCGTTCAAACCGTATAACCATTTGGGTGTCAGCTTTGGAAGTTTCTGCCTTAATGTACTTCATGCAGCTTTCACTCCATAGTTGTCCAGATTGCGACACTGCATTCCATATTTAACCTCTTTTGGCAAACAACGAAGCCATCCTAAAATACGTAAATTTTACCAAAGCAGTGACCGGGAGGTTTCGTATGCCTTTGAATACCCCATTAATCGATTCAATTAGATTTGTTGTCATGTGCCCCCATCTTTGGCCATTGTCGTATGACCTAGTCCATTTTTCTACCATAATATTGTCCATCCACCTATCGACTTTTGGATTTGACAAACGGATCTCGTTGCGGTAATATTTGAATGTGGGTTATGTCAATGCATATCCCGCATTCATAACCGCTTTCCTTAGTGTTTTGTCCTTGATCACCCTTGTGAAATTTTGGACGATATGTCTGACGCAATAGACATGCGTAGAAGGAGGGTCATGCCAACCGTTTGTAGGATTATTGTATGCACTTTCAATGGATGCATGTCTATCCGAGATTAAATAGAGGTCTGGTTGAGGAGCCACATGTGTTCACAGGTTTTTCGGAAAAAAGCTCCAAGCACCACCGGTCTCCCCCTCGACTAGGGCAAAGGCAATTGGGAAAATGTTGTTGTTGCCATCTTGTGTAACTGCCATCAGTAGCGTGCCTTTGTATTTCCCATACAACCAAGTCCCATCAATTTGTATAATTGGTTTCCATGATGCAAACCCTGTGATGCAAGGTTGAAATGCCCAAAACACTCGACTGAATAATCCGTTTCCATTTAGTTGACTACCATCTTGGGCGTATGCTGGCACTATTTCCAGAATGTAAACAGTACCCGGAGAATAAGTCTGTAGTGCATTCAGGTAGAGAGGAAGTTCTTGGTATGACCCCTCCCAGTTTCCGTACACCTTTTCAATCGCCTTGGTCTTTGCTAACCACGCCTTACGGTAAGATGGAGTATAGTAAAAAACCATAGTGATGTGGGAGATGATGGTTTTCACCTTCAAAGATGGATCGTTGCTGACGAGTGGTAGGATTTCTTGACAAATGAGATCGTAATTAAGTTTTCGATGGTCCTGTGATTGGGTAGAACTGACACAAGTGTGGGTAGACATGGAGTCTATGACCCAACAATCACCTCTTAATCTGTATGATGTAATGAGCTTGAACATACAATCAGGGTGGACACACTTGATCTTGTACCTTTCTGGGTTTACACGGTCCACCTTAAAATCGACCGAGTTGAGCATGTGGAATTTTTTGATGGCTCTGATACATTCTTCTCTGTTACGAAACTTGTCCTTCTCTTTTAAGTTTTCATCCGACTGCATATACGGATTGAAAAATAAATCAGAAGACGGTTAATCTCCCCGCATGTTGAAGTTTTTCATTTACGGAGGTGGTGTGTAGATCTCGTTTGCAGGAATACCAGGTATCCCATCGTCTTCGGAATCATCATTCACCATTTCGTCAAACTCTAACTCGTCATCTTCTTCTTCATCAACTGCATCTACCTCTGCTTGTTCGATCTCCAAAGGATAAACCACTTGTGTCACCTGAGGCTCTCACAGCATAATGTACAACTCAATAGAGTCGTACCCAGAATACACATGACTGGAAAACGTATTCTGAAGATCCTCGTCATCTTGAACCTCAACCTTATAAAATATTATTTGGTTGTTACCAAAAAAAACTGGATTCTGATAAAATATTTGTGTCACCGGGCCTCGTCCAAGTTTGGCCTCCAATCGTTTTTTGAAGTACGAGAAATTGGCTTTCCCATTTAAAAGAAATCAGATGTTGTCTGTGTCTCTAAACAAAAACCCAGAGGTGGGACAAATGTATGTCTCACTGTTGAAATGTGCACTGATGACATATTGGGGTGCATAGGCCATTGTGTATGGTTATTTGAAGGTTTGAAGGTTTGAAGGTTGAAAGGTTTGAAGTTTATGAGTTATTCGAAGGTTTGTAGGTTTGATTGTTTGAAGGTTTGATTATTTGAAGGTTGGAAGGTTGGAAGGTTTGACAGATTAAGTGAATCAGTGTTTTGATAAATGTAAGACTAAATAGGTCATACTTAATTTGAATTAACTAAGGTTGTAATCTCTAAGGCTCCTCCCTAGCCCGCGCCTACTCTGCACCTACACTGTAACCTGTAAGTCTCCTCCCATCACCTCCAATAGTGTTACATGCATTCAGGTATGGCTTCTCCAAGGCTGTCACCTAGCCTGCGCCTACTCTGCAACCCATGCCACCTCTTATTCGCCAATGGGGATGGCGACACCTTTCATTTTTGTACTCTTTCGCCAAGTCCAATGGCGCCTCCTTTAATGTCCAATCGTATTACATGCATGCAGAGATGCCTTCTCCAAGGCTGCCACCTAGCTTGGGCCTACTCTGCACCTACACTGTAACCTGTAAGTCTCCTCCCATCACCTCCAATAGTGTTACATGCATTCAGGAATGGCTTCTCCAAGGCTGTCACCTAGCCTGCGCCTACTCTGCAACCCATGCCACCTCTTATTCACCAATGGGGATGGCAACACCTTTCATTTTTTTACTCTTTTTCCAAGTCCAATGGCGCCTCCCTTAATGTCCAATCGTGTTACATGCATGCAGAGATACCTTCTCCAAGGCTGCCATGTAGCCTGCGCCTACTCTGCACCTACACTTTAACCTGTAAGTCTCCTCCTATCACTTCCAATAGTATTACATGCATTCAGGCATGGCTTCTCCAAGGCTGTCACCTAGCCTGCGCCTACTCTGTAACCCATGCCACCTCTTATTCGCCAATGGGGATGGAGACACCTTTCATTTTTGTACTCTTTCGCCAAGTCCAATGACGCCTCCCTTAATGTCCAATCGTGTTACATGCATGCAGAGATGCCTTCTCCAAGGCTTCCACCTAGCCTGCGCCTACACTGCAAGAGTGACACTTATCATGCATGCATGCACCAACTACCACCTCACTTACTCTATGAAAATTTTTTGCCTATAAATTCAGAGCATAACATACTTCTCTCGCACCCACAATCATCTCACTCTCTGCTACAAAGTCTTTCATAATCTCTTACAATTTCTAAGTCTTTCATAATCTCAGGCATTTTCAACAATGTCTCTTCTCACAATGGGCGATTTTCACAGAGGTACAAGGGACAACATTGCCGCATTTGTAAGTTTCTATTTTAGTTATACATTTTTTATACTTCAGGTAATGCTTTATTCATCTTACTTAATCTTACACCTTTTACATTATTAACTCAGGATACCAAAAGATTCAGAATCTGGTCTCACAACTACCTGGCTCCCGACCCATTTATCGTACCATATCTGGAATACACAGGTTTCAGACATGTTATAAAGATCTCCAACTGCACAATTTATTCAAAGTTCATACTTGCAATGTTGGAAAGGTAGAGACCAGAGACCCATACATTTCACCTATCAATAGGTGAATGTACCGTCACGCTAGAGGATGTGTACATGTTACTAGGTCTCTCTGTCGACGGTAAGGCCGTTAACAGGTCGGTTCAACAACCCAATTCTCTGTGTGAAGAATTGTTGGGCAGGGATATGCTTGAAGGTAGTGGTGCGAGAGGTCAGGGTATACTACTAACTGAGCTTAAAAATTATTATGCAACTTTGGAATTAAACGAAAATTCCTCTGAGCAAGACAGGGTGATAAAAGCTAGAACTTATCTAATGATACTATTTGGAACCTTTTTATTTTCCGAAAGTACGGGAAATAGTGTAAATTTTATGTATTTAAATTTACTTAGAGATTTCGAAAAAACTAGAAAGTATAGTTGGGGTTCTGTTGTTTTAGCCCACTATACAGTTCCTTGTGCAAAAATGCAATCAAGGAAAAATGTACATTTTATGGCTGCGCTTTGAAGCGCATTCTCTTATACATGTAGAATAATTAACAAATATGTAGGATCAAGACAAAGTCAAGGAAGATACATTAAGACAAAATTATCATCAATCCAAAGTACCTTGAATAATCAAAGGACCATTTAAAGGTAGATTCGAAATGATGAAAGTTCATCAAATATCCAACAAGCTTAGATAAACTAAAAAAGCTCAAATGCTTTCCAAATTGATCCAATAAAAATAAAATAGATAAAGAAGAATAAGATGAAGTCTATAATAAAAATATTAAAATGTCATAACTTTCTCATTTTTTTTCATGAAATTAAGCAAATGAATAATGAAAATTCATCTACTCAATTTGACGAACAAATATCTATACTCAAAATAAGTAAATAAAAAAACAAAAAATTACAGGAAAAAAAAAACAAAAAATTATACAATTATAAATCACTTTTGCTTTTGGAGGTTCAAGAACACTTTTCTACTCTTGATTTTGAATCAATGGAGTTTCCTTGTAAAATGGTAATAATTATGGTACTAAATAAATAAAGCAAGAGTAAAATGCAATAGAATTAAATAAAGAACAAGCATAAAAGCATACCTATTAATAAAAGGGAGAAATAACTTGAAAGAAAATGAAGAGAAAAAAGAAGAGATTTTTGGCTTAGTTTTATTGAACTATTGGTGGTCCAAAATGAGAGAAGAGAAATCTTATTTATAGTGTGAATGATGAGAAAATTTGAATGAAAAGTGTGGGAAGATTTAATTTTGAAATTTGAATATTTTTTTTTTTGTGTAAAGAATGAATGACATGAGAAATATGGTATAAGTGTGTAATGAAATTTGAAATTGGAAGGAAATTATGTGGCAATCCATGTGATGTTGCAAGAACAAATATGAATTTTGATTAAAAAAAGAATGAAGGGTGAGGATTGAATGAGATGAAAAGTGAAATTTGTAACTTTGTGGTCCCGAAATTGATTTTTTTTCTTCATATTTTGGACAAAACAATAAACATAAATAATAATAATAGTAAATATATATAAAAAAATTAGTATAATGATACAAACTAAAAGAATAAAATAAAATCAACAAGAAAATATTTTAATTTTAATTTTTCTGAATAAAAAACAGGACCGAAAATAACAAAAAACGATAAAAACGTACACCTAAGTAATCGTAAAAAAAGAAAATGAACATATTAAGATAAACTACACACAACAAAGATTAATAAAAAAAATTACAATTGATCAAAATCGAAAGTAAAAATAATCGATTAAATAAGCACTGACAGTTAAAATGCGACTGCAAACTGCATCGAAAAAATAAAGCGAGCACACCAACATGATTTACGTAAAATGTAGATTCATAAAAAAGTTAGTTAAAGATCAAAACTTGAAATATTTTTCCTACTAATTTCCGCATAATGTCTTATAAAAACAACATTTTAAAGTTCTTACTACATAACAAGAGAGTTATTACCCTACTGTTTTCTCTACTTAAACAATAAACCAACAAACATGCAACATCATAAATTTACCGAAACAACTCTCTATAAACTAACAATCCTAACACATCACATAAATCATGCTTAAAAGTTGTTGTGATCCTTCAAATATAAAAATCATCGCTTGCTAGATTTGGCATTGTCCAACACTATTTTCCCATGTGGATGGTTTTGAAGCTCGATGCGATTGGATCGAATGGTAAAAGAAAGTTTTCTACGTAGATAGCCCTGCAATAAGCAGGTGGTTACTCTTGTTATCCACAACAATTGCGATAAAACTCAAAGCATACTAAGTCAGTTCTCTCACCGTACTACACTTTGCTACTAACCAAGTGTGTGAGTGTTGTAGTCATGTATTATTGAGATACATTGCTACCTGTATCTCCTGCATGTTGGACGCCTGATTCAGAATTAACATTTGAAGAGGAAATTGAAATTTTTAAAGCATATAGGAGGGGGGTAAGACTGTGGCGAAAGTTACAGTTTGAATATGTGAAACCAGAAGAAGAGTGCATAACATCAGATGACAAAGATACGGTAAGAATAGAAGAATTTGAGGTAAACAAGAATGATGGGGAATAAGAAATAAGGAAACTTGATGATGATCGAGTTTTGGATGAAACTACAACTTTGCCAATTTGTGAAGATGTGGACATCCAACCAGAAAATATTCAACAACAGCCCCCCTAAAAACTATTTTCACATCAAGGCAGATGAAAGACAAGAAATTAACAAAGTATTGGATTTCAAGTATGTCTTGTTCAATAAAATCAAGCTGAAAATGATTTGGAAGTGTTGTATCCAAAAATTTACCCTCTTTATTTTCATTATTACATAGACACATATCATTGGTTTTATGGTTATGGAATCAGGGTATATTTAGCAAGCTTCGTCAGGTTACAAGTGACGTTTATTTCCCCAATGGATGTTCTCAGAGTATTTTCCATGTTGCAGATCGGTTCGCTGTTTCGCAACGATTTGGGGTTCAAAGATTCACAAGTCCAACCCGGCGCATCATATTCAGGTGTTCTTTCGCCAAGATATCCCTGATAACATATTCTCAAATTCAGGTTCGGATCGAGAGCCAATTCTTTAAAGAAGGTCTCCGAATGGGCGATTTTTCTCGAAGAAATATGGTGAAAAAGTGTGCTGAAAGTGCAGTTTTTACGCACTAAAAAATTCATAACTTGAAAATTGTGGCTCGTTTTGAACCTATTCCAGTGGCTAAAATTTCGTCTTGACGTCATCTACATTTTCATCTTATGGCTGGAAGACAATTTTGATCAGAAGGTCTTCAAAAATGCGAATTCATCAAGTATTTTCATACAGAAAATTTGTGACAGAAGTTTATTTGCGTCATGTTCAGAAAATCATAACTTGGTCGATTTTCATCGTATTGAGCTGGTTCTGGCGCCAAAATTTCACAAATTGAGTTGGAAACATTTTCATAGGAGGTATCAAGTTTGAACGGAATCCAAAAGGCCTTTGTTTTTTGCCCAGAGTGCGCGTGACGCGCTGAAAATCATGAATATTGAATAGTATTTCATCTGGGTCGAAACTTCGAAAATTCATAACTCAGGCAATTTTTATTGGATCAGACCCTTCTTTTTACACAAGGTCACTGACTCAGAGATCTACAACTTTTCTTCCAAAGTCGAGGTTGAGTTATGCTCCGATCAATACCAGTTTTTTTATTGAAGAACATGTCAGAATTGACACTGGAGCCCAAAATAAGTTTGTCTGAGGCAAAACTTCAAAAATTCATAACTAATTCACCGTTTATCCGATTGATCTTATTTTCATACAGAAGTTTGTTCTCTATGTCGGCTACATTTTGTTTTCACATTTCAACTTCAAATATTGTATTTAAGTCCCTGCGATTTATCCTAGAACGTGTCAGACTCAAGTGAATAAAAATCTGCACTATTGCTTGTGGTTATTGGAGGCCCAATTGCACATCCAAAGCCCATATCTTTGCTCTAATTTCTATTATATAATCTCATTCTTTTCACACAAACAGGACAAAAAAAACCCTTGTCATAACCTTGTTAAAATATCAAATTGTTTCAAGAACCCTAGAAATCTTGAAATCCTTGTTACAAACTCCCATCTCACTACAAACAAGCCATCCTTATTAGAAACTCCCATCTCACTACAAATAAGCCATCTCATTCTCCAGTAAGGGTAAGGCTGGTTGGATCTCCATGATCAAAAGAGTGTAGAAGCATTCATACATGCCGTATCGGTTTTAACATTACAAAATTTCATATATTTGCTTTCTTTGTATTTCATGATATATTAATTTATTTAATGTGTTCATGAGATTCAACGTTGCATATTTAGACCATCTAATGGTCCCATGCAGAGTTATTACAAAATGCTGAGGTCGGATCATAACAACAACCAATGCATGGCAAGACAGGCATCCTGAGGAGGCTAAGGGTGTGGGTTCAACATCCACCCCTATTGGTTTTGGTTTTCTTCCATTCTATTTATCCTTTTACCTATTTTCCTTTCTGTTTAAAACTTTTTTCATAAAACCTAACATTTTTCACAAACCTTTGATTTTTCATAATAAACTCGAATAATTAATTTTAAATTTTTTTTAATTTAATTTTAGGTTTTAAATAGGTTCAACATCCACCCCCCACATTTTCATTGTTTTTTTTTGGTTTCTAACCAATTTGTCTTTTCCAACCCTAAATTCATTTAACCACAAAACTTTTTTCACAAACCTTTTTTTTTTACAAAAAAAATACCTAATTTAATTTTTAGGTTAATTAATTTTAGGTTTTTTTAAACTTTTTTTTTTCAAAATTAACCTTTTTTTAATTCAAATTAATTAGGTTTTAGGTATTTTAATTAACTTTTTTCAAAATTAACATTTTTTATTAATTAAAATTAATTAGGTTTTTTAGGTTTATTTAATAAATTATCATAAATCATTTTTCATAAAAAAATCACCAAAACATTTTCTTTGCTATTTTCGTCTTATTTTTATTTTCCTAGATAAAATGTATAGGACGCGTTCAATTGTAATAGCGTCGCTTTATTTTTCCCGTATTTTTTTTATCATTATCATGTAATTGCTTCCGGGATGTAATAGTTTTAGGATTTCTTTTCCGCACTCTTCACTATTATATAACTGCCCCAAAGCTCTGTAATAGCCTAAGTTTACATTTCCGCTTTTACCTTCAGCTACTATGTTTTATGCATTGCTTAGATTAATAGGATTATATAGAAAGATAAAAATGAACGATAGAAAACCCTAATTGCAAGATAAATAATCGAACTGAATCATTTGCACACTCGCACCTCTAAGGTGACCTCACTTGTTGCCTTCGGAAAAACAATGGGCATGTCCCTCGAATGTATGGATACCCTTAGCAAAGACCCTCGGTTAAAATCATCATAAAGATCATGGTCCCTCGATGTCCCTCGAAGTTTCCTATGGTATATGATCTTGTCCCTCGATGTTACCTACGAATATATGATGACAGTCCCTTCGAACTGCTAAGGTATTCCTACATGTTGCCTTCAATGACCATAATGATGACCCGCGCCCGCCCCTCATACATCCAAAGATAGGGCTTCATGCTAACTAATGGTATGGATAGCACTATCCAAAGGAAGAGGAAAAATAAAAGAACAACCTTGAGTGGGTAATTACTGTTAATTTCTTGCTCAAAACTTAAAACACTTTTTCACACCCCACACTTTCAAAAACATTTTCAAAACACTTTATCAACACTCTTGAGGACTGATACAAGAGTTATCATAAAGCAAGCTGCCTTACTATTGGCATTTTAAATACTTTTTCAAAACACACACACAAAGCAAATTTTCAAAAGTGAGCAAGCAATTAAGAGCCCGTAGATAACTACGGATGAAAATGGTGCTAACACTTCCCCGTTCCATAATCTACCCCCCTTACTCAGAAAATCTCGAAAAAGGTCTTTTTCTGTTCTTTTCACCCTTTCCTTTGTTGGATAAAAGAAAAGTCGGTGGGCGACTCTTGCTTACCGCAACATATATGAACAAAAATGTAAAACCAGTATAACAGTCGGTTCTGCCACCGTATCACAGAAAGCAACATCATCAGTACTTTAAGTTCATGGGGTTGCTACCAAACAAAAGAAAAAAAATATGATGTGTTCTTTGTGTTATCTATGTCACCCTAACAAGGGTAATGAACCGTCAATCCATGCGATGTTAAAAAGGGAGCCTTACTGGTGAAAGCTATGAGGCAACAAATGTTGTTTCGTTTCCCTGTGTGAGTCACCTTCCTCGCGCTTGTTCTCAAACATTGGGGTCAATGTTTAGTTCAAGTTTGAGGGGGTTTATTTTGTTATTTTATTTTAGTTTTTGTTTCTAGTCATTTGAGTTTTATTTTTTTTCATGTTAGTTTGCTTTGTGTTGTTTTGTTTACCATGTGTTACATGTTGATTTTGATTTATCGGATGATTGATGAACTAGTAGTGAGAGCATGAAAAATGCAACCCAGACTTGCTCCCTAGGCACCCCTAAAAGCTGATACAGCCAAAAGTAATTATTGGAAACAACTTGATGACACCAGACTGAGATTGAAATTCGATACACTAGAACCGGAAAAATAACGGCATTACACGAGAAGTACTTTGGAATATGTAAGATCTGCCCAATGGTGCGTGTACAAAAAGCCAAACACAAAATTATTATCATGAGATTTTAATCAGGTATGACTTTATCACTCTGAATTTGTGTACATCCTACTCACATAACACTACAGGATAAAACACACTGAGGCGTTATGTTTCTATATACCATTGAGCTTTTCTAGCCATCCCATTATTATGTTTATCCATTGTTAACCCCTATTGAGCCGGTATCCCATTGTTTGTTATAACCACATTTTATCCTGAACCTATCTTTAATCAAAATACAGAGATTTATGTGGCAGGAGTGGACTATGTCTTTCAGGACATTGCAAAATATCAGAATTATCATGTCAACTTTGCTAAATTTGAAATTACTTCGTTTTAACCAGTTTTTTACACAACTAAAAGTTTTTACTCTTGGTGGACTAAATTTTAAACCAAGCACATGTTTAATACTACCCAGATAAACAAACGTTTAACGAAATCTTTTTCATTTGTGCAGGAAAACATTCAAAATGGTAAGTTCACACACATCAAAGAAATCTAGGCGTTCCAAAGATACTTTGAAACTGTCTATGATCTAACTAATATTAGTCGAACTATTTTTGACACAACAAAAACTTTAAAAGAGAAATTTACTAAAAAACTTCCAAGCCTAAAAGTTCCCTCTTCTATAAAGCCTGAACATAGGTATGAACTAGATTTTCGATTACAACCACCAAAATTTCCAAAATTACCAAATGCCGACTTTGGTTTAGCATTTTTTCCGCCTTATCCAAATTGGTTTACTTGTGGAAATATTTTTAACATCCTAAAAAATGATGCTCAAAAACCTGTAAGAGAGTGGTTTCGACTAAGCATACTCTGGACAGTTTCAAAGGTTTCCTTCATTATGACCTATCAACAGTCTCTATTGTATCTGATACATGTGAAGGTATGGAACCAAAGGATTCCTTGATCCTTTCGATTGTCCTTTCAAAGCTTACTCAATATTATTCATTTAACGAACTGTCAAATCCATGTCTATTGTTAGCTGTCGAGAGGAAAATAGTCAAGAAAGAAAAACCTGGATCGAAGGCAAGTTCGACTTCCAATCAAATTACTAATACTAAAACCACCAAAGGGCTTTCTTCCGCACAAGACAAATCCTCAGACAAACCGAAATAGAAGAAAATCAAGGTACGATTTTCAGAAATAAACTTCCTCAAAATCCCTTACCCAATGCTTAATTATGAAAATTTTCAGGCTAGAGGTCTCCCACTAAAATCTTCAGGAAAAAGGAAGGGTGATAACAAAGATCTGGTGACTGTTGAAGACGAAGAAGACAACAATGAAGATATTCCTCCTACTCCTTTCAAAACCAAGAAGAAAAAGAAGAAGACCAAAAAATCTGCTGACAGTCCTGTAGCAGTGAAAATCGAAGAGCAAGCTATAAATTAACTTGACTCGCAAATAACCAAGAGTCGCCACCGTGCTTTATTATTTCCAAGGGGAAAGGGAAAAAAGCAAAATAAAACTCTTAAATATGCAATGTAAAGTAATACTTAAAAGTAATGAAAATACAATGTATTTTTTCAAAGAGATCGAAGGTTCGGGGGTTGGTTATACAAAGGGAAGGTATTAGCACTCAATGCATCTGCGGTACTCCGCAGGAACCTTTTAAAATATCTGTTTTTTTGGTTAAAATTTCTTATTTGGTTAAAATGGGTGTGAATGAGATTTTGAAGATACAACGATCTAATATCGAGGTTTTGGTTTAAAAGGGGTGTTTACAAAATAGATGGTGTAGGTGAAAAAAGAAGTATTTTTTACAGATTTTGCACCCGCCGCGGTTGTGAACCTTTAGTGCCTACGTACCACCTTTCATGCAATAGGGAATCAGGGCACTCATAGTTCTTCTATTATTGTTTTGAAAGATTATGTGCTGGTTAATTTTAAGAAAACAAGACATCATCGTCATATCCGAGTGAAAAACATACTTACTCCCCGCGATTATGAGAAAGGAGAATTTACGTCATCTCAAAGTGGAGGATATGGCTTGGATTTAAAATCAACAGAGCCTCACTCAACACCTAAGTGGAAAATATCTCACTTCACTATATATCATAGAAGTATAGTAGTTTGCATCACTACCAAAGATTAACAAGAGTCTAGTCTTTTGAGAAGAAGTTTTAAAATAAAACGCCAAAGCGACAAAATAGTTTGAATAAGGTTAATAACTTTTAGTCTTATAAAAAGATGTAAAATTATGATTAAATTGATTAAAGTTTAATTAAGAAAAATGGTTTTGAAAATGCATGGATCGAAGTCCAAGTTTATTGTGAAAGCATTTCAAGTTAGAAAACAAGAAGAGTTTCGAAAAGAAAGTTTTAAAGAAGATATAAGGAGGTTGAGAAACTATACTATGTATATACAGTAAAAGCTAAGGTAAGAGACGGTCTAACCAATAAGAAGTCCACGCTTGACATAGAGAAGTCAATATAGAATTCCCATCCTTTGGATTGAAAACCAAAGAAACATAATAAAACCAAACCTCAGGTGAAATAAACTTCAGATGAACTTCTGCCTCAGATAAAAAATAAGAATCAAAGAAAGTCTTCAAAAAATTTGGCAGAGTAACGACTGTATATAGAGGAATTCTCAATCACATATAAAGCATAGAAATCAGAATAACCTGCACACAGAGAAATTCAAACCAATACCTTGGAGTAAACTCCAAGGATTTCAGACAACATAACAACAGAGTAACAAGGTATCCAAGTATCAAAATCCAAGATGAGTCTCAAGTATTTATTCAAGTTTGATTATTAAACACAAAGTAATGGTCCAAGTGGACAAAGGAAAAAGATGCATAAACATAAACATACATCCAAGTGGACAAAGAGAAAAGCGCGGAATCATAAACATGTGTCAAAGTGGATAAAGAGAAAAATGTGGAATCATAAACATGTACATGAAACATAAATGCTAAAAGTAAATGAAATAAAGTAAATGCGGTAAATAAAGTGCGGAAATTAAAGTTGCGAAAATATAAATGATATTAAAGTAAGTTAGTACAATATAAAGTTAATGTTAATGATTAATAATCCGATTTAGGACAAATGTGACTTCATGTAGAGCATAGAATATATGGATCCCTACATGTTAGAGAAATGACACTTTGAAGCTCATTCTCTTTTACATGTAGAACAATTAACAAATATGGAGGATCAAGACAAAGTCAAGGAAGATACATAATGACAAACATATCATCAATCTCAAGTACCTTGAATAATCAAATAACCATTTAAAGGTAGATTCGAAATGATGAAAGTTCATCAAATATCCAACAAGCTTAGATAAACTAAAAAAGCTCAAATGCTTTTCAAATTGATCCAAATAAAAATAAAATAGATAAAGAAGAATAAGATGAAGTCTATAATAAAAATAATAAAAATGTCATAACTTTCTCATTTTTTTCATGAAATTCAGCAAATGAATAATGAAAATTCATCTATTCAATCTCACGAACAAATATCCATACTCAAAATAAGTAAATAAAAAAACAAAAAATTACAGAAAAAATAAATAAATAATTAAACAACAATAAATCACTTTTGCTTTTGGAGGTTCAAGAATAATTTTCTACTCTTAATTTTGAATCAATGGAGTTTCCTTGTAAAATGGTAATAATTATGGTAATAAATAAATAAAGCAAGAGTAAAATGCAATAGAATTAAATAATGAAAAAGCAGAAAAGCATATCTATTAATAAAAGGGAGAAATAACTTGAAAGAAAATGAAGAGAAAAAAGAACGAGATTTTTGGCTTAGTTTTATTGAACTATTGGTGGTCCAAAATGAGAGAAGAGAAATCTTATTTTTAGTGTGAATGATGAGAAAATTTGAATGAAAAGTGTGGGAAGATTTAATTTTGAAATTTGAAAAAAAAAATTTGTGTAAACAATGAATGACATGAGAAATATGGTATAAGTTTGTAATGAAATTTGAAATTGGAAGGAAATTATGTGGCAATCCATGTGATGTTGCAAGAACAAATATGGATTTTGATAAAAAAGAATGAAGGGTGAGGATTGAATGAGAGGAAATGTGAAATTTGTAACATTGTGGTCCCAAAATTGGTTTTATTTTTTCTGTCATATTTTGGATAAAACAATAACATAAATAATACTAATAGTAAATTTATATATAAAAAATTTAGTATAATGATACAAACTAAAAGAATAAAATAAAATCAACAAGAAAATATTTTAATTTTAATTTTTCTGGATAAAAAACAGGACCGAAAATAACAAAAAATGATAAAAACGAACACCTAAGTAATAGTAAAAAAATAAAATGAACATATTAAGATAAACTACACACAACAAAGATTAATAAAAAAGAATACAATTGATCAAAATCAAAAGTAAAAATAATCGATTAAATAAGCACTGACAGTTAAAATGTGACTGCAAACTGCATCGAAAAAAATAAAGCGAGCACAACAACATGATTTACGTAAAATGTAGATTCATAAAAAAGTTAATTAAAGATCAAAACTCGAAATATTTTTCCTACTAATTTCCACATAATGTCTTATAAAAACAACATTTTAAAGTTCTTACTACGTAACAAGAGAGTTATTACCCTACTGTTTTCTCTACTTAAACAATAAACCAACAAACATGCAACATCATAAATTTACCGAAACAACCATACTACACTACTCTCTATAAACTAACAATCCTAACACATCACATAAATCATGCTTAAAAGTTGTTGTGATCCTTCAAATATAAAAATCATCGCTTGCTAGATTTGGCATTGTCCAACACTATTTTCCCATGTGGATGGTTTTGAAGCTCGATGCGATAGGATCGAATGGTAAAAGAAAGTTTTCTACATAGATAGCCCTGCAATAAACAAAACAAAGAAATAATGATTAAAGAAAATATGAATAATTTTTTAACACAAATAATATGCGAATCAAAACGTTAATAAAAACTTGGAATGTTATAATACAATAAAAGTGGAATCCTTTAAAAAAATAGATTACCTTAGTGCATTTTAGTGCTCTTTGTGCAACATAATTCTCATAAGGATCTTGAATAACATTCAAGAAATCAGTGCTTCTTATTAGCTCTTCTACTATAGCATTAACATCATCTTGATTAGAACATCTCATTAAATCTTCCACCACATTGCTAGCATGCTTGTTCATAGAGAGTCTAACAAATTTTCCACAAAGTTCTGCTATCATCCGTTCATTTACTAACGGAAACTTCATTTTAATTACAAATTGCACCACATAGTTTCTTCAAACATACAAAAAAAATATATAACATTTATCAAAATACTAAATTTAAAATAAACATTCAAACTCTACTAAATAATATATATCATGTCATACTCAAAAAGGAAAATACGAATTCAAGAGTGTGGATTCAAACCCGTAACAATCTTCTGCTAGCAACATAGCATTTGAGATTATTGATGTTATCAAGCCCATGGCTAGTATCTCACTATCTTTAAGACAAGTTTGAAGAACTGAACATCCAATCTTGTGTGTTGCAATTTCAACACAATATTTTGCTAATTCATCCAAGATCACCTGTAAAAGTTATATAATTTGAGAGACATTAATATATGATGATAAAATGTAATGTCTAATATGAATTTTCATTCTCTATTTACAATAGAACCTTTTTGAGTGTGGGTGGAAAAACCTTCACACATTGCACAATGACATAACCACCATTAATATTTTTCATCAATTCATCAATGATAGGCTTCATCATATACAATACCGCATATTTTGTGACTGGACATTTCATATTCTCTAGCATTATTTGCATAACTCGAGTTCTGCGCAAAAAAAAAAAAGAATTACACAATTATCAACAAGCATATATTTTTTTCCAGAAGTATATATGCTACATTAATCAATTTTTAAAATTACGTACCCATGATTGTTATTGCAGACGTCTATTAACTTGTGAGTATCACAGATAATCAAGTAAACAATAGAATCTATTTGGATATTAGTGATGCCTTTCTTTGCTTCAAAAATCTTTTGAATCAAATAGTTGTCAAACTGATGTTTCATGAGCTGGTGTAAATAATCCTTTATCTCATAGAGGATCATAGCAACATATGTTGGATCACCCTCTTCGATCACTGCTTGTAAATATTGACAGTCGAGACAATCCATCGCCATTGAAACCACGCATCCTCGCCATGGCGGAGTGAGTACTCTCATAGAAGCCATCTCCATCACGCTATAACCTTCATAAGGTAGTGATCCATAATCATTATTCCATATATTACTACCACTAGTACAAAATCCTGTACTTATTGGATTAATCTCTTCCATCGAAGGAGCAGTAATAATTTTTAAAGATTTGATGCACTTAATTAATCACTTGCACTACCACTGTTTCTTTTGTTATATATATATATATATATATATATATATATATATATATATATATATATATATATATATATATATATATATATATATATATATATATATATATATATATATATATATATATATATATATATATATATATATATATATATATATATATATATATATATATATATATATATATATATATATATATATATATATATATATATATATATATATATATATCAAATTTGTAGCGGTTATTAGAATTTGAGAAAAAGAAGGTGAAACCAATTTGTTACTCTTTTGTTTGAGGAAAAAGATAGAATATAATTTTATAACCAAAATAAAGATACGCTATATCAAATTAACTATGATAATTATTCCCAAAAATATTGAATCTGATATTTTTTTTCTCATATAGATTTGAATTTAAACTAACAGATATATCTTCCTAAAAAAACTAACGAAACCCCCTATTTATACTCCATGAAAAACTGAATGAAAAGATAATTGATTTATCTAATCTTAATTAGCTTTTGAGTTATATTCTGAATAAATCAAATCTTTTGAATAATAATATTTATTAGATTTAGATAGGTATGAGATGCAAGTTTTATAAGTTACATCGCACTATGCATGATTAATAAATTTTACAGAACTACATTATTAGAAAGTTTATGAAGGTAATTAGAAATTTAAAAAAAAAACATGACATTCATCTTTAAACTAAATAGACACGAAAGTGGTTTTAATTAGGTTTAGTTTTAACTTTTGTGTCTTATTTTACTTAATTCAAAATTTATTATTTATTTAAAACTTAAACAGTTATCTTGTCCTCTTATTATTTTATAATAATTGTTTTTTTAATTTATATGTTTTATTATAAAATTCCACAAAACTTTTTTATATTATAATAGAATTTTTGTTTTGAATAACCATGTATTAAAATTTTTTTCGCAAATAACCACGTTTCGAAAAAAATTACGCAAATAACAATGTTTCAGATGACTCTCCAAAGGTGGAGTCATCTCACTTGGCGCATACACCCATTATTTAAGGGGAGGCGCCATCTCACTTGGCGCCTAGGTGCTTAGGGCATGCCCTAAGCCAAGTGAGATGGCGCCTTAGTGCAATTCAATGGCAAATTTCGCGTTTTTTTTCCAGTCCGGTGCGTTGCATATTCGATACAGGATCAACAAAATTGACTTTTTATTTAAAAAAAGATTACACCCATATGTATTACATTAAAAAAACAGATAAAAAAACAAATAAATCAGTGATCCCCCGGAACCCGGTAATGACCCCTGGTTCTGCATCCCCGTCCTAGCCTTTCCCGTGCTGGGTGTCATCGTGTTTCCTGCTGTGGCAGGGTCGATGGCCCAGCGAAGTCAATGCATTCTGGATCCATGAAATCAGTCAGATCTCCATATCTAGAAGATCCGCTTTGGTACAGTCGGTTACTCATACCCTCAAAGTTTGGTCGTGTTGGCGGTGGGTGGGGTTCCATAGTGGGTATGTAGCATTGATCGTATTAGTACGAGAGGTAGAAAGGAAATGGATCTCGGGGTGTTTGGTATTGAGGATGTTGCGTGGTTTGGTGATACTGTGGTTGATGGTAAGTTGGTTCAGTTGATTCGTAATCTTCTGACATTCCCAGATCAGGGCTAAGGCTGGATGTTGAGGGGCCCATATTGGGATATACAGAAGACTGAAATTGTGTTTGGGGTATGCGGGTGTGTTGGTATTGTGATTGATATTGCAGTTGGGTGTGAGGCATATGGGGGTATTGGTACTGAGGTGGTGATTGTGGTTGGTTGTGGGGAATTGGGTGTAATTGTGTTGTGGTAGGGACTGTGGTTGGGTGTTTGTGGTTCTATTTCGTCTGGGGGGTTGGTGGGAGGTTAATGTGTGTTGGGTTTGTTGTTGGGGAAACGAGGGTTGTGCCCATTGTGTTTGTGGGTTAACCAAATACCTTAGATGAGACACATGCATTTCAGGGTTACTAACCGACCTGTACCAAGATAAATATTGATCTGTGTGCCGCATATTACCATGATTGAGGAAAACTGGGAATTGCAAGACATGTCGGTGACGCCTCTGTCACATCTTACACCATTCTGGAGCAAAGTATTTCCAGTTGGTAAGACCCTACTGGGCGTCGACCCTTTTGAGATGCCACGAAGACAAACAAGTCGGATCACTTGGTATCTCTTGATGCATTCCGAACTGCATCTTCACACGGTCGCTGTGGTGCATCTCCACAACATTGAACTGTATGATTGCAGTCTTGGCGCTCCAAATTGCTGCATCCTCGGGGGTTGGTTCATGGCCCAAACCCAAATATGGTCTCCAGACAAACTGCGAAAAAAATTAAATCAGGTTAATGAAAACGTAATATATAAGTAATTTAAATGAAGAAAAGTTGAAAGGTACGACGTACATCATCTGGGCCTAGGTGATCCAACAGATTGCGGTATAGTGCGACATTGAATCTTGGATTCTTGCCGTAATCCATACCCCTCACGCAATACCTAAAGGAAATGAAAAACATTTTATTTTTAGCATATATTGGGTGAAGAGATGAATAGTAATAAATGATATAACTTGATGACTTACTTTGTTGCGTACGGGAAAACGAAAGTGTTGTTGTTGACGGGGTTTAGGGACTCCATCCTCCACCAACCCCAGACTTGTAGTAAAAAAGCACAGCCATAAAATATACATTTTTCCTTGACTGCATTTTTGCACAAGGAACTGTATAGGTGGGCTAAAACTGCAGAACCCCAACTATATTTTCTTGTTTTTTCAAAATATCTAAGTAAATGTAAATACATAAAATTTACACTATTTCCCGTACTTTCGAGAAATAAAAAGGTTCCAAATAGTATCATTAGATAAGTTCTGGCTTTTACTACCCTGTCTTGCTCGGAGGAATTTTCGTTTAATTCCAAACTTGCATAATGATTTTTAAGCTCAGTGAGTAGTATACACTGACCTCTCGCACCACCACCTTCAACCATATCTCTGCCCAACAATTCTTCACACTGAGAATTGGGTTGTTGAACCGACCCGTTAACAACCTTACCATCGACAGGGAGACCCATTAACATGTACACATCCTCTAGCGTGACGGTATATTCACCTATTGGTAGGTGAAATGTATGGGTCTCTGGTCTTCAACCTTCCAACATTGCAAGAATGAACTTCGAATCAATTGTGAAGTTGGAGATCTTTATAACATGTCTGAAACCTGCGTATTCCAGATATGGTACGATAAATGGGTCGGGAGCCAGGTAGTTGTGAGACCGAATTCTGAATCTTTTGGTATCTTGAGTTAATAATTGAAAAGGTGTAAGATTAAGTAAGATGGACAAAGCATTACCCGAAGTATAAAAAATGTATAACCAAAATAGAAACTTACAAATGCGGCAATATTGTCCCTTGTGCCTTTGTGAGAATCGCCCATTGTGAGAAGAGCCATTGTTGAAAATGCCTGAGATTATGAAAGACTTGGAAAGTGTCAGAGATTATGAAAGACTTTGTAACAGAGAGTGAGAAGATTGTGGGTGTGAGAGAAGTATGTTATGCTCCGTATTTATAGGCAAAAAGTTTTCATAGAGTAACTGAGGTGGTAGCTGGTGCATGCATGCATGATAAGTGTCACTCTTGCAGAGTAGGCGCAGCTAGGTGGCAGCCTTGGAGAAGGCATCTCTGCATGCATGTAACACGATTGGACATTAAGGGAGGCACCATTGGACTTGGCGAAAGAGTTCAAAAATTATAGTTGTCGCCATCCCCATTGGCGAATAAGAGGTGTCATGGGTTGCAGAGTAGGCGCAGTCTAGATGACAGCCTTGGGGATACCATGCCTGAATGCATGTAACACTATTTGAGGTGATGGGAGGAGACTTACAAGTTACAGTGTAGGTGCAGAGTAGGCGCAGGCTAGGTGGCAGCCTTGGGGGTTAAATCTCTGCATGCATGTAACACGATTGAACATTAAGGGAGGCGCCATTGGTAGTCAACTAAACGGAAACGGAATATTCAGTCGAGTGTTTTGGGCATTTCAACCTTGCATCACAGGGTTTGCATCATGCAAACCAATTATACAAATTGATGGGACTTGGTTGTATGGGAAATACAAAGGCACGCTACTGATGGCAGTTGCACAAGATGGCAACAACAACATTTTCCCAATTGCCTTTGCCCTAGTCGAGGAGGAGACCGGTAGTGCTTGGAGCTTTCTTCTGAAAAACCTGCGAACACACGTGGCTCCTCAACCAGATCTCTGTTTGATCTCGGACAGACATACCTCCACTGAAAGTGCCTATAATAATCCTGCAAACGGGTTGCATGACCCTCCTTCTAGGCATGTCTATTGCATTAGGCATATCGTCCAAAATTTCACGAGGGAGATCAAGGACAAAACACTAAGGAAAGCGGTTATGAATGCGGGATATGTATTGACACAACCCACATTCAAATATTATCGCAACGAGATCCGTTTGTCAAATCCGGAAGCCGGTAGGTGGATCGACAATATTCCGGTGGAAAAATTGACTAGGTCATACGATAATGGCCAAAGATGGGGGCACATGACAACGAATCTTATTGAATCGATGAATAGGGTATTCAAAGGCATACGAAACCTCCCGATCACTGCTTTGGTAAAATCTACATATTTTAGGATGGCTGCGTTGTTTTCCAAAAGAGGTGAAATATGGAATGTGGTGTTGCAATCTGGACAACTATGGAGTGAAAGCTGCATGAAATACATTAAGGCAGAAAGTGCCAAAGCCAACACTCATATGGTTATACGGTTTGACCGACACAACCACAACTTCATTATGAAAGAGACAATCGACCACAACGAAGTCCTGCTAAGACAAGAATATAGGGTAATACTACCTTCTCGTTGGTGCGATTGTGGCAAGTTTCAAGCCTTTCGCATGCCTTGCTCTCATGTCATTGCCTCTTGTGCTTATACCCATCAAGACGCGCTACAACTTCTATCGCACATTTACAAATCTGAAACGTTGCTCAACGTTTACAACAACAGCTTTCCTTTGGTAGCAAAACTAGATTATTGGCCTGCATACGACGGCGAAATAATGTGGCACAATGACCAAATGCGAAGGAACAAGAAGGGTCGTCCCAAAAGTAAGCGCATCACAACTGAAATGGACGAACTTGACAAGATGGAAAGAAAGTGTGGTTTATGCCGTCAGGTCGGACACAATCGCAAAAATTGTCCGAATCGGGTGTCTGCCTCGACCACATAAAAATTGTAATACAAAATCTTTCCTTAATTATGTTGTAAACATTATGGTTTTTCGTTAACAGTATTTGCTACAATAAATATAGCACGTACAAGAAAAAAAACACGATATTCCATCTACGAAATTACAAGTGTTAAAACAATTTCATTTGACCCATGCATCATCAACATTACGTTGCTGTCTGTTTTGACTTCCTCCAACCATACATTAGGTCTTCCTGTCGCATGTGAGGTTGTTGTTCATCTTCGCTGGATCCTTTGAATTTTTCCCCCTCTGCAATGTCTCCATCTAGCCATCGCATCAACTCCCGCTTCAGACGCTCCATGGAGTGAATGTGCCAGAATTTCATTTTCATCGCAGGTTTCATGGCGGAGAAGATGAACTAAGAGCCAAGTTTTGCCCTAGTTTTGCCCTAAGAGCCAAGTGAGATGGCGCCTCTTCTCACTTTTAAAGTGCATGCGCCATCTCACTTGGCTAAAAGAGAGAGGAGGCGCCAAATAAGATGGCGCCTAGGGCAAAACCCTAGGTGGAGACGCTAAGTGAGATGGCTCCTCCTTTGGGGAGTCATCTGAAACATAGTTATTTGCGTAATTTTTTCTGAAACGTGGTTATTTGCGAAATTTTTTTTAATACCTAGTTATTGCAAAAAAAAATTCATTATAATATGTTACGCTTTATAAATGACATATAGATTAAAAATAAACATATTATTAATTTTAAATATAAAATGTAAAAAGATTAAAACTAAATTTAAATTACGTGGATATATACCTTTGAAAAAAAGTGGATATTTCTTACAAATAATTAAAATATAATGATTAAAATTATAATTAAATTAATCAATTACTATAAAGTAATGTTATATAATAAGAATGATTTAAATAAAAAAGACAATAATTTTAAAGGATAATGTTAAATTCATTTTAAATTTAATTTTTATTTTAATAGAATTCATAGATAATAGAGTAATGATAATGAATGGTTGAAATTTAATTTGTCTTTTTTGATTTTATATTTTCTTACTAATAGCATTTTTTATAATTAATTAATTATTAAATTTATTTATTTTTATTTTATTATATTATAAATTTTTTTTATTGAATTTTATTTGATAGTGTTTTTTTAATTAAAAGTCAGAATTAAAATATAAAATTATAACTCTATATTTTTTTCATTTTTCAAACGATAAATATGTTTTATTTTATAATCAAACATTCAAATGATATTTATATAGTAACGTTATAAAACATTTTTTCACATATATTTGATTAAATAATAATTAAAAAAAACTTCTTAAAATATTTTTTTAATAAAATATAATCTAAAGTGGCCAAAGTGTTAATTAAAAAAAATCAAACATTCATTTTAATAAAGAATTAATATTCAAAATTTTTTTTTGAATAACCACGTATTAAAAAAATTGCAAATAACCACGTTTCGGAAAAAATTATGCAAATAACCATGTTTCAGATGGCTCTCCAAAGGAGGAGTCATCTCACTTGGCGCCTCCATCAAGCTTTTTGCCTAGGCGCCATCTCACTTGGCGCCTCCTCTCTCTTTTAGTCAAGTGAGATGGCGCGTGCACTTTAAAAGTGAGATGAGGCGTCATCTCACTTGACTCCTAGGGCAAAATGTTGTTTTTATAAATAATTCGTCCATTTCTCTGTCATTTCTCACACTTTCTCGCACTGTTTTCTTATTTTTTACTCTGTTATTTGTGTCATGACATCGCCCATGATTTTTACCAGAGATGGTTACGTTATTTTCTCTGCCACGAAACCTGCGATGAAAATGAAATTCTGGCACATTCACTCCATGGAGCGTCTGAAGTGGGAGTTGATGCGATGGCTAGATGGAGACATCGTGGAGGGGGAAAATTCGAAGGATCCAGCGAAGACGAACAACAACCTCACATGTGACAGAAAGACCTAATGTATGGTTAGAGGAAGTCAAAACAAACAGTGACGTAATGTTGATGATGCAGGGGTCAGATGAAATTGTTTTAACAGTTGTAATTTCGTAGACGGAATATCGTGTTATTTTTTCTTGTACGCGCAATGTTTATTGTAGAAAATACTGTTAACGAAAAACCCTAATGTTTACAACATAATTAAGGAAAGATTTTATGTAATACAATTTTTATGTGGTCGAGGCAGACGCCCGATTCAGACAATTTTTGCGATTGTGTCCGACCTGGCGGCATAAACAACACTTTCTTTCCAGCTTGTCAAGGGAGTCCATTTCGGTTGTGACGTGCTTACTTTTGGGACGACCCTTCTTGTTCCTTCACATTTGGTCATTGTGCCACACTATTTCGCCGTCTTATGCAGGCCAATAATCTGGTTTTGCTACTGTTCTGGACTGGGTCGGGCTGGCCCAAGAGCAATAATAAAGGCCCAATCCAAACGAACCTGCTAGGAGTCACGCCGACCTAAGGACCATGGCTTGCTCGACATATGTCACTGGGTGGCAACCCCGTCCTCGCATTGCCCAGCTCGACCTCAGCTCGAGCGCTCCTTCGACAGCGGACACGGTTCACTACACTCTCAACGGGACTCCGAAAAGACCGCGTCTCTGTCCGCCCATATTTCACGCAGAACATCCAGGAAGGGGACCACGTGCGGGTCCCCACTACGCACGTAGAACCTGGCAGTTCCTCCATTGGGCCAAACCTGCCCGGCCCAGTGAAGGAACCTTGGCCCAGCGC
Organism: Vicia faba; assembly: GCA_948472305.1. Classification (NCBI taxonomy): domain Eukaryota; kingdom Viridiplantae; phylum Streptophyta; class Magnoliopsida; order Fabales; family Fabaceae; genus Vicia; species Vicia faba. The sequence goes on from OX451738.1 coordinate 1,069,091,874, forward strand.
TGGGGGCTATAAATACCCTCTGTTTCCATGGGGTCAGGTATTCATTATATCACCTATACTCACACTTCGCCTGCTCGTACTCTTACTTACTTCAGCATCGGAGTGCCTTGCAGGTACCCCCCCCCCCCCCACCTCGTTCAAAACTTCAGCTCGGAGCCAGCCGTGACGGTCCAAGTCTGATCAGGTTAGATCAGTGGCGCCGTCTGTGGGAAACTAGCTTCCCCGTCTTGCATACTCAAAGACCAAAGCTCAAATTCAACAACCGTTGTCATGGCTGATCAAGCTCGAGATGAGCAGAACGTCCGCATCGCCGACACCAACAACGGCACCGCGGACAAAAACAGATATCTTGATAACCCCGGCAACCCCGGCCATAACATCATTCCTGCGACAACTGCTCCCGGAAGTTCCACCTTTCGAGACGGAGCTACTGCATCATCTTCCTCGCTCCCACCATCACTCGAAGACGACCCGGCGGCCCTCGCGCACTACAGAGCCGCCCGGTTCCAGGAAGTCCCCGTCCCCTCCGGGGCGGATGCCACAACACAAGCGTAGTTCGCAGCGATTAATCAAACGAACTATCTCATCTTCGCCCAAGGAGAGAGACTAAAGGCGCTTGAAGACGAGCGAAGACCCCCGAGGAGGCATCGGAGACCACATACTCCCCCTCCTCGAGTGACTGAAGCTCGACACCCATCTCCCCCGCGGAGACATTACAGGGAGACCTCTCGAAGCCAATCTCCCAGGACAAAACAGAAATGGCCTTATCTGGAGAGGCAGCCCATCATTCAGGCCGGAGAACCCAATCGTGACCCGGAGATACTAGAAAGAAGGCACTCCGGAGACGGACGTGTAAAATTCAACCACCGAGCATATCGCTCGAAAGAGACTCAGCACGACCTGGACTGTCGTGCCAGACAGTACTACAGGTCCCCATCTCTGTCTCCGGAGAGGAGCGACGAGGACGACCCCCGCGGTCCCCTGTCACAGGCTATTATGGAGGCACCCATCCCCCTGGGCATGGAGAAGCCCCCTCACTTGAAGGAGTACGATGGAGTCGCGGACCGGTCGACCACATAGACGGGTTCGAGGCTGTGCTTCATTATCACAATGTCGGGGGCCCCATCAAGTGCCGTCTATTCCCCACGACTCTCAGGAAGGCGGCAATGGACTGGTACAAAGGACTCGCCCCGAGCTCAATCACCTCGTGGCGGAACCTGAAGAACCAGTTCACCAGTTCCTTCATAGCTTCTCGGCGCCATCCGAAGACCGAGGAGGCTCTCGAGGCCATCATCCAAAGACAGGATGAAACCTTGAGAGAGTTCATCAATCGCTTCAACCGGGAAGCCATACAGGTCCCCTGTGCGGACCACATGAAAAGATATTTGCTGGAGAGAGGGCTCCTCCCCGGCACAGAGTTCAGAAAGGCTGTGGGTATCGAGCCACCTCGGACATTCGATGCCCTCCTCGAAAAAGCCCGAGCATACATGGACTACGAGGAGAGGGAAGCAGCCAACAGAGCCCGTGATTCCAGGACTCGGGGTCCCAACAGCAGCTCGCGCCAAGAACCTCCTCCTCGACGAACCGGGGAGAAAAGGAAGGAAGACAGACCCCGGGATGTCCGGGAACAAAGAGGACCTTCGGGGCATTTCACCGAGTACACTGCGCTCACGGCTTCCCGCGAGCGCATTCTGGCGGAGTGTACCAGCACTGATTTCAAGGACGGCGGTGTCAAACGTCCCCGACCTGCTCCCGCCAAGCCCGGAGCAGACAAAAACAAATATTGTCAGTACCATCGGAGCCATGGTCACCTGACTGAGGATTGCGTCCACCTCAAGGACGCCATTGAAACCCTCATCAAGGGAGGGAGGCTCGTGCAGTATCGGCGAAGCGATGCTCCCCGTCGTGACGCCCAAGAAGCTAGAGAACCGGAAGAAGACGCCCGACCATCTGACGAGTCGGTGCCCATCCCAACTGCTTTCTCCGTGACCAGGCCCGAGGACTTCGACTTCCCCGAGCACCTGCAGGAGCCACTTACAACGCACAGCAGGTGGGAATACTTCCCCTTCGCCATGGTCATCAACGGCGGCGGGTTCAACGACTTGACCATCAATTCAGCCAAGAGGAAGCTGGACGAACTGGTCGACGCGGCTCCCCCGCAAACAGTGACGTTCGAAATGGTGAAGGGCAGGTCAGAGCCCATCACCTTCTACCTAGAAGAGCTCCCCGGCGGAGTCCCGAACGCGGTCATCCCCTTACTGATAAGGGCGAGAATGGCCAATTTTGATGTACATCGCATCCTGGTCGACAAAGGGAGTTCCGTCGACGTCATGTACAGCCAACTGTTCCGAACCCTACAGCTGGACGACTCACATCTCTCGCCATATGTGGGTTCGGACTTACAAGGTTTCAACGGCTCGACCTCCAAGCCTTGGGGATATGTCGAGCTTCTGGTTACGTTCGGCGAAGGGACGGCTACAAGACAAGTCAAAGTACGCTTCCTCGTCATCGACTGCCCGTCTCTGTACAATTGCATCTTGGGGAGACCGACACTGGCAGAACTGACAGCGGTGCCCTCGACCGTCCACCTGAAGATAAAGTTCTACACCAAGAGGGCACGAGTAGCTACTATCCAAGGAGACCTAGCCGCAGGTGCTTCAACGCCGCTTCTAAGGGACGTGATACTGTCGACATAGGGACCAGACCCGCCAAAAGGACAAGACAGGAGCCCGACAAGAAAGCATCCCCCGAGGAAGAAGTCCAGAGAGCTCCACCAAAGGTCGACTCAATAGCGCTGGACACTCGTTTCGACCAAGGCGAACCTCCCAGCGGCGAGCAATCCCCACTCCGCCCAATACCGGATGGGGACTTCGAGCTCGTCCACCTCGGCACCGACCCGACCAAGGGAGTAAAGATTGGCAAAGATCTCCCCGACCTGGCAAGGAAACAAATCAAGGCCTGCTTGCCCGAGAATGCCGATCTGTTCGCCTGGAGCGCCGCGGAGATTCCCGGACTCGACCCTGAGGTCGCCTGTCACCACCTCGCCATTGATCCAGCCGCTAGGGCCGTAGTACAACGTAGGCGTAGGCAGTCTCTAGAAAAAACTGAGGCTGCTGAAAAAGCTGTAAAAGACCTCCTAGAGGCAAATTTTATTTCTGAAGCCCGATACTCCACCTGGTTGTCAAATGTTGTACTCGTTAAAAAGAATAATGGAAAATGGAGAATGTGCGTTGATTATACCGATCTCAACCGGGCTTTCCCGAAAGATGCTTTTCCTTTGCCTAACATAGACATGCTGGTCGACAACTCGGCCGGCTACAAAACATTGTCGTTCTTGGACGCCTACTCGGGATATAACCAAATCCCGATGGCCCTGGGCGACAAACATTGCACAGCATTCATGACCAGCTCGGGCAACTATTACTACAACGTAATGCCCTTCGGACTGAAAAATGTCGGGGCGACTTACCAACGCATGATGAACAAGGTTTTTCACAAACAGATAGGCGACATTCTCGAGGTGTATATGGACGACATGATCGTCAAGTCCCGAGCAGACACCGACCATGCAGCACACCTCAAGACAGTCTTTGCCCAAGAAAGACAATGTAAAATGAGGTTCAACCCCGAGAAATGTACATTCAGGGTCAAGGTAGGAAAATTCCTCGGATTCTACCTAACAAAACGAGGAATTGAAGCCAACCATGACAAATGCCGGGAATTCTCCGACCTCCCGACACCAACGTCGAAGAAGTCGATACAAATCATGAACGGCATGCTCACATCACTATCCCGCTTCGTCGCGAGATCCGCTCAGCACGCCCTCCCCTTCTTCAAACTCCTTCGAAAGGAAGCAGCCTTCGAATGGAATGAGGAGTGCGAGCAGGCACTACGTCACCTAAAGCAAAGCCTGTCTCAACCGCCCGTGCTATCCCGACCTGCCAACGGGGAGCCACTGTACTTGTACTTGGCCGTTTCGAACGAAGCCATCAGCGCGGCCCTCGTCTGCGAGACCACCGACGAACAGAAGCCCGTCTACTTCACGAGCAAAGCCCTGCAAGGACCCGAAAGCAGATACCAACAGATAGAAAAGGTGGCCCTGGCCCTCGTCAACGCAGCGAGGAGGCTCAGACATTATTTTCTGGCCCACACGATCATCGTGCGAACCGACCAACCGGTGAGGCAACTCCTGGGTCGACCTGATATGGCGGGCAGAATGCTGAAATGGTCCTTGGAACTCTCCGAATTCGACATTCAGTACGAGAGTAGGAAAGCCTTGAAAGCGCAGGCCCTGGCCGACTTCGTCGCGGAAATGACCACTCATGACCCACCCCCAGGGAAGGAACACAAGTGGACCATCTTCGTCGACGGAGCATCCAGCTCGTCCGGAAGTGGCGCAGGAATCCTTTTAGAAAATGAAGAGGGTGTAGTGATCGAGCACTCCCTAGCTCTTTCCTTCCCGACGTCAAACAACCAAGCAGAATATGAGGCCCTGCTCGCAGGATTGAGATTAGCCGAGGACCTGGGAGCCCGCGAGGTACAGATCTACACCGACTCCCAACTCGTCGCCTACCAAGTCCAGGGGAGTTACCAAGCCAAAAACGACAACCTCATCGAGTACTTGAACTTGGTCAAAAAACACATGACAAAGTTCGTACGGGCGGAAATCTCACATGTTCCCCGCGAGCAAAACACAAGGGTAGACATATTGTCCAAACTCGCGAGCACGAGAAAGAAAGGCGGGAACAAATCCGTCATCCAAGAATCTCTGGCACGCCCGAGTATCGAAAGATCCTCGACGCCAATCGAGTTCCACGCCATTGGGGACGCCTCGTCCAGGATGACCCCGGTTTACAATTTCTTGACAAAGGGCGAACTTCCATCAAACCAGTCTGAGGCGACCGTCACAAAACGGAGAGCATGCTCCTATGTGGTGCTCGAGCACAACCTGTACCGCAGGGGATTCTCCATCCCCCTCCTAAAATGCATAGACGAATCCACCGTTCCCGAGGTACTACGGGAGATACACGAAGGGATCAATGCCCAACACATGGGCGGTAAATCCTTGGCAAGGAAGGCCCTTCGAGAAGGATATTACTGGCCGATAATGCAGCAGGACGCCAAGGAACACGTTAAGAAATGCGACAAGTGCCAAAAGCACGGTGACATGCACCTCGCCCCGCCTCACAAGCTGAGCATACTATCGTCCCCATGGCCGTTCGCGTGGTGGGGTATGGATATCCTCGGACCCTTCGTGCAAGGGACTTATCAAAATAAATTCCTAATCGTGGTCGTCGATTACTTCACGAAGTGGATCGAGGCCGAGGCCCTCGCGAAGATCACCTCGCACAATATCCTCCGCTTCTACAAAAGAAACATCCTCACCAGATTTGGGATTCCGAGTGCACTGGTGACCGACAACGGCACCCAATTTACCGACCACGGATTCCAAGACTTCGTCACCAAACTAGGGACAAAACAACACTTCACTTCGGTCGAGCACCCTCAAACCAACGGGCAGGCCGAGGCCGCGAACAGGGTCATCCTCCGGGGACTCAAACGCCGACTCGGTGAAGCGAAGAGGGGATGGGTCGAGGAGCTCCACAGCGTCTTGTGCGCTTACCGTACCACGCCCCACTCAACAACGGGCGAGACCCCATTCCGACTAACATACGGGACTGAGGCTGTCATCCCAGTAGAAATCATGGAACCATCCAGACGGACAGAGAGCCCCCTCGACGAAGAAATGAACGACGAGACGCTAAGGGACGAACTCGACTTGGTCGAGGAAATCCGATATGGTGCAGCCCTGCGCGAGGCCACCCTGAAACAACGAGTGGCTCTGTGCCACAACGACAAGGTCATCAAGCGCGAGTTCGAAATCGGCAGCCTGGTATTACGAAGGAACCAGAAAAAATCCCGCGAAGGGAAGCTGGCCGCGAACTGGGAAGGACCTTATCGCGTCCACGACACCACTGGTACCGGGGCATACTACCTCGAGCAATTAGACGGAGAACCGCTACCACGACCTTGGAACGCTGCCAAACTAAAGCAGTACTATAGTTGAAAACTACCAACACTGAGGACCCTCGACTGTCGGCTTCCGCGCCCAGTCAACGAGGAGAAACGTCCGACCCCGTAGAGAGGCCAAGGTACGGGCCCGACCTACGTCCAAATCACATAATATCGTTTGAATATGAACAAATGATAGTGCCCGACATGGACACCTCTACCGAGCTCCACCGTCGAAGTACCTATAGGGCAGAACACCCAACTCGCGATGGGCAGTTCATGCCGCGGGAAAAGAGTCCCGACCGGATCGCGTACCCGACCAAGCGATCTCGCTCCGCCAGCCCGGAGAATCTCCAAGAACGTCGGGCCATCTAAAAAGGGTAAAAAAGGAGTCTCTCCCCTCGAGTTCACCACTTAGGTGACTCTGGCCATCGAGAAGAGGCCGAGCACATATACGAACAAAAGACAGGCAAATTTGCCGGCAAAGCCACGACCACTTACGTGCACTCCTCGGGCCCATAACTTAGGCCAATTTTTGTGCAAAAACATAAAACACAAGCACGGGCAAACAATCAAAACTGAAACAAAGCATTCATTCAAAAACACCCGTAGGAAACAAAACAAATAAAATGTAAACCGACCAAAAAGGCCGGCAATATTCAGGAATACAAAGAACGGGCGCGCAGGCCCAAAAGAATGTGAACGGGCACGCAGACCCAAAACAAACATCAACGAGGCACGCAGGCCCCACCACTATCTCATACTTCGGCTTCCCCCGAGCTACAATAACCAACAACAGGAGAGTCGGGCGGAGGCACGACCTAACCGTCGATAATCTGCGACATATGGCTCACCCCCTCAGTGTTCAGGCCGAGATTTAACAAGGAAAGTTGGCTGACCGCAGCTTCGAAGCCGTCCGCCATAGCCCCAACACAGTCCCCCTCGAGAAGTTGAATACGATCGACCAGTTCCGATCGACTCCTCAGAAGGGCTGTGTCCTCCGATTCATCCTCGGCAGGAAGCATATCAGCTTTTAGATCCTCGACCTCCCTGGCAAGGCGCCCGTTGTCGAGTTCCAGTCGTTCACGATCCGCACGAAGAAGGTCCCGCTCCTCGGCCAGTTTCCCCAAACTCTCTCTCTCCAGAGTCAGCGCCTCCGTCTCCGCCATCAGCAGCTCAGCTTGCTCACGGAACATCTCCTCAGAGCGCTCCAGGGCAGCTTTCAGCTTTCTCGAAGTCGAGGTGAGGGCAACTTTCTCCTGCTCCAACTCCTTGACGTGGTCAGCATCCTCCCCCTCCTCGGCCAGCACAACGGCCATTTCGACCATCTTTACCAACCCGACCATGTTGTCGGCCAGGTGTCTTCTTCGGCTTTCCTTGTTCATCCGGAAGATGGTTTCAGCTTCGTCGGGATTCACAGATAAAGGAAACCCCTCGAAGAAACCCTCCTCCTTAAAGCAAGGGGGCAACCCGAAGGACCTCACAGCACTGGAGTCCTCGCCGACTTCCGGCTGACTTTCCACCCTATTCCTTTTTCTCTATATCAGATCGGTGTGTAGCTCGACCTCTTAAACATCCGGAGTCCCTCTTGAAGCAGCCCCCGAGCTAGGCGGCGAATCCACCCTCGTCGCCTGAGATATGCTCCGGCTATGTGGCGGGCCCATTCTCGTCGCCTGAGGAGGTTTCACCACCCTTTTAGTCACCTTCCTGTCACAAGACAGCTTCAAGAGCCTCTCCCTTCGTCCAGCCATCGAACCTGCACGAAAAACCCGGGTTAGTGCCGAGCAAATGAGCAAACAAATGATAAGAAATTCAAACAATAAATGACCTAGCAAACGCGCAGCCTGTCCGAAGGACTGGCACTCCAAGAGTGCCTTCGTGTCGATCGGTCGAGCCTCGAAGGTCGGATAACCTTCATCGTCCAGAATATCCTCCCCCTCCCTCGTGGCCCATCTGGCGGGGTGGAAGCTATCAACATATCGACAAAGAGTGTCGTAAGCCTTCTCGTCCTCGGAGCTCATATCGCCCACGGACGTATGGTAATATCCGGTACCGTGCTCGTAATGTCTCGAGATCCAATGCACGGGAAACTTGGCCGTGCGCCCTAACACCAGACGTCCTTCGCCGTCCAAAAGGGCCTCCCCGTCGTCGTCGATTATGACCGCTTCGTCCTCGTACATGGACTCTAAACCTGCTATGGTTACCGGCCTCACAACATACCATTTGTCTTTAAAACCCCGCACGGAGTCCATGTACATCCTGAAAAGTCTCTTCGACTGTTTCAGGGAAACCCAGCTATGCTTTCCACCCCAAGATTGGCGCTGTAGGTGGAAGACCCTGAAGAAGAGGGGTATGGTCACCCCAATCCTCAAAAAACGGCAAGTTAACTCAAACGCCCGGATAAACGCGAGCGAGTTCGGATGAAGCTGCGACGGGGCCAACCCCAGATGGCTAAAGACCCCGACCTGGAAATCGTTGAAAGGCAGTTGTAACCCAAGGTCTTTAAAAGCAATTTCGTACATAGGGAAACTGTACTCGGGGAAACCCTCGAGTACCCCACGAGGAGCCGCATCTCTTGCCCGAGTACGGGGCCCCGAAACGGAAGCAACCTAAGATCAAGTCATGGCTCATAACTCAAGGAACCACGACTTGGGGGGCTCCTGTTCTGGACTGGGCCGGGCTAGCCCAAGAGCAACAATAAAGGCACAATCCAAACGAACCTGCTAGGAGTCACGCCGACCTAAGGACCATGGCTTTCCCGACATACGTCACTGGGTGGCAACCCCGTCCTCGCGCTGCCCAGCTCGACCTCAGCTCGAGTGCTCCTTCGACAGCGGACACGGTTCACTACACTCTCAACGGGACTCCGAAAAGACCGCGTCCCTGTCCGCCCGCATTTCACGCAGAACATCCAGGAAGGGGACCACGTGTGGGTCCCCACTACGCACGTAGAACCTGGCAGTTCCTCCATTGGGCCAAACCTGCCCGACCCAGTGAAGGAACCTTGGCCCAGCGCTGGGGGCTATAAATACCCTTTGTTTCCATGGGGTCAGGTATTCATTCTATCACCTATACTCACACTTCGCCTGCTCCTACTCTTACTTCAGCATCGGAGTGCCTTGCAGGTATCCCCCCCCATCTCGTTCAAAACTTCAGCTCGGAGCCAGCCGTGATGGTCCAAGTCTGATCAGGTTAGATCAGCTACCAAATGAAAGTTGTTGTTATTGTAAACATTGAGCAACGTTTCAGATTTGTAAATGTGTGACAGAAGTTATAGCGCATCTTGATGGGTATAAGCACACGCGACGATGACATGAGAGCAAGGCATACGAAAGGCTTGAAATTTGCCACAATCGCACCAACAAGAAGGTAGTACAACCCTATATTCTTGTCTTGGCAGGCCCTCGTTGTGGTCGATTGTCTCTTTCGCAATGAAGTTGTGGTTGTGTCGGTCAAACCGTATAACCATATGGGTGTCAGCTTTGGAAATTTCTGCCTTAATGTACTTCATGCAGCTTTCACTCCATAGGTGTCCAGATTGCAACACTGCATTCCATATTTCACCTCTTTTGGCAAACAACGAAGCCATCCTAAATAATGTAGATTTTGCCAAAGCAGTGACCGGGAGGTTTCATATGCCTTTGAATACCCCATTAATCGATTCAATTATATTTGTTGTCATGTGCCCCCATCTTTGACCATTGTCGTATGACCTAGTCCATTTTTCTACCGGAATATTGTCGATCCACCTACCGACTTTCGGATTTGACAAACGGATCTCGTTGCGGTAATATTTGAATGTGGGTTGTGTCAATGCATATCCCGCATTCATGACCGCTTCCCTTAGTGTTTTGTCCTTGATCTCCCTTGTGAAATTTTGGACGATATGTATGACGCAATAGTCATGCGTAGAAGGAGGGTCATGCCAACCATTTGCAGGATTATTGTATGCACTTTCAATGGATGCATGTCTATCCGAGATCAAACAAAGATCTTGTTGAGGAGCCACATGTGTTTGCAGGTTTTTCGGAAAAAAGCTCCAAGCACCACCGGTCTCCCCCTCGACTAGGGCAAAGGCAATTGGGAAAATGTTGTTGTTGCCATCTTGTGTAACTCCCATCAGTAGCATGCCTTGGTATTTCCCATACAACCAAGTCCCATCAATTTGTATAATTGTTTTGCATGATGCAAGGTTGAAATTCCCAAAACACTCGACTGAATAATCTGTTTCCATTTAGTTGACTACCATCTTGGGCGTATGCTGGCACTGTTTCCAGAATGTAAACAGTACCCGAAGAATAAGACTTAAGTGCATTCAGGTAGAGAGGAAGTTCTTGGTATGACCCCTCCCAGTTTCCGTACACCTTTTCAATCGCCTTGGTCTTTGCTAACCATGCCTTACAGTAAGACGGAGTATAGTAAAAAATCATAGTGATGTGGGAGATGATGGTTTTCACCTTCAAAGATGGATCGTTGCTGACAAGTGGTAGGATTTATTGACAAATGAGATTGTAATTAAGTTTTCGATGGTCCTGTGATTGGGTAGAACTGACACAAGTGTGGGTAGACATGGAATCTATGACCCAGCAATCACCTCTTAATCTATATGATGTAATGAGCTTGAACATACAATCAGGGTGGACACACTTGATCTTGTACTTTTCTGGGTTTACACGGTCCACCTTAAAATCGACCGAGTTGAGCATGTGGAATTTTTTGATGGCTCTGATACATTCTTCTCTGTTACGAAACTTGTCCTTCTCTTTTAAGTTTTCATCCGACTGCATATACGGATTGAAAAATAAATCAGAAGACGGTTAATCTCCCCCTATGTTGAAGTTTTTCATGTGCGGAGGTGGTGTGTAGATCTCGTTTACAGGAATACTAGGTATCCCATCGTCTTCGGAATCATCATTCACCATTTCGTCAAACTCTAACTCGTCATCTTATTCTTCTTCATCAATTGCATCTACCTCTGCTTGTTCGATCTCCAAAGGATAAACCACTTGTGTCACCTGAGGCTCTCACAGCATAATGTACAACTCAATAGAATCCTACCCAGAATACACATGACTGGAAAACGTATTCTGAAGATCCTCGTCATCTTGAACCTCAACCTTATAAAATATTATTTGGTTGTTACAAAAAAAAATGGATTCTGATAAAATATTTGTCTCACCGGGCCTCGTCCAAGTTTGGCCTCTAATCGTTTTTTGAAGTACGAGAAATTGGCTTTCCCATTTAAAAGAAACCAGATGTTGTCTGTGTCTCTAAACAAAAACCCAGAGGTGGGACAAATGTATGTCTCACCGTTGAAATGTGCACTGATGACATATTGGGGTGCAGAGGCCATTGCGTATGGTTGTTTGAAGGTTTGAAGATTGAAAGGTTTGAAGTTTATGAGTTATTCGAAGGTTTGTAGGTTTGATTGTTTGAAGGTTTGAAGTTTTGATTATTTGAAGGTTGGAAGGTTGGAAGGTTTGACAGATTAAGTGAATCAATGTTTTGATAAATGTAAGACTAAATTGGTCATACTTAATTTGAATTAACTAAGGCTGTAACCTCTAAGGCTCCTCCCTAGCCTGCGCCTACTCTGCACCTACACTGTAACCTGTAAGTCTCCTCCCATCACCTCCAATAGTGTTACATGCATTCAGGCATGGCTTCTCCAAGGCTGTCACCTAGCCTGCGCCTACTGTGCAACCCATGCCACCTCTTATTCGCCAATGGGGATGGTGACACCTTTCATTTTTCTACTCTTTTGCCAAGTCCAATGGCGCCTCCCTTAATGTCCAATCGTGTTACATGCATGCAGAGATGCCTTCTCCAAGGCTGCCACCTAGCCCGCGCCTACTCTGCACCTACACAATAACCTGTAAGTCTTCTCTCATCACCTCCAATAGTGTTACATGCATTCAGGCATGGCTTCTCCAAGCCTGTCACCTAGCCTGCGCCTACTCTGCAACCCATGCCACCTCTTATTCTCCAATGGGGATGGCGACACCTTTCATTTTTGTACTCTTTCTCCAAGCCCAATGGCGCCTCCCTTAATGTCCAATCGTGTTACATGCATGCAGAGATGCCTTCTCCAAGGCTGCCACCTAGCCTGCGCCTACTCTACACCTACACTGTAACCTGTAAGTCTCCTCCCATCACCTCCAATAATTTTACATGCATTCAGGAATGGCTTCTCCAAGGCTGTCACCTAGCCTGCGCCTACTCTGCAACCCATGCCACTTCTTATTCGCCAATGGGGATGGCAACACCTTTCATTTTTGTACTCTTTTTCCAAGTCCAATGGCGCCTCCCTTAATGTCCAATCGTGTTACATGCATGTAAAGATGCCTTCTCCAAGGCTGCCATCTAGCCTGCGCCTACTCTGCACCTACACTGTAACCTGTAATTCTCCTTCTATCACCTCCAATAATGTTACATGCATTCAGGAATGGCTTCTCCAAGGCTGTCACCTAGCCTGCACCTACTCTATAACCCATGCCACCTCTTATTCGCCAATGGGGATGGCGACACCTTTCATTTTTGTACTCTTTCTCCAAGTCCAATGACGCCTCCCTTAATGTCCAATCGTGTTACATGCATGCAGAGATGTCTTCTCCAAGGATGCCACCTAGCCTGCGCCTACACTGCAAGAGTGACACTTATCATGCATGCATGCACCAGCTACCACCTCACTTACTCTATGAAATTTTTTTGCCTATAAATTCAGAGCATAACATACTTCTCTCGCACCTACAATCATCTCACTCTATGATACAAAGTCTTTCATAATCTCTTACAATTTCTAAGTCTTTCATAATCTCAGGCATTTTCAACAATGACTCTTCTCACAATGGGCGATTCTCACAGAGGTACAAGGGACAACATTGCCGCATTTGTAAGTTCCTATTTTAGTTATACATTTTTTATACTTCAGGTAATGCTTTGTTCATCTTACTTAATCTTACACCTTTTACATTATTACCTCAGGATACCAAAAGATTCAGAATCCGGTCTCACAACTACCTGGCTCCCGACCCATTTATCGTACCATATCTAGAATACGCAGGTTTCAGACATGTTATAAAGATCTCCAACTGCACAATTTATTCAAAGTTCATACTTGCAATGTTGGAAAGGTAGAGACCAGAGACCCATACATTTCACCTACCAATAGGTGAATGTACCGTCACGCTAGAGGATGTGTACATGTTACTGGGTCTCTCTGTTGATGGTAAGACCGTTAACGGGTCGGTTCAACAACCCAATTCTCTGTGTGAAGAATTGTTGGGCAGGGATATGGTTGAAGGTAGTGGTGCGAGAGGTCAGGGTATACTACTAACTGAGCTTAAAAATTATTATGCAACTTTGGAATTAAACGAAAATTCCTCCGAGCAAGACAGGGTGATAAAAGCTAGAACTTATCTAATGATACTATTTGGAACCTTTTTATTTCCCAAAAGTACGGGAAATAGTGTAAATTTTATGTATTTAAATTTACTTAGAGATTTCGCACAAACTAGAAAGTATAGTTGGGGTTATATTTTTTAGCCCACCTATACAGTTCATTGTGCAAAAATGCAATCAAGGAAAAATGTACATTTTATGGCTGCGCTTTGAAGCACATTCTCTTATACATGTAGAATAATTAACAAATATGGAGGATCAAGACAAAGTCAAGGAAGATACATTAAGACAAACTTATCATCAATCCCAAGTACCTTGAATAATCAAAGGACCATTTAAAGGTAGATTCGAAATGATGAAAGTTCATCAAATATCCAACAAGCTTAGATAAACTAAAAAAGCTCAAATGCTTTCCAAATTGATCTAATAAAAATAAAATAGATAAAGAAGAATAAGATGAAGTCTATAATAAAAATAGTAAAAATGTCATAACTTTCTCATTTTTTTTCATGAAATTAAGCAAATGAATAATGAAAATTCATCTACTCAATTTGACGAACAAATATCAATACTCAAAATAAGTAAATAAAAAAACAAAAAATTACAGAGAAAAAAACAAAAAATTAAACAACAATAAATCACTTTTGCTTTTGGAGGTTCAAGAACACTTTTCTACTCTTGATTTTGAAACAATGGAGTTTCCTTATAAAATGGTAATAATTATGGTACTAAATAAATAAAGCAAGAGTAAAATGCAATAGAATTTAATAAAGAACAAGCATAAAAGCATACTTATTAATAAAAGGGAGAAATAACTTGAAAGAAAATGAAGAGAAAAAAGAGGAGATTTTTGGCTTAGTTTTATTGAACTATTGGTGGTCCAAAATGAGAGAAGAGAAATCTTATTTATAGTGTGAATGATGAGAAAATTTGAATGAAAAGTGTGGGAAGATTTAATTTTGAAATTTGAAAAAAAAAATTGTGTAAACAATGAATGACATGAGAAATATGGTATAAGTTTGTAATGAAATTTGAAATTGGAAGGGAATTAGGTGGAAATCCATGTGATGTTGCATGAACAAATATGGGTTTTGATAAAAAAGAATGAAGGGTGAGGATTGAATGAGAGGAAAAGTGAAATTTGTAACTTTGTGGTCCCAAAATTGGTTTTTTTTTCCTTTCATATTTTGGATAAAACAATAACATAAATAATACTAATAGTAAATATATAGAAAAAAATTTAGTATAATGATACAAACTAAAAGAATAAAATAAAATCAACAAGAAAATATTTTAATTTGAATTTTTCTGGATAAAAAACGGGACCGAAAATAACAAAAAAAATAAAAACGAACACCTAAGTAATCGTAAAAAAAGAAAATGAACATATTAAGATAAACTTCCTCAAAATCCCTTACCCAATGCTTAATTATGAAAATTTTCAGGCTAGTGGTCTCCCACTAAAATCTTCAGGAAAAAGGAAGGGTGATAACAAAGATCTGGTGACTGTTGAAGACGAAGAAGACAACAATGAAGATATTCCTCCTACTCCTTTCAAAACCAAGAAGAAAAAGAAGAAGACCAAAAAATTTGCTGACAGTCCTGTAGCAGTGAAAATCGAAGATCAAGCTATAAATTAACTTGACTTGCAAATAACCAAGAGTCTCCGCCGTGCTTTATTATTTCCAAGGGGAAATGGAAAATAGCAAAATAAAACTCTTAAATATGCAATGTAAAGTAATACTTAAATGTAATGAAAATACAATGTATTTTTTGAAAGAGGTTGAAGGTTCGGGGGTTGGTTATACAAAGGGAAGGTATTAGCACTCAATGCATCTGCGGTACTCCGCATGAACCTTTTAAAATATCTTTTTTTTTTTGGTTAAAATTGCTTATTTGGTTAAAATGGGTGTGAATGATATTTTGAAGATACGACGATCTAATATCGAGATTTTGGCTTAAAACGGGTGTTTACAAAATAGATGGTGTAGGTGAGAAAAGAAGTATTTTTTACAAATTTTGCACCCGCCGCGGTTGTGAACCTTTAGTGCCTACGTACCACCATTCGTGCAATAGGGGATCAGGGCACTCGTAGTTCTTCTATTTTTTTTTGAAAGATTATGTGCTGGTTAATTTTAAGAAAACAAGACATCATCGTCATATCCGAGTGAAAAACATACTTACTCCCCACGATTATGAGAAATGAGAATTTGCGTCATCTCAAAGTGGAGGATATGGCTTGGATTTAAAATCAACAGAGCCTCACTCAACACCTAAGTGGAAAATATCTCACTTCACTATATATCATAGAATTATAGTAGTTTGCATCACTACCAAAGATTAACAAGAGTCTAGTCTTTTGAGAAGAAGTTTTAAAATAAAACGCCAAAGCGACAAAATAGTTTGAATAAGGTTAATAACTTTTAGTCTTATAAAAAGATGTAAAATTATTATTAAATTAATTAAAGTTTAATTAAGAAAAATGGTTTTGAAAATGCATGGATCGAAGTCCGAGTTTATTGTGAAAGCAGTTCAATTTAGAAAACAAGAAGAGTTTCGAAAAGAAAGTTTTAAAGAAGATATGAGGAGGTTGAGAAACTATACTATGTATATACAGTAAAAGCTAAGGTAAGAGACAGTCTAACCAATAAGAAGTCCACGCTTGACACAGAGAAGTCAATATAGAATTCCCATCCTTTGGATTGAAAACTAAACAAACATAATAAAACCAAACCATAGGTGAAATAAACTTCAGATGAACTTGTGCCTCAGATAAAAAATAAGAATCAAAAAAAGTCTTCAAAAAATTTGACAGAGTAACGACTGTATATAGAGGAATTCCCAATCACATATAAAGCATAAAAATCAGAATAACCTGCACACAGAGAAATTCAAACCAATACCTTGGAGTAAACTCCAAGGATTTCAGACAACATAACAACAGAGTAACAAGGTATCCAAGTATCAAAATCCAAGATAAGTCTCAAGTATTTATTCAAGTTTGATTATTAAACACAAAGTAATGGTCCAAGTAGACAAAGGAAAAAGATGCATAAACATAAACATACATCCAAGTGGACAAAGAGAAAAGTGCGGAATCATAAACATGTGTCCAAGTGGATAAAGAGAAAAATGTGTAATCATAAACATGTATATGAAACATAAATGCTAAAAGTAAATAAAATAAAGTAAATGCGGTAAATAAAGTGCGGAAATTAAAGTTACGAAAATATAAATGATATTAAAGTAAGTTAGTACAATATAAAGTTAATGTTAATGATTAATAATCCGATTTAGGACAAATGTGACTTCATGTAGAGAATAGAATATATGGATCCCTACATGTTATAGAAATGACACTTTGAAGCTCATTCTCTTTTACAGGTAGAACAATTAACAAATATGGAGGATCAAGACAAAGTCAAGGAAGATACATTATGACAAACTTATCATCAATCCCAAGTACCTTGAATAATCAAATGACCATTTAAAGGTAGATTCAAAATGATGAAAGTTCATCAAATATCCAACAAGCTTAGATAAACTAAAAAAGCTCAAATGCTTTTTAAATTGATCCAAATAAAAATAAAATAGATAAAGAAGAATAAGATGAAGTCTATAATAAAAATAATAAAAATGTCATAACTTTCTCATTTTTTTCATGAAATTAAGCAAATGAATAATGAAAATTCATCTATTCAATCTCACGAACAAATATCCATACTCAAAATAAGTAAATAAAAAAAGTAAAAAATTACAGAAAAAATAAATAATTAAACAACAATAAATCACTTTTGCTTTTGGAGGTTCAAGAACACTTTTCTACTCTTGATTTTGAATCAACGGAGTTTCTTTGTAAAATGGTAATAATTATGGTACTAAATAAATAAAGCAAGAGTAAAATGTAATAGAATTAAATAAAGAACAAGCATAAAAGCATATCTATTAATAAAATGGAGAAATAACTTGAAAGAAAATAAAGATAAAAAAGAAGAGATTTTTGGCTTAGTTTTATTGAACTATTGGTGGTCCAAAATAAGAGAAGAGAAATCTTATTTATAGTGTGAATGATGAGAAAATTTGAATGAAAAGTGTGGGAAGATTTAATTTTGAAATTTGAAATTTTTTTTTTTTGTGTAAAGAATGAATGACATGAGAAATATGGTATAAGTGTGTAATGAAATTTGAAATTGGAAGGGAATTATGTGGCAATCCATGTGATGTTGCAAGAACAAATATGGATTTTGATAAAAAAAAGAATAAAGGGTGAGGATTGAATGAGATGAAAAGTGAAATTTGTAACTTTGTGGTCTCAAATTTTTTTTTTTTTTTTCATATTTTGGATAAAACAATAACATAAATAATACTAATAGTAAATATATATAAAAAAATTTTAGTATAATGATACAAACTAAAAGAATAAAATAAAATCAACAAGAAAATATTTTAATTTGAATTTTTCTGGATAAAAAACGGGACCGAAAATAACAAAAAAAATAAAAATGAACACCTAAGTAATCGTAAAAAAAGAAAATGAACATATTAAGATAAACTACACACAACAAAGATTAATAAAAAAGATTACAATTGATCAAAATTGAAAGTAATAATAATCGATTAAATAAGCACTGACAGTTAAAATGCGACTGCAAACTGCACCGAAAAAATAAAGCGAGCACACCAACATGATTTACGTAAAATGTAGATTCATAAAAAGTTAGTTAAAGATCAAAACTCGAAATATTTTTCCTACTAATTTCCGCATAATGTCTTATAAAAACAACATTTTAAAGTTCTTACTACATAACAAGAGAGTTATTACCCTACTGTTTTCTCTACTTAAACAATAAACCAACAAACATGCAACATCATAAATTTACCGAAACAACCATACTGCACTACTCTCTATAAACTAACAATCCTAACACATCACATAAATCATGCTTAAAAGTTGTTGTGATCCTTCAAATATAAAAATCATCGCTTGCTAGATTTGGCATTGTCCAACACTATTTTCCCATGTGGATGGTTTTGAAGCTCGATGTGATAGGATCGAATGGTAAAAGAAAGTTTTCTACGTAGATAGCCCTGCAATAAACAAAACAAAGAAATAATGATTAAAGAAAATATGAATAATTTTTTAACACAAATAATATGCGAATCAAAACGTTAATAAAAACTTGGAATGTTATAATACAATAAAAGTGGAATCCTTTAAAAAAAACAGATTACCTTAGTGCATTTTAGTGCTCTTTGTGCAACATAATTCCCATAAGGATCTTGAATAACATTCAAGAAATCAGTGCTTCTTATTAGCTCTTCTACTATAGCATTAACATCATCTTGATTAGAACATCTCATTAAATCTTCCACCACATTGCTAGCATGCTTGTTCATAGAGAGTCTAACAAATTTTCCACAAAGTTCTGCTATCATCCGTTCATTTACTAACGAAAACTTCATTTTAATTACAAATTGCACCACATAGTTTCTTCAAACATACAAAAAAAATATATAACATTTATCAAAAATACTAAATTTAAAATAAACATTCAAACTCTACTAAATAATATATATCATGTCATACTCAAAAAGGAAAATACGAATTCAAGAGTGTGGATTCAAACCCGTAACAATCTTCTGCTAGCAACATAGCATTTGAGATTATTGATGTTATCAAGCCCATGGCTAGTATCACACTATCTTTAAGACAAGTTTGAAGAACTGAACATCCAATCTTGTGTGTTGCAATTTCAACACAATATTTTGCTAATTCATCCAAGATCACCTGTAAAAGTTATATAATTTGAGAGACATTAATATATGATGATAAAATGTAATGTCTAATATGAATTTTCATTCTCTATTTACAATAGAACCTTTTTGAGTGTGGGTGGAAAAACCTTCACACATTGCACAATGACATAACCACCATTAATATTTTTCATCAATTCATCAATGATAGGCTTCATCGTATACAATACCGCATATTTTGTGACTGGACATTTCATATTCTCTAGCATTATTTGCATAACTCGAGTTCTGCGCAAAAAAAAAAAGAATTACACAATTATCAACAGACATATAAAAAAAAGAATTACACAATTATCAACAGATATATATTTTTTTTCCAGAAGTATCAGTGCTACATTAATCAATTTTTAAAATTACGTACCCATGATTGTTCTTGCAGACGTCTATTAACTTGTGAGTATCACAGATAATCAAGTAAACAATAGAATCTATTTGGATATTAGTGATGCCTTTCTTTGCTTCAAAAATCTTTTGAATCAAATAGTTGCCAAACTGATGTTTCATGAGCTGGTGTAAATAATCCTTTATCTCAGAGAGGATCATAGCAACATATGTTGGATCACCCTCTTCGATCACTTCTTGTAAATATTGACAGTCGAGACAATCCATCGCCATTGAAACCACGCATCCTCGCCAAGGCGGAGTGAGTACTCTCATAGAAGCCATCTCAATCACGCTATAACCTTCATAAGGTAGTGATCCATAATCATTATTCCATATATTACTACCACTAGTAAAAAATCCTGTACTTATTGGATTAATCTCTTCCATCGAAGGAGCAATAATAATTTTTAAAGATTTGATGCACTTAATTAATCACTTGCACTACCACTGTTTCTTTTGTTATATATATATATATCAAATTTGCAGCGGTTATTAGAATTTGAGAAAAAGAAGGTGAAACCAATTTGTTACTCTTTTGTTTGAGGAAAAAGATAGAATATAATTTTATAACCAAAATAAAGATACGCTATATCAAATTAACTATGATAATTATTCCCAAAAATATTGAATCTGATATGTTTTTTCTCATATAGATTTGAATTTAAACTAACAGATATATCTTCCTAAAAAAACTAACAAAACCCCCTATTTATACTCCATGAAAAACTGAATGAAAAGATAATTGATTTATCTAATCTTAATTAGCTTTTGAGTTATATTCTGAATAAATCAAATTTTTTGAATAATAATATTTATTAGATTTAGATAGGTATGAGATGCAAGTTTTATAAGTTACATCGAACTATGGATGGTTAATAAATTTTACAAAATTACATTATTAGAAAGTTTATGAAGGTAATTAGAAATTTAAAAAAAAAACATGACATTCATCTTTAAACTAAATAGACACGAAAGTGGTTTTAATTCGGTTTAATTTTAACTTTTGTGTCTTATTTTACTTAATTCAAAATTTATTATTTATTTAAAACTTAAACAGTTATGTTCTCCTCTTATTATTTTATAATAATTCTTTTTTTAATTTATATGTTTTATTATAAATTTCCACAAAACTTTTTTATATTATAATATGTTACGCTTTATAAATGACATATAGATTAAAAATAAACATATTATTAATTTAAATATAAAATGTAAAAAGATTAAAACTAAATTTAAATTACGTGGATATATACCTTTGAAAAAAAGTGGATATTTCTTACAAATAATTAAAATAGAATTATTAAAATTATAATTAAATTAATCAATTACTATAAAGTAATGTTATATAATAAGAATGATTTAGATAAAAAAGACAATAATTTTAAAGGATAATGTTAAATTCATATTAAATTTAATTTTTATTTTAATAGAAATCATGGATAATAGAGTAACGATATTAATGAATGGTTGAAATTTAATTTATGTCTTTTTTGCTTTTATATTTTCTTACTGATAGCATTTTTTATTATTATAATTAATTAATTATTAAATTTATTTATTTTTATTATATTATATTATAAATTATTTTTTTATTGAATTTTATTTTATAGTGATTTTTTAATTAAAAGTCAGAATTAAAATATAAAATTATAACTCTATATTTTGTTCATTTTTCAAACGATAAATGGTAGATATGTTTCATTCTATAATCAAACATTCAAATGATATTTATATAGTAACGTTATAAAACATTTTTTCACATATATTTGATTAAATAATGATAAAAAAAACTTCTTAAAATATTTTTATAATAAAATATAGTCTAAAGTGGCCAAAGTGTTAATTAAAAAAAATCAACCATTCATTTTAATAAAGAATTAATATTTAATTTTTTTTTTTGAATAACCAAGTATTAAAAAAAATTCGCAAATAACCACATTTCGGAAAAAAATTACACAAATAACCATGTTTCAGATTGCTCTCCAAAGGAGGAGCCATCTCACTTGGCGCCTCCACCAAGATTTTTACCCTAGGCGCCATCTCACTTGGCGCCTCCTCTCTCTTTTAGCCAAGTGAGATGGCGCGTGCACTTTAAAAGTGAGAGGAGGCGCCATCTCACTTGGCTCCTAGGGCAAAATGTTGTTTTTATAAATAATTCGTCCGTTTCTCCGTCATTTCTCACACTTTCTCGCACTGTTTTCTTTTTTTTTTACTCTGTTATTTGCGTCATGACATCGCCCATGATTTTTACCATTGATGGTTACGTTATCTTCTCCGCCACGAAACCTGCGATGAAAATGAAATTCTGGCACATTCACTCCATGGAGCGTCTGAAGCGGGAGTTGATGCGATGGCTTGATGGAGACATCGTGGAGGGGGGAAAAATTCGAAGGATCCAGCGAAGACGAACAACAACCTCACATGTGACAGGAAGACCTAATGTATGGTTGGAGGAAGTCAAAACAGACAGCGACGTTATGTTGATGATGTATGAGTCAGATGAAATTGTTTTAACAGTTGTAATTTCGTAGACGGAATATCATGTTTTTTTTCTTGTACGCGCAATGTTTATTGTAGAAAATAATTTTAACGAAAAACCCTAATGTTTACAACATAATTAAGGAAAGATTTTATGTAATACAATTTTTATGTGGTCGAGGCAGACGCCCGATTCAGACAATTTTTGCAATTGCGTCCGACCTGACGGCATAAACCACACTTTCTTTCCAGCTTGTCAAGGGAGTCCATTTCGGTTGTGATGCGCTTACTTTTGGGATGACCCTTCTTGTTCCTTCGCATTTGGTCATTGTGCCACACTATTTCGCCGTCGTATGCAGGCCAATAATCTGGTTTTGCTACCAAAGGAAAGCTGTTGTTGCAAACGTTGAGCAACGTTTCATATTTGTAAATGTGTGACAGAAGTTGTAGCGCGTCTTAATGGGTATAAGCACACGCGGCAATGACATAAGAGCAAGGTATACGAAAGGCTTGAAACTTGCCACAATCGCACCAACGAGAAGGTAGTACAACCCTATATTCTTGTCTTGGCAGGCCCACATTGTGGTCGATTGTCTCTTTCACAATGAAGTTGTGGCTGTGTCGGTCAAACCGTATAACCATATGGGTGTTGACTTTGGCACTTTCTGCCTTAATGTACTTCATGCAGCTTTCACTCCATAGTTGTCCAGATTGAAACACCGCATTCCACATTTCACCTCTTTTGGCAAACAACGAAGCCATCCTAAAATACATAGATTTTACCAAAGCAGTGACCGAGAGGTTTTGTATGCCTTTGAATACCCCATTCATCGATTCAATTAGATTTGTTGTCATGAGCCCGCATTTTTGGCCATTGTCGTATGACCTAGTCCATTTTTCTACCAGAATATTGTCGATCCACCTACCGGCTTCCGGATTTGACAAACGGATCTCGTTGCGGTAATATTTGAATGTGGGTTGTGTCAATGCATATCCCGCATTCATAACCACTTTCCTTAGTGTTTTGTCCTTGATCTCCCTTGTGAAATTTTGGACGATATGTCTAACGCAATAGACATGCGTAGAAGGAGGGTCATGCCAACCGTTTGCAAGATTATTGTATACACCTTCAATGGATGCATGTCTATCCGAGATCAAACAAATATCTGGTTGAGGAGCCACATGTGTTCGCAGGTTTTTCGGAAAAAAGCTCCAAGCACCACCGGTCTCCCCCTCGACTAGGGCAAAGGCAATTGGGAAAATGTTGTTGTTGCCATCTTGTGTAACTGCCATCAGTAGCGTGCCTTTGTATTTCCCATACAACCAAGTCCCATCAATTTGTATAATTGGTTTATGTGATCGGTGGGAATGAGAACTGACTGTTTTGGAATGCTGGTTCGCGTTTGCGTTTGTTTTGCAAAGTGTCACGGTAAGCAAGAGTCGCCACCGTCTTTTATTTTATCCAACAAGGAAAGGACAAAAGTACAGAAAAATTCCTTTTCGAGATGTTTCTCGGGTTTGGGAGGTAGATTATAGAAAGGGAAGGTGTTAGCACCCTTTCTATCCGTGGTTATCCACGGGCTCTTAGGTATTTGCTCACTATGTTTTCAAAAGTTTGCTTTTCTTTGTGTTTGTGGGTTTGGAAAAGAGTTTTGTTTTTGAAGAGAGTGTAAGTGCGAAAAGTTTTGTTTTGTTTTTAAAAGGAGCAAGTGCTTAAGAATATATACCTACTCAAAAAGGGATTAAACTGTGCAAATGTCCTTTAGACAGTGCTATCCCACTATTGAGGAGTAGGTAGCACCTTCGTTGGAGTTTTCGGGTCAATTCGATTTAAGGGACGTGTGGTCACTAAAGCAATGTTAGGACGCCTTAGCGGTAACCCTAATGTCTTAGATCATTTTTATCGAGGCAACCGTTTCGAGGAAACTTTGATCTTTGGACAGAAGGGCGACCTCTAAGACTTCCTATACTCAATGACCACGTTCGAGGCAACCAAGTGAGGTGTACCCTAGGAGTGGCATGTGCAAGTGTGTCAATTTTCAGTTATATTATCTTTGCATGTCATGGTGAGCTACTGTTGATTTTAAGTTAAGAGTTAATCTTGTCATGCATAGCCTAGTTAGCATACATCTAAACAGTTAATATATTTACAGGAATTTAAAGTGCGGGAATTGTAAATCCTACACTATTACAAGGCTTCGGGGATGGGGATTATTTACATGTCCAAAAATTGGGGGAATAAAAGCAGTAAAGCGTAAAAGTCTTAGTTAAGCTATTACAAACCAGTAGGCAGTTACAATATATGGATCAAAAATAATATGCGCGCGAGAAAAATTGAATCGGAGTGTCCTTGGGTTTGGACCCTTTTTTCATTAAATAAACATATTTTTGGTCTTTTTTGAATTAAGGATTAAGTCTAACTAATAATTAATTAATTAATTAAAAAGAAAATATTTTTGAGTTTTATTTTAATTAAGGAAATAAAATGAGAAATATTAAAAAAAAAAAAAAACCTAATTCTAAGTCAGTTTTAATTTATTGCAAAATATATTAAGATTAAACTTAATTAAAAACTAAGTTAATTTGCTGCAATTTATTTACAAAAAAAAATAAAATAACGAAATTAGAAAAAATATTATTTTTTGGGGTTTTCTGATTTTTATGAAAAGTTAATTAGTTAATAATAACAAAATAGAAAAATAGAAAATAGAAAGTAGTGAAAAGAAAGAAAAAAAGAATAAAATAAAATAAACAAACTCGGGGGGGGGGGGGGGTGCTGGGCCTGAATTTGGTGTTTTGGGAATTGACAGGTAAAGCTTCGATTGCAGGGAGAAGGGGGGGCTTCGATTCAGAGGAAAAAGGATGCCAGTCGATTCTATGAAGGGTGTTGCTGGAAAGGCCTGAAGGGTCACCTGTGGAGGCACTACATCTGCAAAAATACGTTAGCAAAATAAAACGCATGACCTGGGTGTCGAAACCCAGGTCCTTCGATCCTGCGCGCGCTGGGTCTTTTCAGGCTATATCTGTAGCAAGTGTTAGCAACAAAAATATGACCTGGTGCCAAACCCAAGCCCTTTGATTCTGTCTAGAATGACAATCGAATGAAACAACAAATATGAATATGTTATGTAAACACAAGATTTGACATTTTACCCTCTCTTACCAGTAATTGGAACCTTCGATTTGGCACTTTCTGGATGTGAGTACCTTCGATCTGGGATTTCTGGGCGTGGAGATGTTTGCTGAATGGCTGCTTTGGCTTGGATCACTTCTGAAAATGCTGATGACCTTTGGCAGCGTATCTCCAAGTCCTCCCTGTTTCTCCTTTTTCTGTTATGTGTTTTTTCTCCGTCTGTTTTTTCTGTGTTTTTTTCGTGTGTTTGGATATGTATGCTGGCCCTTGTATTTATAGGAGTGTGGGGGTCTAGTAATGGCAAGAGACAACCCATTAAACAGGCCTTTAAAGCCATGAGACAAGAATCAGACACATTAAAAGTTTTCCTTTTTTGAAATATGCATGTCTCTTATGAATCTTGAATGAACCTGAACACTTTTGAATTTCGAATGCATTCAGGCCCTGCTCTTCGATTGACCCTGATTTGAAAAGAATCCCTCTGGTCGAATCAGCTCCTTAGGAACAGAAAAGGCAAGAATCTGGCCTTTAACTCAGGAATTAAATCCATAATCAACATTTAATTATTTCTATATTTGCAAGGGAAACACGCCATTTTCTCATGTTCAGTGTACCTGGACATGTTTTTTGAGTGCCCTCTTGATGGCTTTGTTAACAGGCCAGTCGAAAGGCTTTGTTAACAGGCCAATGGAAAGGTGTTGTTCATGCTAATCGAAGGACATGGTTAATATGCTTGTCGAAGCTGCCTTGACACAATGCTAAATCTAAGG
The DNA here is from genome assembly GCA_948472305.1 of Vicia faba. Taxonomy (NCBI): domain Eukaryota; kingdom Viridiplantae; phylum Streptophyta; class Magnoliopsida; order Fabales; family Fabaceae; genus Vicia; species Vicia faba. The sequence goes on from OX451738.1 coordinate 1,069,117,866, forward strand.
ATCCCTTGGCATGCCAATTGAAATGCTTGGCCCAGGGTGCCAAACAAAAAGGTCTTTCAGAATTCTAATCGAAGGGCTTTGACAGAATGCCAATCGAAGTGCTTGACCATAATGCAAATCTAAAGGCTCATTCAGAATACCAATCGAAGGGTCTTTCAGAATGCCAATTGAAGTGCTCCTTTAGAATACCAATCGAAGGGTCTTTCAGAATGCCAATCGAAGCGCTTGTCCATACTGCCAATCGAAAGGCTCCTTCAGAATACCAATCGAAGGGTCTTTCAGAATTTCAATCGAAGGGTCTTTCAGAATTCTAATCGAAGGCCTTGACATAATGCAAATCGAAGTGCTTGTCCATAATGCCAATCGAAATGCTCCTTCAGAATACCAATCGAAGGGTCTTTCAGAATGCCAATCGAAATGTACTTAAGCACCACTCAAAAAATTTCTTTTTCCTTAGCCAAGGGTTTGTGATTAACCATGCAGGGGGAAGACTTTGGAAAACATGAGAGGGTAAATTTTGGGGTACAACAGTTGCCCCTGTTCAATTTTCTTAAACCTGAGGATATAGATTGGCTTTCGAGCCTTTCGTGATCCGAAGGTGGAAGATAATTGAACACTAGAGTGCCTATAAAATTTGCACTCAAAGATGTGTTGGTTGATCATATAGGGAATGGGCTTAAAGATGCCATTTGGAGAGGTAATGGATAGTCATTGGAGATGGGCTTAAAGATGCCATCCAGGGGTGATTGCTGGATTGTATTTGAATGAGTGACAGAATTACATCCGAATCTGGATCGTATCTGGATTGTAATTTGAAGGTTTCTGATTGCCTGTCATTAACTGGAAGAAATAAATCTAACCAGAGGAGGTATTTAGTTGATAATGATGTGTGATGAAGGAATCTGAGACGATTTCTACTCCAAACAGATGATAAAGGCATCCTTGGACGATTACTACCTCAGCAGGATGATGAAGGATTCTTGGACGATTACTACCTCAGCAGGATGATGAAGGAATCTTGGATGATTACTACCTCAGCAGGATGGTGAAGGAATCTTGGACGATTACTACCTCAGCAGGATGATGAAGGAATCTTGGACGACTTCTACCTCAGCGGGATGATGAAGGAATCTTGGACGATTACTACCTCAACAGGATGGTGAAGGAATCTTGGATGATTACTACCTCAGCAGGATGATGAAGGAATCTTGGATGACTTCTACCTCAGCAGGATGATGAAGGAATCTTGGACGACTACTACCTCAGCAGGATGGTGAAGGAATCTTGGACGATTACTACCTCAGCAGGATGATGAAGGAATCTTGGATGACTTCTACCTCAGCAAGATGATGAAGGAATCTTGGATGATTACTACCTCAGCATGATGGTGAAGGAATCTTGGACGATTACTACCTTAGCAGGACGATGAAGGAATCTTGGACGATTACTACCTCAGCAGGATGGTAAAGGAATCTTGGATGATTACTACCTCAACAGGATGATGAAGGAATCTTGGATGACTTCTACCTCAGCAGGATGATGAAGGAATCTTGGATGATTACTACCTCAGCAGGATGATGAAGGAATCTTGGATGACTTCTACCTCAGCAGGATGATGAAGGAATCTTGGACGACTACTACCTCGGCAGGATGGTGAAGGAATCTTGGACGATTACTACCTCAGCAGGATGATGAAGGAATCTTGGATGACTTCTACCTCAGCAGGATGATGAAGGAATCTTGGACGATTACTACCTCAGCAGGATGATGAAGGAATCTTGGATGACTTCTACCTCAGCAGGATGATGAAGGAATCTTGGACGATTACTACCTCAGCGGGATGGTAAAGGAATCTTGGACGATTACTACCTCAACAGGATGATGAAGGAATCTTGGATGACTTCTACCTCAGCAGGATGATGAAGGAATCTTGGATGATTACTACCTCAGCAGGATGATGAAGGAATCTTGGATGACTTCTACCTCAGCAGGATGATGAAGGAATCTTGGACGATTACTACCTCAGCAGGATGGTGAAGGAATCTTGGACGATTACTACCTCAGCAGGATGATGAAGGAATCTTTGACGACTGCTACTCCAAAAGGTAAAGAGTTAGTTGTATGCAATGTCATGATGTATGCATTGTGTAATGATGTTCTCAAAATAAATGAGATTTATGTTATATGTATTTTGTATGCATATGCTATGAATGTTATTGAAATGCAATTTTGTCTTTGGAGAATAAATTCTTGACAAGTGTCGGGGAGTTATTAAATCCTGGACTGTTGTTGAAGAGTATGTGTGTCTTTAAATTTTGCTTAGAATGTTTCCACTGAGGATCCTTGTTTTGTTGAGGAGAACTCCATCGGGGAAAGTTGTGAACTCTGTGGAGAGTATTGATTCATTCTTGGGGAACAGGTTCAGGAGTCTCGGTTGTCCGCTGCTCTACTGGGGAGTCAAAGTTAAACTGACATCTGGTCGGGTCCAGGTTTCGCAGTAACTTGCTGGGGATTGTAGAGTAGTCTACTGGGGAAGAGGAGTTGTGGTCCTTTGATTTGTAGTAGTCGGAGAGGCAAACCCAAGCTGGGGAATCCTGGTGTTGTTGGGAAAATAAACCCTGTCGTCAGTCCGCTAGAGAGGTGACATCTTCGTTGGGGGGAAGTCCTCGAGGATTCTTGAGGTTGATTCAGCTGGGGAAAGGTTTTCAGAGATTAAACCCTTGCTGGGATGTCATCCTATGAGAAGGATTTTGGGGAGATTTGTCATTTCCCCCTAGTAGCAAGTGCTTGGGACCTTGCCAGAAAATGTTTAATTGTACGTAACCCTTCACTGAGATTGATGTTCAATGCCCTAAGTGACGGAGATGGAGACTTGCCCCTGGTTACTCTGCACTTCTTCAGAGATTTCTTGAAATCTTGACTGGACTGCCCCAGGTGTGCTGGATAGTGACATTTCAAGTCTCCTTGTTGATAGGAGATTTGTCAATGGAAGTGTCATCCTTTTTGAAGTGATTTTGTTCACTAAGAGTGTTTTCGTTCATCGGATATTTGTTGTGTGAATTTCTCCACTGTCAAACAAATAGCCAAATGCAAACAGTGATATTCAAATAATGCAAAGTTTATGCTTGTCTCGAAGTTTTGAAAAATGCGTTTTTTAGCAGAAAACTTTTTATAAGACAAATTCAACACAAGATTTAGGACAAAGCCTTACAGGAGTCAGGATACCTTTTGTAACAGTATGCTTTCAAACTAACCCATGCTTCAATTAGGACTTTTGAAGGGTTGTAACGTGGCTTGGTTCACGGTTTAAGAAACAAAGGATAAAGGCTCAAAGTATATTTGTACCCACCCGCTCTTCGTGATGTTCTTCAATGCTAAACTCAGTTAATTGTGTGTCGAACTCTATTCGAATTTGGAACGACGTTTTGGTGATGGTTCACCCAAGTTGGATTTTTGAAGGCAGTCATCATTTTTTTGCAACATTTTTCATGTTGTCGAGGATTTGCAATGACCTCGTTCTTTTGATTTATTATCCCTAATTTTTGCCTGACTGTTTCTGTTTTCGAGATTACAGTCAGCGGGATGCCCCAGCTTTCTTAAGCCTCCTTTATAGGTTTTGGCTCAGTGGACTTTTCTCTTTTGAGAGATTGACTGCCTATGAGATAAGGAACCACCATTGTCTTTTGATTCCAGAGGAATGCTTTTGATGTCGTTCGTTGTATTATGAACTGAGCATTTTGCGACTTCAGTGCGTATCTTTTGAATTAACTGAGAGAATACCCTGCCCTAGGTTTAAATTAAAGGTTTCAATTTGTGTTTAAAACAGAAAACTCCTACTTCTTTGGCTCGAAGGGGTTGACTAGGGATTATCTTCCTTATAACTCCAGTATTTAGGATTTGAAAGAAACGCCTGTACATCATCAGCAAGGTCTGTCCAAAAGCATATTGTATGAGATTGTGGCATTGTTTCGTCATCCTCCCTCTAAAGGCTTGTAAATTTTAGCAAGAGTTGAATGTCATAAGGAGAGTAAAAAGCATAGTTTAAATGTAATGAAAGGATGAATTCAAGACAAACATATGCAATGCATTAATGAAACAGAGTTTGACATTAATAGATAATTGTTTGAATAACAAAAGAAATTACAACTTGAAAATTCAAATGAAACAAAGACATTCTCAATGATTTGGCATAGGATCAGTGATCAAACTTGATCTCCTTGGCATCAATCAAGTCTTGGATCTTGTTCTTCAAAGTCCAACAGTCGTCGGTGTCATGTCCAGGACTGTCAAAATGGTAGGCATATCTCACACTCGGATTATACTTAGAATAGGAAGTATCAGGATTTTGAGGAGGATCCTTTAGCGTGATTAGCTTCAACTTTAACAAATGTTGTAACGCTTGAGACAAAGGCATGTTGATGTTAGTATACTGCCTTTCTTGATATCTTACCCTACGCCTATTGCTCTGTCTTTGTTGAACAGGCGTGGGATCGGAGATCAGGGTTGCCCCTACATGTTGATCATGACGACTCTTTTGACCATACACAACATTGGACTCCTTCTTCCCATTGTAGGGCTTTTTCTGAGCATCAGAAGGTGTAGCTTCTTGAATCTTCCCACTTTTGATGCCAGCTTCGACCATTTCGTCGGTCAGTATTAGCTCGGTGAACCCGATTGAAGAGCTTCTGATCAAGTGGTTAAAGAATGGACCAGACAGGGTCCCAAGAAACATGTCCACCAACTCCCTATCAGACAGAGGGGGTTGGACTCTTCCAGCAAGATCTCTCCACTTCTGAGCGTAGTCCTTAAAGCCTTCGCCTGTACCCATAGACATACCCTGAAGCTGAGTACGCGTGGGAGCAAGGTCGGTATTATACTGATATTGCTTGTAAAAAGCAGCAGCAAGGTCCTCCCAGTTGCGGATGTTATCTCCTTCCAGTTAACATAACCATTCAAGTTGAGTCCCTGACAGACTATCTTGAAAGAAATGAACCCGGAGATTTTTATCAGCAGTATAGGGTTGAATCTTCCTCACATATGACCAGAGGTATAGCTTTGGACAGGAAGCTCTGTCGTACTTGGCAAAGGAAGGTGCCTTGAATTTATGGGGAATCACCACCCCAGAGGATAGACCTAGATCTCCTAAGTCCAGACTGGGTACCTTCTGTATTTCCATAGCGTTCAAACGGTCTTCCAGTTGTTTGTACTTATCCTCAGCAGGAGGATACTGTTCTTCATCATAGTCCGTCTCGTTGTCGGAGACTATAGGGTTAGGAGCCCTCCTTTCTTGTGGACTATCTTTCCCTCCAGATGGGGTGGTCAGATCAACTTCATTCTGCAGCCCATTCCCAAACCTGTGTCCAGTGTTGAACATGATGGTCCTCTTTTTCTTCTTCTTCTTCTCTTTCAGAATCAGGGTCTTTAGGTCCTGCTGACCCTTAGCTAAGCTCATGACCAACTCTTGAAATTCGGCATTCTGGGCCTAGAGGGCCTTGATAGCTTGCTCGGTTGAAGGTTCAGTAGACATGATGATTGCTAAAATAAACAACGAAGAAGATAAGGGACCTGTACTGGGAGACCTGTTATGCAATGATATGTATGATATATGTATGCAATGTTTTCAAGGATCTCGCGGGGTAAACAAGAAACTGTTAGAATCTGAATCTGGTAGCTTGATTGAAGGAACTTCATGTTGCTTAGAGTTCTTCTTCAAGAGTCAAGCTCACCATATCGAGTGGGTCATAGCCCCTGACTCAAGTTATCGTGCTTGGATTTCTAGACAACCTTGGCTAGGGGAAAATAAATCCCCTTTGCCCCTTGCTAGCCATTTGATTTACTATAACCTGCATCACAGACCCTTGAGATCCTTGAAATGGTTAAAGAAATGTTAAGGCATGATGTTATGATGTGTATGCTATGCGTTTAAGCAAAAGTGTGAAGCGGTGTAAGTAAACCCTGCAATAAATCCAAATTATTAGATAAGGACTGTAAACAAAACCTGAAAGGAACTCATGTTATCAGATAACAAGAATGTGCAAGTAGTTCAAGTTTGAAGGCACACAAGTCACACAAGGAGCCTTAAGTTTAGGCTGGCATGGAGTTTAGGCATTACCCTCTTTCAGTTCAGTTGGTTTAAACCTGTCCTAAAAATAGTAATCGGGTTCTAGAGGATCTCAATATCACTGACTACCCTCAATCGGTCATAAATCCAGTTTAGCAACCTTTTCTTGCGGCCGGAATCATCGCGAGAGTTTAGTCTCAATGAGTGTAGCATACTGCTATTGTTCTATGGCCAAGTTGGTCAATTTAAGGTTCTAAGGTCAGTTGGTGCTTAATGACTCCTTAGAAGACCCATATTCTCCTCGTTTCAACACAAGGGATATCGGTACAGACTAAGGTGCCACACCAACGTAGCTACTACTTCATCTGTGTCGGTCTATGCCGGACAGATCCCTCATAGTTTATTGCTACTTACCTAAAGGGTATCCCCAGATTCGGGTTACGATCTATAGAACTCCGATACAAGCCAATAAAATTTAAAGCATACAAAGCATACAATTGAAAACATAAGTGATCTAATCCTAAGGTATACCTCACCAATACTCTCCCCAGCAGAGTCGCCAGTTCTGTGATCGGTGGGAATGAGAACTGAATGTTTTGGAATGCTGGTTCGCGTTTGCGTTTGTTTTTGCAAAGTGTCGTGGTAAGCAAGAGTCGCCATCGTCTTTTATTTTAGCCAACAAGGAAAGGAAAAAATCACAGAAAAATTCCTTTTGGAGATGTTTCTCGGGTTCGGGAGGTAGATTATAGAAAGGGAAGGTGTTAGAACCCTATCTATCCGTGGTTATCCACGGGCTCTTAGGTACTTGCTCACTATGTTTTCAAAAGTTTTCTTTTCTTTGTGTTTGTGGGTTTTGAAAAGAGTTTTGTTTTTGAAGAGAGTGTAAGTGCGAAAAGTTTTGTTTTGTTTTTAAAAGGAGCAAGTACTTAAGAACATCTACCTACTCAAAAAGGGATTAAACTGTGCAAATGTCCTTTAGACAGTGCCATCCCACTATTGAGGAGTAGGTAGCACCGTCGTTGGAGTTTTCGGGTCAATTCGATTTAAGGGACGTGTGGTCACTAAAGCAATGTTAGGATGCCTTAGCGGTAACCCTAATGTCTTAGATCATTTTTATCGAGGCAACCGTTTCGAGGCAACTTTGATCTTTGGACAGGAGGGCGACCTCTAAGACTTCCTATACTCGATGACCACGTTCGAGGCAACCAAGTCAGGTGTACCCTAGGAGTGACATGTGCAAGTGTGTCAATTTTCAGTTATATTATCTTTGCATGTCATGGTGAGCTACTGTTGATTTTAAGTTAAGAGTTAATCTTGTCATGCATAGCCTAGTTAGCATACATCTAAACAGTTAATATATGTACAGGAATTTAAAGTGCGGGAATTGTAAATCCTACGCTATTACAAGGCTTCGGGGAGGGGGATTATTTACATGTCCAAAAATTGGGGGAATAAAAGCAGTAAAGCATAAAAGTCTTAGTTAAGCTATTACAAACCAGTAGGTAGTTACAATATATGGATCAAAAATAATATGCGCGCGAGAAAAATTGAATCGGAGTGTCCTTGGGTTTGGACCCTTTTTTCATTAAATAAAGCATATTTTTGGTCTTTTTTGAATTAAGGATTAAGTCTAACTAATAATTAATTAATTAATTAAAAAGAAAATATTTTTGAGTTTTATTTTAATTAAGGAAATAAAATGAGAAATATTAAAAAAAAAAAAACTAATTCTAAGTCAGTTTTAATTTATTGCAAAATATGTTAAGATTAAACCTAATTAAAAACTAAGTTAATTTGCTGCAATTTATTTAAAAGAAAATAATAAAATAATGAAATTAGAAAAAATATTATTTTTTGGGGTTTTCTGATTTTTATGAAAAGTTAATTAGTTAATAATAACAAAATAGAAAAATAGAAAATAGAAAGTAGTGAAAAGAATAAAATAAAATAAAATAAACAAACTCAGGGGGGGGTGCTGGGCCTGAATTTGGTGTTTTGGGAATTGACAGGGAAACTTCGATTGCAGGGAGAAGGGGAGGGGGGCTTCGATTCAGAGGAAAAAGGCTGCCTTTCGATTCTATGAAGGGTGTTGCTGGAAAGGCCTGAAGGGTCACCTATGGAGGTACTACATCTGCAAAAATACGTTAGCAAAATAAAACGCATGACCTGGGTGTCGAAACCAAGGTCCTTAGATCCTGCGCGCGCTGGGTCTTTTCAGGCTATATCTGTAGCAAGTGTTAGCAACAAAAATATGACCTGGTGCCAAACCCAAGCCTTTTGATTCTGTCTAGAATGACAATCAAATGAAACAACAAATATGGATATGTTATGTAAACACAAGATTTTACATTTTACCCTCTCTTACCAGTAATTGGAACCTTCGATTTGGCACTTTCTGGATGTGAGTACCTCGATCTGGGATTTCTGGGCGTGGAGATGTTTGCTGAATGGCTGCTTTGGCTTGGATCACTTCTGAAAATGCTGATGACCTTTGGCAGCGTATCTCTAAGTCCTCCCTGTTTCTCCTTTTTCTGTTATGTGTTCTTTCTCCGTCTATTTTTTTCTGTGTTTTTTTTCATGTGTTTGGATATGTATGCTGACCCTTGTATTTATAGGAGTGTGGGGGTCTACTAACGGCAAGAGATAACCCATTAAACAGGCCTTTAAAGCCATGAGACAAGAATCAGACACATTAAAAGTTTTCCTTTTTTGAAATATGCATGTCTCTTATGAATCTTGAATGAACCTGGACACTTTTGAATTTCGAATACATTCAGGCCCTGCTCTTTGATTGGTCCTGATTTGAAAAGAATCCCTCTGGTCGAATCAGCTCCTTAGGAACAGAAAAGGCAAGAATCTAGCCTTTAACTCAGGAATTAAATCCACAATCAGCATTTAATTATTTCTATATTTGCAAGGGAAACACGCCATTTTCTCATGTTCAGTGTACCTGGACATGTTTTTTGAGTGCCCTCTTGATGGCTTTATTAGCAGGCCAGTCGAAAGGCTTTGTTAACAGGCCAATCGAAAGGTGTTGTTCATGCTAATCGAAGGACATGGTTAATATGCATGTCGAAGCTGCCTTGATACAATGCTAAATCGAAGGATCCCTTGGCATGCCAATTGAAATGCTTGGCCCAGGGTGCCAAACGAAAAGGTCTTTCATAATTCTAATCGAAGGGCTTTGACAGAATGCCAATCGAAGTGCTTGTCCATAATTCCAATCGAAAGGCTCATTCAGAATACCAATCGAAGGGTCTTTCGAAATGCCAATCGAAGTGCTCCTTCAGAATACCAATCGAAGGGTCTTTCAGAATGCCAATCGAAGCGCTTGTCCATACTGCCAATCGAAAGGCTCCTTCAGAATACCAATCGAAGGGTCTTTCAGAATGTCAATCGAAGGGTCTTTCAGAATTCTAATCGAAGGCCTTGACATAATGCAAATCGAAGTGCTTGTCCATAATGCTAACCGAAAGGCTCCTTCAGAATACCAATCGAAGGGTCTTTCAGAATGCCAATCGAAACGTACTTAAAGCACCACTCAAAAAATTTCTTTTTCCTTAGCCAAGGGTTTGTGATCAACCATGCAGGGGGAAGACTTTGGAAAACATGAGAGGGCAAATTTTGGGGTACAACAGTTTGCATAATGCAAACCCTGTGATGCAAGGTTGAAATGCCCAAAACACTCGACTGAATAATCTGTTTCCGTTTAGTTGACTACCATCTTGGGCGTATGCTGGCACTGTTTCCAAAATGTAAACAGTACCCGGAGAATAAGTCTTGAGTGCATTCAGGTAGAGAGGAAGTTCTTGGTTTGACCCCTCCCAGTTTCCGTACACCTTTTCAATCGCCTTGGTCTTTGCTAACCACTCCTTACGGTAAGACGGAGTATAGTAAAAAACCATAGTGATGTGGGAGATGATGGTTTTCACCTTCAAAGATGGATCGTTGCTGACGAGTGGTAGGATTTCTTGACAAATGAGATCGTAATAAAGTTTTCGATGGTCCTGTGATTGGGTAGAACTGACACAAGTGTGGGTAGACATGGAATCTATGACCCAACAATCACCTCTTAATCTGTATGATGTAATGAGCTTGAACATACAATCAGGGTGGACACACTTGATCTTGTACCTTTCTGGGTTTACACGGTCCACCTTAAAATCGACCGAGTTGAGCATGTGGAATTTTTTGATGGCTCTAATACATTCTTCTCTGTTACGGAACTTGTCCTTCTCTTTTAAGTTTTCATCCAACTGCATATACGGATTGAAAAATAAATCAGAAGACGGTTAATCTCCCCCCATGTTGAAGTTTTTCATGTGCGGAGGTGGTGTGTAGATCTCGTTTGCAGGAATACCAGGTATCCCATCGTCTTCGGAATCATCATTCACCATTTCGTCAAACTCTAACTCGTCATCTTATTCTTCTTCATCAACTGCATCTACATCTGCTTGTTCGATCTCCAAAGGATAAACCACTTGTGTCACCTGAGGCTCTCACAGCATAATGTATAAATCAATAGAATCGTACCCAGAATACACATGACTGGAAAACGTATTCTGAAGATCCTCGTAATCTTGAACCTCAACCTTATAAAATATTATTTGGTTGTTACCAAAAAAAACTGGATTCTGATAAAATATTTGTGTCACCGGGCCTCGTCCAAGTTTGGCGTCCAATTGTTTTTTGAAGTACGAGAAATTGGCTTTCCCGTTTAAAAGAAATCAGATGTTGTTTGTGTCTCTAAACAAAAACCCAGAGGTGGGACAAATGTATGTCTCACTGTTGAAATGTGCACTGATGACATATTGGGGTGCAAAGGCCATTGCGTATGGTTGTTTGAAGGTTTAAGGTTGAATGGTTTGAAGTTTATGAGTTATTCGAAGGTTTGTAGGTTTGATTGTTTGAAGGTTTGAAGGTTTGATTATTTGAAGGTTTGAAGGTTGGCAGGTTTGACAGATTAAGTGAATCAGTGTTTTGATAAATGTAAGACTAAATAGGTCATACTTAATTTGAATTAACTAAGGCTGTAACCTCTAAGGCTCCTCCCTAGCCTGCGCCTACTTTGCACCTACACTGTAACCTGTAAGTCTCCTCCCATCACCTCCAATAGTGTTACATGCATTCAGGCATGGCTTCTCCAAGGCTGTCACCTAGCCTGCGCCTACTAAGCAATCCATGCCACCTCTTATTCGCCAATAGGGATGGCGACACCTTTCATTTTTCTACTCTTTTGCCAATTCCAATGGCGCCTCCCTTAATGTCCAATCGTGTTACATGCATGCAGAGATGCCTTCTCCAAGGCTGCCACCTATCCCGCGCCTACTCTGCACCTACACTGTAACCTGTAAGTCTTCTCTCATCACCTCCAATAGTGTTACATGCATTCAGGCATGGCTTCTCCAAGCCTGTCACCTAGCCTGCGCCTACTCTGCAACCCATGCCACCTCTTATTCGCCAATGGGGATGGCGACACCTTTCATTTTTGTACTCTTTCTCCAAGTCCAATGGCGCCACCCTTAATGTCCAATCGTGTTACATGCATGCAGAGATGCCTTCTCCAAGGCTGCCACCTAGCCCGCGCCTACTCTGTACCTACACTGTAACCTGTAAGTCTCCTCCTATCATCTCCAATAGTGTTACATGCATTCAGGAATGGCTTCTCCAAGGCTGTCACCTAGCCTGCGCATACTCTGCAACCCATGCCACCTCTTATTCACCAATGGGGATGGAAACACCTTTCATTTTTGTACTCTTTTTCCAAGTACAATGGCGCCACCTTTAATGTCCAATCGTGTTACATGCATGTAGAGATGCCTTCTCCAAGGCTGCCATCTAGCCTGCACCTACTCTGCACCTACACTGTAACCTGTAAGTCTCCTCCTATCACCTCCAATACTGTTACATGCATTCAGGCATGGCTTCTCCAAGGCTGTCACCTAGCCTGCGCCTACTATGTAACCCATGCCACCTCTTATTAGCCAATGGGGATGGCGACACCTTTCATTTTTGTACTCTTTCGTCAAGTCCAATGACGCCTCCCTTAATGTCCAATCGTGTTACATGCATGCAGAGATGCCTTCTCCAAGGCTGCCACCTAGCCTGCGCCTACACTGCAAGAGTGACACTTATCATGCATGCATGCACCAGCTACCACCTCACTTACTCTATGAAAATTTTTTGCCTATAAATTCAGAGCATAACATACTTCTCTCGCACCCACAATCATCTCACTCTCTGCTACAAAGTCTTTCATAATCTCTTACAATTTCTAAGTCTTTCATAATCTCAGGCATTTTCAACAATGGCTCTTCTCACAATGGGCGATTCTCACAGAGGTACAAGGGACAACATTGTCGCATTTGTAAGTTTCTATTTTAGTTATACATTTTTTATACTTCAGGTAATGCTTTGTTCATCTTACTTAATCTTACACCTTTTACATTATTAACTCAGGTTACCAAAAGATTCAGAATCCGGTCTGACAACTACCTGGCTCCCGACCCATTTATCGTACCATATCTGGAATACGCAGGTTTCATACATGTTATAAAGATCTCCAACTGCACAATTTATTCAAAGTTCATACTTGCAATGTTGGAAAGGTAGAGACCAGAGACCCATACATTTCACCTACCAATAGGTGAATGTACCGTCACGCTAGAGGATGTGTACATGTTACTGGGTCTCTCTGTCGACGGTAAGGCCGTTAACGAGTCGGTTCAACAACCTAATTCTCTGTGTGAAGAATTGTTGGGCAGGGATATGGTTAAAGGTAGTGGTGCGAGAGGTCAGGGTATACTACTAACTGAGCTTAAAAGATATTATGCAACTTTGGAATTAAACGAAAATTCCTTCGAGCAAGACAGGGTGATAAAAGCTAGAACTTATCTAATGATACTATTTAGAACCTTTTTATTTCCCGAAAGTACGAGAAATAGTGTAAATTTTATGTATTTAAATTTACTTAGAGATTTTGAAAAAACTAGAAAGTATAGTTGGGGTTCTGTTGTTTTAGCCCACCTATACAGTTCCTTGAAGCGCATTCTCTTATACATGTAGAACAATTAACAAATATGGAGGATCAAGACAAAGTCAAGGAAGATACATTAAGACAAACTTATCACCAATCCCAAGTACCTTGAATAATCAAAGGACCATTTAAAGGTAGATTCGAAATGATGAAAGTTCATCAAATATCCAACAAGCTTAGATAAACTAAAAAAGCTCAAATGCTTTCCAAATTGATCTAATAAAAATAAAATAGATAAAGAAGAATAAGATGAAGTCTATAATAAAAATAGTAAAAATGTCATAACTTTCTCTTTTTTTTTTCATGAAATTAAGCAAATGAATAATGAAAATTCATCTACTCAATTTGACGAAAAAATATCAATACTCAAAATAAGTAAATAAAAAAACAAAAAATTACAGGAAAAAAAAACAAAAAATTAAACAACAATAAATCACTTTTGCTTTTGGAGGTTTAAGAACACTTTTCTACTCTTGATTTTAAATCAATGGAGTTTCCTTGTAAAATGGTAATAATTATGGTACTAAATAAATAAAGCAAGAGTAAAATGCAATAGAATTAAATAAAGAACAAGCATAAAAGCATACCTATTAATAAAAGGGAGAAATAACTTGAAAGAAAATACAGAGAAAAAAGAGGAGATTTCTGGCTTAGTTTTATTGAACTATTGGTGGTCCAAAATGAGAGAAGAGAAATCTTATTTATAGTGTGAATGATGAGAAAATTTGAATGAAAAGTGTGGGAAGATTTAATTTTGAAATTTGAAAAAAAAAATTTGTGTAAACAATGAATGACATGAGAAATATGGTATAAGTTTGTAATGAAATTTGAAATTGAAAGGGAATTATGTGGCAATCCATGTGATGTTGCATGAACAAATATGAGTTTTGATAAAAAAGAATGAAGGGTGAGGATTGAATGAGAGGAAATGTGAGATTTGTAACTTTGTGGTCCCAAAATTGTTTTTTTTTTTCTTTCATATTTTGGATAAAACAATAACATAAATAATACTAATAGTAAATATATATAAAAAAAATTTATTATAATGATACAAACTAAAAGAATAAAATAAAATTAACAAGAAAATATTTTAATTTGAATTTTTCTGGATAAAAAACGGGACCGAAAATAACAAAAAAAATAAAAACGAACACCTAAGTAATCGTAAAAAAAGAAAATGAACATATCAAGATAAACTACACACAACAAAGATTAATAAAAAAGATTACAATTGATCAAAATTGAAAGTAATAATAATCGATTAAATAAGCACTGACAGTTAAAATGCGACTGCAAACTGCACCGAAAAAATAAAGCGAGCACACCAACATGATTTACGTAAAATGTAGACTCATAAAAAAAGTTAGTTAAAGATCAAAACTTGAAATATTTTTCCTACTAATTTCCGCATAATGTCTTATAAAAACAACATTTTAAAGTTCTTACTACATAACAAGAGAGTTATTACCCTACTGTTTTCTCTACTTAAACAATAAACCAACAAACATGCAACATCATAAATTTACCGAAACAACCATACTGCACTACTCTCTATAAACTAACAATCCTAACACATCACATAAATCATGCTTAAAAGTTGTTGTGATCCTTCAAATATAAAAATCATCGCTTGCTAGATTTGGAAGCCCCTACGTCGCGCAAGCGAACCTCGCGAAATAACGAGTTTGAGTCAATTACCAGTAAGGCCCAATCCAAGCTTTACAACATACCATGCTGAGTATTAGAATCCCCGACATGCCTCAATCATGGGTGTCGTCAAACACAATTGTGCCTACTGGTGACCGTGAAGAGAGTCCCCGACAAGGGACGTCCCAGACGAGGAACGTCTCAATCCAGAACCTGCTCGAACACACTCCTCGTAGGGAAGACTCAACCTCTCCGAATATCTCAGAGTCCTCAGAGTCCTGAGAAGACCGCGTCTTCACCTCCCTATTTCCGCAGAGAGCATCATCCAGGTAGGGGACCACGTGTGGGTCCCCACTACTCTACGTAGAACCTGGTAGTCCCTTTGTTGGGCCTATTTGGTCAGCCCAGTAAAGGGACCTTGGCCCAACGTTGGGGGCTATAAATACCCTCTATTTCAAGAGGGTCAGGTATTCATTCATTCACATCTACATACGATTCGCCTGCTCATTCCGTTTCTCACTTTATCATCGGAGTGTCTTGCAGGTACCCCCTACCTCCTTCAAATTCAGTTCGAACCAGTTGTGACGGTCCAATTCTAATCAGGTACGATCAATAGGAATCACGGATAATAGGGTAATGATATTGATGAATGGTTGATATTTAATTTATGTCTTTTTTGCTTTTATATTTTCTTACTGATAGTATTTTCTATTATTATAATTAATTGATTATTAAACTTATTTATTTTTATTTTATTATATTATAATCTATTTTTTTATTGAATTTTATTTGATAGTGTTTTTTTAATTAAAAGTCAGAATTAAAATATAAAGTTATAACTCTATATTTTGTTCATTTTTCAAACGATAAATGGTAGATATGTTTCATTCTATAATCAAACATTCAAATGATATTTATATAATAACGTTATAAAACATTTTTTCACATATATTTGATTAAATAATAATAAAAAAACTTATTAAAATATTTTTATAATAAAACATAGTCTAAAGTGGCCAAAGTGTTAATTAAAAAGAAACAAACATCCATTTTAATAAAGAATTAATATTCATGACTCTTTTATAATCTTTCGTGTAATACTTAACTTTTACGGATATATATATATATATATATATATATATATATATATATATATATATATATATATATATATATATATATATATATATATATATATATATATATATATATATATATATATATATATATATATATATATATATATATATATATATATATATATATATATATATATATATATATATTATTCTGGATTGAGTTTAAGAAGACAGGTTTAATATCGAACACAATCTAATTTATCTTAGACAGGTTTAATGTTGAGCACAGTCTAATTTATCCTCACACGAATAACAACATAATTAATAGTCTAATTTGTTAGGATTTAAATATATTTTTTAATTTTTATAAAATTATTAAAAATGATTTTTAGTCTTTATAAAAAAATATGAAGTTTAGTTCTTTAAAATTATTTTACACGTTATTTTAGTTCTTTTATAATAATTAAAACTGAATGCAAAAGTAATTTTATAAAATTAAAACTTAATTTTTTTATAAGAATTAAAAATTAAAATTAAAATATTTATAGGAATTCAAAATTATTTTTTTTTAATAGAAGGTTTTGACTATTAAATTCGTCGTTCATTGGACAATTGGGAATAGAGGAGTTATGAATTATGCTATATGCTGGTTTTCTTTTGCGAGATTTAAATTGAACATATTATAGAACTTGTACCAATAAAAGTGAGATTTAAATTGAACATATTATAGATGTTGTGCCAACAAAAAATCACATAAGTAAAATGGTAAATTTTTTAAATATTTATGATAAGCAATTTGGATATCGGTATCTTTACTATAAATTAATTTAAAATTTGAATTTATTTTAAAATAAAATAATTATAAAAGTGAAGTATCATTGAATAATAATATTTGATTGGGTAAGGATATTGGTATTGTTTACGCGTAAATTTGTTAAACAACCGCTAGTCCTTAAAACTAAATACTTTGGTAACTTCCAGGATCAACTAGACTGACCATATGACATGTGTCTAAGTTTATAAAATTAAACTTGTAATGAGATTCATGTTTAAGATTATTTTGTTAATGAGAATAAAAAGATTAGGGTTATAATTCAGAGTAAGTTCAAATAAAAGGGTTTCGAATGAGAAATGTGAAGGCTTCAATTGGAAATGTAAAGAAATATAAAGGAAATGCAGAATAAATGTAAATGACTAAAAAAAAAGTTTTTGACTAAAAAAATAAAGAAAATACTAGAAATGTTAAGAAGACTTGATATTGAGAAAGCAAGATGATTCGAAAAGAACAATGATGGTGTATATACGTACATTTTCTGCAACTCTTTTCTCTAACACTTGATACTTCGAGTATATTGAGTAATTTGTACAAAATGAACACCCCCTGAATCCTAACATTAAGACCCCTATTTATACTAATTTGACCCTAACCATCTTTCTATAATAGAATTCCACGTTCGAAAATTGCATGTCTTTCGAACCCATCAAACTTCCACGCGTCTCTTTGGATAAAATCAAACATTCAATTTCAAAATCTCTTTCTTTTTTAAATGCCAAATCAACCAATGTGACGGTCGAAATATCCTTTCTTATGATGCTTCGAATAACTTAACTTTCAATGGTTCGCAGATGAATCTTTCGACAGTGCTTGATAAAAAGAAACTCTTACTAGCTTTTTATTTGTCGAAGCCTTCATATAAAATCCTTCATACTTTCTTTTGAATTTCCTTTCTTCTAAAATGAACCAATTTGTTTAAGAACTCGTGTAATCGAAATTCCCAATCAACAAATTGCCCCTCAAAAATGTGTATTTCGTTACATCGAGAAATAGTCATTTTTGAACAATAATCCTGAATTTCGACAAACCATATACTCATGATAGTCTTTCACAGTTGTGACATCATAAAAAAGTAATATCCTTTTCCCAAACGTTTATTCAGACGTGCATATAGCAGTTCATCATTACCACTTATGAAAAAGCAGTTCCCAAGATAAAATAACTTAACCTCTTCTTCTTCTTATAATAAAAGCACATGTGTCCCACTAATTTGTTATAGTGTAAACTTCTCAATCACTATTAACTCTCTTTTATAATCACTTCATCTTTACGCTTCCGTTTCTACAACATCCAACTTCCAGAAATTCAAAAAATAAAACCCTTTTTTTTTCAAATTTCAATTCGACATTTATCTCAACAATGCCGTCATCTAAAAAACAACAATCATCCAAGAACACCAAAGGAACGGGAACTTTAAAGAACGTTGCTCTTCAACCTGGGCTTGTTAGTGAACTTATAACTATTGAGAATCAAGAATTCATCTCTAGTCCCAGATTTACTCCAGAACAGAAAGATATTTATGCTTCCCAGATACTCATTCATTCCTCTCTCACTGATAAAACCCTATGTTTTATGGGACCTTTGGTTTCCACTGAAAATCTGGAAAAGTCTGTAGAGTTTTTCCCGTTTACCATGAGACTAAACCAATAGCTAATAGAGACAAGTCTCCTAAGAAAAATGGTGATGATTCTGCTAAGAAACCCGTAAAAACTTCCAAAGAGAAAATTTCCGAGGAAACCTCAATTTCTAAGATAAAGAGGGAAGTTTTTCAATTAGATTATATAACTGAAAACTTTAAACCCTTTCGATCATACCCTTCATTGGATAAACTTTATTTGTCTTGGCTTTCCAATATCGAAAAGAAAAAATCTCAAGACTAGAAAGATTTGGGTATCTTTGACTTAATCCAAATGTCAAAATTGGGATTCAGTTATTGTCAACCTTTGCTATTAGCGTCTCTATATTTTTAGGATATCACTTATAATACTTTCCACCTTCCTTGTGGGATGATGACTCCCACTCTTTTCGACATAGCTGCAATAACTAGACTTCCTCCAACTGGAGAAACCTTTGACCCTTACTTGCAATCAGACAACACCATTAACTTCCAAGTTAAAATGTTGGTTTCACTGCTTATATGAATCTTTATCATACTGAAGGGGATGAAATTACAGATGTTAAACACATAGATTTCCTGGCCTTATGGTTGTCAAAGTACATTTTTTCCTGCAAATCGCTACAAGTTGCTAGGAGATTTTTAACCATAGCCAACCAATTGCATTTTGGTCGAAAGATATGTTTGAGTGAATTGCTCTTAACTGGTCTTTATGAGAGTTTAGGGTCAGCTATTTCTAAATTAAAAATCTACGAAACTGGTATTAACCTGCTCCTTGCTGACCCATACTGGCTTCTTCAGCTGTGGCTAAATGCCACTTTCAAGCCATCACTTAGCACCTTCAAGACCATAGATGAAGAAGATCTTGATATTTTCAATCGGACCATAGAAGGAATCAGACTTCTGCAATTAACCCCAAACGAAGAAGAAGAAAATCTCCAGAATTTTTTTACCAAGTATATGATGATGTTTTCGAATTGTCATGATTTTGTCCCAACCATGGCTTCCTTTGCTCATTGAACCCATGGTCCTGCATGGTTTACCTCATCTATCGAAGATGCTTTAAAGAATGCTAACTCAGAAATTGAAGACATATGGCACACATTCCTATTACCAAGGCTTCTAATCTCCAGGATCATGCCAGTAAAGAGCCATGTTTGTCCATTGGCCTATCAACCCAATTTTGTATCCCGCCAGTTTAGATTATGTCAGCTTGTTCCTGAACCTATATTTAATCGAAAGAGAGAGATTTATGTGGCAGGAGTGGAATATATCTTTCAGGACATTGATAAATATCAGAATTATCATGTCAACTTTGCTAAATTTGAACTTACTTCATTTCAACCATTTTTTTACACAATTAAAAGTTTTTACTCTTGGTGGACTAAATTTTAAACCAAGAACATGTTCAATACTACCCAGATAAACAAACATTTAATGAAAGATTTTTCATTTATGCAGGAAAACATTCAAAAAGGTAAGTTCATACACATCAAAGAAATCTAGGCGTTCTAGATATACTTTGAAATTGTCTATGATCTAACTAATATTAGCCGAACTATTTTTGACACAGCAAAAACTTTGAAAGAGAAATTTACTAAAAAACTTTCAAGCCTAAAAATTCTCTCTTCTATAAAGCCTGAACATAGGTATGAACTAGCTTTTCAATTACAACCACCAAAATTTCCAAAACTACCAAATGCCGACTTTGGTTTAGCGTTTTTCCGCCTTATCCAAATTGTTTACATGTGGAAATATTTTTAACATTCTAAAAATGATGCTCAAAAACCTACTAAGAGAGTGGTTTCGACTAAGCATACTCTGGACAGTTTCAAAGGTTTCCTTCACTATGACCTATCAACAGTCTCTGTTGTATCTGATACATATGAAGGTGTGGAACCAAAGGATTCGTTGATCCTTTCGATTGTCCTTTCAAAGCTTACTTAATATCATTCATTTAACCAACTGTCAAATACATGTCTATTGTTAGCTGTCGAGAGGAAAATAGTCAAGAAAGAAAAACCTGGATTAAAGGCAAGTTCGACTTCCAATCAAACTACTACTACTACAACCACCAAAGAGCCTTCTTCCGCACAAGACAAATCCTCAGAAAAAGCGAAATCGAAGAAAATCAAGGTACAATTTTCAGAAACAGACTTCCTCGAAATCCCTTACCCAATGCTTAATTATGAAAATTTTCAGGCTAGTGGTATCCCACCAAAATCTTCAGGAAAAAGGAAGGCTGATGACAAAGATATGGTGACTGTTGAAGAAGAAGAAGACAACAATGAAGATATTCCTCCTACTCCTTTCAAATCCAAGAAAAAAAAGAAGAAGACCAAAAAATATGCTGACAGTCCTGTAGCGGTGAAAATCGAAGATCAAGCTATTAATTAACTTGACTCGCAAATAACCAAGAGTCGCCACCGCGCTTTATTATTTCCAAGGGGAAAGGGAAAAGAGAGAAATAAAAATCTTAAATATGCAATGTAAAGTAATACTTAAAAATAATGAAAATACAATGTATTTTTTGAAAGAGATCGAAGGTTCGGGGGTTGGTTATACAAAGGGAAGGTACTAGCACCCAATGCATTTGCGGTACTCCGCAGGAACCTTTTGAAATATCTATTTTTTGGTTAAAATTGCTTGTTTGGTTAAAATGGGTGTGAATGAGATTTTGAAGACACGACGATCTAATATCAAGGTTTTGGCTTCAAAGGGGTGTTTACAAAATAGATGATGGAGGTGAGAAAATAAGTATATTTTTATAGATTTTGCACCCGCCGCGGTTGCGAATCTTTAGTGCCTACGTACCACCTTTCGTGCAATAGAGGATCAGGGCACTCGCAGTTCTTCTAAATTTTTTTGAAAGATCATGTGTTGGTTAATTTTAAGAAAACAAGACATCATCGTCATAACTGAGTGAAAAACATGCTTACTCCCCACGATTATGAGAAAGGAGAATTTGTGTCATCTCAAAGTGGAGGATATGGCTTGGATTTAAAATCAACCGAGCCTCACTCAACACCTAAGTGGAAAATATCTCACTTCACTATATATCATAGAAGTATAGTAGTTTGCATCACTACCAAAGATTAACAAGAGTCTAGTCTTTTGAGAAGAAGTTTTAAAATAAAACGCCAAAGCGACAAAATAGTTTGAATAAGGTTAATAACTTTTAGTCTTATAAAAAGATGTAAAATTATGATTAAATTGATTAAAGTTTAATTAAGAAAAATGGTTTTGAAAATGCATGGATCGAAGTCCAAGTTTATTGTGAAAGCATTTCAAGTTAGAAAACAAAATGAGTTTTGAAAAGAAAGTTTTAAAGAAGATATGTGGAGGTTGAGAAACTATACTATGTATATACAATAAAAGCTAAGGTAAGAGACGGTCTAACCAATAAGAAGTCCACGCTTGACATAGCGAAGTCAATATAGAATTCTCATCCTTTGGATTGAAAACTAAACAAACATAATAAATCCAAACCTCGGGTGAAATAAACTTCAGATGAACTTGTGCCTCAGGTAAAAAATAAGAATCAAAGAAAGTCTTCAAAAAATTTGGCAGAGTAACGACTGTATATCGAGGAATTCCCAATAACATATAAAGCACAGAAATCAGAATAACATACACACAAAGAAAATAGCAATAGAGTAACCAGGTATCCAAGTATCAAAATCCAAGATGAATCTCAAGTAATTATTCAAGTTTGATTAATAAACACAACATAAAGGTCCAAGTGGACAAAGGAAAAATATGCATAAACATAAACATACATCCAAGTGGACAAAGAGAAAAGTGAGGAATCATAAACATGTGTCCAAGTGGACAAAGAGAAAAATGTGGAATCATAAACATGTATATGAAATGTAAATGTTAAAAGTAAATGAAATAAAGTAAATGCGGTAAATAAAGTGCGAAAATTAAAGTTGCGAAAATATAAATGATATTAAAGTAAGTTAGTACAATATAAAGTTAATGTTAATGATTAATAATCCGATTTGGGACAAATGTAACTTCATGTAGAGCATAAAATATATGGACTCCTACATGTTAGAGAAATGAAACTTTGAAGCTCATTCTCTTATACATGTAGAACAATTAACAAATATGGAGGATCAAGACAAAGTCAAGGAAGATATATTATGACAAACTTATCATCAATTCTAAGTACCTTGAATAATCAAATGACCATTTAAAGGTAGATTGAAAATTATGAAAGTTCATCAAATATCCAAGAAGCTTAGATGAACTAAAAAAGCTTAAATAATTTCTAAATTGATCCAAATAAAATTAAAATAGATAAAAAAGAATAAGATGAAATCCATAATAAAAATAGTAAAAATGTCATAACTTTCTCATTTTTTCCATGAAATCAAGCAAATGAATAATGAAAATTCATCTACTCAATCTCACGAACAAATATCCATACTCAAAATAAGTAAATAAAAAAACAAAAAATTACAGGAAAAAAACACAAAATTAAACAACAATAAATCACTTTTTCTTTTGGAGGTTCAAGAACAATTTTCTACTCTTGATTTTGAATCAATGGAGTTTCCTTGCAAAATGGTAATAATTATGGTACTAAATAAATAAAGCAAGAGTAAAATGCAATAGAATTAAATAAAGAACAAGCATAAAAGCATACCTATTCAATAAAAGGGAGAAATAACTTGAAAGAAAATGAAGAGAAAAAAGAAGACATTTTTGGCTTAGTTTAATTGAACAATTGGTGATCCAAAATGAGAGAAGAGAAATCTTATTTATAGTGTGAATGATGAGAAAATTTGAATGAAAAGTGTGGGAAGATTTAAATTTGAAATTTAAAAATATTTCTTCTTTTGTGTAAACAATGAATGACATGAGAAATATGGTATAAGTTTGTAATGAAATTTGAAATTGGAAGGGAATTATGTGGCAATCCATGTGATGTTGCATGAACAAATATGGGTTTTGATAAAAAAGAATGAAGGGTGAGAATTGAATGAGAGGAAATGTGAAATTTGTAACTTTGTGGTCCCAAAATTGGTTTTTTTCTTCTTCATATTTTGGACAAAACAATAAACATAAATAATACTATTAGTAAAAATATATATAAAAAATTTAGTACAATGATATAAACTAAAAGAATAAAATAAAATCAACAAGAAAATATTTTAATTTGAATTTTTCTGGATAAAAAACGAGACCGAAAATAACAAAAAACGATAAAAACGAACACCTAAGTAATCGTAAAAAAAGAAAATGAACATATTAAGATAAACTACACACAACAAAGATTAATAAAAAATATTACAATTGATCAAAATTGAAAGTAATAATACTCGGTTAATAAGCACTGACAGTTAAGATGCGACTGCAAACTGCACCAAAAAAATAAAGCGAGCACACCAACATGATTTAGGTAAAATGTAGATTCATAAAAAAGTTAGTTAAAGACCAAAACTCGAAATATTTTTCCTACTAATTTCTATGCAATGTCTTATAAAAACAACATTTTAAAGTTCTTACTACATAACAAGAGAGTTATTACCCTACTATTTTCTCTACTTAAACAATAAACCAACAAACATGCAACATCATAAATTTACCGAAACAACCATACTGAACTACTCTCTGTAAACTAACAATCCTAACACATCACATGAATCATGCTTAAAAGTTGTTGTGATCCTTCAAATATAAAAATCATCGCTTGCTAGATTTGGCATTGTCCAACACTATTTTCCCATGTGGATGGTTTTAAAGCTCGATGCGATAGGATCGAATGGTAAAAGAAAGTTTTCTATGTAGATAGCCCTGCAATAAACAAAACAAAGAAATAATGATTAAAGAAAATATGAATAATTTTTTAACACAAATAATATGCGAATCAAAACGTTAATAAAAACTTGGAATGTTATAATACAATAAAAGTGGAATCCTTTAAAAAAATAGATTACCTTAGTGCATTTTAGTGCTCTTTGTGCAACATAATTCTCATAAGGATCTTGAATAACATTCAAGAAATCAGTGCTTCTTATTAGCTCTTCTACTATAGCATTAACATCATCTTGATTAGAACATCTCATTAAATCTTCCACCACATTGCTGGCATGCTTGTTCATAGAGAGTCTAACAAATTTTCCACAAAGTTCTGCTATCATCCGTTCATTTACTAACGGAAACTTCATTTTAATTACAAATTGCACCACATAGTTTCTTCAAACATACAAAAAAAATATATAACCTTTATCAAAATACTAAATTTAAAATAAACATTCAAACTCTACTAAATAATATATATCATGTCATACTCAAAAAGGAAAATACGAATTCAAGAGTGTGGATTCAAACCCGTAACAATCTTCTGCTAGCAACATAGCATTTGAGATTATTGATGTTATCAAGCCCATGGCTAGTATCTCACTATCTTTAAGACAAGTTTGAAGAACTAAACATCCAATCTTGTGTGTTGCAATTTCAACACAATATTTTGCTAATTCATCCAAGATCACCTGTAAAAGTTATATAATTTGAGAGACATTAATATATGATGATAAAATGTAATGTCTAATATGAATTTTCATTCTCTTTTTACAATAGAACCTTTTTGAGTGTGAGTGGAAAAACCTTCACACATTGCACAATGACATAACCACCATTAATATTTTTCATCAATTCATCAATGATAGGCTTCATCATATACAATACCGCATATTTTGTGACTGGACATTTCATATTCTCTAGCATTATTTGCATAACTCGAGTTCTGCGCAAAAAAAAAAGAATTACACAATTATCAACAGACATATAAAAAAAAGAATTACACAATTATCAACAGACATATATTTTTTTCCAGAAGTATCAGTGCTACATTAATCAATTTTTAAAATTACGTACCCGTGATTGTTCTTGCAGACGTCTCTTAACTTGTGAGTATCATAGATAATCAAGTAAATAATAAAATCTATTTGGATATTAGTGATGCCTTTCTTTGCTTCAAAAATCTTTTGAATCAAATAGTTGCCAAACTGATCTTTCATGAGCTGGTGTAAATAATCCTTTATCTCAGAGAGGATCATAGCAACATATCTTGGATCACCCTCTTCGATCACTGCTTGTAAATATTGACAGTCGAGACAATCCATCGCCATTGAAACCACCAATCCTCGCCATGGCAGAGTGAGTACTCTCATAGAAGCTATCTCCATCATGTTATAACCTTCATAAGGTAGTGATCCATAATCATTGTTCCATATATTACTACCACTAGTAAAAAATCCTGTACTTATTGGATTAATCTCTTCCATCGAAGGAGCAGTAATAATTTTTAAAGATTTGATGCACTTAATTAATTTTACAAAACTACATTATTAGAAAGTTTATGAAGGTAATTAGAAATTAAAAAAGTAACATGACATTCATCTTTAAACTAAATAGACACGAAAGTGGTTTTAATTAGATTTAGTTTTAACTTTTGTGTCTTATTTTACTTAATTCAAAATTTATTATTTATTTAAACTTAAACAGTTATGTTCTCCTCTTATTATTTTATAATAATTCTTTTTTTAATTTATATGTTTTATTATAAAATTCCAAAAAACTTTTTTATATTATAATATGTTACGCTTTATAAATGACATATAGATTAAAAGTAAACATATTATTAATTTTAAATATAAAATGTAAAAAGATTAAAACTAAATTTAAATTATGTGGATATATACCTTTGAAAAAAAGTGGATATTTCTTACAAATAATTAAAATAGAATGATTAAAATTATAATTAAATTAATCAATTACTATAAAGTAATGTTATATAATAAGAATGATTTAAATAAAAAAGACAATAATTGTAAAGGATAATGTTAAATTTATTTTAAATTTTATTTTTATTTTAATAGAAATCATGGATAATAGAGTAACGATATTAATGAATGGTTGAAATTTAATTTATGTCTTTTTTGCTTTTATATTTTCTTACTGATAGCATTTTTTTATTATTAAAATTAATTAATTATTAAATTTATTTATTTATTGAAAGTTATTTTTTTATTGAATTTTATTTGATAGTGATTTTTTAATTAAAAGTCAGAATTAAAATATAAAATTATAACTCTATATTTTGTTCATTTTTCAAACGATAAATGATAGATATGTTTCATTCTATAATCAAACATTCAAATGATATTTATATAGTAACGTTATAAAACATTTTTTCACATATATTTGATTAAATAATAATAAAAAAAACTTCTTAAAATATTTTTATAATAAAATATAGTCTAAAGTGGCCAAAGTGTTAATTAAAAAAAATCAACCATTCATTTTAATAAAGAATTAATATTTAATTTTTTTTTGAATAACCAAGTATTAAAAAAAATCGCAAATAACCACATTTCGGAAAAAAAAATTACGCAAATAACCATGTTTCAGATTGCTCTCCAAAGGAGGAGCCATCTCACTTGGCGCCTCCACCAAGCTTTTTACCCTAGGCGCCATCTCACTTGGCGCCTCCTCTCTCTTTTAGCCAAGTGAGATGGCACGTGCACTTTAAAAGTGAGAGGAGGCGCCATCTCACTTGGCTCCTAGGGCAAAATGTTGTTTTTATAAATAATTCGTCCGTTTCTCCGTCATTTCTCACACTTTCTCGCACTGTTCTATTATTTGCGTCATGACATCGCCCATGATTTTTACCAGAGATGGTTACGTTATCTTCTCCGCCACGAAACCTGCGATGAAAATGAAATTCTGGCACATTCACTCCATAGAGCGTCTGAAGCGGGAGTTGATGCGATGGCTAGATGGAGACATCGTGGAGGGGGAAAAATTCGAAGGATCCATCGAATACGAACAACAACCTCACATGTGATAGGAAGACCTAATGTATGGTTGGAGGAAGTCAAAACAGACAGCGACGTTATGTTGATGATGCATGGGTCAGATGAAATTGTTTTAACAGTTGTAATTTCGTAGACGGAATATCATGTTTTTTTTCTTGTACGTGCAATGTTTATTGTAGAAAATACTGTTAACGAAAAACCCTAATGTTTACAACATAATTAAGGAAAGATTTTATGTAATACAATTTTTATGTGGTCGAGGCAGACGCCCGATTCGGACAATTTTTGCGATTGTGTCCGACCTGACGGCATAAACCAAACTTTCTTTCTATCTTGTCAAGGGAGTCCATTTCGGTTGTGATGCGCTTACTTTTGGGACGACCCTTCTTGTTCCTTCGCATTTGGTCATTGTGCCACACTATTTCACCGTCGTATGCAGGCCAATAATCTGGTTTTGCTACCAAAGGAAAGCTGTTGTTGCAAACGTTAAGCAACGTTTCAGATTTGTAAATGTGTGACAGAAGTTGTAGCGCGTCTTGATGGGTATAAGCACACGCGGAAATGACATGAGATTAAGGCATACGAAAGGCTTGAAACTTGCCACAATCGCACCAACGAGAAGGTAGTACAACCCTATATTCTTGTCTTGGCAGGCCCTCGTTGTGGTCGATTGTCTCTTTCATAATGAAGTTGTGGCTGTGTCGGCCAAACCGTATAACCATATGGGTGTTGGCTTTGGCACTTTCTGCCTTAATGTACTTCATGCAGCTTTCACTCCATAGTTGTCCAGATTACAACACCGCATTCCATATTTCACCTCTTTTGGAAAACAACGAAGCCATCCTAAAATACGTAGATTTTACCAAAGCAGTGACCGAGAGGTTTCGTATGCCTTTGAATACCCCATTCATCGATTCAATTAGATTTGTTGTCATGTGCCCGCATCTTTGGCCATTGTCGTATGACCTAGTCCATTTTTCTACCAGAATATTGTTGATCCACCTATCGGCTTCTGGATTTGACAAAGGATCTCGTTGCGGTAATATTTGAATATGGGTTGTGTCAATGCATATCCCGTATTCATAACCGCTTTCCTTAGTGTTTTGTCCTTGATCTCCCTCGTGAAATTTTGGACGATATGTCTAACGCAATAGACATGCGTAGAAGGAGGGTCATGCCAACCGTTTGCAGGATTATTGTATGCACTTTCAATGGATGCATGTCTATCCGAGATCAAACAAAGATCTGGTTGAGGAGCCACATGTGTTCGCAGGTTTTTCGGAAAAAAGCTCCAAGCACCACCGGTCTCCCCCTCGACTAGGGCAAAGGCAATTGGGAAAATGTTGTTGTTGCCATCTTGTGTCATCAATTTGTATAATTGGTTTTCATGATGCAAACCCTGTGATGCAAGGTTGAAATACCCAAAACACTCGACTGAATAATCCGTTTCCGTTTAGTTGACTACCATCTTGGGCGTATGCTGGCACTGTTTCCATAATGTAAACAATACCCGGAGAATAAGTCTTGAGTGCATTCAGGTAGAGAGGAAGTTCTTGGTATGACCCCTCCCAGTTTCTGTACACCTTTTCAATCGCCTTGGTCTTTGCTAACCACGCCTTACGGTAAGACAGAGTATAGTAAAAAACCATAGTGATGTGGGAGATGATGGTTTTCACCTTCAAAGATGGATCGTTGCTGACGAGTGGTAGGATTTCTTGACAAATGAGATCGTAATTAAGTTTTCGATGATCATGTGATTGGGTAGAACTGACACAAGTGTGGGTAGACATGGAATCTATGACCCAACAATCACCTCTTAATTTGTATGATGTAATAAGCTTGAACATACAATCAGGGTGAACACACTTGATCTTGTACTTTCTGGGTTTACACGGTCCACCTTAAAATCGACCGAGTTGAGCATGTGGAATTTTTTGATGGCTCTGATACATTCTTCTCTGTTACGAAACTTGTCCTTCTATTTTAAGTTTTCATCCGACTGCATATACGGATTGAAAAATAAATCAGAAGACGGTTAATCTCCCCCCATGTTGAAGTTTTTCATGTGCGGAGGTGGTGTGTAGATCTCGTTTGCAGGAATACCAGGTATCTCATCATCTTCGGAATCATCATTCACCATTTCGTCAAACTCCAACTCGTCATCTTCTTCTTCTTCATCAACTGCATCTACCTCTGCTTGTTCGATCTCCAAAGGATCAACCACTTGTGTCACCTGAGGCTCTCACAGCATAATGTACAACTCAATAGAATCGTACCCAGAATACACATGACTGGAAAACGTATTCTGAAGATCCTCGTCATCTTGAACCTCAACCTTATAAAATATTATTTGGTTGTTACCAAAAAAAACTGGATTCTGATAAAATATTTGTGTCACCGGGCCTCGTCCAATTTTGGCCTCCAATCGTTTTTTGAAGTACGAGAAATTGGCTTTCCCGTTTAAAAGAAATCAGATGTTGTCTGTGTCTCTAAACAAAAACCCAAAGGTGGAACAAATGTATGTCTTACCGTTGAAATGTGCACTGATGACATATTGGGGTGCAGAGGCCATTGTGTATGGTTGTTTGAAGGTTGGAAGGTTGAAAGGTTTGAAGCCATCTCCATCACAACTGAAATGGACGAACTTGACAAGATGGAAAGAAAGTGTGGTTTATGCCGTCAGGTCAGACACAATTGCAAAAATTGTCCGAATCGGGCATCTGCCTCGACCACATAAAAATGGTAATACATAAAATCTTTCCTTAATTATGTTGTAAACATTCGGGTTTTTCGTTAACAATATTTTCTACAATAAATATTGCGCATACAAGAAAAAAAACACGATATTTCGTCTACGAAATTACAACTGTTAAAACAATTTTATCTGACCCATGCATCATCAACATTACGTTGCTGTCTATTTTGACTTCCTCCAACCATACATTAGGTCTTCCTATCGCATGTGAGGTTGTTGTTCGTCTTTGCTGGATCCTTTGAATTCCCCCCCCCCTTCCGCAATGTCTCCATCTAGCCATCGCATCAACTCCCGCTTCAGACGCTCCATGGAGTGAATGTGCCAGAATTTCATTTTCATCGCAGGTTTCGTGGCGGAGAAGATAACGTAACCATCTCTGGTAAAAATCATGGGCGATGTCATGACGCTAAAAAATAAAAAAACAGTGCGAGAAAGTGTGAGAAATGACAGAGAAACGGACGAATTATTTATAAAATACCATTTTGTCCTATTTTGCCCTAGGAGCCAAGTGAGATGGCGCCTCTTCTCACTTTTAAAGTGCATGCGCCATCTCACTTGGCTAAAAGAGAGAGGAGGCGCCAAATTAGATGGCGCCTAGGGCAAAACCCTAGGTGGAGACGCTAAGTGAGATGGCTCCTCCTTTGGGGAGTCATCTGAAACATAGTTATTTGCGTAATTTTTTCCGAAACGTGGTTATTTGCGAAATTCTTTTTAATACCTAGTTATTGCAAAAAAAAATTCATTATAATATGTTACGCTTTATAAATGACATATAGATTAAAAATAAACATATTATTTATTTTAAATATAAAATGTAAAAAGATTAAAACTAAATTTAAATTATGTGGATATATACCTTTGAAAAAAAGTGGATATTTCTTACAAATAATTAAAATAGAATGATTAAAATTATAATTAAATTAATCAATTACTATAAAGTAATGTTATATAATAAGAATGATTTAAATAAAAAAGACAATAATTTTAAAGGATAATGTTAAATTCATTTTAAATTTAATTTTTATTTTAATAGAATTCATGGATAATAGAGTAATGATAATGAATGGTTGAAATTTAATTTGTCTTTTTTGCTTTTATATTTTCTTACTGATAGCATTTTTTTATAATTAATTAATTATTAAATTTTTTTATTTTTATTTTATTATATTATAAATTATTTTTTTATTGAATTTTATTTGATAGTGTTTTTTTAATTAAAAGTCAGAATTAAAATATAAAATTATAACTCTATATTTTGTTCATTTTTCAAACGATAAATGGTAGATATGTTTTATTCTATAATCAAACATTCAAATGATATTTATATAGTAACGTTATAAAACATTTTTTCACATATATTTGATTAAATAATAATAAAAAAAACATCTTAAAATATTTTTATAATAAAATATAATCTAAAGTGGCCAAAGTGTTAATTAAAAAAAATCAAACATTCATTTTAATAAAGAATTAATATTCGAATTTTTTTTTGAATAACCACGTATTAAAAAAAAATTCGCAAATAACCACGTTTCGAAAAAAATTATGCAAATAATCATGTTTCAGATGGCTCTCCAAAGGAGGAGTCATCTCACTTGGCACCTCCACCAAGCTTTTTGCCTAGGTGCCATCTCACTTGGCGCCTCCTCTCTCTTTTAGTCAAGTGAGATGGAGCGTGCACTTTAAAAGTGAGAGGAGGCGTCATCTCACTAGACTCCTAGGGCAAAATCTTGTTTTTATAAATAATTCGTCCATTTCTCCGTCATTTCTCACACTTTCTCGCACTGTTTTCTTATTTTTTACTCTGTTATTTGGGTCATGACATTGCCCATGATTTTTACCAAAGATGGTTACGTTATCTTCTTTGCCACGAAACCTGCGATGAAAATGAAATTCTGGCACATTCACTCCATGGAGCGTCTGAAGCGGGAGTTGATGCGATGGTTAGATGGAGACATCGTGGAGGGGGAAAATTCAAAGGATCCAGCGAAGACGAATAACAACCTCACATGTGACAGGAAGACCTAATGTATGGTTGGAGGAAGTCAAAACAGACAGCGACGTAATGTTGATGATGCAGGGGTCAGATGAAATTGTTTTAACAGTTGTAATTTCGTAGACGGAATATCGTGTTTTTTTTCTTGTACGCGCAATGTTTGTTGTAGAAAATACTGTTAACGAAAAACCCTAATGTTTACAACATAATTAAGGAAAGATTTTATGTAATAAAATTTTTATATGGTCGAGGCAGGCGCCCGATTCGGACAATTTTTACGATTGTGCCCGACCTGGCGGCATAAACAACACTTTCTTTCCAGCTTGTCAAGGGAGTCCATTTCGGTTGTGATGCGCTTACTTTTGGGACAACCCTTCTTGTTCCTTCGCATTTGGTCATTGTGCCACACTATTTCGCCGTCTTATGCAGGCCAATAATCTGGTTTTGCTACCAAATGAAAGTTGTTGTTATTGTAAACATTGAGCAACGTTTCAGATTTGTAAATGTGTGACAGAAGTTGTAGCGCGTCTTGATGGGTATAAGCACACGCGACAATGACATGAGAGTAAGGCATACGAAAGGCTTGAAATTTGCCACAATCGCACCAACGAGAAGGTAGTACAACCCTATATTCTTGTCTTGGCAGGCCCTCGTTATGGTCGATTGTCTCTTTCACAATGAATTTGTGGCTGTGTCGGTCAAACCGTATAACTATATGGGTGTCATCTTTGGAAATTTCTGCCTTAATGTACTTCATGCAGCTTTCACTCCATAGTTGTCCAGATTGCAACACTGCATTCCACATTTCACCTCTTTTGGAAAACAACAAAGCCATCCTAAAATACGTAGATTTTACCAAAGCAGTGACCGGGAGGTTTCGTATGCCTTTGAATACCCCATTAATCAATTCAATTAGATTTGTTGTCATGTGCCCCCATCTTTGGCCATTGTCGTATGACCTAGTCCATTTTTCTACCGAAATATTGTCGAACCACCTACCGACTTTCGGATTTGACAAACGGATCTCGTTGCGGTAATATTTGAATGTGGGTTGTGTCAATGCATATCCCGCATTCATAACCGCTTTCCTTAGTGTTTTGTCCTTGATCTCCCTTGTGAAATTTTGGATGATATGTCTGACGCAATAGACATGCGTAGAAGGAGGGTCATGCCAACCGTTTGCAGGATTATTGTATGCACTTTCAATGGATGCATGTCTATCCGAGATCAAACAAAGATCTGGTTGAGGAGCCACATGTGTTCGCAGGTTTTTCGGAAAAAAGCTCCAAGCACCACCGGTCTCCCCCTCGACTAGGGCAAAGGCAATTGGGAAAATGTTGTTATTGCCATCTTGTGTAACTGCCATCAGTAGCGTGCCTTTGTATTTCCCATACAACCAAGTCCCATCAATTTGTATAATTGGTTTGTGTGATCGGTGGGAATGAGAACTGACTGTTTTAGAATGCTGGTTCGCGTTTGCGTTTGTTTTTGCAAAGTGTCGCGGTAAGCAAGAGTCGCCACCGTCTTTTATTTTATCCAACAAGGAAAGGACAAAATCACAGAAAAATTCCTTTTCGAGATGTTTCTCGGGTTCGGGAGGTAGATTATAAAAAGGGAAGGTGTTAGCACCCTTTCTATCTGTGGTTATCCACGGGCTCTTAGGTACTTGCTCACTATGTTTTCAAAAGTTTGCTTTTCTTTATGTTTGTGGGTTTTGAAAAGAGTTTTGTTTTTGAAGAGAGTGTAAGTGCGAAAAGTTTTGTTTTGTTTTTAAAAGGAGCAAGTACTTAAGAACATCTACCTACTCAAAAAGGGATTAAACTGTGCAAATGTCCTTTAGACAGTGCTATCCCACTATTGAGGAGTAAGTAGCACCGTCGTTGGAGTTTTCAGGTCAATTCGATTTAAGGGACGTGTGGTCACTAAAGAAATGTTAGGACGCCTTAGCGATAACCCTAATGTCTTAGATCATTTTTATCGAGGCAACCGTTTCGAGGCAACTTTGATCTTTGGACAGGAGGGCGACCTCTAAGACTTCCTATACTCAATGACCACGTTCGAGGCAACCAAGTGAGGTGTACCCTAGGAGTGGCATGTGCAAGTGTGTCAATTTTCAGTTATATTATATTTGCATGTCATGGTGAGCTACTGTTGATTTTAAGTTAAGAGTTAATCTTGTCATGCATAGCCTAGTTAGCATACATCTAAACAGTTAATATATGTACAGGAATTTAAAGTGCGGGAATTTTAAATCCTACGCTATTACAAGGCTTCGGGGAGGGGGATTATTTACATGTCCAAAAATTGGGGGAATAAAAGCAGTAAAGCGTAAAAGTCTTAGTTAAGCTATTACAAACCAGTAGGCAGTTACAATATATGGATCAAAAATAATATGCGCGCGAGAAAAATTGAATCGGAGTGTCCTTGGGTTTGGACCCTTTTTTCATTAAATAAAGCATATTTTTGGTCTTTTTTGAATTAAGGATTAAGTCTAACTAATAATTAATTAATTAATTAAAAAGAAAATATTTTTGAGTTTTATTTTAATTAAGGAAATAAAATGAGAAATATTAAAAAAAAACCTAATTCTAAGTCAGTTTTAATTTATTGCAAAATATGTTAAGATTAAACCTAATTAAATACTAAGTTAATTTGCTGCAATTTATTTACAAAAAAATAATAAAATAACGAAATTAGAAAAAATATTATTTTTTGGGGTTTTCTGATTTTTATGAAAAGTTAATTAGTTAATAATAACAAAATAGAAAAATAGAAAATAGAAAGTAGTGAAAAGAAAGAAAAAAAGAATAAAATAAAATAAAATAAACAA
Organism: Vicia faba; assembly: GCA_948472305.1. NCBI lineage: Eukaryota > Viridiplantae > Streptophyta > Magnoliopsida > Fabales > Fabaceae > Vicia > Vicia faba. Next base: position 1,069,152,551 of record OX451738.1, read on the forward strand.
ACTCAGGGGGGTGCTGGGCCTGAATTTGGTGTTTTGGGAATTGACAGGGAAAGCTTCGATTGCAGGGAGAAGGGGGGGATTCGATTCAGAGGAAAAAAGTTGTCTTTCGATTCTATGAATGGTGTTGCTGGAAAGGCCTGAAGGGTCACCTGTGGAGGCACTACATCTGCAAAAATACGTTAGCAAAATAAAACGCATGACCTGGGTGTCGAAACCCAGGTCCTTCGATCCTGCGCGCGCTGGGTCTTTTCAGGCTATATTTGTAGCAAGTGTTAGCAACAAAAATATGACCTGGTGCCAAACCCAAGCCCTTTGATTCTGTCTAGAATGACAATCGAATGAAACAACAAATATGGATATGTTATGTAAACACAAGATTTGATATTTTACCCTCTCTTACCAGTAATTAGAACCTTCGATTTGGCACTTTCTGTATGTGAGTACCTTCGATCTGGGATTTCTGGGCGTGGAGATGTTTGTTGAATTGCTACTTTGGCTTGGATCACTTCTGAAAATGCTGATGACCTTTGGCAGCGTATCTCCAAGTCCTCCATGTTTCTCCTTTTTCTGTTCTGTGTTTTTTCTCCGTCTATTTTTTGTGTTTTTTTCGTGTGTTTTGATATGTATGTTGGCCCTTGTATTTATAGGAGTGTGGGGGGTCTTGTAACGGCAAGAGACAGCCCATTAAACAGGCCTTTAAAGCCATGAGACAAGAATCAGACACATTAAAAGTTTTCCTTTTTTGAAATATGCATGTCTCTTATGAATCTTGAATGAACCTGGACACTTTTGAATTTCGAATGCATTCAGGCCCTACTCTTCGATTGGTCCTGATTTGAAAAGAATCCCTCTGGTTGAATCAGCTCCTTAGGAACAGAAAGGGCAAGAATCTGGCCTTTAACTCAGGAATTAAATTCACAACCAGCATTTAATTATTTCTATATTTGCAAGGGAAACACGCCATTTTCTCATGTTCAGTGTACCTGGACATGTTTTTTGAGTGCCCTCTTGATGGCTTTGTTAACAGGCCAGTCGAAAGGCTTTGTTCATGCTAATCGGAGGACATGGATAATATGTCTGTCGAAGCTGCCTTGACACAATGCTAAATCGAAGGATCCCTTGGCATGTCAATTGAAATGCTTGGCCCAGGGTGCCAAATGAAAAGGTCTTTCAGAATTCTAATCGAAGGGCTTTGACAGAATTCCAATCGAAGTGCTTGTCCATAATGCCAATCGAAAGGCTCATTCAGAATACCAATCGAAGGGTCTTTCAGAATGCCAATCGAAGTGCTCCTTTAGAATACCAATCGAAGGGTCTTTCAGAATGCCAATCGAAGCGCTTGTCCATTCTACCAATCGAAAGGCTCCTTCAGAATACCAATCGAAGGGTCTTTCAGAATGTCAATCGAAGGGTCTTTCAGAATTCTAATCGAAGGCCTTGACATAATGCAAATCAAAGTGCTTGTCCATAATGCCAATCGAAAGGCTCCTTCAGAATACCAATCGAAGGGTCTTTCAGAATGCCAATCGAAATATACTTAAAGCACCACTCAAAAAATTTATTTTTCCTTAGCCAAGGGTTTGTGATCAACCATGCAGGGGGAAGACTCTGGAAAACATGAGAGGGAAAATTTTGGGGTACAACAGTTTCCCCTTTTCAATTTTCTTAAACCTGAGGATATAGATTGGCTTTCGAGCCTTTCGTGATCCGAAGATGGAAGATAATTGAACACTAGAGTGCCCAGAAAATTTGCACTCGAAGATGTGTTGGTTGATCATGTAGGGAATGGGCTTAAATATGCCAGTTGGAGAGTTAATGGATAGTTGTTGTACCCCAAAATTTGCCCTCCCATATTCTTCAAAGATTTGCCAAGTCAAGCTTCAAAATTCCCCAAGGGGTGCACAGTGTAAAGGTCTCCTATACAGTCAAAATTAGGGTTTTCATTCTGATCAAGAAAATGAAGTTTACAAGGGCCCAATCAAGTCTCACATACCTACAAATATGGTCAAGCATCCTCATATCAAGTTTCAAGACATTCAGCACAAAATTGCACAGTCAAAACCCTAATTGCACTACAGTCAACTGTAGGGGCAAAATGGTCATTTGACAGTCAAAAGTTCAAATTTTTGATCAACACCTCATTTTGAAGCCACAAACATCATTTGATCAATGCTTGATCATGACTCTCAAAGCTTGGCTCAAAAATCATCAAGATGCAAAAGTTTCCTTATTTGGACAGTTGGAAAAGTCAACTGTAAATTGACCAGGGTATAACTTTCACATGGATTATTATAAAAATTCCATCCAAATCTCATTTTGAAGAGAAAGACATTTCCTACAACTCATCTTCATACTTCAAGTCCAAGAAATGCTCTCACAAAAAGTTATCAATTTCAACATTATAGGTCATTTTCAAAAGTCAACAAAAAGGGACTTTGATTCAAAGGCCATAACTTGATATTGATAAATCAAAATGACATGGGACCAAAGACATTGATTAGAGGACTCAAAGACCTTTCCAAAATGTCCAAGAACATGAGCAAAGCTTAAAAATTGAGCAAGTTATGCCTTGTGGAAGTTGGGAAATTTTTGGATATTTTGAAAAGTCAACATTGATTCAAATGACCTAAAATTGCTAATGGGCCCATTTTTCTTCCACAATTCATCATCCATGGTATGTGCACGACCACTTGGCCCAAAGGGAAGTATTTATTCATTTTTATTTATTTATTTGAATTTTTATTAATAATAATTCATTTAAATCAAATTAAATACATGAAAAATATTTAACCTAGGTTTTACAATCTTCTTGTGCATGAAATCTACTCAATAATTCGTGTATAATTAAATAGGGAAAGATTTGGAGAGAATTGATCATGATTTGTACAAAAACACATGGAAAAAGATTGAAAAAGATCTTTGAAAATCAAATTTCAAAAACCATGAATGCCAAAGATTTGGAGTGTTTTATTTGACCTAATTGGTTCTATACTTAAGCCTGAATACAAACCTAATGAGATTGACCATTGAGCTGCGCTAAAAACCAATCCACAAACTTGAACTTTTTGCAAAGAAACTCAAAACTGAAAACCTCATTCTAGGGCGATTCAAGGCACGATTTTTGTTTCATTAGCTTGCTGAAGCTTCATAGAACGATTTCCAATCAAAAACATTCATCAAAACTCAAAGAATTGGTACAACGAACCGGACCTGTGCACAAAAAATTTCATAGTCGTGCATCTTAATCCATGCATTCTTTGTGAAATTTAAAGCTTGATTCATGTTTGTCATTTGATTCTGATGCTAACCCAATGATTCAATTGTATTTTTATGCATTATACGCGATTATGCCATTATTGTTTTCTAGGGTTTACAGGACTTGGAATTAGGGGTTTTGAAACAAGGAAAAATTGGAACACAAGACCTAGACTATCCTAACCAGGACCTTCATACGAACTCATTGATAGGGTCGCGCTCAATTTATGAGCGTCCAGTGGCTAATCGCTATTTTCTTGTATGGTGTCTACAGCGACGCTTAAAAACCGTTGCTTAATATATTCTTGTTTCAGGAAAATAAAATCCAACGAAGGAGATGATATCGTGGCTGCCAACAATTGGCTGGTTTGAAAATTCGCGCGCGTAGTGGTGGCAAAGTACATGACCTGGGTTCGAGCCCCATGTCTTCACCCTCTTCATATTATTTTGTATTTACTGATTCCATGCAGGTTCAACATCAAAGCACATCATGCACTTTCATAATCCAACCATCCACGCGTCCAGTTTCAGCAATCCAAAGGCGTAGATTTGGAGAACACCATAAACCCTAGTCAACGCGTGTACACGCGTCATGGAAAGGTCAACAAGGCCTCTAAATGGGCCTGAATCACCATCAAAAAACCTCCCATTTGGGGTCTGAACCCCCTAGGTTTGCATTTTCACATTCTTTCTTTTTTTGTTTTCTTTTCTTTCTTTCTTTTAATTATTGTTCTTTTTTAATTAATTATATTTTTATAAAAAAACCAAAAAACATAAAAATCAGAAAAGAAAAAATAATAAATATTTTTTATTTTAATATTTCTTGTAAATAAATTTGCATGTAAATAAATTAGTTTTAAATTAGGGTTTAATTTAATATTTTCATAACAAAAATCTAAAAAATATAGAAATAGGGTTTAATTAATAATTTTTCATCCTTTTTATTTTTCTTTCATAAATGATTAAATAATTAAATATTTATTTTTATAATTAAATCTGTATATAAAAATTAGGGTTAATTTAGGTTAAAATTCAATGTTTTCTTAATAATTTAAAAAAATAGAATTAGGGTTAGTATTTATTTTTAATTAATTCTTTTTTTCATATTAAAATCCTAAAATACTAAAAAATACCAAAAACATCTCCTTTTCTTTTTTAATTAATTAAATCCATGTAATTTTAATTTTGCAAAAAGGGTCCAACGCCCTCGTTTCGATTTAATTCTTATGCGCATATTTATTTTATTTCTTTATAATATTTATGTATCTCTTCCAAGGCCATGTAACCTTTTAATTTAATTCTTTATTTACTTTACTTTCTTTATTTTCCTGTCAAATCGGGTCCTGGTTTAATTTTGGCGATGTGGACCCGCGCCTTTTGTAATAGCTTAGAATTTTTACTTCTCGCAATATTTTAACTGTTAAATAATGGCATGAAAGAATGTATGGACAACAATAAAAATAAGCGTTAGAACACCAATGACATGAACAAGACAAAAATAAATGAAAACGACACACAAATCGCACACACCACCCCTAGGGTACGCCTCACTGTTGCCTTGCCTCGAAAGGTGATCGTCGAGTAGAGGATGTTTTAGTAAGTCCTCATGATCCGGGAACCTGGCATGAGGGTAGCTTCTAAGGTGTCTTCCCATTGCTCTGGTGATCACCATGTCCCGAAACTCGAATTGACCCGAACACCTCCAATAGTGGTGCTACCTACCTCTCAATGGTGGGATGGCATTACTTTAAAGGACATTTACACAGACGAATTCCTTAGGGTAGGTAGGTTCTCGTAGATACTTGCTCTAAATTTCAAAACAAATTCAAAAATACTTTTCACACCAACACATTTTCAAAAAGCTTTCGAAAGCATTTTTTCAAACACTCTTGAGGACCGATACAAGAGTCGAACTGAAATTTTCAAAGAAACTTTTTAAAACCCACAATTGAAAAGCAAACAAACCATTTTTGAAAACACAAGTGAGCAAGTATCTAAGAGCCCATGGATAACCATGGATAGAAAGGGTGCTAACACCTTCCCTTTCTATAATCTACCTCCCGAACCGAGAGCAATCTCTATAAGGAATTTTTCTGTGCTTTTGTCCTTTCCATTTGGAGAAAATAAAAGACGGTGGCGACTCTTGCTTCCGCGACATTTCGCGAACCAGCGTTAAACAGTCAGTTCCAGATCCACCGATCACAGAACTGGCGACTCTGCTGGGGATATAAATTTAAAGTGAGGTGTACCTTAGGGCTAGTTCATAACTGTGTTTTCAATTGTATTGATTTGCTTGCTTTACTATTGTGGGTTGTATCGGAGTTTCATAGATCCTAACCCGGATCTGGGGATACCCTGTTTAGGTAGCATAAGTTGTGAGGGACCTGTCCGGCGTAGACCGACACAGGTGAAGCAGTGGCTACGTTGGTGTGGCACCTTGGTCTGTACCGATATCCCTTGTGTCGCAACGAGGAGAATATGGGTCTTCTAAGGAGTCATTAAACACCAACAACCTTAGAACCTTAATTGACACAACTTGGCCTTTAGAATTGTAGCAGTATGCTACGCCCATTGAGGCTAAACTCTCGTGATGGTTCTGGCCGCAAGAAAAGATTGCGATGCTGGAGTTATGACCGATTGAGGGTAGTCAATGATATTGGGATCCTCTAAGAACCCGGTTACTTTGATTAGGACAGGTATGAACCAACAAACTGAAAGAGGGTAGTACCTAAACCTCATGCTGGCCTAAACTTTAAGGGCTTGCCTTGTGTGACTTGTGTGCCTTACCATGTTTGCCTTTGTATCTATTTGTGGTGTGCTTTATCATAGCATCATAACATCATGAGCATTACATGCATCCTGCATAAGGACTGACCATTTCAAAGACAAGAGGGTTTCACCTTTGCTCTGTTTTGTAGGACATCATGATGCCTGTGCGAAGGAATACTATCCGGTTCAACTTTGTTCGTTCACCTGAGTTGCTTGATGAGTTGGTTAGCAGAATTCCAAATACCACTTCCTTCATCCAGAGGCATGGTTCTCTTCTCAGTTTAGTCACTGCAAAGCGGGATCAACAGTTGATGAGTGTTCTGACCCAGTTCTATGACCCTCTGTACCAGTGCTTCACCTTTCAAGACTTCCAGCTGGTCCCTACCCTGGAAGAGTTCTCTGATTTTCTTGGTATCCCTATCTTGGATCAGACTCCCTTTACTGGTTGGGAAAAGACCCTCAGGCTTGAGGATGTTGCTGCAGCTCTTCCTTTGACCCATCAAGAGGTAACAGACAACTAGGTGACTAGAAGCGGAGTTAAGGGTTTCTTGGCCAAGTTTCTGATTGGTAAAGCTAACAGTTTCTGGAGTGACCTGGAATTTAGGGCATATGAAGACATCTTGGCTCTCCTAATCTATGGGTTAGTCCTGTTTCCTAATCCTGACAACTTCATCAATGTCACTGCCATAAGGATCTTTATGTCTCAGAATCCTGTGCCCACTCTCTTGGGTGACATCTTGCAACAACTTCATGCCCGTACTACCCAAAGACGAGGAACCCTATGGTGTTGTATCCCTTTGTTGGTGAGGTGGTTTATTTCGCACCTCCCTAAGTTCGTACTGAAGAATCAAGAAGGAAGAGGTTGGGCTCATAGGTTAATGTCTCTCACCGATAAAGACATCATTTGGACTTGCAGAGGTTTGGATGTGATAGCTATTATTGATCGATGCGGGGAATACCCTAATGTTCCTCTGATTGGTACCCAAGGAGGGATCTCTTACAATCCATGTCTAGCACTCCGTCAGTTTGGAAGAGCAAGAAGAGCAGGTCCCCATGAGATGTTGGTGCCTCACATCAGTTTTGAATTTCAGGTGGATAGTGACGAGCTGCGTCGTAGGTTCATCAAGGCTTGGGACAAGGTTCATAAAGCTGACCCACAGGAGTTAGGGCCAAAGACTTCTTTACCTATGGAAGCCTACTACAAATGGGTTCGCATCCGTGCTCAGAAATTAGGTATGCCGTATGAAGCCGTCAGACCTATCATTCTTGAGTGTCTTGATAAAGATGGTGTTCCTCCAACTGTCCTTCCTCCTCAGATACCTACTGATTATGAGACATTGAAGAGATCTTGGTCGCAACTGCAAGAAGAGCGGGATTCTTACCGAGAAAAGTTCAACGAGCAGGAATTAAAGATCCAGAAGCTGACGAAGCAGTTGGAGAATGAGAGAGCTCTGAATGCCTACATCCGTACTGAGAAGAGGAGACCATGGGATCAATAAGGAGCTCCAGATGTTCTTTTACAATTTTATTTCCCTTTTCAGTATTTCCTTTCATGTAACGCCTAAGGGCAACTTGTTGAATAATTTCAGTTGCAAAGTTGAATCTAATGAAGTGTGTTCCTTTTTGTTTACAAAGTTGACTCCCGATTGTCTTTGAAAACATAAATCATACGCATTTCATTCATCATGTGCATAGCAGGTTCTCTTCTTTTCAGGTTGCTTACAGTTCTTCGCTGTTTATTTCAGCATCATGAATCCTGACTCGTCATCAACTGAGACATCCATCAAGGCTCTTCAGGCGCAGAATGCGCAGTTTCAGGAATTAATCAAGGGTTTGGCTCAAGGCCAAGAAGAGCTGAAGGCTATGCTCCTGAAGAAGGAGAAGAAGAAGAAGAGAAGAACTGTTCTGTTCAACTCGGGCCGAAGGTTTGGCAATGCTCTGCAGCAGGAAGAGGCTGGTTCTTCTGTTGGCAAGAGTACTCCTCAGGCAGAAGCAAGGGTTCCTAGTCCGGTAGTCTCCGACAACGAGACTGATTTTGATGAAGAGCAGTACCCTCCTGCAGAAGACAGATACAAGCAACTGGAGGATAGGTTGAATGCTATGGAGATTCAACAGGTACCTGGGCTGGATTTTGGAGATCTGGGTTTGTCAACTGGTGTGATTATTCCTCGGAAGTTCAAAGCACCATCTTTCACTAAATATGACGGGGCATCTTGTCCCAAGCTACATCTCAGGTCCTATGTTCGAAAGATTCAACCGTACTCGACAGATAAGAATTTGTGGATCCACTTCTTCCAGGAGAGTCTTTCAGGGACTCATCTCGAATGGTTCTATCAGCTGGATGGGACCAAGGTCCGTAACTGGGAGGAGTTGGCTACTGCTTTCTACAAGCAGTATCAATATAATGCCGACCTTGCCCCTACACGTACCCAACTCCAGGGTATGTCGTTAGGTTCAAGTGAAGGTTTTAAGGAGTACGCTCAGAAGTGGAGAGACCTGGCTGGCAGGGTGCAGCCTCCGTTGACTGATCGGGAGTTGGTGGACATGTTCTTGGGGACCCTATCTGGGCCATTTTTCAACCATCTTATCGGGAATTCGTCTGCAGGGTTCACTGATCTGATTCTGACTGGAGAAAGAATTGAGGCTGGGTTGAAGTCTGGAAAAATTCCGAAGGGTGCATCGTCTAGTGCTGAGAAGAAACCCTTCAAAAAGGAGGCTAGTGCCGTATATGGTTCCAAGAGATCAGAGAGATTTGAGCGCCGCCAATCTGTCAGTGCGGTAACAATTGCTAAGCCTGCTGCCGCTCCTCGGCCAGCTAATCCTCAAAGGGCTGAAAGACCCCGGAGAGAGTTCACCCGCTTAAGTATGACCTTGTCGCAGATCCTGCCACAGTTGCTATCAACCAACTTAGTGACTGTCCGAGAGGCGCCGAAGTTCCCAAATACCGCATCTCCTAAGTACAACCCGAATGCACGTTGTGCTTACCATTCAGACAGCCCGGGGCATTCTACTGATGACTGTTGGGCATTAAGGAGTAAGGTGCAAGACCTTATCGACGCAAAGGAGATACAGTTCGAAGCGCCTGAGAGGCCGAATGTAGTTACTGCTCATATGCCTCAGCATGGGGTAAATGCTATTGACGAAGATGTTTATGCTGTTTCTGTGGATGATCAAGCCACTCCTCTGAAGACTGTCAAGAAGAACCTGCTGCTGGCCGGTTTATTTCCGGGTTGCAGTGAGGGTTGCCTGTTCTGTGCTGTGTCCCTATCTGGTTGTCCCTTGCTGAAGTTAGGCATCCAAAGCCTAATGGATAGCAAGGAGATTCTGTTTAAGAAGTCTGCTGTTCAGTTGGTTCCGGTGGAAGAAGTTTCTGTGGTTACCATATTCAATAATCCAATCCAGGTTCTCCCGAAGAAGCCTGTTCAAATCATGACTGTTGCACCTGTTGTTATCACTGTTCCGGGGCCCCTGCCCTATGTATCTGATAAAGCTGTCCCCTGGCATTATGGGGCCGATGTGTGTGTAAATGGGATTAAACAAGAGTTCAACGCTGGCGCCAGCATCTGTGACATCACTGGCCCAACCAAAGTCACCCGCAGTGGCAGGCTCTTCTCGCCTGACATTGCACCGCCCGCCGCTCGAAGACCACTTCTTATAACTCCTACAAGTGTACAGTCCCTACTGCCGATCAAGTTGTTTCTCCTGCTGCCGAGTCATCCAATGCTCGGGGCAAAGGAATTGAAGTTAAGCCTGCCCAGATGGAGGCACCTATACCCGTAACTGCTGAAGCCTCCCAACAAGAGATGGAGGAAATCTTGAAAATTATAAAGAAGAGTGACTTTAATGTTGTGGAACAGCTGGGGCACACGCCCTCCAAAATCTCCATGCTCTCTTTATTGCTGTGCTCCGAGGCCCATGCTAAGGCCTTAATCTCGTTCCTCAAGACGGCCCATGTGCCACATGAGACATCTGCAGTCCAGTTCACTGATTGCGTAGCAAATCTGACAGCAGACAATGGCTTGGGTTTCTCAGATGCTGACCTGACCGCGAAGGGAAGAGACCACAATGATGCCCTGCATGTCTCTATCGAATGCAGGGGCACTACTCTGGCACATGTATTGGTGGATACTGGTTCTTCTTTGAATGTGCTGCCCAAGAAGGCTTTGGACCGTTTAGATTGTGAAGGCCTGGAATTGAAACCCAGCAATATCATCGTCAGGGCCTTTGACGGTTCGAAAAGGATGGTTCATGGAGAGGTTGACATTCCGATTCGTGTGGGCTTTCAGGTGTTTGACTCTACATTTTATGTGATGGATATCCATCCATCTTACTCTTGTCTATTGGGTCGACCTTGGATACATAAGGCTGGGGCAGTGACCTCTACCTTGCACCAGAAGCTGAAGTACCCCGTCAGAGGGAAGATCGTCACTGTGCAGGGAGAGGAGGAGTATATGGTAAGCCACCTGAACTCCTTCAGATACATTGAGATGGACGGGGAGTTTATTGAAACCCCCTTTCAGCATTTCGAGGAGGTGCTTCCAATTGCAGCAGCAACAGAAACAGCAGCAGAAGAAGTTGTTCCTTTGAAGATGGCCTCCCTGAGGGATGCCCGGGCTGTGGTTCAGAAAGGTGAAAGTGCTAACTGGGGCAGGCTTCCAGACTTTACACAGAAGACTGACAAGTTTGGGCTGGGCTTTACTACAGAAGGTCAGAAAGCTATGCGGAAAGCGAAGATCGGAAGACCTCCTGTGTTCATTACAAATCCAGGAGTGAATGTTGTTGGGGAAGACAACGAAGTGGATGAAGCGGAATTCAATAGCTGGATCTACCCGACGACCGAAGGCGGATTGAACAATTGGATTGCCAAAGACCATACCCCTGTTACCTTTGTGACGCAGTAATAAATTTCTTTGTTTCGTTATTTTGTAATAAACAATAAATAAACTCTATGGCCCGGTGTCTTACCCGAGGCACCGTGGTTTCATTTGTGAGGGCATATAAATTGTCATTTCATATATCATGAATGAAAATCTTGGACGTTTTCTCGCATTGCAAATTTTATGCTCTTTTTCTGTCTTTCTCTCCTTTACATATATTTCAAAACAGCTGTATTTACACACACACTCACTCATACAGGTTTCAATCCACTCTGGATATCACTGATAACGACCCTGCTACTGCCAGTTATGACTTCGAAAATCCGATCAACTTAGCCGAAGACGAAGGTGAAGATGATTGCGAAGTGCCTGGTAAGCTTGCAAGACTGTTGCTTCAGGAAGAGAGGGCAATTCAACCCCATGAAGAGCCAGTGGAAATAATAAACTTGGGTACTGAAGAAGACAGGAAAGAGGTAAAGATTGGTGCCAACCTAGAGCTCAGCGTGAAGCAACGATTGACTCAAATGCTGCATGATTATATGGAGATCTTTGCCTGGTCCTACGAAGACATGCCCGGGTTGGATACCGATATTGTGGTCCATCACTTGCCAACTAAGGAAGACTGCCCTCCGGTGAAGCAAAAGGTACGTCGTATGCGTCCAGAGATGTCTGAGAAGATTAAAGCCGAGGTTATGAAACAGTTTGATGCTGGGTTCCTTGCAGTGACTTCTTACCCTCAGTGGGTTGCTAATGTGGTGCCGGTACCAAAGAAGGACGGTAAGGTCAGAATGTGTGTCGACTACAGGGATCTGAACAGGGCCAGCCCCAAGGATGACTTCCCTCTACCTCACATTGATGTCCTTGTTGATAATACAGCTCAGCACAAGGTATTCTCTTTCATGGACGGCTTTTCAGGTTACAATCAGATCAAGATGGCACCTGAAGACATGGAAAAGACTACGTTTGTTACTCAGTGGGGCACCTTCTGATACAAGGTCATGCCATTTGGACTAAAGAACGCTGGGGAAACCTACCAACGCGCCATGGTTGCTTTATTTCATGACATGATCCATCATGAGATAGAAGTGTATGTTGACGACATGATCGCAAGGTCCCAGACTGAGGAAGAGCATCTAGATCATCTGCAGAAATTGTTTGACCGGTTGAAACTATATAAGCTGAGATTGAACCCGAACAAGTGCACCTTCGGGGTAAGATCTGGGAAGTTGCTAGGCTTCGTGGTAAGTGACAAGGGAATTCAAGTGGACCCTGCTAAGGTCAAAGCTACTCAAGAGATGCCAGTTCCTAAGACAGAAAAAGAGGTCAGAGGCTTTCTAGGACGCCTGAATTACATTGCTCGGTTCATCTCGCATCTGACTGCTACCTGTGAGCCAATCTTCAAGCTGCTGAAGAAAGATCACGTAGTGCGTTGGGACGATGAATGCCAGGCTGCCTTTGACAGAATCAAAGAGTATCTCCAGGAACCACCCATCCTTATGCCACCGGTTGAAGGGAGACCTCTGATACTATATCTAACAGTGCTTGACAACTCAATGGGGTGTGTGCTGGGGCAGCATGACGAGTCTGGCCGAAAAGAGCATGCCATTTATTACCTTAGCAAAAAGTTTACCGACTGTGAGACCCGATACTCACTGCTTGAGAAAACTTGCTGCGCTTTGGTATGGGCTGCTCGCCGGCTGAGACAGTATATGCTGACTCACACTACCTTGTTGATCTCAAAGATGGATCCTATAAAGTACATATTCGAAAAGCCTGCTCTGTCTGGGAGAATTGCAAGATGGCAAATGATCTTGACGGAATACGACATTCAGTACACAACCCAGAAAGCCATCAAGGGAAGTGTATTGGCAGACCACTTGGCACATCAGGCCGTAGATGACTATCAGTCAATGAACTTTGAGTTTCCAGATGAAAGCATTATGATAGTGACTGATTGTGAAGTACCTGGACCGGATGAAGGACCTGAACCAGGATCCCGATGGTCTATGCACTTTGACGGGGCCTCCAATGCTTTGGGTAACGGTATCGGCGCCATAATCATATCTCCTCAAGGTACTCATACTCCGCTCACTTCCCGGCTATGTTTCAACTGTACCAACAACATGGCGGAGTATGAGGCGTGCATCATGGGTCTTCAAGCTGCGGTCGACCTAAGGATCAAGTTCCTGAGTGTCTTCGGAGATTCCTCTCTTGTGATCAATCAGATCAAAGGAGAGTGGGATACGAAACACCCGAACCTTATCCCTTACAGAGAATGTGTGTTGACCTTGATCCCCCACTTCACAGAGATAACCTTTGAACACTTTCCAAGAGAAGAGAATCAGTTGGCGGATGCGTTAGCTACAATGGCTTCTATGTTCAAGGTCAAATGGGATAATGAGGCTCCCCGGATCATCATCTGGAAACTGGACGAACCGGCATACTGTTGCGATCTCGAGACTGAATTGGTGACTGAGAAGCCTTGGTACCATGAAGTGAAGAGATATCTGGAAGCCCAGGAATACCCTGAAGGTGCCTCTATCAATGATAAGAAGTTCCTGAGAAGGTTCGCAGCCAAGTTCTTCCTTAGCAACGACATCTTGTATAAGCGAAACCATGATTCAACCTTACTGCGTTGTGTGGATAAAACTGAAGCAGAAAGGATCATGGAAGAGCTACATGAAGGAACCTTTGGTACGCATTCCAGTGGACACACTATGGCTAAGAAAATCCTACAGGCAGGATATTACTGGTCCACAATGGAAGCTGACTGTTACCAACATTCTAGGACATGCCATAAGTGCCAGATTTACGCAGACAAGGTGCATGTTCCTCCATTTCCCCTGAATGTTCTGACCGCGCCGTGGCCGTTTGCAATGTGGGGCATAGACATGATTGGTGAGATTAAACCTACGGCATCTAATGGGCATCGCTTCATCCTAGTGGCGATTGATTACTTTACGAAGTGGGTCGAGGCAGCATCCTACGCTACTGTAACCAAGACTGTTGTGGCACGGTTCATTCGGCACAACCTAATATGTCGGTACGGTGTCCCAGAGAGAATTATTACAGACAACGGTACCAATCGAAATAACAAGATGATCGCTGAGCTCTGCGAACAGTTCAAGATACAGCACCACAATTCTTCTCCTTACAGACCGAAGATGAATGGGGCTGTAGAAGCAGCAAATAAAAACATTAAGAAAATCGTGCAGAAGATGACAGTGACTTATAAAGATTGGCACGAGATGTTACCGTTCACTCTACACGGGTACCGTACCTCATCTAGGACATCAACCGGGGCAACTCCTTTCTCTCTGGTTTATGGTATGGAGGCAGTCTTACCGATCGAAGTACAAATACCCTCTCTCCGGATAATGAAGGATGCAAATCTGAACGAAGATGATTGGATCCAGACACGACTTGATCAGCTCAACCTCATTGATGAAAAGAGACTTGCTGCTATCTGTCATGGTCAGACGTATCAGAAACGGATGATCAGGGCATTTAACAAAAAGGTCAGACCATAGGAGTATCAAGTTGGGGATCTGGTAATCAAACGAATCATCCTTCCTTAGAGTGATCCAAGGGGCAAATGGACCCCTACGTACGAAGGGCCGTTTGTGGTTAAGCATGTGTTCTCAGGAGGAGCAATGATTCTAACCAACATGGATGGTGACGACCTTCCTCACCCCGCCAATGCAGACATAGTAAAAAAATACTACGCATGAAAAAAGACCCGCTAGGCTGACATGCCTAGGCAAAAATTAGGGCTTCCCGGCGAACCAAAAGGGTTCGGGCAAAATGAAGGGATGAAATAAAAAAAAAACCTGTACACCCGGCAAGTCGAAAACCTGAAAAGGCGGCTTGGGCAAAAATGGGTATCCCGGTGGACTGAAAACCCGAAAGGGCGGTCCAGGAAAAAATTAGGGATAAAAGCGTAATACTATGTCTCATTGGATCACTTTGCATCCAGAATCCGGTATCTACATCAAGTTCAGACGACATTGATCAGTCAACTTCACCTTCAACCAAGGTCATCAAGTGATGAGACGCTCGGGGTTATAAAGGCAATAGCAGAGTTGAAACCCAATGGGATCATTCATTTCACACAGCTGTTTTATTTTCTTCTGTACAAAATTTGTGTAAACTCTTTTGTTCGGCGGCGTTCTCTTACTAGGACGTCAGCCTCTTGTACACAAAAACGCCTATTTTCAGGCCATTCAAAATCAATACAAATATACTTTTCAGTTAAAAGTGCCAATTTTTCTTCTTTTTCTGTTTTGTTTTGCGAAGAACGTCCAAGGTTCAACTTGTGATATATGCATTGACAATAATTTGCTAACTCATGAATATTTGCATATGAAACAAAGGATTAATTACAGGTGACACTAGAAACAGGGGCAATAAAGAGTTGTCTAAGAAATCTAATTGTTCTGTCCTCCAAGGTATCAAGGTAGGTTCAGCTAAAGAACACGACCAATACATCTTAATTCCCCAGAGAGTAAGTCAGCAGTCAGTGCATTCCTCTCCAAGCAGAGTTATCAAATCTCAAGGAAGTTGAGTATCCTCCAGTAGATCTCAACATTCCCCAGCAACATATTCTTAACAAGCATCCCCGGCAGTCCTGGTCTAAAGATTGTTCCCCGGCGGTATATCAAACATTCAAAGGAATCACTTCCCCCACATAACAAAACTTCCCCAGGAAAGTCCAATCTAGTTCCCCAGGAAAATTGGAAGTCATCTCCCCCAAGCAGTAAGCTTATCCCCAGTAGATTCTGGAAGCTTAACCTCTCAGAGCACGAACGCGTCGCCCGGCTTTATTTAAAGAGTTATTTCCTTAACAGGGTATAACTGGGTTATCCTCAGCCAAAAGCCATGGAAAGAGCGTCCCCGACGAAGTTCTCTTACCCCCAGCGAAGTCTATCAATACTTCCGATACAGCAAAGATATCCTCAGCAAGTTATTATCAACAACTCAGCAAAGTATCTCTCTCCCCACAGAGTATCGCTCCCCAGCATGGTCGCTAGAGTATTTTTTCTCCCCGCAGAATCTTCCATTTGACAAGTTTATTCCTCAACGGAGTCATCTTCTCCTACCGGTATTCTTGCAGTTATCATCCCCAGCAGGAGTAAAAGCTTATTCTTCAACATCAGCCCAGGAGTGACTTCCCGGCACCCGTCAAGGATTTACTTTCCTAGATGAAAGCATACATAAACATCACATACATCATTATAGCATGCGTAGACGCATCATATCATACAAATCTCATTTATGTTGAGAACATCATTGCTTGATCCATATCATGCATTGCACGTGACTGACCTTTACCTTTCAGGAAAGATGCAGTTAAATTCTCGATCGTATTTCAAGACCTAGACTGGTTCAGTTAATCAACTCCAAAGATTTCTTATCCATTCCAAGGCCTTCTCTAGTCCATCTAAATCGACTCCCAACAGATTTTTTCTGATGAAGACTCAGTAGAAGTTATCAGGTTATAATTTCCTATGGTTCTCTCCCCGACGGTGCGTGAGGTGATAATTCCATTTCAGGTTATAATTTCCTATGGTTCTCTCCCCGATGGTGCGTGAGATGATAATTCCATTTCAGATTATAATTTCCTATGGTTCTCTCCCCGACGGTGCGTGAGATGATAATTCCATTTCGGGTTATAATTTCCTATGGTTCCCTCCCCGACGGTGCGTGAGGTGATAATTCCATTTCAGATTATAATTTCCTATGGTTCTCTCCCCGACGGTGCGTGAGATGATAAATCCATTTCGGGTTATAATTTCCTATGGTTCCCTCCCCGACGGTGCGTGAGGTGATAATTCCATTTCAGGTTATAATTTCCTATGGTTCTCTCCCCGACGGTGCGTGAGATGATAATTCCATTTCAGGTTATAATTGCCTATGGTTCTCTCCCCGACGGTGCGTGAGATAATAATTCCATTTCAGATTATAATTTCCTATGGTTCTCTCCCCGACGGTGCGTGAGGTGATAATTCCATTTCAGATTATAATTTCCTATGGTTCCCTCCCCGATGGTGCGTGAGGTGATAATTCCATTTTAGGTTTTTCTCAGACGTTCGAGATTATAATTTCCTATGGTTCCCTCCCCGACGGTGCGGGAGATGATAATTCCATCCAGGTTTTTCTCAGACGCCCGCTTTTGAGATTATAATTGCCTATTGGTTCTCTCCCCGACGGTGCGTGAGATGATAATTCCATTTCGGGTTATAATTTCCTATGGTTCTCTCCCCGACGGTGCGTGAGATGATAATTCCATTTCGGGTTATAATTTCCTATGGTTCCCTCCCCGACGGTGCGTGAGGTGATAATTCCATTTCAGGTTATAATTTCCTATGGTTCTCTCCCTGACGGTGCGTGAGATGATAATTCCATTTCAGGTTATAATTGCCTATGGTTCTCTCCCCGACGGTGCGTGAGATGATAATTCCATTTCAGATTATAATTTCCTATGGTTCTCTCCCCGACGGTGCGTGAGGTGATAATTCCATTCCAGGTTTTTCTCAGACGTTCGAGATTATAATTTCCTATGGTTCCCTCCCCGACGGTGCGTGAGGTGATAATTCCATTTTAGGTTTTTCTCAGACGTTCGAGATTATAATTTCCTATGGTTCCCTCCCCAACGGTGCGTGAGATGATAATTCCATCCAGGTTTTTCTCAGACGTCCGCTTTTGAGATTATAATTGCCTATTGGTTCTCTTCCCGATACTGCGAAGATGGTAATTCCCACCAAGATTTTCTCAACGAGCGTTGTTGAAGTTAAAGTCACCCAAGGTTCTCTCACCGTTCCTGCTGAGGTAGTAACCATCCCTGGTTCATTCATCATCTTGTGAAGCTCCAGATCCAACTCCTGTAGCCAGTCAGGACATATCTATACCAAGCATCTGAAAATCAGCTCCTGCAACATGTCAGGTACTCATTTTTCTGTTTTGCAGGTACGCAAGTTCTCGCTAAGGAATCTCTTACGCGATCAACATCCAGATGGCATCTATAAGCCCATCACCCTATTCATCAATCTCCAAATGGCATCTGTAAGCCCATTTCCATCACACTACTACTATGTGAGCGCAAATTTCTGGGCACTCTAGTGTTCAATCATCTTCTACCCTCGGATTACGAAAGGCACGTCAGCCAATCTGCATCCTCAGGTCTAAGAAGATTGAACAGGGGCAACTGTTGTACCCCAAAATTTGCCCTCCCATATTCTTCAAAGTTTTGCCAAGTCAAGCTTCAAAATTCCCCAAGGGGTGCACAGTGTAAAGGTCTCCTATACAGTCAAAATTAGGGTTTTCATTCTGATCAAGAAAATTAAGTTTACAAGGGCCCAATCAAGTCTCACATACCTACAAATATGGTCAAGCATCCTCATATCAAGTTTCAAGACATTCAGCACAAAATTGCACAGTCAAAACCCTAATTGCACTACAGTCAACTGTAGGGGCAAAATGGTCATTTGACAGTCAAAAGTTCAAATTTTTGATCAACACCTCATTTTGAAGCCACAAACATCATTTGATCAATGCTTGATCATGATTCTCAAAGCTTGGCTCAAAAATCATCAAGATGCAAAAGTTTCCTTATTTGGACAGTTGGAAAAGTCAACTGTAAATTGACCAGGGCATAACTTTCACATGGATTATCAGAAAAATTCCATCCAAAGCTCATTTTGAAGAGAAAGACATTTCCTACAACTAATCTTCATACTTCAAGTCCAATAAATGCTCTCACAAAAAGTTATCAATTTCAACATTATAGGTCATTTTCAAAAGTCAACAAAAAGGGACTTTGAGTCAAAGGCCATAACTTGAGATTGGTAAATCAAAAGGACATGGGACCAAAGACATTGGTTAGAGGACTCAAAGGCCTTTCCAAAATGTCCAAGAAAATGAGCAAAGATTAAAAATTGAGCAAGTTATGCCTTGTGGAAGTTGGGAAATTTTTGGATATTTTGAAAAGTCAACATTGATTCAAATGACCTAAAATTGCTAATGGGCCCATTTTTCTTCCACAATTCATCATCCATGGTATGTGCACGACCACTTGGCCCAAAGGGAAGTATTTATTCATTTTTATTTATTTATTTGAATTTTTATTAATAATAATTCATTTAAATCAAATTAAATACATGAAAAATATTTAACCTAGGTTTTAGAATCTTCTTGTGCATGAAATCTACTCAATAATTCGTGTATAATTAAATAGGGAAAGATTTGGAGAGAATTGATCATGATTTGTACAAAAACACATGGAAAAAGATTGAAAAAGATCTTTGAAAATCAAATTTCAAAAACCATGAATGCCAAAGATTTGGAGTGTTTTATTTGACCTAATTGGTTCTATACTTAAGCCTGAATACAAACCTAATGAGATTGACCATTGAGCTGCGCTAAAAACCAATCCACAAACTTGCACTTTTTGCAAAGAAACTC
The DNA here is from genome assembly GCA_948472305.1 of Vicia faba. Lineage (NCBI taxonomy): Eukaryota > Viridiplantae > Streptophyta > Magnoliopsida > Fabales > Fabaceae > Vicia > Vicia faba. The sequence goes on from OX451738.1 coordinate 1,069,171,912, forward strand.
AAAACTGAAAACCTCATTCTAGGGCGATTCAAGGCACGATTTTTGTTTCATTAGCTTGCTGAAGCTTCATAGAACGATTTCCAATCAAAAACATTCATCAAAACTCAAAGAATTGGTACAACGAACCGGACCTGTGCACAAAAAATTTCATAGTCGTGCATCTTAATCCATGCATTCTTTGTGAAATTTAAAGCTTGATTCATGTTTGTCATTTGATTCTGATGCAAACCCAATGATTCAATTGTATTTTTATGCATTATACGCGATTATGCCATTATTGTTTTCTAGGGTTTACAGGACTTGGAATTAGGGGTTTTGAAACAAGGAAAAATTGGAACACAAGACCTAGACTATCCTAACCAGGACCTTCATACGAACTCATTGATAGGGTCGCGCTCAATTTATGAGCGTCCAGTGGCTAATCGCTATTTTCTTGTATGGTGTCTACAGCGACGCTTAAAAACAGTTGCTTAATATATTCTTGTTTCAGGAAAATAAAATCCAACGAAGGAGATGATATCGTGGCTGCCAACGATTGGCTGGTTTGAAAATTCGCGCGCAAGGTCCACTAATGCTTTTGTTTTCTTTTATAATATTTATTCGTTATTATCTATTAACACGCGTGAATTGGTTCAGCTGGCAAGGCGTAGTGGTGGCAAAGTACATGACCTGGGTTCGAGCCCCATGTCTTCACCCTCTTCATATTATTTTGTATTTACTGATTCCATGCAGGTTCAACATCAAAGCACATCATGCACTTTCATAATCCAACCATCCACGCGTCCAGTTTCAGCAATCCAAAGGCGTAGATTTGGAGAACACCATAAACCCTAGTCAACGCGTGTACACGCGTCATGGAAAGGTCAACAAGGCCTCTAAATGGGCCTTAATCACCATCAAAAAACCTCCCATTTGGGGTCTGAACCCCCTAGGTTTGCATTTTCACATTCTTTCTTTTTTTGTTTTCTTTTCTTTCTTTCTTTTAATTATTGTTCTTTTTTAATTAATTATATTTTTATAAAAAAACCAAAAAACATAAAAATCAGAAAAGAAAAAATAATAAATATTTTTTATTTTAATATTTCTTGTAAATAAGTTTGCATGTAAATAAATTAGTTTTAAATTAGGGTTTAATTTAATATTTTCATAACAAAAATCTAAAAAATGTAGAAATAGGGTTTAATTAATAATTTTTCATCCTTTTTATTTTTATTTTATAAATGATTAAATAATTAAATATTTATTTTTATAATTAAATCTGTATATAAAAATTAGGGTTAATTTAGGTTAAAATTCAATGTTTTCTTAATAATTTAAAAAAATAGAATTAGGGTTAGTATTTATTTTTAATTAATTCTTGTTTTCATATTAAAATCCTAAAATACTAAAAAATACCAAAAACATCTCCTTTTCTTTTTTAATTAATTAAATCCATGTAATTTTAATTTTGCAAAAAGGGTCCAACGCCCTCGTTTCGATTTAATTCTTATGCGCATATTTATTTTATTTCTTTATAATATTTATGTATCTCTCCCAAGGCCATGTAACCTTTTAATTTAATTCTTTATTTACTTTAATTTCTTTATTTTCCTGTCAAATCGGGTCCTGGTTTAATTTTGGCGATGTGGACCCGCGCCTTTTGTAATAGCTTAGAATTTTTACTTCTCGCAATATTTTAACTGTTAAATAATGGCATGAAAGAATGTATGGACAACAATAAAAATAAGCGTTAGAACACCAATGACATGAACAAGACAAAAATAAATGAAAACGACACACAAATCGCACACACCACCCCTAGGGTACGCCTCACTGTTGCCTTGCCTTGAAAGGTGATCGTCGAGTAGAGGATGTTTTAGTAAGTCCTCATGATCCGGGAACCTGGCATGAGGGTAGCTTCTAAGGTGACTTCCCATTGCTCTGGTGATCACCATGTCCCGAACCTCGAATTGACCCGAACACCTCCAATAGTGGTGCTACCTACCTCTCAATGGTGGGATGGCATTACTTTAAAGGACATTTACACAGACGAATTCCTTAGGGTAGGTAGGTTCTCGTAGATACTTGCTCTAAATTTCAAAACAAATTCAAAAATACTTTTCACACCAACACATTTTCAAAAAGCTTTCGAAAGCATTTTTTCAAACACTCTTGAGGACCGATACAAGAGTCGAACTGAAATTTTCAAAGAAACTTTTTAAAACCCACAATTGAAAAGCAAACAAACCATTTTTGAAAACACAAGTGATCAAGTATCTAAGAGCCCATGGATAACCATGGATAGAAAGGGTGCTAACACCTTCCCTTTCTATAATCTACCTCCCGAACCGAGAGCAATCTCTATAAGGAATTTTTCTGTGCTTTTGTCCTTTCCATTTGGAGAAAATAAAAGACGGTGGCGACTCTTGCTTCCGCGACATTTCGCGAACCAGCGTTAAACAGTCAGTTCCAGATCCACCGATCACAATAGTCATTGGAGATGGGCTTAAAGATGCCATCCATGGGTGATTGCTGGACTGTATTTGAATGAGTGACAGAATTACATCCGAATCTGGATCATATCTGGAGTGTTATTTGAAGGTTTCTGATTACCTGTCATTAACTTGAAGAAATAAATCTAACCAGAGGAGGCCTTTAGTTGATAATGATGTGTGATGAAGGAATTTGAGACGATTGCTACTCCAAACAGATGATAAAGGAATCCTTGGACGATTACTACCTCAGCAGGATGACGAAGGATTCCTGGACGATTACTACCTCAGCAGGATGATGAAGGAATCTTGGACGATTACTACCTCAGCAGGATGGTGAAGGAATCTTGGACGATTACTACCTCAGGAGGATGATGAAGGAATCTTGGACGACTTCTACCTCAGCAGGATGATAAAGGAATCTTGGAAGATTACTACCTCAGCAGGATGGTGAAGGAATCTTGGACGATTACTACCTCAGCAGGATGATGAAGGAATCTTGGATGACTTCTACCTCAGCAGGATGATGAAGGAATCTTGGACGATTACTACCTCAGCAGGATGGTGAAGGAATCTTGGACGATTACTACCTCAGCAGGATGATGAAGGAATCTTGGATGACTTCTACCTCAGCAGGATGATGAAGGAATCTTAGACGATTACTACCTCAGCAGGATGGTGAAGGAATCTTGGACGATTACTACCTCAGCGGGATGATGAAGGAATCTTGGATGATTACTACCTCAGCAGGATGATGAAGGAATCTTGGATGAATACTATCTCAGTAGGATGATGAAGGAATCTTGGATGACTTCTACCTCAGCAGGATGATGAAGGAATCTTGGATGATTACTACCTCAGCAGGATGATGAAGGAATCTTGGACGAATACTACCTCAGAAGGATGGTGAAGGAATCTTGGACGATTTCTACCTCAGTAGGATGATGAAGGAATCTTGGACGATTATTACCTCAGCAGGATGGTGAAGGAATCTTGGACGATTACTACCTCAGCAGGATGATGAAGGAATCTTGGATGACTTCTACCTCAGCAGGATGATGAAGGAATCTTGGACGATTACTACCTCAGTAGGATGGTGAAGGAATCTTGGACGATTACTACCTCAGCAGGATGATGAAGGAATCTTGGATGACTTCTACCTCAGCAGGATGATGAAGGAATCTTGGATGATTACTACCTCAGCAGGATGATGAAGGAATCTTGGATGACTTCTACCTCAGCAGGATGATGAAGGAATCTTGGACGATTACTACCTCAGCAGGATGGTGAAGGAATCTTGGACGATTACTACCTCAGCAGGATGATGAAGGAATCTTTGACGACTGCTACTCCAAAAGGTAATGCCTTTTATCTGTTGATCGATCTTTCCTGAAAAGGTAAAGAGTTAGTTGCATGCAATATCATGATGTATGCATTGTGTAATGATGTTCTAAAAATAAATGAGATTTATGTTATATGTATTTTGTATGCATATGCTATGAATGTTATTGAAATGCAATTTTGTCTTTGGAGAATAAATTCTTGACAAGTGTCGGGGAGTTATTAAATCCTGGACTGCTGTTGAAGAGTATGTGTGTCTTCAAATTTTGCTTAGAATGTTTCCACTGAGGATACTCGTTTTGTTAAGGAGAACTCCGTTGGGGAAAGTTGTGAACTCTGTGGAGAGTATTGATTCATTCTTGGGGAACAGGTTCAGGAGTCTCGGTTGTCCGCTGCTCTACTGGGGAGTCAAAGTTAAACTGACATCTGGTCGGGTCCAGGTTTCGCAGTAACTTGTTGGGGATTGTAGAGTAGTCTACTGGGGAAGAGGAGTTGTGGTCCTTTAATTTGTAGTAGTCGGAGAGGCAAACCCAAGCTGTGGAATCCTGGTGTTGTTGGGGAAATAAACCCTGTCGTCAGTCTGCTAGAGAGGTGACATCTTCGTTGGGGGGAAGTCCTCGAGGATTCTTGAGGTTGATTCAGCTGGGGAAAGGTTTTCAGAGATTAAACCCTTGCTGGGATGTCATCCTATGAGAAGGATTTTGGGGAGATTTGTCATTGCCCCTAATAGCAAGTGCTTGGGACCTTGCCAGAAAATGTTTAATTGTACGTAACCCTTCACTGAGATTGATGTTCAATGCCCCAAGTGACGGAGATGGAGACTTGCCCCTGGTTACTCTGCACTTCTTCAGAGATTTCTTGAAATCTTGACTGGACTGCCCCAGGTGTGCTGGATAGTGACATGTCAAGTCTCCTTGTTGATAGGATATTTTTCAATGGAAGTGTCATCCTTTTTGAAGTGATTTTGTTCACTGAGAGGGTTTTCGTTCATCGGATATTCGTTGTGTGAATTTCTCCGCTGTCAAACAAATAGCCAAATGCAAACAGTGATATTCAAATAATGCAAAGTTTATGCTTGTCTCGAAGTTTTGAAAAATGTGTTTTTTAGCAGAAAACTTTTTATAAGACAAATTCAACACAAGATTTAGGGCAAAGCCTTACAGGAGTCAGGATACCTTTTGTAATAGTATGCTTTCGAACTAACCCATGCTTCAATTAGGACTTTTGAAGGGTTGTAACGTGGCTTGGTTCACGGTTTAAGGAACAAAGGATAAAGGCTCAAAGTATATTTGTACCCACCCGCTCTTGTTGATGTTCTTCAATCCTAAACTCAGTTAATTGTGCGTCGAACTCTATTCGAATTTGGAATGACGTTTTGGTGATGGTTCACCCAAGTTGGACTTTTAAAGGCAGTCATCATTTTTTTGCAACATTTTTCATGTTGTCGAGGATTTGCAATGACCTCATTCTTTTGATTTATTATCCCTAATTTTTGCCTGACTGTTTCTGTTTTCGAGATTACAGTCAGCGGGATGCCCCAGCTTTCTTAAGCCTCCTTTATAGGTTTTGGCTCAGTGGGCTTTTCTCTTTTGAGAGATTGACTGCCTATGAGATAAGGAACCACCACTGTCTTTTGATTCCAGAGGAATGCTTTTGATGTCGTTCGTTGTATTATGAACTGAGAGTTTTGCGACTTCAATGCGCATCTTTTGAATTAACTGAGAGAATACCCTGCCCCAGGTTTAAATTAAAGGTTTCAATTTGTGTTTAAAACAGAAAACTCCTACTTCTTTGGCTCGAAGGGGTTGACTAGGGATTATCTTCCTTATAACTCCAGTGTTTAGGATTTGAAAGAAACGCTTGTACATCATCAGCAAGGTCTGTCCAAAAGCATATTGTATGAGATTGTGGCATTGTTTCGTCATCCTCCCTCTAAAGGCTTGTAACTTTTAGCAAGAGTTGAATGTCATAAGGAGAGTAAAAAGCATAGTTTAAATGTAATGAAAGGATGAATTCAAGACAAACATATGCAATGCATTAATGAAACAGAGTTTGATATTAATAGATAATTGTTTGAATAACAAAAGAAATTACAACTTGAAAATTCAAATGAAACAAAGACATTCTCAATGATTTGTCGTAGGATCAGTGATCAACCTTGATCTCCTTGGCATCAATAAAGTCTTGGATCTTGTTCTTCAAAGTCCAACAGTCGTCGGTATCATGTCTAGGACTGTCAGAATGGTAGGCACATCTCACACTCGAATTATACTTAGAAGAGGAAGTATCAGGATTTTGAGGAGGATCCTTTAGTGTGATTAGCTTCAACTTCAGCAAATGTTGTAACGCTTGAGACAAAGGCATGTTGATGTTAGTATACTGCCTTTCTTGATATCTTACCCTACGCCTATTGCTCTGTCTTTGTTGAACAGGCATGGGATCGGAGATCATGGTTGCCCCTACATGTTGATCATGACGACTCTTTTGACCATACACAACATTGGACTCCTTCTTCCCATTGTAGGGATTTTTATGAGCATCAGAAGGTGTAGCTTCTTGAATCTTCCCACTTTTGATGCCAGCTTCGACCCTTTCGCCGGTCAGTATTAGCTCGGTGAACTCGGCTGAAGAGCTTCCGATCAAGTGGTTAAAGAATGGAGCAGACAGGGTCCCAAGAAACATATCCACCAACTCCCTATCAGACAGAGGGGGTTGGACTCTTCCAGCAAGATCTCTCCACTTCTGAGCGTAGTCCTTAAAGCCTTCGCCTGTACCCATAGACATACCCTGAAGCTGAGTACGCGTGGGAGCAAGGTCGGCGTTATACTGGTATTGCTTGTAAAAAGCAGCAGCAAGGTCCTCCCAGTTGCGGATGTTAACTCCTTCTAGTTGACAGAACCATTCAAGTTGAGTCCCTGACAGACTATCTTGAAAGAAATGAACCTAGAGATTTCTATTAGCAGTATAGGGTTGAATCTTCCTCACATATGACCGAAGGTGTAGCTTTGGACAGGAAGCTCCGTCGTACTTGGCAAAGGCAGGTGACTTGAATTTATGGGGAATCACCACCCCAGAGGATAGACCTAGATCTCCGAAGTCCAGACCGGGCACCTTCTGTATTTCCGTAGCGTTCAAACGGTCTTCCAGTTGTTTGTACTTATCCTCAGCAGGAGGATACTGTTCTTCATCATAGTTTGTCTCGTTGTCGGAGACTATAGGGTTAGGAGCCCTCCTTTCTTGTGGACTATCTTTCCCTCCAGATGGGGTGGTCAGATAAACTTCATTCTGCAGCCCGTTCCCAAACCTGCGTCCAGTGTTGAACATGATGGTCCTCTTTTTCTTCTTCTTCCTCTCTTTCAGAATCAGGGTCTTCAGGTCCTGCTGACCCTTAGCTAAGCTCATGACCAACTCTTGAAATTGGGCATTCTGGGCCTGGAGGGCCTTGATAACTTGCTCGGTTAATGGTTCAGTAGACATGATGATTGCTGAAATAAACAGCAAAGAAGATAAAAGACCTGTACTGGGAGACCTGTTATGCAATGATATGTATGATATATGTATGCAATGTTTTCAAGGATCTCGCGGGGTAAACAAGAAACTGTTAGAATCTGAATCTGGTAGCTTGATTGAAGGAACTTCATGTTACTGAGAGTTCTTCTTCAAGAGTCAAGCTCACCATATCGAGTGGGTCATAGCCCCTGACTCAAGTTATCGTGCTTGGATTTCTAGACAACCTTGGCTAGAGGAAAATAAACCCCCTTTGCCCCTTGCTAGCCATTTGATTTACTATAACCTGCATCACAGACCCTTGAGATCCTTGAAATGGTTAAAGAAATGTTAAGGCATGATGTTATGATGTGTATGCTATGCGTTTAATCAAAAGTGTGAAGCGATGTAAGTAAACCCTGCAATAAATCCAAATTATTGGATAAGGACTGTAAACAAAACCTGCAAGGAACTCATGTTGTCAGATAATAAGAATGTGCAAGTAGTTCAAGTTTGAAGGCACACAAGTCACACAAACAGCCTTAAGTTTAGGCTGGCATGGAGTTTAGGCATTACCCTTTTTCAGTTCAGTTGGTTTAAACCTGTCCTAAAAATAGTAACCGGGTTCTAGAGGATCTCAATATCACTGACTACCCTCAATCGGTCATAATTCCAGTTTAGCAACCTTTTCATGCGGCCGGAATCATCGCGAGAGTTTAGTCTCAATGAGTGTAACATACTGCTATTGTTCTATGGCCAAGTTGGTCAATTTAAGGTTCTAAGGTCAGTTGGTGCTTAATGACTCCTTAGAAGACCCATATTCTCTTTGTTTCAACACAAGGGATATCGGTACAGACTAAGGTGCCACACCAACGTAGCTACTGCTTCATCCGTGTCGGTCTACGCCGGACAGATCCCTCATAGTTTATTGATACTAACCTAAAGGGTATCCCTAGATCCGGGTTAGGATCTATAGAACTCCGATACAAGCCCACAAAATTTAAAGCATACAAAGCATACAATTGAAAACACAAGTGATCTAATCCTAAGGTACACCTCACCAATACTCTCCCCAGCAGAGTCGCCAGTTCTGTGATCGGTGGGAATGAGAACTGACTGTTTTGGAATGCTGGTTCGCGTTTGCGTTTGTTTTTGCAAAGTGTCGCGGTAAGCAAGAGTCGCCACCGTCTTTTATTTTATCCAACAAGGAACGGACAAAAGCACAGAAAAATTCCTTTTTGAGATGTTTCTCGGGTTCAGGAGGTAGATTATAGAAAGGGAAGGTGTTAGCACCCTTTCTATCCATGGTTATCCACGGGCTCTTAGGTACTTGCTCACTATGTTTTTAAAAGTTTTCTTTTCTTTGTGTTTGTGGGTTTTGAAAAGAGTTTTGTTTTTGAAGAGAGTGTAAGTGCGAAAAGTTTTGTTTTGTTTTTAAAAGGATCAAGTACTTAAGAACATCTACCTACTCAGAAAGGGATTAAACTGTGCAAATGTCCTTTAGACAGTGCTATCCCACTATTGAGGGATAGCACTAAAGCAAATGTCCTTTCGGGTCAATTCAATTTAAGGGACGTGTGGTCACTAAAGCAATGTTAAGACGCCTTAGCGGTAACCCTAATGTCTTAGATCATTTTTATCGAGGCAACTTTGATCTTTGGACAGGAGGGCGACCTCTAAGACTTCCTATACTGAATGACCACGTTCGAGGCAACCAAGTGAGGTGTAACCTAGGAGTGGCATGTGCAAGTGTGTCAATTTTCAGTTATATTATCTTTGCATGTCATGGTGAGCTACTGTTGATTTTAATTTAAGAGTTAATCTTGTCATGCATAGCCTAGTTAGCATACATCTAAACAGTTAATATATGTACAGGAATTTAAAGTGCGGGAATTGTAAATCCTACGCTATTACAAGGCTTCGGGGAGGGGGATTATTTACATGTCCAAAAATTGGGGGAATAAAAGCAGTAAATCGTAAAAGTCTTAGTTAAGATATTACAAACCAGTAGGCAGTTACAATATATGGATAAAAAATAATATGCGCGCGAGAAAAATTGAATCGGAGTGTTCTTGGTTTTAGACCCTTTTTTCATTAAATAAAGCATATTTTTGGTCTTTTTTGAATTAAGGATTAAGTCTAACTAATAATTAATTAATTAATTAAAAAGAAAATATTTTTGAGTTTTATTTTAATTAAGGAAATAAAATGAGAAATATTAAAAAAAAAACCTAATTCTAAGTCAGTTTTAATTTATTGCAAAATATGTTAAGATTAAACCTAATTAAAAACTAAGTTAATTTGCTGCAATTTATTTACAAAAAGTAATAAAATAACGAAATTAGAAAAAATATTATTTTTTGGGGTTTTCTGATTTTTATGAAAAGTTAATTAGTTAATAATAACAAATAGAAAAATAGAAAATAGAAAGTAGTGAAAAGAAAGAAAAAAAGAATAAAATAAAATAAAATAAACAAACTCAGGGGGGGTGCTGGGCCTGAATTTGGTGTTTTGAGAATTGACAGGGAAAACTTCGATTGCAGGGAGAAGGGGGGGCTTCGATTCAGAGGAAAATGGCTGCCTTTCGATTCTATGAAGGGTGTTGCTGGAAAGGCCTGAAGGGTCACCTGTGGAGGCACTGCATCTGCAAAAATATGTTAGCAAAATAAAACGCATGACCTGGGTGTCGAAACCCAGGTCCTTCGATCCTGTGCGCGCTGGGTCTTTTCAGGCTATATCTGTAGCAAGTGTTAGCAACAAAAATATGACCTGGTGCCAAACCCAAGCCCTTTGATTCTGTCTAGAATGACAATCGAATGAAACAACAAATATGGATATGTTATGTAAACACAAGATTTGACATTTTACCCTCTCTTACCAGTAATTGGAACCTTCGATTTGACACTTTCTGGATGTGAATACCTTCGATCTGGGATTTCTGGGCATGGAGATGTTTGCTGAATGGCTGCTTTGGCTTGGATCACTTCTGAAAATGCTGATGACCTTTGGCAGCGTATCTCCAAGTCCTCCATGTTTCTCCTTTTTCTGTTCTGTGTTTTTTCTCCGTCTGCTTTTTCTGTGTTTTTTTCGTGTGTTTGGATATGTATGATGGACCTTGTATTTATAGGAGTGTGGGGGTCTAGTAACGGCAAGAGACAACCCATTAAATAGGCCTTTAAAGCCATAAGACAAGAATCAGACACATTAAAAGTTTTCCTTTTTTGAAATATGCATGTCTCTTATGAATCTTGATTGAACCTGGACACTTTTGAATTTCGAATGCATTCAGGCCCTGCTCTTCGATTGGTCCTGATTTGAAAAGAATCCCTCTGGTCGAATCAGCTTCTTAGGAACAGAAAAGGCAAAAATCTGGCCTTTAACTCAGGAATTAAAGCCACAATCAGCATTTAATTATTTCTATATTTGCAAGGGAAACACGCCATTTTCTCATGGTCAGTGTACCTGGACATGTTTTTTGAGTGCCCTCTTGATGGCTTTGTTAACAGGACAGTCGAAAGGCTTTATTAACAGGCCAATCGAAAGGTGTTGTTCATGCTAATCGAAGGACATGGTTAATATGCCTGTCGAAGCTGCCTTGACACAATGCTAAATTGAAGGATCCCTTGGCATGCCAATTGAAATGCTTGGCCCAGGGTGCCAAATGAAAAGGTCTTTCAGAATTCTAATCGAAGGGCTTTGATAGAATGCCAATCGAAGTGCTTATCCATAATGCCAATCGAAAGGCTCATTCAGAATACCAATCGAAGGGTCTTTTAGAATGCCAATCGAAGTGCTCCTTCAGAATACCAATCGAAGGGTCTTTCAAAATGTCAATCGAAGGGTCTTTCAGAATTCTAATCGAAGGCCTTGACATAATGCAAATCGAAGTGCTTGTCCATAATGCCAATCGAAAGGCTCCTTCAGAATACCAATCGAAGGGTCTTTTAGAATGCCAATGGAAACGTACTTAAAGCACCACTCAAAAAATTTCTTTTTCCTTAGCCAAGGGTTTGTGATCAACCATGCAGGGGGAAGACTTTGGAAAACATGAGAGGGCAAATTTTGGGGTACAACAGTTTGCATGATGCAAACCCTGTGATGCAAGGTTGAAATGCCCAAAACACTCGACTGAATAATCCATTTCCATTTAGTTGACTACCATCTTGGGCGTATGCTGGCACTGTTTCCAGAATGTAAACAGTACCCGGAGAATAAGTCTTGAGTGCATTCAGGTAGAGAGGAAGTTCTTGGTATGACCCCTCCCAGTTTCCGTACACCTTTTCAATCGCCTTGGTCTTTGATAACCACGCCTTACGGTAAGACGGAGTATAGTAAAAAACCATAGTGATGTGGGAGATGATGGTTTTCACCTTCAAAGATGGATCGTTGCTGACGAGTGGTAAGATTTCTTAACAAATGAGATCGTAATTAAGTTTTCGATGGTCCTGTGATTGGGTAGAACTGACACAAGTGTGGGTAGACATGGAATCTATGACCCAGCAATCACCTCTTAATCTGTATGATGTAATGAGCTTGAACATACAATCAGGGTGGACACACTTGATCTTGTACCTTTCTGGGTTTACACGGTCCACCTTAAAATCGACCGAGTTGAGCATGTGGGATTTTTTGATGGCTCTAATACATTCTTCTCTGTTACGAAACTTGTCCTTCTCTTTTAAGTTTTCATCCGACTGCATATACAGATTGAAAAATAAATCAGAAGACGGTTAATCTCCCCCCATGTTGAAGTTTTTCACGTGCGGAGGTGGTGTGTAGATCTTGTTTGCAGGAATACCAGGTATCCCATCGTCTTCAGAATCATCATTCACCATTTCGTCAAACTATAACTCGTCATCTTCTTCTTCTTCATCAACTGCATCTACCTCTGCTTGTTCGATCTCTAAAGGATAAACCACTTGTGTCACCTGAGGCTCTCAAAGCATAATGTACAAATCAATAGAATCGTACCCAGAATACACATGACTGGTGTGATCGGTGGATCTGGAACTGACTGTTTAATGCTGGTTCGCGAAATGTCGCAGAAGCAAGAGTCGCCACCGTCTTTTATTTTCTCCAACATGGACAGGACAAAAGCACAGAAAAATTCCTTATGAGATAGTTTATCGGTTCGGGAGGTAGATTTATAGAAAGGGAAGGTGTTAGCACCCTTTCTATCCATGGTTATCCATGGGCTCTTAGATACTTGCTCACTTGTGTTTTCAAAATGTTTGCTTTTCAAATGTGAGTGGGTTTGAAAAAGTTTCGTTTAAAGATTTCAGTTCGACTCTTGTATCAGTCCTCAAGAGTGTTTGAAAAATTGTTTTAAAAGCTTTTGAAAGTGTCGGTGCGAAAAGAGTTTTGATTTGTTTTGAATTAGAGCAAGTATCCATTAGTCATCTACCTACCCTAAGGAATTAGGCTGTGTAAATGTCCTTAAGGTAGTGCCATCCCACCATTGAGAGGTAGGTAGCACCACCGTTGGAGGTGTTCGGGTCAATTCGTTTGTAGGGACAGTGTGGTCACCAGAGCAACAGTAGGACACCTTAGAAGCTACCCTTATGCCATTGATCTTTTTTATTCCGAGGCAACCGTTTCGAGGCAACTGTTCCGAGGCAACCGTTTCGAGGCAACTTGTTTCGAGGCAACTAGATCAATGGACATAAGGACTTACTAAGACGCCCTATACTCGACGACCACGTTTCAAGGGACAAGGAAACAGTGAGGCGTACCCTAAGAGTGGTGTGTGAATTTGTGTATTGTTTTCAGTTATGTTTTATCTTGATCATGCATTGGGTGAGCTACGCTTTGATTTTATTTGGGCCATTCATTCTTTCATGTGATTAGCAGTTATGGGTACGGAAATTAAAGTGCGGAAAATAAAGTCCTACGCTATTACAAGGCGCGGGTCTATACATCGCCAAATTAACAAAGACCCGTTTTTTAATAAAATGCAGAAAATAAATAAATTTCTTAATTTACTATTACAAGGATTTGGGGCAATTACATAATATTTAAAACGAAAAATAAAAACAAACGCACGCAAAGGAATTAGAATCGAATATGCGAGGGCGTTGGACCCTTTAAAGAAATTAAATGAAATTAAAAAGGAATTAATTATTTAATAAGAAAAGAAATTGTTTTTTATGTTTTTTTTGTATTTAATGAAAATAAATAAAATTGATTAAAGTTAGAAGTAAAATAAAACCCTAGCTCTAAATCATTTTTAATTGTTAAAGAAAATATTTAATTTTTAACCTAATTTACCCTAATTAATTAATTACAAGTTTATCTACAAAATAATTAATAATTAATAATGATAAGAATAAGAAGAAAAAGTTATTTATTAAGAAAAGAGAATAAAAATGCTAAAAACCTCATTTCTATATTTTTTAGTTATTTAAGAAAAAAAATTAAAATTTTAACCTAAATTAACCTAAATTGATTATTAAAAATTTATTTACAAAAATATTAATGACTTAAATATTAAATAAACATTGTTTATTTTCTTGATTTCTGATTTTTTTTGTGTTATGAAAATTAATTTTGTGTAATTTAAAGGAAACAATTAATTTAAAAAAAACAAATAAAAGAATAGAAAGAAAAATAAATAAAAGTTGAAAATTGGACAAACCATGGGGGTATCTGACCCTTTTGGAGGTTAACTGCAAGGAATTTGGCCCATTGATCCCAAGCCTTTTCTGACTTTTTGTGGTTGTGTATGCATCAATTGACTAGCGCGCATAGTGGAATTCATGTGATGGCCATCAGATTGATCTCCTGGGCGCATGGCAAGCAAGCAGGTGAGGGCGCATGATGAACCCTGGGAGAGGCGCTACACATAAGCGTGTTATAGAAAAAATCATGAAATATACAAGGGGACCTGGGAATCGAACCCAGGTCCCAATACCTGCAAGCCAGCGCATCTACCAACCGTGCCATTGAGTCTCTTTGTCATATTAGTGGAACGTGAATAACATATATGAAAAAAGCAATATTACGTTGAACCAAATAAAGCGCGCTAATATTCAAACCTGGCAATCATGCTCAGACACATAGGCTTCGTCTTCCCTTTGCACCTGTAAATAGAAGCAAATAGCGGGGGTTTTAATCCCCCACTAAACATGAATGGGAAAAATAGCGATTAGCTCATAAGTAATTATAAAAATGGCGCGAGGAGTGGCTTTGCTTCGTTTGGAGGTCCTGATTCTATTGGCATAGGTTTAAATGGCCAATTTTTCCATATCTGCAAAGCCCCAAATCTGGAGCTCTGAAACCCTAACGAACGTCCATGGAAACTTTCGATACATACGTTATTAGTTCAATTAAAGAGCATCAATAGCTTCAGCATGTTTATGTTAGTGTAAATCAATGTTTAAAACGTATGAAAAATGTATGCAAATTCAAACACGAACATGAAAGAAATTATGAACAGGGAGGCTTCATTCTACCAATTCCTTGAGTATGGAGGGCTGGTTTTGATTGGAATAGTTTCCTGGATGTCTTGGCAAGCTTGTGGAATGCTTTTGAGGCCTTGAAACCAGCTCTATGTATGAAAACAGTTTCTCACTTTTTGTCAAAAAAATGCAAGTTTGTTCTTTAGGTTTCTGCGTAGCTTCTGTGTCTTGGGCATTAGGGTTATGTTTGCATATGTATGTAGATGGAATTAGGTTAGAAAAACCAAGCCCAAAGTCTTTGAATCAATGCTTTGAATATTTGATTTTGTCAAATCTTTTCCAAACCTTTTTGCTATGGAAACTTGCCTATTTTGGAAGATTTGGTCTCTTGAGAAGGCACACGAAATATTGAGTTCATAATGGGAGAATATGCTGCACAAAAAGATTCAAAACCTTTATTTAGTATTTTTTTCTCATAATTAATTTTGATTAAATGAATTAATAGGATTAAAAATTCAATTAATTAATTAGAAATAAGAAAATAATTCCCTTTTAGCTTGATGGGTCGTGCATAGCTTTTGGGTAATGATTCATGGAAGAAATTGAGGCCCATTAGCAATTTTGAGGCATTTGAAGCAAAGTTGACTTTCCAAAATTCCCAAAAATTTCCCAACTTCCACAAGGCATATCTTGCTCAATTTTTAAGCTTTTATCATGTTCTTGGACATTTTGGAAAGGACTTGGAGTACTCTAACCAATGTCTTTGGTCCCATTTCATTTTGATTTACCAATCTCATGTTATGGTCTTTAACTTAAAGTGCCTTTTTGTTGACTTTTGAAAATGACCTATAATGTTGAGATTGATAACTTTTTGTGAGAGCATTTCTTGGCATTGAAATGTGAAGATGAGTTGTAGGAAATGTCATTCTCTTCAAAATGGGCTTTGGATGGAATTTTTCTGATAAACCATGTGGAAGTTATGCCCTGGTCAATTTGCAGTTGACTTTTTCAACTGTCCAAAAATAGAAACTTTTGCATCTTGAGACTTTTTGAGCCATGCTTTGAGAATCATGATCAAGAATTGATCAAATGATGTTTGTGGCTTCAAAATAAGATGTTGACCAAGAATTTTGACTTTTGACTGTCAAATGACCATTTTGCCCCTACAGTTGACTGTTGAGCAATTAGGGTTTTTGATTGTGCAATTTGATGCTGTGAGTCTTGAAACTTGGCATATGAATGCTTGACAATGTTTATAGGCATGTGGGACTTGATTGGACCCTTGGAAACCTCAACTTCTTTTCCAGAACCAAAACCCTAATTTTTGACTGTTAGGAGGCCATTGGACTGTGCAACCCTTGGGAGATTTTGAACCTTGACCTTGGCAAATCTTGAAGAATATGGGAGGGCAAATTTTGGGGTACAACAGTTGCCCCTGTTCAATCTTCTTAAACCTGAGCATGTAGATTGGCTGTCGTGCCTTTCGTAATCCGAGGGTGGAAGATGATTGAACACTAGAGTGCCCAGAAATTTGCGCTCACGTGTTAGCAGTGTGATGGTGGGAATGGGCTTATAGATGCCATTTGGAGACTTATGGGTAGGAGGATGGGCTTATAGATGCCATCTGGAAGTGTGACAGAGCCTTGTCGGGAACGGGCTTATAGATGCCATTTGGAGACTGTTGGTATGTGGATGGGCTTATAGATGCCATCTAGGTGTCGATCGCATAAGAGATTCCTTAGCGAGAACTTGCGTACCTGAGAAAAGAAAATGATTACCTGGCCTGTTACAGGAGTTGGTCTTCAAACTCTTTATGTAGATGTGCCCTGACTGGATACAGGAATGGAATCTTTAAACTCTTCAGACGTGCCCTGGCAGGATACAGGAATCGAGTCTGGAATTCAGAAAGGTTGGTGAGTTGTCTCTACTGACAGGTTATTTCCATGGACGGGTGGTCTTTATCGACGGGTGTCTATAACGACGAGTGTCTATAACGACGAGTGTCTATAACGACGAGTGTCTATGACGACGAGTGTCTATAACGACGAGTGTCTATAACGACGAGTGTCTATAACGACGGGTGTCTATAACGACGAGTGTCTATAACGACAGGTGTCTATAACGACGGGTGTCTATAACGACGGGTGTCTATAACGACGGGTGTCTATAACGACGGGTGTCTATAACGACGGGTGTCTATAACGACGGGTGTCTATAACGACGGGTGTCTATAACGACGAGTGTCTATAACGACGAGTGTCTATAACGATGAGTGTCTATAACGATGAGTTGTATCAGAGAAATATTTAGGCTTTGATTTAACTGGACCAGGCGAGGTCTTTGAATCTTCAACTGGGTCTTCATCAGGAAAATTTTTAGGAATCAATTTAACTGGACCAGAGAAGGCCTTTGACTGGATAGACATCAGAAAAATCTTTAGGAGTCGATTTAACTGGACCAGGCAAGGTCTTGGAAACTTCAACTGGGTCTTCATCAGGAAAATCTTTAGGAATCGATTTAACTGGACCAGAGAAGGCCTTTGACTGGATCGGCATCAGAAAAATCTTTAGGAGTCGATTTAACTGGACCAGGCAAGGTCTTGGAATCTTCAACGGGTCTTCATCAGGAAAATCTTTAGGAATCGATTTAACTGGACCAGAGAAGGCCTTTGACTGGATCGGCATCAGAAAAATCTTTAGGAGTCGATTTAACTGGACCAGACAAGGTCTTGGAATCTTCAACTGGGTCTTCATCAAGAAAATCTTTAGGAATCGATTTAACTGGACTAGAGAAGGCCTTTGACTGGATCGGCATCAGAAAAATCTTTAGGAGTCGATTTAACTGGACCAGGCAAGGTCTTGGAATCTTCAACTGGGTCTTCATCAGGAAAATCTTTAGGAATCGATTTAACTGGACCAGAGAAGGCCTTTGACTGGATCGACATCAGAAAAATCTTTAGGAGTCGATTTAACTGGACCAGGCAAGGTCTTGGAATCTTCAACTGGGTCTTCATCAGGAAAATCTTTAGGAATCGATTTAACTGGACCAGAGAAGGCCTTTGACTGGATCAGCATCAGAAAAATCTTTAGGAGTCGATTTAACTGGACCAGACAAGGTCTTGGAATCTTCAACTGGGTCTTCATCAGGAAAATCTTTAGGAATCGATTTAACTGGACCAGAGAAGGCCTTTGACTGGATCGGCATCAGAAAAATCTTTAGGAGTCGATTTAACTGGACTAGGTAAGGTCTTGGAATCTTCAACTGGGTCTTCATCAAGAAAATCTTTAGGAATCGATTTAACTGGACCAGAGAAGGCCTTTGACTGGATCGGCATCAGAAAAATCTTTAGGAGTCGATTTAACTGGACCAGGCAAGGTCTTGGAATCTTCAACTGGGTCTTCATCAGGAAAATCTTTAGGAATCGATTTAACTGGACCAGAGAAGCCCTTTGACTGGATCGGCATCAGAAAAATCTTTAGGAGTCGATTTAACTGGACCAGGCAAGGTCTTGGAACAACTAAGAACTTAACTGGATCTTTCTTGAAATGCAAAAGTCAGTCGTATGCAATGCATACCATGGATCAAGCAATGATGTTCTCAACATTAAATGAGATTGTAAGATATGATGCGTTTATGCATGTGTCATGATGTATGATAATGTGATGTTTTTGAACGTATTTTCGTCTAGGAAAATATATCCTTTACGAATTCCGGGAGTTAAATCCTGGGCTGATGGTTGAAGAGAGTTCTTCGTTTCCGCTGGGGATGATGATTGCAATAATAAACCGGTAGGAGAAGATGACTCCGTTGGGAAATAAACTTGTTGGAGAGATTACTCTGCGGGGGATCTACTTTGTGGGAAGAGATGTACTTTGCTGAGGTTTGATGATAACTCCGCTGGGGATACCGTTGTTGAGTTTTGTTGAAGAATATGATGAACTCCGCTGGGGGATAGGAAGACTTCATCGGGGACGATCTTTCCCTGGTTATTGGCTGAGGATAACCCAGTTATATCCTGGTGGGGAAATAACCTTCTGAATAAAGCCGGGAGATGCGTTCGTGCTATGCAGGGGATAAGATTCCAGAATCTACTGGGGATAAGCTTCCTGCTGGGGAGATTGATTCAACTTTCCCGGGGAAATCTTCAGACTGGACTCTCCTGGGGAAATCTTGAACTGTATTGGGGAAGTGTCTCCACTGAATGTCTGGTACACCGCCGGGGAACAATCTTAGATCAAGATTGCCGGGGATGCTTGTTAAGAATGTTTGTATACTGCGCCGAGGGATGTTGAGATCTGCTGGAGGATACCCAATTTCCTTAAGGCTGACAGTATAACTTTGCTTGGGGAGAGTATGTTGATTTGCTGGCTCACTCTCTGGGGAATTAAGGCATCTTGGTTACATTCTTCAGCTGACCTTACCTTGGTACCTTGGTGGACAGAGCAACTAGATCGCTTAGACAACTCTTTATTGCCCCAGTTTCAGTGGGAGAAGGCACCTGTGGGGGTAATTGACAAATCTCCTGGTAGACAGGTGACGAGATGACAGGACATAGTCGTACGCTTTGATCCCTAACTTTTGCCTGGACCGCCTTTTCGGGTTTTCAGTCCATCGGGATACCCATTTTTGCCCAAGCCGCCTTTTCAGGTTTTCGACTTGCCGGGTGTACAGATTTTTTTCATTTCATCCCTCATTTTGCCCGAACCCTTTTGGTTCGCCGGGAAGCCCTTATTTTTGCCTAGGTATGTCAACCTAGCGGGTCTTTGATTGTGCGTAGTATTTTTTTTCCGACTATGTCCACGCTCTCAGGATGTAGGGAGATGCCCCTGTTAGAAGTGTTTTGTCATGCCACCAGAAGATGCTTGATCAGGCAAGATTCGTTGCTGGAATGCCCCAAGTGACTCAGATGGAGGGTTGCCCCTGGCTGCTTGGCATTGTCGAGAGATTCTCTGAATCTTGACTGGACTGCCCCAGATGACGGACCATGATCATGTCGTACCCCTTGATTAGAAGTGCTTCTTCCACTGGAGGTGACTCTTTTGTTGAGGGGACTTTTGTTCATTAGATATTCGTCGTGCGAATTTCTCTGCTGTTCAAACAAATAGTCATATGCAAACAATGTTATTTCAAAAATACAAAGCTTATGTCTGTCTTGAAGATTTTGAAAATGCATTTTTCATAAAAAAACAAGTGAATTTTGTAAATTGTGATGTCAACTCGTTATTTTACCGCAAGCCTTAAGGAGTCAGGATACCTTTGTAACAGTATGCTTTCGAACTAACCCATGCTTCAGCTAGGACTTTTGAGGGCTATAACGTGGCCTGGTTCACGGTTTAAGAAACAAAAGATAAGGCTCAAAATGTATTTGTACCCACCCTCTCTTCGTGATGTTCTTCAAACCTAAGCTCAGTTGATCGTGCGTTAGACCTTGTTTGAGTCTTTGTCCTGATGTTCCAATGATGGTTCAGATATTGATGATTTATTCTGAATAGGCAGTCATTTTTTGTTTTTTGTTATCCCTATTTTTTGCCTGAACTGTCTCTTTTGTGATTACAGTCAGCGGGATGCCCCAGTTTTGTAAGTCTCCTTCATAGGTTTTGACTTAATGGGCTTTTTGATTTTGATAGATAATGACTGCCCGTCTTTATTATTATTCGGAACCATCATTGTCTTTTGTTTTGTAAGGACCTCTTTGGTGTCATTCGTTATGCACTTGGATCAACTGAGAGAACTACCCAACCCCAGGTTATGATAAAGGGTTTTAATTTTCGAAAAGAAAAAACTCCTACTTCTTTGGCTCAAAGGGGTTGACGAGGGATTATCATCCTTATAACTCCAGTGTTTAGGAATTGAAACAATGCATGTACCTCATCAGCGGGGTCTGTTCAAAAGCATACTGTAAGGATCGTGGTATCATTTTCGTCATCCTCCCTCAAGAGGCTTAGAATTATTAATTGAGAGTTGATCATCACAAAAATATGAAAACAGTTTGCATATAGCGAATGCGAATATATGGATTCAAAACAGACATGTGCGATGCATTGATAAAATAATAAATTTTGCTATGACAGTAATTGTTTGAACAATCAAAAGAAAATTAAAACTTGAAAAATTCTAATGAACAAAAATCCTCTAGTTTGAACTAGTCATTTCTCAGCGGAAGATTTTCATCTCGCCATCTGGCATGAACTCCAACACCCCTTCGTCAATCAAGTCCTGGATTTTGTTCTTCAAGGTCCAACAGTCGTCTGTAGCATGCCCCGGGCTGTCTGAATGATAAGCGCAACGGGTGTTGGGGTTATACCTTGAAGGTGTCATATTCGGATTCTTAGGAGGGTCCTTTAGAGTGATCAGATTGACCTCCAGCAAGCGCTTCAGTATAAAGGATGATGGTATATCAGTCTCCGAGAAATGCCTTCCAGGCGTATATCGTTTACGCTGACTACCCCGTTGAGGCTGGGCTCGTGACCCTGAAGCAAGCTGAGGAGATTTTCCTTTGTCTTCTTGCCCCGCACGTGGTTGAATGATGACTGGAACTTCAACCTTGGTTGTTTGCCCCACTGGATTATTTTCAAGCAGCTTGGTGAGGAGGACCCGAAGCTCTTCTTGTTTTTGAGCTAAGTCCTGAATGAGAGTCATTTGGCCCATCAACTGCCCCATCATTTGGATCTTCATGGTTGCCAACTCAATTTGTAGCCCTTCCAGCTGATCGTTCCTGATACCCCCTGCATTCCCTAGGGTCAAGTTCCTTGTGAGGAGAGCCTTTATTTCTTCTTGCCCCTGGGATAGGTTCAAGAACATTTCTTGCAGTTGGGCGTTCTGAGCCCGGAGATCTTGGTTGTCCGGTTGGAAAGCCATTGCTGAAATAAACAGCGAAGATGGTGAGTGACCTGTCAAGAGGGTACCTGTAATGCAATGACATGTATGATATGTATGCAATGTTTTCAAGGACCTCACAGGGTAAACAAGAAGATTGTTAGCATTTGAATTTGTAGCTTGATTGAAGGAACTCCATGTTGCTGAGAATCCTTCTTCAAGGGTCAAGGCTCACCATATCGAGTGGGTCATAGCCTCTGACAATCTTGGCTCGGGGAACCTTCTTCGAGTGTCAAAGCTCACCATATCAAGTGGGTCATAGCCTCTGACAACCTTGGCTAGAGGAAAATAAATCCTCTTTGCCCCTCGCTAGACATTTTGATTCATCATGACCTGCATCACAGACCCTTGAGATCCTTGAAATGGATTAGTCCTTATGCAGGATGTATGCAATGGTATGATGTCATGCTATGCATGGGGTAATGTAAGTAAACCCTGTAATGAGTCCCAATTAAGGACTGTTAAACCTGCAAGGAACTCATGTGTCAGATAACAAGCATGCAAATAGTCAAGTTTGAAGGCACACAAGTCACACAAAGAGCCCTTAGAGTTTAGGCCAGCATGGGGTCTGGGTATTACCCTCTTGAAGTTGGTGGGCTCAACCTGTCCTATCATAAGTAACCGGGTTCTAAGGGTCCCAATATCATTGGATTGCTTTCATTGTTCATCGTTTCGATTTAGCCACTGAACTGGCGACCGAAATATTCCAAGAAAACAACCCTCAATTGAGTGTAGTATCGAGTATCAACCAACCTCGGACTTCACCAAAGTCAGTTATCTCACTACCCTAAAGAGGCCAAGATGGTTCAATTAAGGTTCCTAAGGTCAGTTGATACTTCACGACACCACGCGGCGGCCCCGTACTTTCCTTGACTGGACTCAAGGGTTACCGGTACACACCAAAGTGCCACATCAACGTAGCAGACTGCTTCAACCATGTCGGTATACCCCGCACAGTTCCCTCACAGCCTTGTTGTTACTTTCTAAGAAGGTATCCCCTAGATCCGGGTTAGGATCTATAGAACTCTCGAGACAGTCCCATAATAATAAAGCAAACAATTCAGACAATTGAAAACACAAGTGATCTTAGTCCTAAGGTACACCTCACTTTAAAAAATATCCCCAGCAGAGTCGCCAGTTCTGTGATCGGTGGATCTGGAACTGACTGTTTAACGCTGGTTCGCGAAATGTCGCGGAAGCAAGAGTCGCCACCGTCTTTTATTTTCTCCAACATGGACAGGACAAAAGCACAGCAAAATTCCTTATGAGATAGTTTCTCGGTTCGGGAGGTAGATTTATAGAAAGGGAAGGTGTTAGCACCCTTTCTATCCATGGTTATCCATGGGCTCTTAAATACTTGCTCATTTGTGTTTTCAAAATGTTTGCTTTTCAAATGTGAGTGGGTTTGAAAAAGTTTCGTTTAAAGATTTCAGTTCGACTCTTGTATCAGTCCTCAAGAGTGTTTGAAAAATTGTTTTGAAAGCTTTTGAAAGTGTCGGTGCGAAAAGAGTTTTGATTTGTTTTAAATTAGAGCAAGTATCTACTAGTCATCTACCTACCCTAAGGAATTAGGCTGTGTAAATGTCCTTAAGGTAGTGCCATCCCACCATTGAGAGGTAGGTAGCACCACCGTTGGAGGTGTTCGGGTCAATTCGTTTGTAGGGACAGTGTGGTCACTAGAGCAACAGTAGAACACCTTAGAAGCTACCCTTATGCCATTGATCTTTTTTATTCCGAGGCAACCATTTCGAGGAAACTGTTCCGAGGCAACCTTTTCGAGGCAACTTGTTTCGAGGCAACTAGATCAATGGACATAAGGACTTACTAAGACGCCCTATACTCGACGACCACGTTTCGAGGGACAAGGCAACAGTGAGGCGTACCCTAAGAGTGGTGTGTGAATTTGTGTATTGTTTTCAGTTATGTTTTATCTTGATCATGCATTGGGTGAGCTACGCTTTGATTTTATTTAGGCCATTCATTCTTTCATGTGATTAGCAGTTAAGGGTACGGAAATTAAAGTGCGGAAAATAAAGTCCTACGCTATTACAAGGCGCGGGTCTATACATCGCCAAATTAACAAAGACCCGTTTTTTAATAAAATGCAGAAAATAAATAAATTTCCTAATTTACTATTACAAGGCTTTGGGGCAATTACATAATATTTAAAACGAAAAATAAAAACAAACGCGCGCAAAGGAATTAGAATCGAATATGCGAGGGCGTTGGACCCTTTAAAGAAATTAAATGAAATTAAAAAGGAATTAATTATTTAATAAGAAAAGAAATTGTTTTTTATGTTTTTTTTGTATTTAATGAAAATAAAGAAAATTGATTAAAGTTAGAAGTAAAATAAAACCCTAGCTCTAAATCATTTTTAATTGTTAAAGAAAATATTTAAGTTTTAACCTAATTTACCCTAATTAATTAATTACAAGTTTATGTACAAAATAATTAATAATTAATAATGATAAGAATAAGAAGAAAAAGTTATTTATTAAGAAAAGAGAATAAAAATGCTAAAAACCTAATTTCTATATTTTTTAGTTATTTAAGAAAAAACATTAAAATTTTAACCTAAATTAACCTAAATTGATTATTAAAAATTTATTTACAAAAATATTAATGACTTAAATATTAAATAAACATTTTTTATTTTCTTGATTTCTGATTTTTGTTGTGTTATGAAAATTAATTTTGTGTAATTTAAAGGAAACAATTAATTTAAAAAAAAACAAATAAAAGAATAGAAAGAAAAATAACTAAAAGTTGAAAATTGGACAAACCATGGGGGTATCTGACCCTTTTGGAGGTTAACTGCAAGGAATTTGGCCCATTGATCCCAAGCCTTTTCTGACTTTTTGTGGTTGTGTATGCATCAATTGACTAGCGCGCATAGTGGAATTCATGTGATGGCCATCAGATTGATCTCCTGGGCGCGTGGAAAACAAGCAGGTGAGGGCGCATGATGAACCCTGGGAGAGGCGCTACACAGAAGCGTGTTATAGAAAAAATCATGAAATATACAAGGGGACCTGGGAATCGAACCCAGGTCCCAATACCTGCAAGCCAGCGCATCTACCAACCGTGCCATTGAGTCTCTTTGTCATATTAGTGGAACGTGAATAACATATATGAAAAAAGCAATATTATGTTGAACCAAATAAAGCGCGCTAATATTCAAACCTGCCAATCATGCTCAGACACATAGGCTTCGTCTTCCCTTTGCACCTGTAAATAGAAGCAAATAGCGGGGGTTTTAAACCCCCACTAAACATGAACGGGAAAAATAGCGATTAGCTCATAAGTAATTATAAAAATGGCGCGAGGAGTGGCTTTGCTTCGTTTGGAGGTCCTGATTCTATTGGCATAGGTTTGAATGGCCAATTTTTCCATATATGCAAAGCCCCAAATCTGGAGCTCTGAAACCCTAACGAACGTCCATGGCAACTTTCGATACAGACATTATTAGTTCAATTAAAGAGCATCAATAGCTTCAGCATGTTTATGTTAGTGTAAATCAATGTTTAAAATGTATGAAAAATGTATGCAAATTCAAACACGAACATGAAAGAAATTATGAACAGGGAGGCTTCATTCTACCAATTCCTTGAGTATGGAGGGCTGGTTTTGATTGGAATAGTTTCCTGGATGTCTTGGCAAGCTTGTGGAATGCTTTTGAGGCCTTGAAACCAGCTCTATGTATGAAAACAGTTTCTCACTTTTTGTCAAAAAAATGCAAGTTTGTTCTTTAGGTTTCTGTGCGGCTTCTGTGTCTTGGGCATTAGGGTTATGTTTGCATATGTATGTAGATGGAATTAGGTTAGAAAAACCAAGCCCAAAGTCTTTGAATCAATGCTTTGAATATTTGATTTTGTCAAATCTTTTCCAAACCTTTTTGCTATGGAAACTTGCCTATTTTGGAAGATTTGGTCTCTTGAGAAAGCACACGAAATATTGAGTTCATAATGGGAGAATATGCTGCACAAAAAGATTCAAAACCTTTATTTAGTATTTTTCTCATAATTAATTTTGATTAAATGAATTAATAGGATTAAAAATTCAATTAATTAATTAAAAATAAGAAAATAATTCCCTTTTAGCTTAATGGGTCGTGAATAGCTTTTGGGTAATGATTCATGGAAGAAATTGAGGCCCATTAGCAATTTTGAGGCATTTGAAGCAAAGTTGACTTTCCAAAATTCCCAAAAATTTCCCAACTTCCACAAGGCATATCTTGCTCAATTTTTAAGCTTTGATCATTTTCTTGGACATTTTGGAAAGTTCTTGGAGTCCTCTAACCAATGTCTTTTGTCCCATGTCATTTTGATTTACCAATCTCAAGTTATGGTCTATGACTTAAAGTGCCTTTTTGTTGACTTTTGAAAATGACCTATAATGTTGAGATTGATAACTTTTTGTGAGAGCATTTCTTGGACTTGAAATGTGAAGATGAGTTGTAGGAAATGTCATTCTCTTCAAAATGGGCTTTGGATGGAATTTTTCTGATAAACCATGTGGAAGTTATGCCCTGGTCAATTTGCAGATGACTTTTTCAGTTGTCCAAAAATAGAAACTTTTGCATCTTGAGACTTTTTGAGCCATGCTTTGAGAATCATGATCAAGAATTGATCAAATGATGTTTTTGGCTTCAAAATAAGATGTTGACCAAAATTTTTGACTTTTGACTGTCAAATGACCATTTTGCCCCTGCAGTTGACTGTTGAGCAATTAGGGTTTTTGACTGTGCAATTTGATGCTGTGAGTCTTGAAACTTGGCATATGAATGCTTGACAATTTTTATAGGCATGTGGGACTTGATTGGACCCTTGGAAACCTCAACTTCTTTGCCAGAACCAAAACCCTAATTTTTGACTGTTAGGAGGCCATTGGACTGTGCAACCCTTGGGAGATTTTGAACCTTGACCTTGGCAAATCTTGAAGAATATGGGAGGGCAAATTTTGGGGTACAACAACTGGAAAACGTATTCTGAAGATCCTCGTCATCTTGAACCTCAACCTTATAAAATATTATTTGGTTGTTACAAAAAAAAACTGGATTCTGATAAAATATTTGTGTCACCGGGCCTCGTCCAAGTTTGGCCTCCAATCGTTTTTTGAAGTACGAGAAATTGGCTTTCCCGTTTAAAAGAAATCAGATGTTGTCTGTGTCTCTAAACAAAAACCCAGAGGTGGGACAAATGTATGTCTCACTGTTGAAATGTGCACTGATGACATATTGGGGTGCAAAGGCCATTACGTATGGTTGTTTGAAGGTTTAAGGTTGAAAGGTTTGAAGTTTATGAGTTATTCAAAGGTTTGTAGGTTTGATTGTTTGAAGGTTTGAAGGTTTGATTATTTGAAGGTTTGAAGGTTGGAAGGTTTTACAGATTAAGTGAATCAGTGTTTTGATAAATGTAAGACTAAATAGGTCATACTTAATTTGAATTAACTAAGGCTGTAACCTCTAAGGCTCCTCCCTAGCCTGCACCTACTTTGCACCTACATTGTAACCTGTAAGTATCCTCCCATCACCTCCAATAGTGTTACGTGCATTCAGGCATGCCTTCTCCAAGGCTGTCACCTAGCTCGCGCCTACTCTGCAATCCATGCCACCTCTTATTCGCCAATGGGGATGGCGACACATTTCATTTTTCTACTCTTTTGCCAAGTCCAATGGCGCCTCCCTTAATGTCCAATCGTGTTACATGCATGCAGAGATTTCTTCTCCAAGGCTGCCACCTAGCCCGCGCCTACTCCGCACCTACACTGTAACCTGTAAGTCTTCTCTCATCACCTCCAATAGTGTTACATGCATTCAGGCATGGCTTCTCCAAGCCTGTCACCTAGCCTGCGCCTACTCTGCAAACCATGCCACCTCTTATTCGCCAATGGGGATGGCGACACCTTTCATTTTTTTACTCTTTCTCTAAGCCCAATGGCGCCTCCCTTAATGTCCAATCGTGTTACATGCATGCAGAGATGCCTTCTCCAAGGCTGCCACCTAGCCTGCACCTACTCTGCACCTACACTGTAACCTGTAAGTCTCCTCCCATCACCTCCAATAGTGTTACATGCATTCAGGAATGGCTTCTCCAAGGCTGTCACCTAGCTTGTGCCTACTTTGCAACCCATGCCACCTCTTATTCGCCAATGGGGATGGAAACACGTTTCATTTTTGTACTCTTTTTCCAAGTACAATGGCGCCTCCTTTAATGTCCAATCGTGTTACATGCATGCAGAGATGCCTTCTCCAAGACTGCCATCTAGCCTGCGCCTACTCTGTACCTACACTAACTTGTAAGTCTCCTCCTATCACCTCCATTACTGTTACATGCATTCAGGCATGGCTTCTCCAAGGTTGTCACCTAGCCTGCGCCTACTCTGTAACCCATGCCACCTCTTATTCGCCAATGGGGATGGCGACACCTTTCATTTTTGTACTCTTTCGTCAAGTCCAATGACGCCTCCCTTAATGTCTAATCGTGTTACATGCATGCAGAGATGCCTTCTCCAAGGCTTCCATCTAGCCTGCGCCTACACTGCAAGAGTGACACTTATCATGCATGCATGCACCAGCTACCACCTCACTTACTCTATGAAAAGTTTTTGCCTATAAATTCAGAGCATAACATACTTCTCTCGCACCCACAATCATCTCACTCTCTGCTACAAAGTCTTTCATAATCTCTTACAATTTCTAAGTCTTTCATAATCTCAGGCATTTTCAACAATGGCTCTTCTCACAATGGGCGATTCTCACAGAGGTACAAGGGACAACATTGACGCATTTGTAAGTTTCTATTTTAGTTATACATTTTTTATACTTCAGGTAATGCTTTGTTCATCTTACTTAATCTTACACCTTTTACATTATTAACTCAGGATACCAAAAGATTCAGAATCCGGTCTCACAACTACCTGGCTCCCGACCCATTTATCGTACCATATCTGGAATACGCAGGTTTCAGACATGTTATAAATATCTCCAACTGCACAATTTATTCAAAGTTCATACTTGCAATGTTGGAAAGGTAGAGACCAGAGACCCATACATTTCATCTACCAATAGGTGAATGTACTGTCATGCTAGAGGATGTGTACATGTTACTGGGTCTCTCTGTCGACGGTAAGGCCGTTAACGAGTCGGTTCAACAACCCAATTTTCTGTGTGAAGAATTGTTGGGCAGGGATATGGTTAAAGGTAGTGGTGCGAGAGGTCAGGGTATACTACTAACTGAGCTTAAAAATTATTATGCAACTTTGGAATTAAACGAAAATTCCTTCGAGCAAGACAGGGTGATAAAAGCTAGAACTTATCTAATGATACTATTTGGAACCTTTTTATTTCCCGAAAGTACGGGAAATAGTGTACATTTTATGTATTTAAATTTATTTAGAGATTTCGAAAAAACTAGAAAGTATAGTTGGGGTTCTGTTGTTTTAGCCCACCTATACAGTTCCTTGTGCAAAAATGCAATCAAGGAAAAATGTACATTTTATGGCTGCGCTTTGAAGCGCATTCTCTTATACATGTAGAACAATTAACAAATATGGAGGATCAAGACAAAGTCAAGGAAGATACATTAAGACAAACTTATCATCAATCCCAAGTACCTTAAATAATCAAAAGACCATTTAAAGGTAGATTCGAAATGATGAAAGTTCATCAAATATCCAACAAGCTTAGATAAACTAAAAAAGCTCAAATGCTTTCCAAATTGATCTAATAAAAATAAAATAGATAAAGAAGAATAAGATGAAGTCTATAATAAAAATAGTAAAAATATCATAACTTTCTCTTTTTTTTCTCATGAAATTAAGCAAATGAATAATGAAAATTCATCTACTCAATTTGACGAACAAATGTCAATACTCAAAATAAGTAAATAAAAAAACAAAAAATTACAGAAAAAAAAACAAAAAATTAAACAACAATAAATCACTTTTACTTTTGGAGGTTCAAGAACACTTTTCTACTCTTGATTTTGAATCAATGGAGTTTCCTTGTATAATGGTAATAATTATGGTACTAAATAAATAAAGCAAGAGTAAAATGCAATAAAATTAAATAAAGAACAAACATAAAAGTATACCTATTAGTAAAAGGGAGAAATAACTTGAAAGAAAATACAGAGAAAAAAGAGGAGATTTTTGGCTTAGTTTTATTGAACTATTGGTGGTCCAAAATGAGAGAAGATAAATCTTATTTATAGTGTGAATGATGAGAAAATTTGAATGAAAAGTGTGGGAAGATTTAATTTTGAAATTTGAAAAAAAAAATTTGTGTAAACAATGAATGACATGAGAAATATGGTATAAGTTTGTAATGAAATTTGAAATTGGAAGCGAATTATGTGGCAATCCATGTGATGTTGCATGAACAAATATGGGTTTTGATAAAAAAGAATGAAGGGTGAGGATTGAATGAGAGGAAATGTGAAATTTGTAACTTTGTGGTCCCAAAATTAGTTTTTTTTTTCTTTCATATTTTGGATAAAACAATAACATAAATAATACTAATAGTAAATATATATATAAAAAATTTAGTATAATGATACAAACTAAAAGAATAAAATAAAATTAACAAGAAAATATTTTAATTTGAATTTTTCTGGATAAAAAACGGGACCGAAAATAACAAAAAAAATAAAAACGAACATCTAAGTAATCGTAAAAAAAGAAAATGAACATATCAAGATAAACTACACACAACAAAGATTAATAAAAAAGATTACAATTGATCAAAATTGAAAGTAATAATAATCGATTAAATAAGCACTGACAGTTAAAATGCGAATGCAAACTGCACCAAAAAAATAAAGCGAGCACACCAACATGATTTACGTAAAATGTAGATTCATAAAAAAAGTTAGTTAAAGATCAAAACTCGAAATATTTTTCCTACTAATTTCCGCATAATGTCTTATAAAAACAACATTTTAAAGTTCTTACTACATAACAAGATAGTTATTACCCTACTGTTTTCTCTACTTAAACAATAAACCAACAAACATGCAACATAATAAATTTACCGAAACAACCATACTGCACTACTCTCTATAAACTAACAATCCTAACACATCACATAAATCATGCTTAAAAGTTGTTGTGATCCTTCAAATATAAAAATCATTGCTTGCTAGATTTGGAACCCCCTACGTCGTGCAAGCGAACCTCACGGAATAACGAGTTTGAGTCAAGTCATAACTCACGTACCAGGAGCAGCGACTTGGGGGGCTCCTGTTTTGGACTGGGCCTGCCTGTGGCTCAATTACCAACGAGGCCCAATCCAAGCTTTACAACATA
Source organism: Vicia faba (assembly GCA_948472305.1). Taxonomy (NCBI): domain Eukaryota; kingdom Viridiplantae; phylum Streptophyta; class Magnoliopsida; order Fabales; family Fabaceae; genus Vicia; species Vicia faba. The sequence goes on from OX451738.1 coordinate 1,069,202,792, forward strand.
CCATGCTGAGTATTAGAATCCCCGACATGCCTCGATCATGGGTGTCGTCAAACACAATTGTGCCTGCTGGTGACCGTGAAGAGAGTCCCCGACAAGGGACGTCCCAGACGAGGAACGTCTCAATCCAGGCCCTGCTCGAACACACTCCTCGTAGGGAAGACTCAACCTCTCCGAATATCTCGGAGTCCTCAGAGTCCTGAGAAGACCGCGTCTTCACCTCCCTATTTCCGCAGAGAGCATCATCCAGGTAGGGGACCATGTGTGGGTCCCCACTACTCTACGTAGAACCTGGTAGTCCCTTTGTAAGGCCTGTTTGGTCAGCCCAGTAAAGGGACCTTGGCCCAACGTTGGGGGCTATAAATACCCTCTATTTCAAGAGGGTCAGGTATTCATTCATTCACATGTACATACGATTCTCCTGCTCATTCAGTTTCTCACTTTATCATCGGAGTGTCTTGCAGGTACCCCCCACCTCCTTCAAATTCAGTTCGAACCAGCTGTGATGGTCCAATTCTGATCAGGTACGATCAATAGGAATCACGGATAATAGGGTAATGATATTGATGAATGGTTGAAATTTAATTTATGTCTTTTTTGCTTTTATATTTTCTTACTGATAGTATTTTCTATTATTATAATTAATTGATTATTAAACTTATTTATTTTTATTTTATTATATTATAATCTATTTTTTTATTGAATTTTATTTGATAGTGTTTTTTTAATTAAAAGTCAGAATTAAAATATAAAGTTATAGCTCTATATTTTGTTCATTTTTCAAACGATAAATGGTAGATATGTTTCATTCTATAATCAAACATTCAAATGATATTTATATAATAACTATAAAATATTTTTTCACATATATTTGATTAAATAATAATAAAAAAACTTATTAAAATATTTTTATAATAAAACATAGTCTAAAGTGGCCAAAGTGTTAATTAAAAAGAAACAAACATCCATTTTAATAAAGAATTAATATTCATGACTCTTTTATAATCTTTCGTGTAATACTTAACTTTTACGGATATATATATATATATATATATATATATATATATATATATATATATATATATATATATATATATATATATATATATATATATATATATATATATATATATATATATATATATATATATATATATATATATATATATATTATTCTGGATTGAGTTTAAGAAGACAGGTTTAATATCGAACACAGTCTAATTTATCTTAGACAGGTTTAATGTCGAGCACAGTCTAATTTATCCTCACACGAATAACAACTTAATTAATAGTCTAATTTTTTAGGATTTAAATATATTTTTTAATTTTTATAAAATTATTAAAAATGATTTTTAGTCTTTATAAAAAAATATGAAGTTTAGTTCTTTAAAATTATTTTACACGTAATTTTAGTTCTTTTATAATAATTAAAACTGAATGCAAAAGTAATTTTATAAAATTAAAACTTAATTTTTTTATAAGAATTAAAAATTAAATTTAAAATATTTATAGGAATTCAAAAATATTTTTTTTTTAACAGAAGGTTTTGACTATTAAATTCGTCGTTCATTGGACAATTGGGAATATAAGAGTTATGAATTAATATGCTGGTTTTCTTTTGCGAGATTTAAATTGAACATATTATAGAACTTGTACCAATAAAAGTGAGATTTAAATTGAACATATTATAGATGTTGTGCCAACAAAAAATCACATAAGTAAAATGGTAAATTTTTTAAATATTTATGATAAGCAATTTGGATATCGGTATCTTTACTATAAATTAATTTAAAATTTGAATTTATTTTAAAATAATAATTATAAAAGTGAAGTATCATTGAATAATAATATTTGATTGGGTAAGGATATTGGTATTGTTTACACGTAAATTTGTTAAACAACCGCTAGTCCTTAAAACTAAATACTTTGGTAACTTCAAGGATCAACTAGACTGACCCTATGACATGTGTCTATGTTTCTAAAATTAAACTTGTAATGAGATTCATGTTTAAGATTATTTTGTAATGAGAATAAAAAGATTAGGGTTATAATTCAGAGTAAGTTCAAATAAAAGGGTTTCGAATGAGAAATGTGAAGGCTTCGACTGGAAATGTAAAGAAATATAAAGGAAATGCAGAATAAATGTAAATGAATAAAAAAAAAAGTTTTTGACTAAAAAAATAAAGAAAATACTAGAAATGTTAAGAAGACTTGATATTGAGAAAGCAAGATGATTCGAAAAGAACAATGATGGTGTATATACGTACATTTTCTGCAACTCTTTTCTCTAACACTTGATACTTCGAGTATATTGAGTAATTTGTACAAAATGAACACCCCTTGAATCCTAACATTAAGACCCCTATTTATACTAATTTGACTCTAACCGTCTTCCTATAATAGAATTCCACGTTCGAAAATTGCATGTCTTTCGAACCCATCAAACTTCCACGCGTCTCTTTGGATAAAATCAAACATTCAAATTCAAAATCTCTTTCTTTTTTAAATGCCAAATCAACCAATGTGACGGTCGAAATATCCTTTCTTATGATGCTTCGAATAACTTAACTTTCAATGGTTCGCAGATGAATCTTTCAACAGCGCTTGATAAAAAGAAACTCTTACTAGCTTTTTATCTGTCGAAGCCTTCATATAAACTCCTTCATACTTTCTTTTGAATTTCCTTTCTTCCAAAATGAACCAATTTGTTTAAGAACTCGTGTAATCGAAATTCCCAATCAACAAATTGCCCCTCAAAAATGTGTATTTCGTTACATCGAGAAATAGTCATTTTTGAACAATAATCCTGAATTTCGACAAACCATATACTCATGATAGTCTTTCACAGTTGTGACATCATAAAAAAGTAATATCCTTTTCCCAAACGTTTATTCAGACGTGCATATAGCAGTTCATCATTACCACTTATGAAAAAGCAGTTCCCAAGATAAAATAACTTAACCTCTTCTTATTCTTATAACAAAAGCACATGTGTCCCACTAATTTGTTATAGTGTAAACTTCTCAATCACTATTAACTCTCTTTTATAATCACTTCATCTTCACACTTCCGTTTCTACAACATCCAACTTCTAGAAATTCAAAAAATAAAACCCATTTTTTTTTCAAATTTCAATTCGACATTTATCTCAACAATGTCGTCATCTAAAAAACAACAATCATCCAAGAACACCAAAGGAACGGGAACTTTAAAGAACGTTGCTCTTCAACCTGGGCTTGTTAGTGAACTTATAACTATTGAGAATCAAGAATTCATCTCTACTCCCAGATTTACTCCAGAACAGAAAGATATTTATGCTTCCCAGATACTCATTCATTCCTCTCTCACTGATAAAACCCTATGTTTTATGGGACCTTTGGTTTCCACTGAAAATCTGGAAAAGTCTGTAGAGTTTTTCCCGTTTACCATGAGATTAAACCAATAGCTAATAGAGACAAGTCTCCTAAGAAAAATGGTGATGATTCTGCTAAGAAACCCGTAAAAAATTCCAAAGAGAAAATTTCCGAGGAAACCTCAATTTCTAAGATAAAGAGGGAAGTTTTTCAATTAGATTATATAACTGAAAACTTTAAACCCTTTCGATCATACCCTTCATTGGATAAACTTTATTTGTCTTGGCTTTCCAAAATCGAAAAGAAAAAATCTCAAGACTAGAAAGATCTGTGTATCTTCGACTTAATCCAAATGTCAAAATTGGGATTCAGTTATTGTCAACCTTTGCTATTAGTGTATCTATATTTTTAGGATAGCACTTATACTACTTTCCACCTTCCTTGTGGGATGATGACTCCCACTCTTTTCGACATAGCTGCAATAACTAGACTTCCTCCAACTGGAGAAACATTTGACCCTTACTTGCAATCAGACAACACCATTAACTTCCAAGTTAAAATGCTGGTTTCATTGCTTATATGAATCTTTATCATACTGACGGGGATGAAATTACAGATGTTAAACACATAGCTTTCCTGGCCTTATGGTTGTCAAAGTACATTTTTCCTGCAAATCGCTACAAGTTGCTAGGAGATTTTTAACCATAGCCAACCAATTGCATTTTGGTCGAAAGATATGTTTGAGTGAATTGCTCTTAACTGGTCTTTATGAGAGTTTAGGGTCAGCTATTTCTAAATTAAAAATCTACGAAACTGGTATTAACCTGCTCCTTGCTGACCCATACTGGCTTCTTCAGCTGTGGCTAAATGCCACTTTCAAGCAATAACTTAGCACCTTCAAGACCATAGATGAAGAAGATCTTGATATTTTCAATCGGACCATAGAAGGAATCAGACTTTTGCAATTAACCCCAAACGAAGAGGAAGACAATCTCCAGAAATTTTTTACCAAGTATATGATGATGTTTTCGAATTGTCATGATTTTGTCCCAACCATGGCTTCCTTTTCTCATTAAACCCATGGTCCTACATGGTTTACCTCATCTATTGAAGATGCTTTAAAGAATGCTAACTCAGAAATTGAAGACATATGGCACACATTCCTATTACCAAGGCTTCTAATCTTCAGGATCATGCCAGTGAAGAGCCATGTTTGTCCATTGGCCTATCAACCCAATTTTGTATCCTGCCAATTTGGATTATGTCAGCTTATTCCCGAACCTATATTTAATCGAAAGAGAGAGATTTATGTGGTAGGAGTGGACTATATCTTTCAGGACATTGATAAATATCAGAATTATCATGTCAACTTTGCTAAATTTAAACTTACTTCATTTCAACAAGTTTTTTACACAACTAAAAGTTTTTACTCTTGGTGGACTGAATTTTAAACCAAGAACATGTTCAATACTACCCAGATAAACAAACATTTAATGAAAGATTTTTCATTTATGCAGGAAAACATTCAAAAAGGTAAGTTCATACACATCAAAGAAATCTAGGCGTTCCAGATATACTTTGAAATTGTCTATGATCTAACTAATATTAGTCGAACTATTTTTGACACAACAAAAACTTTGAAAGAGAAATTTACTAAAAAACTTTCAAGCCTAAAAATTCTCTCTTCTATAAAGCCTGAACATAGGTATGAACTAGCTTTTCAATTACAACCACCAAAATTTCCAAAACTACCAAATGCCGACTTTGGTTTAGCGTTTTTCCGCCTTATCCAAATTGTTTACATGTGGAAATATTTTTAACATTCTAAAAAATGATGCTCAAAAACCTGCTAAGAGAGTGGTTTTGACTAAGCATACTCTGGACAGTTTCAAAGGTTTCCTTCACTATGACCTATCAGCAGTCTCTATTGTATCTGATACATATGAAGGTGTGGAACCAAAGGATTCGTTGATCCTTTCGATTGTCCTTTCAAAGCTTACTTAATATCATTTAACCAACTGTCAAATGCATGTCTATTGTTAGCTGTCGAGAGGAAAATAGTCAAGAAAGAAAAACCTGGATTGAAGGCAAGTTCGACTTCCAATCAAACTACTACTACTACAACCACCAAAGAGCCTTCTTCCGCACAAGAAAAATCCTCAGACAAAGCGAAATCGAAGAAAATCAAGGTACAATTTTCAGAAACAGACTTCCTCGAAATCCCTTACCCAATGCTTAATTATGAAAATTTTCAGGCTAGTGGTCTCCCACTAAAATCTTCAGGAAAAAGGAAGGCGGATGACAAAGATCTGGTGACTGTTGAAGAAGAAGAAGACAACAATAAATATATTCCTCCTACTCCTTTCAAAACCAAGAAAAAAAAGAAGAAGACCAAAAAATCTGTTGATAGTCCTGTAACGGTGAAAATTGAAGATCAAGCTATTAATTAACTTGACTCGCAAATAACCAAGAGTCGCCACCGCGCTTTATTATTTCCAAGGGGAAAGGGAAAAGAGAGAAATAAAACTCTTAAATATGCAATGTAAAGTAATACTTAAAAATAATGAAAATACAATGTATTTTTTGAAAGAGATCGAAGGTTCGGCGATTGGTTATACAAAGGGAAGGTACTAGCACCCAATGCATTTGCGGTACTCCGTAGGAACCTTTTGAAATATCTGTTTTTTGGTTAAAATTGCTTGTTTGGTTAAAATGGGTGTGAATGAGATTTTGAAGACACGACGATCTAATATCAAGGTTTTGGCTTCAAAGGGGTGTTTACAAAATAGATGGTGGAGGTGAGAAAATAAGTATATTTTTATAGATTTTGCACCCGCCGCGGTTGTGAATCTTTAGTGCCTACGTACCACCTTTCGTGCAATAGAGGATCAGGGCACTCGCAGTTCTTCTAAATTTTTTTAAAAGATCATGTGTTGGTTAATTTTAAGAAAACAAGACATCATCGTCATAACCGAGTGAAAAACATGCTTACTCCCTATGATTATGAGAAAGGAGAATTTGCGTCATCTCAAAGTGGAGGATATGGCTTGGATTTAAAATCAACAGAGCCTCACTCAACACCTAAGTGGAAAATATCTCACTTCACTATATATATCATAGAAGTATAGTAGTTTGCATCACTACCAAAGATTAACAAGAGTCTAGTCTTTTGAGAAGAAGTTTTAAAATAAAATTCCAAAGCGACAAAATGGTTTGAATAAGGTTAATAACTTTTAGTCTTATAAAAATATGTCAAAGTATGATTAAATTGATTAAAGTTTAATTAAGTAAAAGGGTTTTGAAAATGCATGGATCGAAGTCTAAGTTTATTGTGAAAGAAGTTCAAGTTAGGAAACAAAAAGAGTTTTGAAAAGAAAGTTTTAAAGAAGATATGAGGAGGTTGAGAAACTATACTATGTATATACAGTAAAAGCTAAGGTAAGAGACGGTCTAACCAATAAGAAGTCCACGCTTGACATAGCGAATTCAATATAGAATTCTCATCCTTTGGATTGAAAACTAAACAAACATAATTAATCCAAACCTCGTGTGAAATAAACTTCAGATGAACTTGTGCCTCAGATAAAAAATAAGAATCAAAGAAAGTCTTCAAAAAATTTGGCAGAGTAACGACTGTATATCGAGGAATTCCCAATAACATATAAAGCACAGAAATCAGAATAACATACACACAAAGAAAATAACAATAGAGTAACCAGGTATCCAAGTATCAAAATCCAAGATGAATCTCAAGTAATTATTCAAGTTTGATTATTAAACACAACGTAAAGGTCCAAGTGGACAAAGGAAAAAGATGCATAAACATAAACATACATCCAAGTGGACAAAGAGAAAAGTGAGGAATCATAAACATGTGTCCAAGTGGACAAAGAGAAAAATGTGGAATCATAAACATGTATATGAAATGTAAATGTTAAAAGTAAATGAAATAAAAATGCGGTAAATAAAGTGCGAAAATTAAAGTTGCGAAAATATAAATGATATTAAAGTAAGTTAGTACAATATAAAGTTAATGTTAATGATTAATAATCTGATTTGGGACAAATGTAACTTCATGTAGAGCATAGAATATATGGACTCCTACATGTTAGAGAAATGAAACTTTGAAGCTCATTCTCTTATACATGTAGAACAATTAACAAATATGGAGGATCAAGACAAAGTCAAGGAAGATATATATGACAAACTTATCATCAATTCCAAGTACCTTGAATAATCAAATGACCATTTAAAGGTAGATTGAAAATTATGAAAGTTCATCAAATATCCAAGAAGCTTAGATGAACTAAAAAAGCTTAAATACTTTCTAAATTGATCCAAATAAAATTAAAATAGATAAAAAAGAATAAGATGAAATCCATAATAAAAATAGTAAAAATGTCATAACTTTCTCATTTTTTTCCATGAAATCAAGCAAATGAATAATGAAAATTCATCTACTCAATCTCACGAACAAATATCCATACTCAAAATAAGTAAATAAAAAAACAAAAAATTACAGGAAAAAAACAAAAAATTATACAACAATAAATCACTTTTGCTTTTGGAGGTTCAAGAACAATTTTCTACTCTTGATTTTGAATCAATGGAGTTTCCTTGCAAAATGGTAATAATTATGGTACTAAATAAATAAAGCAAGAGTAAAATGCAATAGAATTAAATAAAGAACAAGCATAAAAGCATACCTATTCAATAAAAGGGAGAAATAACTTGAAAGAAAATGAAGAGAAAAAAGAAGACATTTTTGGCTTAGTTTAATTGAACAATTGGTGATCCAAAATGAGAGAAGAGAAATCTTATTTATAGTGTGAATGATGAGAAAATTTGAATGAAAAGTGTGGGAAGATTTAAATTTGAAATTTAAAAATATTTCTTCTTTTGTGTAAAAAATGAATGACATGAGAAATATGGTATAAGTTTCTAATGAAATTTGAAATTGGAAGGGAATTATGTGGCAATCCATGTGATGTTGCAAAAATAAATATGGGTTTTGATAAAAAAGAATGAAGGGTGAGGATTGAATGAGATGAAAAGTGAAATTTGTAACTTTGTGGTCCGATAATTAATTTTTTTCTTCTTCATATTTTGGACAAAACAATAAACATAAATAATACTATTAGTAAAAATATATATAAAAAATTTAGTACAATGATATAAACTAAAAGAATAAAATAAAATCAACAAGAAAATATTTTAATTTTAATTTTTCAGGATAAAAAACGAAACCGAAAATAACAAAAAATGATAAAAACGAACACCTAAGTAATCGTAAAAAAAGAAAATGAACATATTAAGATAAACTACACACAACAAAGATTAATAAAAAAGATTACAATTGATAAAAATCAAAAGTAAAAATACTCGGTTAATAAGCACTGACAGTTAAAATGCGACTGCAAACTGCACCAAAAAAATAAAGCGAGCACACCAACATGATTTAGGTAAAATGTAGATTCATAAAAAAGTTAGTTAAAGACCAAAACTCGAAATATTTTTCCTACTAATTTCTACGCAATGTCTTATAAAAACAACATTTTAAAGTTCTTACTACATAACAAGAGAGTTATTACCTACTGTTTTCTCTACTTAAACAATAAACCAACAAACATGCAACATCATAAATTTACCGAAACAACCATACTGCACTACTCTCTATAAACTAACAATCCTAACACATCACATAAAGCATGCTTAAAAGTTGTTGTGATCCTTCAAATATAAAAATCATCGCTTGCTAGATTTGGCATTGTCCAACACTATTTTCCCATGTGGATGGTTTTGAAGCTCGATGCGATAGGATCGAATGGTAAAAGAAAGTTTTCTACGTAGATAGCCCTGCAATAAACAAAACAAAGAAATAATGATTAAAGAAAATATGAATAATTTTTTAACACAAATAATATGCGAATCAAAACGTTAATAAAAACTTGGAATGTTATAATACAATAAAAGTGGAATCCTTTAAAAAAAATAGATTACCTTAGTGCATTTTAGTGCTCTTTGTGCAACATAATTCCCATAAGGATCTTGAATAACATTCAAGAAATCAGTGCTTCTTATTAGCTCTTCTACTATAGCATTAACATCATCTTGATTAGAACATCTCATTAAATATTCCACCACATTGCTAGCATGCTTGTTCATAGGGAGTCTAACAAATTTTCCACAAAGTTCTGCTATCATCCGTTCATTTACTAACGGAAACTTCATTTTAATTACAAATTGCACCACATAGTTTCTTCAAACATACAAAAAATATATATAACATTTATCAAAATACTAAAATTAAAATAAACATTCAAACTCTACTAAATAATATATATCATGTCATACTCAAAATGGAAAATACGAATTCAAGAGTGTGGATTCAAACCAGTAATAATCTTCTGCTAGCAACATAGCATTTGAGATTATTGATGTTATCAAGCCCATGGCTAGTATCTCACTATCTTTAAGACAAGTTTGAAGAACTGAACATCCAATCTTGTGTGTTGCAATTTCAACACAATATTTTGCTAATTCATCCAAGATCACCTGTAAAAGTTATATAATTTGAGAGACATTAATATATGATGATAAAATGTAATGTCTAATATGAATTTTCATTCTCTATTTACAATAGAACCTTTTTGAGTGTGGGTGGAAAAACCTTCACACATTGCACAATGACATAACCACCATTAATATTTTTCATCAATTCATCAATGATAGGCTTCATCATATACAATACCGCATATTTTGTGACTGGACATTTCATATTCTCTAGCATTATTTGCATAACTCGAGTTCTGCGCAAAAAAAAAAGAATTACACAATTATCAACAGACATATAAAAAAAAGAATTACACAATTATCAACAGACATATATTTTTTTTCCAGAAGTATCAGTGCTACATTAATCAATTTTTAAAATTACGTACCCGTGATTGTTCTTGCAGACGTCTCTTAACTTGTGAGTATCATAGATAATCAAGTAAATAATAGAATCTATTTGGATATTAGTGATGCCTTTCTTTGCTTCAAAAATCTTTTGAATCAAATAATTGCCAAACTGATCTTTCATGAGCTGGTGTAAATAATCCTTTATCTCAGAGAGGATCATAGCAACATATCTTGGATCACCCTCTTCGATCACTGCTTGTAACTATTGACAGTCGAGACAATCCATCACCATTGAAACCACCAATCCTCGCCATGGCGGAGTGAGTACTCTCATAGAAGCCATCTCCATCATGTTATAACCTTCATAAGGTAGTGATCCATAATCATTGTTCCATATATTACTACCACTAGTAAAAAATCCTGTACTTAATGGATTAATCTCTTCCATCGAAGGAGCAGTAATAATTTTTAAAGATTTGATGCACTTAATTAATCACTTGCACTACCACTGTTTCTTTTGTTATATATATATATATATATATATATATATATATATATATATATATATATATATATATATATATATATATATATATATATATATATATATATATATATATATATATATATATATATATATATATCAAATTTGCAGCGGTTATTAGAATTTGAGAAAAAGAAGGTGAAACCAATTTGTTACTTTTTTTGTTTGAGGAAAAAGATAGAATATAATTTTATAACCAAAATAAAGATACGCTATATCAAATTAACTATGATTATTATTCCCAAAAATATTGAATCTGATATTTTTTTTCTCATATAGATTTGAATTTAAACTAACAGATATATCTTCCTAAAAAAACTAACAAAACCCCTATTTATACTCCATGAAAAACTGAATGAAAAGATAATTGATTTATCTAATCTTAATTAGCTTTTGAGTTATATTCTGAATAAATCAAATCTTTTGAATAATAATATTTATTAGATTTAGATAGGTATGAGATGCAAGTTTTATAAGTTACATCGAACTATGGATGGTTAATAAATTTTACAAAACTACATTATTAGAAAGTTTATGAAGGTAATTAGAAAATTTAAAAAAAAAACATGACATTCATCTTTAAACTAAATAGACACGAAAGTGGTTTTAATTAGGTTTAGTTTTAACTTTTGTGTTTTATTTTACTTAATTCAAAATTTATTATTTATTTAAAACTTAAACAGTTATGTTCTCCTCTTATTATTTTATAATAATTCTTTTTTTAATTTATATGTTTTATTATAAAATTCCACAAAACTTTTTTATATTATAATATGTTACGCTTTATAAATGACATATAGATTAAAAATAAACATATTATTAATTTTAAATATAAAATGTAAAAAGATTAAAACTAAATTTAAATTACGTGGATATATACCTTTGAAAAAAAGTGGATATTTCATACAAATAATTAAAATAGAATGATTAAAATTATAATTAAATTAATCAATTACTATAAAGTAATGTTATATAATAAGAATGATTTAAATAAAAAAGACAATAATTTTAAAGGATAATGTTAAATTCATTTTAAATTTAATTTTTATTTTAATAGAAATCATGGATAATAGAGTAACGATATTAATGAATGGTTGAAATTTAATTTATGTCTTTTTTGCTTTTATATTTTCATACTGATAGCATTTTTTATTATTATAATTAATTAATTATTAAATTTATTTATTTTTATTTTATTATATTATAAATTATTTTTTTATTGAATTTTATTTGATAGTGATTTTTTAATTAAAAGTCAGAATTAAAATATAAAATTATAACTCTATATTTTGTTTATTTTTCAAACGATAAATGGTAGATATGTTTCATTCTATAATCAAACATTCAAATGATATTTATATAGTAACGTTATAAAACATTTTTTCACATATATTTGATTAAATAATAATAAAAAAAACTTCTTAAAATATTTTTATAATAAAATATAGTCTAAAGTGGCCAAAGTGTTAATTAAAAAAAATCAACCATTCATTTTAATAAAGAATTAATATTTAATTTTTTTTTGAATAACCAAGTATTAAAAAAATTCGCAAATAACCACATTTCGGAAAAAAATTACGCAAATAACCATGTTTCAGATTGCTCTCCAAAGGAGGAGCCATCTCACTTGGCGCCTCCACCAAGCTTTTTGTCCTAGGCACCATCTCACTTGGCGCCTCCTCTCTCTTTTAGCCAAGTGAGATGGTGCGTGCACTTTAAAAGTGAGAGGAGGCACCATCTCACTTGGCTCCTAGGGCAAAATGTTGTTTTTATAAATAATTCGTCCGTTTCTCCGTCATTTCTCACACTTTCTCGCACTGTTTTCTTATTTTTTTACTCTGTTATTTGTGTCATGACATCGCCCATGATTTTTACCAGAGATGGTTACGTTATCTTCTCCGCCACGAAACCTGCGATGAAAATGAAATTCTGGCACATTCACTCCATGAAGCGTCTGAAGCGGGAGTTGATGCGATGGCTAGATGGAGACATCGTGGAGGGGGAAAAAATTCGAAGGATCCAGCGAAGACGAACAACAACCTCACATGTGACAGGAAGACCTAATGTATGGTTGGAGGAAGTCAAAACAGACAGCGACGTTATGTTGATGATGCATGGGTCAGATGAAATTGTTTTAACAGTTGTAATTTCGTAGACAGAATATCATGTTTTTTTTCTTGTACACGCAATGTTTATTGTAGAAAATACTGTTAACGAAAAACCCTAATGTTTACAACATAATTAATTAAGGAAAGATTTTATGTAATACAATTTTTATGTGGTCGAGGCAAACGCCCGATTCGGACAATTCTTGCGATTGTGTCCGACCTGACGGCATAAACCACACTTTCTTTCCAGCTTGTCAAGGGAGTCCATTTCGGTTGTGATGCGCTTACTTTTGGGACGACCCTTCTTGTTCCTTCGCATTTGGTCATTGTGCCACACTATTTCACCGTCGTATGCAGGCCAATAATCTGGTTTTGCTACCAAAGGAAAGCTGTTGTTGCAAACGTTGAGCAACGTTTCAGATTTGTAAATGTGTGACAGAAGTTGTAGCGCGTCTTGATGGGTATAAGCACACGCGGCAATGACATGAGAGTAAGGCATACGAAAGGCTTGAAACTTGCCACAATCGCACCAACGAGAAGGTAGTACAACCCTATGTTCTTGTCTTGGCAGGCCCTCGTTGTGGTCGATTGTCTCTTTCACAATGAAGTTGTGGATGTGTCGGTCAAACCGTATAACCATATGGGTGTTGGCTTTGGCACTTTCTGCCTTAATGTACTTCATGCAGCTTTCACTCCATATTTGTCCAGATTACAACAGCGCATTCCATATTTCACCTCTTTTGGAAAACAACGAAGCCATCCTAAAATACGTAGATTTTACCAAAGCAGTGACCGAGAGGTTTCGTATGCCTTTGAATACCCCATTCATCGATTCAATTAGATTTGTTGTCATGTGCCCGCATCTTTGGCCATTGTCGTATGACCTAGTCCATTTTTCTACCAGAATATTGTCGATCCACCTACCGGCTTCCGGATTTGACAAACGGATCTCGTTGCGGTAATATTTGAATGTGGGTTGTGTCAATGCATATCCCGTATTCATAACCGCTTTCCTTAGTGTTTTGTCCTTGATCTCCCTCGTGAAATTTTGGACGATATGTCTAACGCAATAGACATGCGTAGAAGGAGGGTCATGCCAACCGTTTGTAGGATAATTGTATGCACTTTCAATGGATGCATGTCTATCCGAGATCAAACAATGATCTGGTTGAGGAGCCACATGTGTTCGCAGGTTTTTCGGAAAAAAGCTCCAAGCTCCACCGGTCTCCCCCTCGACTAGGGCAAAGGCAATTGGGAAAATTTTGTTGTTGCCATCTTGTGTAACTGCCATCAGTTGCGTGCCTTTGTATTTCACATACAACCAAGTCCCATCAATTTGTATAATTGGTTTTCATGATGCAAACCCTGTGATGCAAGGTTGAAATGCCCAAAACACTCGACTGAATAATCCGTTTCCATTTAGTTGACTACCATCTTGGGCGTATGCTGGCACTGTTTCCATAATGTAAATAGTACCCGGAGAATAAGTCTTGAGTGCATTCAGGTAGAGAGGAAGTTCTTGGTATGACCCCTCCCAGTTTCCGTACACCTTTTCAATCGCCTTGGTCTTTGCTAACCACGCCTTACGGTAAGACGAAGTATAGTAAAAAACCATAGTGATGTGGGAGATGATGGTTTTCACCTTCAAAGATGGATCGTTGTTGACGAGTGGTAGGATTTCTTGACAAATGAGATCGTAATTAAGTTTTCGATGATCATGTGATTGGGTAGAACTGACACAAGTGTGGGTAGACATGGAATCTATAACCCAACAATCACCTCTTAATTTGTATGATGTAATGAGCTTGAACATACAATCAGGGTGGACACACTTGATCTTGTACCTTTCTGGGTTTACACGGTCCACCTTAAAATCGACCGAGTTGAGCATGTGGAATTTTTTGATGGCTCTGATACATTCTTCTCTGTTACGAAACTTGTCCTTCTCTTTTAAGTTTTCATCCGACTGCATATACGGATTGAAAAATAAATCAGAAGACGGTTAATCTCCCCCCATGTTGAAGTTTTTCATGTGCGGAGGTGGTGTATAGATCTCGTTTGCAGGAATACCAAGTATCCCATCGTCTTCGGAATCATCATTCACCATTTCGTCAAACTCTAACTCGTCATCTTCTTCTTCTTCATCAACTGCATCTACCTCTGCTTGTTCGATCTCCAAAGGATCAACCACTTGTGTCACCTGAGGCTCTCACAGCATAATGTACAACTCAATAGAATCGTACCCAGAATACACATGACTGGAAAACGTATTCTGAAGATCCTCGTCATCTTGAACCTCAACCTTATAAAATATTATTTGGTTGTTACCAAAAAAAACTGGATTCTGATAAAATATTTGTGTCACCGGGCCTCGTCCAATTTTGGCCTCCAATCATTTTTTGAAGTACGAGAAATTGGCTTTCCCGTTTAAAAGAAATCAGATGTTGTATGTGTCTCTAAACAAAAACCCAGAGGTGGGACAAATGTATGTCTTACCGTTGAAATGTGCACTGATGACATATTGGGGTGCAGAGGACATTGCGTATGGTTGTTTGAAGGTTTGAAGGTTGAAAGGTTTGAATCCATCTCCATCACAACTGAAATGGACGAACTTGACAAGATGGAAAGAAAGTGTGGTTTATGACGTCAGGTCAGACACAATCGCAAAAATTGTCCGAATCGAGCATCTGCCTCGACCACATAAAAATTGTAATACATAAAATCTTTCCTTAATTATGTTATAAACATTAGGGTTTTTCATTAACAGTATTTGCTACAATAAATATTGCGCATACAAGAAAAAAAAACACGATATTCCGTCTACGAAATTACAACTGTTAAAACAACTTTATCTGACCCATGCATCATCAACATTACGTCACTGTCTGTTTTGACTTCCTCCAACCATACATTAGGTCTTCCTGTCGCATGTGAGGTTGTTGTTCGTCTTTGCTGGATCCTTTGAATTCCCCCCCCCCCCCTCCGCAATGTCTCCATCTAGCCATCACATCAACTCCCGCTTCAGACGCTCCATGGAGTGAATGTGCCAGAATTTCATTTTCATCGCAGGTTTCGTGGCGGAGAAGATAACGTAACCATCTCTGGTAAAAATCATGGGCGATGTCATGACGCAAATAACAGAGTAAAAAATAAAAAAACAGTGCGAGAAAGTGTGAGAAATGACAGAGAAACGGACGAATTATTTATAAAACACCATTTTGTCCTAGTTTTGCCCTAGGAGCCAAGTGAGATGGCGCCTCTTCTCACTTTTAAAGTGCATGCGCCATCTCACTTGGCTAAAAGAGAGAGGAGGCGCCAAATGAGATGGCGCCTAGGGCAAAACCCTAGGTGGAGACGCTAAGTGAGATGGCTCCTCCTTTGGGGAGTCATCTGAAACATAGTTATTTGCGTAATTTTTTCCGAAACGTGGTTATTTGTGAAATTTTTTTTTAATACCTAGTTATTGCAAAAAAAAATTCATTATAATATGTTACGCTTTATAAATGACATATAGATTAAAAATAAACATATTATTAATTTTAAATATAAAATGTAAAAAGATTAAAACTAAATTTAAATTATGTGGATATATACCTTTGAAAAAAAGTGGATATTTCTTACAAATAATTAAAATAGAATGATTAAAATTATAATTAAATTAATCAATTACTATAAAGTAATGTTATATAATAAGAATGATTTAAATAAAAAAGACAATAATTTTAAAGGATAATGTTAAATTCATTTTAAATTTAATTTTTATTTTAATAGAATTCATGGATAATAGAGTAATGATAATGAATGGTTGAAATTTAATTTGTCTTTTTTGCTTTTATATTTTCTTGCTGATAGCATTTTTTATAATTAATTAATTATTAAATTTATTTATTTTTATTTTATTATATTATAAATTATTTTTTTATTGAATTTTATTTGATAGTGTTTTTTTAATTAAAAGTCAGAATTAAAATATAAAATTATAACTCTATATTTTGTTCATTTTACAAACGATAAATGGTAGATATGTTTTATTCTATAATCAAACATTCAAATGATATTTATATAGTAACGTTATAAAACATTTTTTCACATATATTTGATTAAATAATAATAAAAAAAACTTCTTAAAATATTTTTATAATAAAATATAATCTAAAGTGGCCAAAGTGTTAATTAAAAAAAATCAAACATTCATTTTAATAAAGAATTAATATTCGAATTTTTTTTTGAATAACCACGTATTAAAAAAAATCGCAAATAACCACGTTTCGAAAAAAATTATGCAAATAATCATGTTTCAGATGGCTCTCCAAAGGAGGAGTCATCTCACTTGGCGCCTCCACCAAGCTTTTTGCCTAGGCGCCATCTCACTTGGCGCCTCCTCTATCTTTTAGTCAAGTGAGATGGAGCGTGCACTTTAAAAGTGAGAGAAGGCGTCATCTCACTTGACTCCTAGGGAAAAATGTTGTTTTTATAAATAATTCGTCCATTTCTTCGTCATTTCTCACACTTTCTCGCACTGTTTTCTTATTTTTTACTCTGTTATTTGTGTCATGACATCGCCCATGATTTTTACCAAAGATGGTTATGTTATCTTCTCTGCCACGAAACCTGCGATGAAAATGAAATTCTGGCACATTCACTCCATGGAGCGTCTGAAGCGGGAGTTGATGCGATGGCTAGATGGAGACATCGTGGAGGGGGGAAAAATTCGAAGGATCCAGCGAAGACGAACAACAACCTCACATGTGACAGGAAGACCTAATGTATGGTTGGAGGAAGTCAAAATAGACAGCGACGTAATGTTGATGATGCAGGGGTCAGATGAAATTGTTTTAACAATTGTAATTTCATAGACGGAATATCATGTTTTTTTCTTGTACGCACAATGTTTGTTGTAGAAAATACTGTTAACGAAAAACCCTAATGTTTACAACATAATTAAGGAAAGATTTTATGTAATACAATTTTTATGTGGTCGAGGCAGACGCCCGATTCAGACAATTTTTACGATTGTGCCCGACCTGGCGACATAAACAACACTTTCTTTCCAGCTTGTTAAGGGAGTCCATTTCGGTTGTGATGCGCTTACTTTTGGGACAACCCTTCTTGTTCCTTCGCATTTGGTCATTGTGCCACACTATTTCGCCGTCTTATGCAGGCCAATAATCTGGTTTTTCTACCAAATGAAAGTTGTTGTTATTGTAAACATTGAGCAACGTTTCAGATTTGTAAATGTGTGACAGAAGTTATAGCGCGTCTTGATGGGTATAAGCACACGCGGCAATGACATGAGAGCAAGGCATACGAAAGGCTTGAAATTTGCCACAATCACACCAACGAGAAGGTAGTACAACCCTATATTCTTGTCTTGGCAGGCCCTCGTTGTGGTCGATTGTCTCTTTCACAATGAAGTTGTGGCTGTGTCGGTCAAACCGTATAACTATATGGGTGTCAGCTTTGGAAATTTCTGCCTTAATGTACTTCATGCAGCTTTCACTCCATAGTTGTCCAGATTGCAACACTGCATTCCATATTTCACCTCTTTTGTCAAACAACGAAGCCATCCTAAAATACGTAGATTTTACAAAAGCAGTGACCGGGAGGTTTCGTATGCCTTTGAATACCCCATTAATCGATTCAATTAGATTTGTTGTCATGTGCCCACATCTTTGGCCATTGTCGTATGACCTAGTCCATTTTTCTACCGAAATATTGTCGATCCACCTACCGACTTTCGGATTTGACAAATGGATCTTGTTGCGGTAATATTTGAATGTGGGTTGTGTCAATGCATATCCCGCATTCATTACCGCTTTCCTTAGTGTTTTGTCCTTGATCTCCCTTGTGAAATTTTGGACGATATGTCTGACGCAATAGACATGCGTAGAAGGAGGGTCATGCCAACCGTTTACAGGATTATTGTATGCACTTTCAATGGATGCATGTCTATCCGAGATCAAACAAAGATCTGGTTGAGGAGCCACATGTGTTCGCAGGTTTTTCGGAAAAAAGCTTCAAGCACCACCGGTCTCCCCCTCGACTAGGGCAAAGGCAATTGGGAAAATGTTGTTGTTGCCATCTTGTGTAACTGCCATCAGTAGCATGCCTTTGTATTTCCCATACAACCAAGTCCCATCAATTTGTATAATTGGTTTGTGTGATCGGTGGGAATGAGAACTGACTGTTTTGGAATGCTGGTTCACGTTTGCGTTTGTTTTCGCAAAGTGTCGCGGTAAGCAAAAGTCGCCACCGTCTTTTATTTTATCCAACAAGGAAAGGACAAAATCACAGAAAAATTCCTTTTCAAGATGTTTCTCGGGTTCAGGAGGTAGATTATAGAAAGGAAAGGTGTTAGCACCCTTTCTATCAGTGGTTATCCATGGGCTCTTAGGTACTTGCTCACTATGTTTTCAAAAGTTTGCTTTTCTTTGTGTTTGTGGGTTTTGAAAAGAGTTTTGTTTTTGAAGAGAGTGTAAGTGCGAAAAGTTTTGTTTTGTTTTTAAAAGGAGCAAGTACTTAAGAACATCTACCTACTCAAAAAGGGATTAAATTATGCAAATGTCCTTTAGACAGTGCTATCCCACTATTGAGGAGTAGGTAGCACCGTCGTTGGAGTTTTCGGGTCAATTCGATTCAAGGGACGTGTGGTCACTAAAGAAATGATAGGACGCCTTAGCGGTAACCCTAATGTCTTAGATCATTTTTATCGAGGAAACCGTTTCGAGGCAACTTTGATCTTTGGACAGGAGGGCGACCTCTAAGACTTCCTATACTCAATGACCACGTTCGAGGCAACCAAGTGAAGTGTACCCTAGGAGTGGCATGTGCAAGTGTGTCAATTTTCAGTTATATTATCTTTGCATGTCATGGTGAGCTACTGTTGATTTTAAGTTAAGAGTTAATCTTGTCATGCATAGCCTAGTTAGCATACATCTAAACAGTTAATATATGTACAAGAATTTAAAGTGCGGGAATTGTAAATCCTACGCTATTACAAGGCTTCGGGGAGGGGGATTATTTACATGTCCAAAAATTGGGGGAATAAAAGCAGTAAAGCGTAAAAGTCTTAGTTAAGCTATTACAAACCAGTAGGCAGTTACAATATATGGATCAAAAATAATATGCGCGCGAGAAAAATTGAATCGGAGTGTCCTTGGGTTTGGACCCTTTTTTCATTAAATAAAGCATATTTTTGGTCTTTTTTGAATTAAGGATTAAGTCTAACTAATAATTAATTAATTAATTAAAAATAAAATATTTTTGAGTTTTATTTTAATTAAGGAAATAAAATGAGAAATATTAAAAAAAAAAAAAAAACCTAATTCTAAGTCAGTTTTAATTTATTGCAAAATATGTTAAGATTAAACCTAATTAATAACTAAGTTAATTTGCTGCAATATATTTACAAAAAAATAATAAAATAACGAAATTAGAAAATATATTATTTTTTGGGGTTTTCTGATTTTTATGAAAAGTTAATTAGTTAATAATAACAAAATAGAAAAATAGAAAATAGAAAGTAGTGAAAAGAAAGAAAAAAAGAATAAAATAAAATAAAATAAACAAACTCAGGGGGGTGATGGGCCTGAATTTGGTGTTTTGAGAATTGACATGGAAAGCTTCGATTGCAGGGAGAAGGGGGGGCTTCGATTCAGAGGAAAAAAACTGTCTTTCGATTCTATGAAGGGTGTTGCTGGAAAGGCCTGAAGGGTCACCTGTGGAGGCACTAAATCTGCAAAAATACGTTAGCAAAATAAAACGCATGACCTGGGTGTCGAAACCCAGGTCCTTCGATCCTGCGTGCGCTGGGTCTTTTCAGGCTATATCTGTAGCAAGTGTTAGCAACAAAAATATGACTTGGTGCCAAACCCAAGCCCTTTGATTCGGTCTAGAATGACAATCGAATGAAACAACAAATATGGATATGTTATGTAAACACAAGATTTGACATTTTACCCTCTCTTACCAGTAATTGGAACCTTCGATTTGACACTTTCTGGATGTGAATACCTTCGATCTGGGATTTCTGGGCATGGAGATGTTTGCTGAATGGCTGCTTTGGCTTGGATCACTTCTGAAAATGCTGATGACCTTTGGCAGCGTATCTCCAAGTCCTCCATGTTTCTCCTTTTTCTGTTATATGTTTTTTCTCCGTCTACTTTTTCTGTGTTTTTTTCGTGTGTTTGGATATGTATGCTGGACCTTGTATTTATAGGAGTGTGGGGGTCTAGTAACGGCAAGAGACAACCCATTAAACAGGCCTTTAAAGCCATAAGACAAGAATCAGACACATTAAAAGTTTTCCTTTTTTGAAATATGCATGTCTCTTATGAATCTTGATTGAACCTGGACACTTTTGAATTTCGAATGCATTCAGGCCCTGCTCTTCGATTGGTCCTGATTTGAAAAGAATCCCTCTGGTCGAATCAGCACCTTAGGAACAGAAAAGGCAAGAATCTGGCCTTTAACTCAGGAATTAAATCCACAACCAGCATTTAATTATTTCTATATTTGCAAGGGAAACACGCCATTTTCTCATGTTCAGTGTACCTGGACATGTTTTTTGAGTGCCCTCTTGATGGCTTTGTTAATAGGCCAGTCGAAAGGCTTTGTTAACAGGCCAATCGAAAGGCTTTGTTCATGCTAATCGGAGGACATGGATAATATGCCTGTCGAAGCTGCCTTGACACAATGCTAAATCAAAGGATCCCTTGGCATGCCAATTGAAATGCTTGGCCCAGGGTGCCAAATGAAAAGGTCTTTCAGAATTCTAATCGAAGGGCTTTGACGGAATGCCAATCGAAGTGCTTGTCCATAATATAAATCAAAAGGCTCATTCAGAATACCAATCGAAGGGTCTTTCAGAATGTCAATCGAAGTGCTCCTTTAGAATACCAATCGAAGGGTCTTTCAGAATGCCAATCGAAGCGCTTGTCCATACTGCCAATCGAAAGGCTCCTTCAGAATACCAATCGAAGGGTCTTTCAGAATGTCAATCGAAGGGTCTTTCAGAATTCTAATCGAATGCCTTGACATAATGCAAATCAAAGTGCTTGTCCATAATGCCAATCGAAAGGCTCCTTCAGAATACCAATCGAAGGGTCTTTCAGAATGCCAATCGAAATGTACTTAAAGCACCACTCAAAAAATTTCTTTTTCCTTAGCCAAGGGTTTGTGATCAACCATGCAGGGGGAAGACTTTGGAAATCATGAGAGGGAAAATTTTTGGGTACAACAGTTTCCCCTGTTCAATTTTCTTAAACCTGAGGATATAGATTGGCTTTCGAGCCTTTCGTGATCCGAAGGTGGAAGATAATTGAACACTAGAGTTCCCAGAAAATTTGCATTTGAAGATGTGTTGGTTGATCATGTAGGGAATGGGCTTAAAGATGTCATTTGGAGAGGTAATGGATAGTCATTGGAGATGGGCTTAAAGATGCCATCCAGGGGTGATTGCTAGACTGTATTTGAATGAGTGACAGAATTACATCTGAATCTGGACTGTTATTTGAAGGTTTCTGATTGCCTGTCATTAACTTGAAGAAATAAATCTAACCAGAGGAGGCCTTTAGTTGATAATGATGTGTGATGAAGGAATATGAGACGATTGCTACTCCAAACAGATGATGAAGGAATCCTTGGATGATTACTACCTCAGCAGGATGATGAAGGATTCTTGGACGATTACTACCTCAGCAGGATGATGAAGGAATCTTGGACGATTACTACCTCAGGAGGATGGTGAAGGAATCTTGGACGATTACTACCTCAGCAGGATGATGAAGGAATCTTGGACGACTTCTACCTCAGCAGGATGATGAAGGAATCTTGGACGATTACTACCTCAGCAGGATGGTGAAGGAATCTTGGACAATTACTACCTCAGCAGGATGATGAAGGAATCTTGGATGACTTCTACCTCAACAGGATGATGAAGGAATCTTGGACGATTACTACCTCAGCAGGATGGTGAAGGAATCTTGGACGATTACTACCTCAGCAGGATGATGAAGGAATCTTGGATGACTTCTACCTCAGCAGGATGATGAAGGAATCTTGGACGATTACTACCTCAGCAGGATGGTGAAGGAATCTTGGACGATTACTACTTCAGCAGGATGATGAAGGAATCTTGGATGACATCTACCTCAGCGGGATGATGAAGGAATCTTGGATGATTACTACCTCAGCAGGATGATGAAGGAATCTTGGATGATTACTACCTCAGCAGGATGATGAAGGAATCTTGGATGACTTCTACCTCAGCAGGATGATGAAGGAATCTTGGATGATTACTACCTCAGCAGGATGATGAAGGAATCTTGGACGATTACTACCTCAGAAGGATGGTGAAGGAATCTTGGACGATTTCTACCTCAGCAGGATGATAAAGGAATCTTGGACGATTACTACCTCAGCAGGATGGTGAAGGAATCTTGGACGATTACTACCTCAGCAGGATGATGAAGGAATCTTGGATGACTTCTACCTCAGCAGGATGATGAAGGAATCTTGGATGATTACTACCTCAGCAGGATGATGAAGGAATCTTGGATGACTTCTACCTCAGCAGGATGATGAAGGAATCTTGGACGATTACTACCTCAGCAGGATGGTGAAGGAATCTTGGACGATTACTACCTCAGCAGGATGATGAAGGAATCTTTGACGACTGCTACTCCAAAAGGTAATGACTTTTATCTGTTGATCGATCTTTCTTGAAAAGGTAAAGAGTTAGTTGTATGCAATGTCTTGATGTATGCATTGTGTAATGATGTTCTCAAAATAAATGAGATTTATGTTATATGTATTTTGTATGCATATGCTATGAATGTTATTGAAATGCAATTTTTTCTTTGGAGAATAAATTCTTGACAAGTGTCGGGGAGTTATTAAATCCTGGTCTGCTGTTGAAGAGTATGTGTGTCTTCAAATTTTGCTTAGAATGTTTCCACTGAGGATCCTCGTTTTGTTGAGGAGAACTCCGTTGGGGAAAGTTGTGAACTCTGTGGAGAGTATTAATTCATTCTTGGGGAACAAGTTTAGGAGTCTCGGTTGTCTGCTGCTCTACTGGGGAGTCAAAGTTAAACTGACATCTGGTCGGGTCTAGGTTTCGCAGTAACTTGTTGGGGATTGTAGAGTAGTCTACTGGGGAAGAGGAGTTGTGGTCCTTTGATTTGTAGTAGTCGGAGAGGCAAACCCAAGCTGGGGAATCCTGGTGTTGTTGGGGAAATAAACCATGTCGTCAGTCTGCTAGAGAGGTGACATCTTCGTTGGGGGGAAGTCCTCGAGGATTCTTGAGGTTGATTCAGCTGGGGAAAGGTTTTCAGAGATTAAACCCTTGCTGGGATGTCATCCTGTGAGAAGGATTTTGGGGAGATTTGTCATTGCCCCTAGTAGCAAGTGCTTGGGACCTTGCCAGAAAATGTTTAATTGTACGTAACCCTTCACTGAGATTGATGTTCAATGCCCCAAGTGACAGAGATGGAGACTTGCCCCTGGTTACTCTGCACTTCTTCAGAGATTTATTGAAATCTTGACTGGACTGCCCCAGGTGTGCTGGATAGTGACATTTCAAGTCTCCTTGTTGATAGGATATTTGTCAATGGAAGTGACATCCTTTTTGAAGTGATTTTGTTCACTGAGAGGGTTTTCGTTCATCGGATATTCGTTGTGTGAATTTCTACGCTGTCAAACAAATAGCCAAATGCAAACAGTGATATTCAAATAATTCAAAGTTTATGCTTGTCTCGAAGTTTTGAAAAATGCGTTTTTTAGCAGAAAACTTTTTATAAGACAAATTCAACACAAGATTTAGGGCAAAGCCTTACAGGAGTCAGGATACCTTTTGTAACAGTATGCTTTCGAACTAACCCATGCTTCAATTAGGACTTTTGAAGGGTTGTAACATGGCTTGGTTCACGGTTTAAGAAACAAAGGATAAAGGCTCAAAGTATATTTGTACCCACCCGCTCTTCGTGATGTTCTTCAATCCTAAACTCAGTTAATTGTGCGTCGAACTCTATTCGAATTTGGAACGGCGTTTTGGTGATGGTTCACCCAAGTTGGATTTTTAAAGGCAGCCATCATTTTTTTTGCAACATTTTTCATGTTGTCGAGGATTTG
Organism: Vicia faba; assembly: GCA_948472305.1. Taxonomy (NCBI): domain Eukaryota; kingdom Viridiplantae; phylum Streptophyta; class Magnoliopsida; order Fabales; family Fabaceae; genus Vicia; species Vicia faba. The sequence continues at coordinate 1,069,227,826 of OX451738.1, forward strand.
CAATGACCTCGTTCTTTTGATTTATTATCCCTAATTTTTGCCTGACTGTTTCTGTTTTTGAGATTACAGTCAGCGGGATGCCCCAACTTTCTTAAGCCTCCTTTATAGGTTTTGGCTCAGTGGGCTTTTCTCTTTTGAGAGATTGACTGCCTATGAGATAAGGAACCACCACTGTCTTTTGATTCCAGAGGAATGCTTTTGATGTCGTTCGTTGTATTATGAACTGAGAGTTTTGCGACTTCAGTGCGCATCTTTTGAATTAACTGAGAGAATACCCTGCCCCAGGTTTAAATTAAAGGTTTCAATTTGTGTTTAAAACAGAAAACTCCTACTTCTTTGGCTCGAAGGGGTTGACTAGGGATTATCTTCCTTATAACTCCAGTGTTTAGGATTTGAAAGAAACGCCTGTACATCATCAGCAAGGTCTGTCCAAAAGCATATTGTATGAGATTGTGGCATTGTTTCGTCATCCTCTCTCTAAAGGCTTGTAACTTTTAGCAAGAGTTGAATGTCATAAGGAGAGTAAAAAGCATAGTTTAAATGTAATGAAAGGATGAATTCAAGACAAACATATGCAATGCATTAATGAAACAGAGTTTGATATTAATAGATAATTGTTTGAATAACAAAAGAAATTACAACTTGAAAATTCAAATGAAACAAAGACATTCTCAATGATTTGGCGTAGGATCGGTGATCAAACTTGATCTCCTTGGCATCAATCAAGTCTTGGATCTTGTTCTTCAAAGTCCAACAGTCGTCGGTATCATGTCCAGGACTGTCAGAATGGTAGGCACATCTCACACTTGGATTATACTTAGAAGAGGAAGTATCAGGATTTTGAGGAAGATCCTTTAGCGTGATTAGCTTCAACTTCAGCAAATGTTGTAACGCTTGAGACAAAGGCATGTTGATGTTAGTATACTGCCTTTCTTGATATCTTACCCTACGCCTATTGCTCTGTCTTTGTTGAACAGGCGTGGGATCGGAGATCAGGGCATGTTGATCATGACGACTCTTTTGACCACACACAGCATTGGACTCCTTCTTCCCATTGTAGGGATTTTTCTGAGCATCAGAAGGTGTAGCTTCTTGAATCTTCCCACTTTTGATGCCAGCTTCGACCCTTTCGCCGGTCAGTATTAGCTCGGTGAACCCCGCTGAAGAGCTTTCGATCAAGTGGTTAAAGAATGGACCAGACAGGGTCCCAAGAAACATATCCACCAACTCCCTATCAGATAGAGGGGGTTGGACTCTTCCAGCAAGATCTCTCCACTTCTGAGCGTAGTCCTTAAAGCCTTCGCCTGTACCCATAGACATACCCTGAAGCTGAGTACGCGTGGGAGCAAGGTCGGCATTATACTGGTATTGCTTGTAAAAAGCAGCAGCAAGGTCCTCCCAGTTGCGGATGTTAGCTCCTTCCAGTTGACAGAACCATTCAAGTTGAGTCCCTGACAGACTATCTTGAAAGAAATGAACCTAGAGATTTCTATCAGCAGTATAGGGTTGAATCTTCCTCACATATGACTGGAGGTGTAGCTTTGGACAAGAAGCTCCGTCGTACTTGGAAAAGGCAGGTTCCTTGAATTTATGGGGAATCACCACCCCAGAGGATAGACCTAGATCTCCGAAGTCCAGACCGGGCACCTTCTGTATTTCCATAGCGTTCAAACGGTCTTCCAGTTGTTTGTACTTATCCTCAGCAGGAGGATACTGTTCTTCATCATAGTCCGTCTCGTTGTCGGAGACTATAGGGTTAGGAACCCTCCTTTCTTGTGGACTATCTTTCCCTCCAGATGGGGTGGTTAAATCAACTTCATTCTGCAGCCCATTCCCAAACATGCGTCCAGTGTTGAACAGGATGGTCCTCTTTTTCTTCTTCTTCCTCTCTTTCAGAATCAGGGTCTTCAGGTCCTGCTGACCCTTAGCTAAGCTCATGACCAACACTTGAAATTGGGCATTTTGGGCCTGGAGGGCCTTGATAGCTTGCTCGGTTAAAGGTTCAGTAGACATGATGATTGCTGAAATAAACAGCGAAGAAGATAAGAGACCTGTATTGGGAGACCTGTTATGCAATGATATGTATGATATATGTATGCAATGTTTTCAAGGATCTCGCGGGGTAAACAAGAAACTGTTAGAATCTGAATCTGGTAGCTTGATTGAAGGAACTTCATGTTGCTGAGAGTTCTTCTTCAAGAGTCAAGCTCACCATATCGAGTGGGTCATATCTCCTGACTCAAGTTATCATGCTTGGATTTCTAGACAACCTTGGCTAGAGGAAAATAAATCCCCTTTGCCCCTTGCTAGCCATTTGATTTACTATAACCTGCATCACAGACCCTTGAGATCCTTGAAATGGTTAAAGAAATGTTAAGGCATGATGTTATGATGTGTATGCTATGCGTTTAATCAAAAGTGTGAAGCGATGTAAGTAAACCTTGCAATAAATCCAAATTATTGGATAAGGACTGTAAACAAAACCTATAAGGAACTCATGTTATCAGATAACAAGAATGTGCAAGTAGTTCAAGTTTGAAGGCACACAAGTCACACAAACAGCCTTAAGTTTAGGCTGGCATGGAGTTTAGGCATTACCCCTTTTCAGTTCAGTTGGTTTAAACCTGTCCTAAAAATAGTAACCGGGTTCTAGAGGATCTCAATATCACTGACTACCCTCAATCGGTCATAATTCCAGTTTAGCAACCTTTTCTTGCGGCCGGAATCATCGCGAGAGTTTAGTCTCAATGAGTGTAGCATACTGCTACTGTTCTATGGCCAAGTTGGTCAATTTAAGGTTCTAAGGTCATTTGGTGCTTAATGACTCCTTAGAAGACCCATATTCTCCTCGTTTCAACACAAGGGATATCGATACAGACTAAGGTGCCACACCAACGTAGCTACTGCTTCATCTATGTCGGTCTACACCGGACAGATCCCTCACAGTTTATTGCTACTAACCTAAAGGGTATCCCTAGATCCGGGTTAGGATCTATAGAACTTCGATACAAGCCCACAAAATTTAAAGCATACAAAGCATACAATTGAAAACACAAGTGATCTAATCCTAAGGTACACCTCACCAATACTCTCCCCAACAGAGTCGCCAGTTCTGTGATCGGTGGGATTGAGAACTGACTGTTTTGGAATGTTGGTTCGCGTTTGCGTTTGTTTTTGCAAAGTGTCGCGGTAAGCAAGAGTCGCCACCGTCTTTTATTTTATCCAACAAGGAAAGCACAAAAGCACAGAAAAATTCCTTTTCGAGATGTTTCTCGGGTTCGGGAGGTAGATTATAGAAAGGGGAGGTGTTAGCACCCTTTCTATCTGTGGTTATCCACGGGCTCTTAGGTACTTGCTCACTATGTTTTCAAAATTTTGCTTTTCTTTGTGTTTGTGGGTTTTGAAAAGAGTTTTGTTTTTGAAGAGAGTGTAAGTGCGAAAAGTTTTGTTTTGTTTTTAAAAGGAGCAAGTACTTAAGAACATCTACCTACTCAAAAAGGGATTAAACTGTGCAAATGTCCTTTAGACAGTGCTATCCCACTATTGAGGAGTAGGTAGAACCGTCGTTGGAGTTTTCGGGTCAATTTGATTTAAGGGACGTGTGGTCACTAAAGCAATGTTAGGACGCCTTAGCGGTAACCCTAATGTCTTAGATCATTTTTATCGAGGCAACCGTTTCGAGGCAACTTTGATCTTTGGACAGGAGGGCGACCTCTAAGACTTCCTATACTGAATGACCACGTTCGAGGCAACCAAGTGAGGTGTAACCTAGGAGTGGCATGTGCAAGTGTGTCAATTTTCAGTTATATTATCTTTGTATATCATGGTGAGCTACTGTTGATTTTAAGTTAAGAGTTAATCTTGTCATGCATAGCCTAGTTAGCATACATCTAAACAGTTAATATATGTACAGGAATTTAAAGTGCGAGAATTGTAAATCCTACGCTATTACAAGGCTTCGGGGAGGGGGATTATTTACATGTCCAAAAATTGGGGGAATAAAAGCAGTAAATCATAAAAGTCTTAGTTAAGCTATTACAAACCAGTAGGAAGTTACAATATATGGATCAAAAATAATATGCGCGCGAGAAAAATTGAATCGGAGTGTCCTTGGTTTTAGACCCTTTTTTCATTAAATAAAGCATATTTTTGGTCTTTTTTGAATTAAGGATTAAGTCTAACTAATAATTAATTAATTAATTAAAAAGAAAATATTTTTGAGTTTTATTTTAATTAAGGAAATAAAATGAGAAATATTAAAAAAAAAACCTAATTCTAAGTCAGTTTTAATTTATTGCAAAATATGTTAAGATTAAACCAAATTAAAAACTAAGTTAATTTGCTGCAATTTATTTACAAAAAAATAATAAAATAACGAAATTAGAAAAAACATTATTTTTTGGGGTTTTCTGATTTTTATGAAAAGTTATTTAGTTAATAATAACAAAATAGAAAAATAGAAAATAGAAAGTAGTGAAAAGAAAGAAAAAAAGAATAAAATAAAATAAAATAAACAAACTCAGGGGGGGTGCTGGGCCTGAATTTGGTGTTTTGAGAATTGACAGGGAAAGCTTCGATTGCAGGGAGAAGGGGGGCTTCGATTCAGAGGAAAAGGGCTGCCTTTCGATTCTATGAAGGGTGTTGCTGGAAAGGCCTGAAGGGTCACCTGTGGAGGCACTGCATCTGCAAAAATACGTTAGCAAAATAAAACGCATGACCTGGGTGTCAAAACCCAGGTCCTTCGATCCTGCGCACGTTGGGTCTTTTCAGGCTATATCTGTAGCAAGTGTTAGCAACAAAAATATGACCTGGAGCCAAACCCAAGCCCTTTGATTCCGTCTAGAATGAAAATCGAATGAAACAAAAAATATGGATATGTTATGTAAACACAAGTAATTGGAACCTTCGATTTGGCACTTTCTGGATGTGAGTACCTTCGATCTGGGATTTCTGGGCGTGGAGATGTTTGCTGAATGACTGCTTTGGCTTGGATCACTTCTAAAAATGCTGATGACCTGTGGCAGCGTATCTCCAAGTCCTCCATGTTTCTCCTTTTTCTGTTCTGTGTTTTTTCTCCGTCTGCTTTTTCTGTGTTTTTTTCGTGTGTTTGGATATGTATGCTGGACCTTGTATTTATAGGAGTGTGGGGGTCTAGTAACGGCAAGAGACAACCCATTAAACAGGCCTTTAAAGCCACGAGACAAGAATCAGACACATTAAAAGTTTTTCTTTTTTGAAATATGCATGTCTCTTATGAATCTTGAATGAACCTGGACACTTTTGAATTTCGAATGCATTCAGGCCCTGCTCTTCGATTGGTCCTAATTTGAAAAGAATCCCTCTGGTCGAATCAGCTCCTTAGGAACAGAAAAGGCAATAATCTGGCCTTTAACTCAGGAATTAAATCCACAATCAGCATTTAATTATTTCTATATTTGCAAGGGAAACACGCTATTTTCTCATGTTCAGTGTACCTGGACATGTTTTTTGAGTGCCCTCTTGATGGCTTTGTTAACAGGCCAGTCGAAAGGCTTTGTTAACAGGCCAATCGAAAGGTGTTGTTCATGCTAATCGAAGGACATGGTTAATATGCCTGTCGAAGCTGCCTTGACACAATGCTAAATCGAAGGATCCCTTGGCATGCCAATTGAAATGCTTGGCCCAGGGTGCCAAACGAAAAGGTCTTTCAGAATTCTAATCGAAGGGCTTTGACAGAATGCCAATCAAAGTGCTTGTCCATAATGCCAATCGAAAGGCTCATTCAGAATACCAATCGAAAGGTCTTTCAGAATGCCAATCAAAGTGCTCCTTCAGAATACCAATCAAAGGGTCTTTCAGAATGCCAATCGAAGCGCTTGTCCATACTGCCAATCAAAAGGCTCCTTCAGAATACCAATCGAATGGTCTTTCAAAATGTCAATCGAAGGGTCTTTCAGAATTCTAATCGAAGGCCTTGACATAATGCAAATCGAAGTGCTTGTCCATAATGCCAATCGAAAGGCTCCTTCAGAATACCAATCGAAGGGTCTTTCAGAATGCCAATTGAAACGTACTTAAAGCACCACTCAAAAAATTTCTTTTTCCTTAGCCAAGGGTTTGTGATCAACCATGCAGAGGGAAGACTTTGGAAAACATGAGAGGGCAAATTTTGGGGTACAACAGTTTGCATGATGCAAACCCTGTGATGCAAGGTTGAAATGCCCAAAACACTCGACTAAATAATTCGTTTCCATTTAGTTGACTACCATCTTGGGCGTATGCTGGCACTGTTTCCAGAATGTAAACAGTACCCGGAGAATAAGTCTTGAGTGCATTCAGGTAGAGAGGGAGTTCTTGGTATGACCCCTCCCAGTTTCCGTACACCTTTTCAATCGCCTTGGTCTTTGCTAACCACGCCTTACGGTAAGACGGAGTATAGTAAAAAACCATAGTGATGTGGGAGATGATGGTTTTCACCTTCAAAGATGGATCGTTGCTGACGAGTGGTAGGATTTCTTGATAAATGAGATCGTAATTAAGTTTCCGATGGTCCTGTGATTGGGTAGAACTGACACAAGTGTGGGTAGACATGGAATCTATGACCCAACAATCACCTCTTAATCTGTATGATGTAATGAGCTTGAACATACAATCAGGGTGGACACACTTGATCTTGTACCTTTCTGGGTTTACACGATCCACCTTAAAATCGACCGAGTTGAGCATGTGGAATTTTTTGATGGCTCTAATACATTCTTCTCTGTTACGAAACTTGTCCTTCTCTTTTAAGTTTTCATCCGACTGCATATACGGATTGAAAAATAAATCAGAAGACGGTTAATCTCCCCCCATGTTGAAGTTTTTCATGTGCCGAGGTGGTGTGTAGATCTTGTTTGCAGGAATACCAGGTATCCCATCGTCTTCGGAATCATCATTCACCATTTCGTCAAACTCTAACTCGTCATCTTCTTCTTCTTCATCAACGGCATCTACCTCTGCTTGTTCGATATCCAAAGGATAAACCACTTGTGTCACCTGATGCTCTCACAGCATAATGTACAAATCAATAGAATCGTACCCAGAATACACATGATTGGAAAACGTATTCTGAAGATCCTCGTCATCTTGAACCTCAACCTTATAAAATATTATTCGGTTGTTACCAAAAAAAACTGGATTCTGATAAAATATTTGTGTCACCGGGCCTCGTCCAAGTTTGGCCTCCAATGGTTTTTTGAAGTACGAGAAATTGGCTTTCCCGTTTAAAAGAAATCAAATGTTGTTTGTGTCTCTAAACAAAAACCCAGAGGTGGGACAAATGTATGTCTCACCGTTGAAATGTGCACTGATGACATATTGGGTTGCAAAGGCCATTGCGTATGGTTGTTTGAAGGTTTAAGGTTGAAAGGTTTGAAGTTTATGAGTTATTCAAAGATTTGTAGGTTTGATTGTTTGAAGGTTTGAAGGTTTGAAGGTTTGATTATTTGAAGGTTTGAAGGTTGGAAGGTTTGACAGATTAAGTGAATCAGTGTTTTGATAAATGTAAGACTAAATAGGTCATACTTAATTTGAATTAACTAAGGCTGTAACCTCTAAGGCTCCTCCCTAGCCTGCGCCTACTTTGCACCTACACTGTAACCTGTAAGTCTCCTCCCATCACCTCCAATAGTGTTACATGCATTCAGGCATGGCTTCTCCAAGGCTGTCACCTAGCCTGCGCCTACTCTACAATCCATGCCACCTCTTATTCGCCAATGGGGATGGCGACACCTTTCATTTTTCTACTCTTTTGCCAAGTCCAATGGCGTCTCCCTTAATGTCCAATCGTGTTACATGCATGCAGAGATGGCTTCTCTAAGGCTGCCACCTAGCCCGCGCCTACTCTGCACCTACACTGTAACCTGTAAGTCTTCTCTCATCACCTCCAATAGTGTTACATGCATTCAGGCATGGCTTCTCCAAGGCTGTCACCTAGCCTGCGCCTACTCTGCAACCCATGCCACCTCTTATTCGCCAATGGGGATGGCGACACCTTTCATTTTTATACTCTTTTGCCAAGTCCAATGGCGCCTCCCTTAATGTCCAATCGTGTTACATGCATGCAGAGATGCCTTCTCCAAGGCTGCCACCTAACCTGCGCCTCCTCTGCACCTATACTGTAACCTGTAAGTCTCCTCCCATCACCTCCAATAGTGTTACATGCATTCAGGAATGACTTCTCCAAGGCTGTCACCTAGCATGTGCCTACTCTGCAACCCATGCCACCTCTTATTCGCCAATGGGGATGGCAACACCTTTCATTTTTGTACTCTTTTTCCAAGTCCAATGGCACCTCCCTTAATGTCCAATCGTGTTACATGCATGCAGAGATGCCTTCTCCAAGGCTGCCATCTAGCCTGCGCCTACTATGCACCTACACTGTAACCTGTAAGTCTCCTCCTATCACCTCCAATACTGTTACATGCATTCAGGCATGGCTTCTCCAAGGCTCTCACCTAGCCTGCGCCTACTCTGTAACCCATGCCACCTCTTATTCGCCAATGGGGATGGCAACACCTTTCATTTTTGTACTCTTTCTCCAAGTCTAATGACGCCTCCCTTAATTTCCAATCGTGTTACATGCATGCAGAGATGCCTTCTCCAAGGCTGTCATCTAGCCTGCGCCTACACTGCAAGAGTGACACTTATCATGCATGCATGCACCAGCTACCACCTCACTTACTCTATGAAATTTTTTTGCCTATAAATTCAGAGCATAACATACTTCTCTCGCACCCACAATCATCTCACTCTCTGCTACAAAGTCTTTCATAATCTCTTACAATTTCTAAGTCTTTCATAATCTCAGGCATTTTCAACAATGGCTCTTCTCACAATGGGTAATTCTCACAGAGGTACAAGGGACAACATTTCCGCATTTGTAAGTTTCTATTTTAGTTATACATTTTTTATACTTCAGGTAATGATTTGTTCATCTTACTTAATCTTACACCTTTTACATTATTAACTCAGGATACCAAAAGATTCAGAATCCGGTCTCACAACTACCTGGCTCCCGACCCATTTATCGTACCATGTCTAGAATACGCAGGTTTCAGACATGTTATAAAGATCTCCAACTGCACAATTTATTCAAAGCTCATACTTGCAATGTTGGAAAGGTAGAGACCAGAGACCCATACATTTCACCTACCAATAGGTGAATGTATCGTCACGCTAGAGGATGTGTACATGTTACTGGGTCTCTCTGTCGATGGTAAGGTCGTTAACGAGTCGGTTCAACAACCCAATTTTCTGTGTGAAGAATTGTTGGGAAGGGATATGGTTAAAGGTAGTGGTGCGAGAGATCAGGGTATACTACTAACTGAGCCTAAAAATTATTATGCAACTTTGGAATTAAACGAAAATTCCTTCGAGCAAGACAGGGTGATAAAAGCTAGAACTTATCTAATGATACTATTTGGAACATTTTTATTTCCCGAAAGTACGGGAAATAGTGTAAATTTTATGTATTTAAATTTACTTAGAGATTTCGAAAAAACTAGAAAGTATAGTTGGGGTTCTGTTGTTTTAGCCCACCTATACAGTTCCTTGTGCAAAAATGCAATCAAGGAAAAATGTACATTTTATGGCTGCGCTTTGAAGCGCATTCTCTTATACATGTAGAACAATTAACAAATATGGAGGATCAAGACAAAGTCAAGGAAGATACATTAAGACAAACTTATCATCAATCCCAAGTACCTTGAATAATCAAAAGACCATTTAAAGGTAGATTCGAAATGATGAAAGTTCATCAAATATCCAACAAGCTTAGATAAACTAAAAATGCTCAAATGCTTTCCAAATTGATCTAATAAAAATAAAATAGATAAAGAAGAATAAGATGAAGTCTATAATAAAAATAGTAAAAATGTCATAACTTTCTCTTTTTTTCCCATGAAATTAAGAAAATGAATAATGAAAATTCATCTACTCAATTTGACGAACAAATATCAATACTCAAAACAAGTAAATAAAAAAACAAAAAATTACAGAAGAAAAAAAACAAAAAATTAAACAACAATAAATCACTTTTGCTTTTGGAGGTTCAAGAACACTTTTCTACTCTTGATTTTGAATCAATGGAGTATCCTTGTAAAATGGTAATAATTATGGTACTAAATAAATAAAGCAAGAGTAAAATGCAATAGAATTAAATAAAGAACAAGCATAAAAGCATACCTATTAATAAAAGGGAGAAATAACTTGAAAGAAAATACAGAGAAAAAAGAGGAGATTTTTGGCTTAGTTTTATTGAACTATTGGTGGTCCAAAATGAGAGAAGAGAAATCTTATTTATAGTGTGAATGATGAGAAAATTTGAATGAAAAGAGTGGGAAGATTTAATTTTGAAATTTGAAAAAAAAAATTGTGTAAACAATGAATGACATGAGAAATATGGTATAAGTTTGTAATGAAATTTGAAATTGGAAGGAAATTATGTGGCAATCCATGTGATGTTGCATGAACAAATATGGGTTTTGATAAAAAAGAATGAAGGGTGAGGATTGAATGAGAGGAAATGTGAAATTTGTAACTTTGTGGTCCCAAAATTGGTTTTTTTTTTCTTTCATATTTTGGATAAAACAATAACATAAATAATACTAATAGTAAATATATATATAAAAAATTTAGTATAATGATACAAACTAAAAGAATAAAATAAAATTAACAAGAAAATATTTTAATTTGAATTTTTTTGGATAAAAAACGGGACCGAAAATAACAAAAAAAATAAAAACGAACATCTAAGTAATCGTAAAAAAAGAAAATGAACATATCAAGATAAACTACACACAACAAAGATTAATAAAAAAGATAACAATTGATCAAAATTGAAAGTAATAATAATCGATTAAATAAGCACTGACAGTTAAAATGCGACTGCAAACTGCACCGAAAAAATAAAGCGAGCACACCAACATGATTTACGTAAAATGTAGATTCATAAAAAAAGTTAGTTAAAGATCAAAACTCGAAATATTTTTCCTACTAATTTCCGCATAATGTCTTATAAAAACAACATTTTAAAGTTCTTACTACATAACAAGAGAGTTATTACCCTACTGTTTTCTCTACTTAAACAATAAACCAACAAACATGCAACATCATAAATTTACCGAAACAACCATACTGCACTACTCTCTATAAACTAACAATCCTAACACATCACATAAATCATGCTTAAAAGTTGTTGTGATCCTTCAAATATAAAAATCATCGCTTGCTAGATTTGGAAGCCCCTACGTCGCGCAAGCGAACCTCACGGAATAACGAGTTTGAGTCAAGTCATAACTCCCGTACCAGGAGCAGCGACTTGGGGGGCTCTTGTTCTGGAATGGGCCTGCCCGTGGCTCAATTACCAGCGAGGCCCAATCCAAGGTTTTTAACATACTATGCTGAGTATTAGAATCCCCGACACACCTCGATCATGGGTGTCGTCAAACACAATTATGCCTGCTGGTGACCGTGAAGAGAGTCCCCGACAAGGGACGTCCCAGACAAGGAACGTCTCAATCCAGGCCCTGCTCAAACACACTCCTCGTAGGGTAGACTCAACCTCTCCGAATATCTCGGAGTCCTCAGAGTCCTGAGAAGACCGCGTCTTCACCTCCCTATTTCCGCAGAGAGCATCATCCAGGTAGGGGACCACGTGTGGGTCCCCACTACTCTACGTAGAACCTGGTAGTCCCTTTGTAAGGCCTGTTTGGCCAGCCCAGTAAAGGGACCTTGGCCCAACGTTGGGGGCTATAAATACCCTCTATTTCAAGAGGGCCAGGTATTCATTCATTCACATCTACATATGATTCTCCTGCTCATTCCGTTTCTCACTTTATCATCGGAGTGTCTTGCAGGTACCCCCCACCTCCTTCAAATTCAGTTCGAACCAGCTGTGACGGTCCAATTCTGATCAGGTACGATCAATAGGAATCACGGATAATAGGGTAATGATATTGATGAATGGTTGAAATTTAATTTATGTCTTTTTTGCTTTTATATTTTCTTACTGATAGTATTTTCTATTATTATAATTAATTGATTATTAAACTTATTTATTTTTATTTTATTATATTATAATCTATTTTTTTTATTGAATTTTATTTGATAGTGTTTTTTTAATTAAAAGTCAGAATTAAAATATAAAGTTATAACTCTATATTTTGTTCATTTTTCAAACGATAAATGGTAGATATGTTTCATTCTATAATCAAACATTCAAATGATATTTATATAATAACTATAAAATATTTTTTCACATATATTTGATTAAATAATAAAAAAAAACATATTAAAATATTTTTATAATAAAACATAGTCTAAAGTGGCCAAAGTGTTAATTAAAAAGAAACAAACATCCATTTTAATAAAGAATTAATATTCATGACTCTTTTATAATCTTTCGTGTAATACTTAACTTTTACGGATATATATATATATATATATATATATATATATATATATATATATATATATTATTCTGGATTGAGTTTAAGAAGACAGGTTTAATATCGAACACAGTCTAATTTATCTTAGACAGGTTTAATGTCGAGCACAGTCTAATTTATCCTCAAACGAATAACAAATTAATTAATAGTCTAATTTGTTAGGATTTAAATATATTTTTTAATTTTTATAAAATTATTAAAAATGATTTTTAGTCTTTATAAAAAAATATGAAGTTTAGTTCTTTAAAATTATTTTACACGTAATTTTAGTTCTTTTATATTAATTAAAACTGAATGCAAAAGTAATTTTATAAAATTAAAACTTAATTTTTTTATAAGAATTAAAAATTAAAATTAAAATATTTATAGGAATTCAAAAATATTTAATTTTTTTTTAATAGAAGGTTTTGACTATTAAATTCGTCGTTCATTGGACAATTGGGAATATAGGAGTTATGAATTATGCTATATGCTGGTTTTCTTTTGCGAGATTTAAATTGAACATATTATAGAACTTGTACCAATAAAAGTGAGATTTAAATTGAACATATTATAGATGTTGTGCCAACAAAAAATCACATAAGGAAAATGGTAAATTTTTTAAATATTTATGGTAAGCAATTTGGATATCGGTATCTTTACTATAAATTAATTTAAAATTTGAATTTATTTTAAAATAAAATAATTATAAAAGTGAAGTATCATTGAATAATAATATTTGATTGGGTAAGGATATTGGTATTGTTTACACGTAAATTTGTTAAACAACCGCTAGTCCTTAAAACTAAATATTTTGGTAACTTCCAGGATCAACTAGACTGACCCTATGACATGTGTCTAAGTTTCTAAAATTAAACTTGTAATGAGATTCATGTTTAAGATTATTTTGTAATGAGAATAAAAAGATTAGGGTTATAATTCAGAGTAAGTTCAAATAAAAGGGTTTCGAATGAAAAATGTGAAGGCTTTGACTGGAAATGTAAAGAAATATAAAGGAAATGCAAAATAAATGTAAATGAATAAAAAAAAGTTTTTGACTAAAAAAATAAAGAAAATACTAGAAATGTTAAGAAGACTTGATATTGAGAAAGCAAGATGATTCGAAAAGAACAATGATGGTGTATATACGTACATTTTCTGCAACTCTTTTCTTTAACACTTGATACTTCGAGTATATTGAGTAATTTGTACAAAATGAATACCCCTTGAATCCTAACATTAAGACCCCTATTTATACTAATTTGACTCTAACCGTCTTTCTATAATAGAATTCCACGTTCGAAAATTGCATGTCTTTCAAACCCATCAAACTTCCACGCGTCTCTTTGGATAAAATCAAACATTCAAATTCAAAATCTCTTTCTTTTTTAAATGCCAAATCAACCAATGTGACGGTCGAAATATCCTTTCTTATGATGCTTCGAATAACTTAACTTTCAATGGTTCACAGATGAATCTTTCGACAACGCTTGATAAAAAGAAACTCTTACTAGCTTTTTATCTGTCGAAGCCTTCATATAAACTCCTCCATACTTTCTTTTGAATTTCCTTTCTTCCAAAATGAACACATTTGTTTAAGAACTCGTGTAATCGAAATTCCCAATCAACAAATTGCCCCTCAAAAATGTGTATTTCGTTACATCGAGAAATAGTCATTTTTGAACAATAATCCTGAATTTCGATAAACCATATACTCATGATAGTCTTTCACAGTTGTGACATCATAAAAAAGTAATATCCTTTTCCCAAACGTTTATTCAGACGTGCATATAGCAGTTCATCATTACCACTTATGAAAAAGCAGTTCCCAAGATAAAATAACTTAACCTCTTCTTCTTATTATAACAAAAGCACATGTGTCCCACTAATTTGTTATAGTGTAAACTTCTCAATCACTATTAACTCTCTTTTATAATCACTTCATCTTCACGCTTCCGTTTCTACAACATCCAACTTCCAGAAATTCAAAAAATAAAACCCATTTTTTTTTCAAATTTCAATTCGACATTTATCTCAACAATGCCGTCATCTAAAAAACAACAATCATCCAAGAACACCAAAGGAACGGGAACTTTAAAGAACGTTGCTCTTCAACCTGGGCTTGTTAGTGAACTTATAACTATTGAGAATCAAGAATTCATCTCTACTCCCAGATTTACTCCAGAACAGAAAGATATTTATGCTTCCCAGATACTCATTCATTCCTCTCTCACTGATAAAACCCTATGTTTTATGGGACCTTTGGTTTCCACTGAAAATCTGGAAAAGTTTGTAGAGTTTTTCCCGTTTACCATGAGACTAAACCAATAGCTAATAGAGACAAGTCTCCTAAGAAAAATGGTGATGATTCTGCTAAGAAACCCGTAAAAAATTCCAAAGAGAAAATTTCCGAGGAAACCTCAATTTCTAAGATAAAGAGGGAAGTTTTTCAATTAGATTATATAACTGAAAACTTTAAACCCTTTCGATCATAGCCTTCATTGGATAAACTTTATTTTTCTTGGCTTTCCAAAATCGAAAAGAAAAAATCTCAAGACTAGAAAGATTTGGGTATCCTCGACTTAATCCAAATGTCAAAATTGGGATTCAGTTATTGTCAACCTTTGCTATTAGCGTATCTATATTTTTAGGATATCACTTATAATACTTTCCACCTTCCTTGTGGGATGATGACTCCCACTCTTTTCGACATAGCTGCAATAACTAGACTTCCTCCAACTGGAGAAACCTTTGACCCTTACTTGCAATCAGACAACACCATTAACTTCCAAGTTAAAATGTTGGTTTCACTGCTTATATGAATCTTTATCATACTGAAGGGGATGAAATTATAGATGTTAAACACATAGCTTTCCTGGCCTTATGGTTGTCAAAGTACATTTTTCCTGCAAATCGCTACAAGTTGCTAGGAGATTTTTAACCATAGCCAACCAATTGCATTTTGGTCGAAAGATATGTTTGAGTGAATTGCTCTTAACTGGTCTTTATGAGAGTTTAGGGTCAGCTATTTCTAAATTAAAAATCTATAAAACTGGTATTAACATGCTCCTTGCTGACCCATACTGGCTTCTTCAGCTGTGGCTAAATTCCACTTTCAAGCCATCACTTAGCACCTTCAAGACCATAGATGAAGAAGATCTAGATATTTTCAATCGGACCATAGAAGGAATCAGACTTTTGCAATTAACCCCAAACGAAGAGGAAGAAAATCTCCAGAAATTTTTTACCAAGTATATGATGATGTTTTCAAATTGTCATGATTTTGTCCCAACCATGGCTTCCTTTGCTCATTGAACCCATGGTCCTGCACGGTTTACCTCATCTATCAAAGATGCTTTAAAGAATGCTAACTCAGAAATTGAAGACATATGGAACGCATTCCTATTACCAAGGCTTCTAATCTCCAGGATCATGCCAGTGAAGAGCCATGTTTGTCCATTGGCCTATCAACCCAATTTTGTATCCCGCCAGTTTGGATTATGTCAGCTTGTTCCTGAACCTATATTTAATCGAAAGAGAGAGATTTATGTGGCAAGAGTGGACTATATCTTTCATGACATTGATAAATATCAGAATTATCATGTCAACTTTGCTAAATTTGAACTTACTTCATTTCAACCAGTTTTTTACACAACTAAAAGTTTTTACTCTTGGTGGACTGAATTTTAAACCAAGAACATGTTCAATACTACCCAGATAAAGAAACATTTAATGAAAGATTTTTCATTTATGCAGGAAAACATTCAAAAAGGTAAGTTCATACACATCAAAGAAATCTAGGCGTTCCAGATATACTTTGAAACTGTCTATGATCTAACTAATATTAGTCGAACTATTTTTGACACAGCAAAAACTTTGAAAGAGAAATTTACTAAAAAACTTTCAAGCCTAAAAATTCTCTCTTCTATAAAGCCTGAACATAGGTATGAACTAGCTTTTCAATTACAACCACCAAAATTTCCAAAACTACCAAATGCCGACTTTGGTTTAGCGTTTTTCCGCCTTATCCAAATTGTTTACATGTGGAAATATTCTTAACATTCTAAAAAATGATGCTCAAAAACCTGCTAAGAGAGTGGTTTCGACTAAGCATACTCTGGACAGTTTCAAAGGTTTCCTTCACTATGACCTATCAGCAGTCTCTATTGTATCTGATACATATGAAGGTGTGGAACCAAAGGATTTGTTGATCCTTTCGATTGTCCTTTCAAAGCTTACTTAATATCATTCATTTAACCAATTGTCAAATGCATGTCTATTGTTAGCTGTCGAGAGGAAAATAGTCAAGAAAGAAAAACCTGGATTGAAGGCAAGTTCGACTTCCAATCAAACTACTACTACTACAACCACCAAAGAGCCTTCTTCCGCACAAGACAAATCCTCAGACAAAGCGAAATCGAAGAAAATCAAGGTACAATTTTCAGAAACAGACTTCTTCGAAATCCCTTACCCAATGCTTAATTATGAAAATTTTCAGGCTAGTGGTCTCCCACCAAAATCTTCAGGAAAAAGGAAGGCTGTTGACAAAGATCTGGTGACTGTTGAAGAAGAAGAAGACAACAATGAAGATATTCCTCCTACTCCTTTCAAAACCAAGAAACAAAAGAAGAAGACCAAAAAATATGTTGATAGTCCTGTAGCGGTGAAAATTGAAGATCAAGTTATTAATTAACTTGACTCGCAAATAACCAAGAGTCGCCACCGCGCTTTATTATTTCCAAGGGGAAAGGGAAAAGAGAGAAATAAAACTCTTAAATATGCAATGTAAAGTAATACTTAAAAATAATGAAAATACAATGTATTTTTTGAAAGAGATCGAAGGTTCGGCGGTTGGTTATACAAAGGGAAGGTACTAGCACCCAATGCATTTGCGGTACTCCGCAGGAACCTTTTGAAATATCTGTTTTTTGGTTAAAATTGCTTGTTTGGTTAAAATTGCTTGTTTGGTTAAAATGGGTGTGAATGAGATTTTGAAGACACGACGATCTAATATCAAGGTTTTGGCTTCAAAGGGGTGTTTACAAAATAGATGGTGGAGGTGAGAAAATAAGTATATTTTTATAGATTTTGCACCCGCCGCGGTTGTGAATCTTTAGTGCCTACGTACCACCTTTCGTGCAATAGAGGATCAGGGCACTCGCAGTTCTTCTAAATTTTTTTAAAAGATCATGTGTTGGTTAATTTTAAGAAAACAAGACATCATCGTCATAACCGAGTGAAAAACATGCTTACTCCCCACGATTATGAGAAAGGAGAATTTGTGTCATCTCAAAGTGGAGGATATGGCTTGGATTTAAAATCAACAGAGCCTCACTCAACACCTAAGTGGAAAATATATCACTTCACTATATATCATAGAAGTATAGTAGTTTGCATCACTACCAAAGATTAACAAGAGTCTAGTCTTTTGAGAAGAAGTTTTAAAATAAAATACCAAAGCGACAAAATGGTTTGAATAAGGTTAATAACTTTTAGTCTTATAAAAAGATGTCAAAGTATGATTAAATTGATTAATGTTTAATTAAGAAAAAGGGTTTTGAAAATGCATGGATCGAAGTCTAAGTTTATTGTGAAAGAAGTTCAAGTTAGGAAACAAAAAGAGTTTTGAAAAGAAAGTTTTAAAGAAGATATGAGGAGGTTGAGAAACTATACTATGTATATACAGTAAAAGCTAAGGTAAGAGACGGTCTAACCAATAAGAAGTCCACGCTTGACATAGCAAAGTCAATATAGAATTATCATCCTTTGGATTGAAAACTAAACAAACATAATAAATCCAAACCTCGGGTGAAATAAACTTCAGATGAACTTGTGCCTCAGATAAAAAATAAGAATCAAAGAAAGTCTTCAAAAAATTTGGCAGAGTAACGACTGTATATCGAGGAATTCCCAATAACATATAAAGCACAGAAATCAGAATAACATACACACAAAGAAAATAACAATAGAGTAACCAGGTATCCAAGTATCAAAATCCAAGATGAATCTCAAGTAATTATTCAAGTTTGATTATTAAACACAACGTAAAGGTCCAAGTGGACAAAGGAAAAAGATGCATAAACATAAACATACATCCAAGTGGACAAAGAGAAAAGTGAGGAATCATAAACATGTGTCCAAGTGGACAAAGAGAAAAATGTGGAATCATAAACATGTATATGAAATGTAAATGTTAAAAGTAAATGAAATAAAGTAAATGCGGTAAATAAAGTGCGAAAATTAAAGTTGCGAAAATATAAATGATATTAAAGTAAGTTAGTACAATATAAAGTTAATGTTAATGATTAATAATCCGATTTGGGACAAATGTAACTTCATGTAGAGCATAGAATATATGGACTCCTACATGTTATAGAAATGAAACTTTGAAACTCATTCTCTTATACATGTAGAACAATTAACAAATATGGAGGATCAAGACAAAGTCAAGGAAGATATATTATGACAAGCTTATCATCAATTTCAAGTACCTTGAATAATCAAATGACCATTTAAAGGTAGATTGAAAATTATGAAAGTTCATCAAATATCCAAGAAGCTTAGATGAACTAAAAAAGCTTAAATACTTTCTAAATTGATCCAAATAAAATTAAAATAGATAAAAAAGAATAAGATGAAATCCATAATAAAAATAGTAAAAATGTCATAACTTTCTCTTTTTTTTTTCCATGAAATCAAGCAAATGAATAATGAAAATTCATCTACTCAATCTCACAAACAAATATCCATACTCAAAATAAGTAAATAAAAAAACAAAAAATTACAGGAAAAAAACAAAAAATTAAACAACAATAAATCACTTTTGCTTTTGGAGGTTCAAGAACAATTTTCTAATCTTGATTTTGAATCAATGGAGTTTCCTTGCAAAATGGTAATAATTATGGTACTAAATAAATAAAGCAAGAGTAAAATGCAATAGAATTAAATAAAGAACAAGCATAAAAGCATACCTATTCAATAAAAGGGAGAAATAACTTGAAAGAAAATGAAGAGAAAAAAGAAGACATTTTTGGCTTAGTTTAATTGAACAATTGGTGATCCAAAATGAGAGAAGAGAAATCTTATTTATAGTGTGAATGATGAGAAAATTTGAATGAAAAGTGTGGGAAGATTTAAATTTGAAATTTAAAAATATTTCTTCTTTTGTGTAGACAATGAATGACATGAGAAATATGGTATAAGTTTCTAATGAAATTTGAAATTGGAAGGGAATTATGTGGCAATCCATGTGATGTTGCAAAAATAAATATGGGTTTTGATAAAAAAGAATGAAGGGTGAGGATTGAATGAGATGAAAAGTGAAATTTGTAACTTTGTGGTCCGAAAATTAATTTTTTCTTCTTCATATTTTGGACAAAACAATAAACATAAATAATACTATTAGTAAAAATATATATAAAAAATTTAGTACAATGATATAAACTAAAAGAATAAAATAAAATCAACAAGAAAATATTTTAATTTTAATTTTTCAGGATAAAAAACGAGACCGAAAATAACAAAAAAACGATAAAAACGAACACCTAAGTAATCGTAAAAAAAGAAAATGAACATATTAAGATAAACTACACACAACAAAGATTAATAAAAAAGATTACAATTGATAAAAATCAAAAGTAAAAATACTCGGTTAATAAGCACTGACAGTTAAAATACGACTGCAAACTGCACCAAAAAAATAAAGCAAGCACACCAACATGATTTAGGTAAAATGTAGATTCATAAAAAAGTTAGTTAAAGACCAAAACTCGAAATATTTTTCCTACTAATTTCTATGCAATGTCTTATAAAAACAACATTTTAAAGTTCTTACTACATAACAAGAGAGTTATTACCCTACTGTTTTCTCTACTTAAACAATAAACCAACAAACATACAACATCATAAATTTACCGAAACAACCATATTGCACTACTCTCTATAAACTAACAATCCTAACACATCACATAAATCATGCTTAAAAGTTGTTGTGATCCTTCAAATATAAAAATCATCGCTTGCTAGATTTGGCATTGTCCAACACTATTTTCCCATGTGGATGGTTTTGAAGCTCGATGCGATAGGATCGAATGGTAAAAGAAAGTTTTCTACGTAGATAGCCCTGCAATAAACAAAACAAAGAAATAATGATTAAAGAAAATATGCATAATTTTTTAACACAAATAATATGCGAATCAAAACGTTAATAAAAACTTGGAATGTTATAATACAATAAAAGTGGAATCCTTTAAAAAAAATAGATTACCTTAGTGCATTTTAGTGCTCTTTGTGCAACATAATTCCCATAAGGATCTTGAATAACATTCAAGAAATCAGTGCTTCTTATTAGCTCTTCTACTATAGCATTAACATCATCTTGATTAGAACATCTCATTAAATCTTACACCACATTGCTAGCATGCTTGTTCATAGAGAGTCTAACAAATTTTCCACAAAGTTCTGCTAACATCCGTTCATTTACTAACGGAAACTTCATTTTAATTACAAATTGTACCACATAGTTTCTTCAAACATACAAAAAAAATAAATAACATTTATCAAAATACTAAATTTAAAATAAACATTCAAACTCTACTAAATAATATATATCATGTCATACTCAAAAAGGAAAATATGAATTCAAGAGTGTGGATTCAAACCCGTAACAATCTTCTGCTAGCAACATAGCATTTGAGATTATTGATGTTATCAAGCCCATGGCTAGTATCTCACTATCTTTAAGACAAGTTTGAAGAACTGAACATCCAATCTTGTGTGTTGCAATTTCAACACAATATTTTGCTAATTCATCCAAGATCACCTGTAAAAGTTATATAATTTGAGAGACATTAATATATGATGATAAAATGTAATGTCTAATATGAATTTTCATTCTCTATTTACAATAGAACCTTTTTGAGTGTGGGTGGAAAAACCTTCACACATTGCACAATGACATAACCACCATTAATATTTTTCATCAATTCATTAATGATAGGCTTCATCATATACAATACCGCATATTTTGTGACTGGACATTTCATATTCTCTAGCATTATTTGCATAACTCGAGTTCTGCGCAAAAAAAAAAAAAGAATTACACAATTATCAACAGACATATAAAAAAAGAATTACACAATTATCAACAGACATATATTTTTTTTCCAGAAGTATCAGTGCTACATTAATCAATTTTTAAAATTACGTACCCGTGATTGTTCTTGCAGACGTCTCTTAACTTGTGAGTATCATAGATAATCAAGTAAATAATAGAATCTATTTGGATATTAGTGATGTATTTCTTTGCTTCAAAAATCTTTTGAATCAAATAGTTGCCAAACTGATCTTTCATGAGCTGGTGTAAATAATCATTTATCTCAGAGAGGATCATAGCAACATATCTTGGATCACCCTCTTCGATCACTGCTTGTAAATATTGACAGTCGAGACAATCCATCGCCATTGAAACCACCAATCCTCGCCATGGCGGAGTGAGTACTCTCATAGAAGCCATCTCCATCATGTTATAACCTTCATAAGGTAGTGATCCATAATCATTGTTCCATATATTACTACCACTAGTAAAAAATCCTGTACTTATTGGATTAATCTCTTCCATCGAAGGAGCAGTAATAATTTTTAAAGATTTGATGCACTTAATTAATCACTTGCACTACCACTGTTTCTTTTGTTATATATATATATATCAAATTTGTAGCGGTTATTAGAATTTGAGAAAAAGAAGGTGAAACCAATTTGTTACTTTTTTTTGTTTGAGGAAAAAGATAGAATATAATTTTATAACCAAAATAAAGATACGCTATATCAAATTAACTATGATTATTATTCCCAAAAATATTGAATCTGATAATTTTTTTCTCATATAGATTTGAATTTAAACTAACAGATATATCTTCCTAAAAAAACTAACAAAACCCCTATTTATACTCCATGAAAAACTGAATGAAAAGATAATTGATTTATCTAATCTTAATTAGCTTTTGAGTTATATTAATCTTTTGAATAATAATATTTATTAGATTTAGATAGGTATGAGATGCAAGTTTTATAAGTTACATCCAACTATGGATGGTTAATAAATTTTAGAAAACTACATTATTAGAAAGTTTATGAAGGTAATTAAAAATTAAAAAAAAAAAAAAAACATGACATTCATCTTTAAACTAAATAGACACGAAAGTGGTTTTAATTAGATTTAGTTTTAACTTTTGTGTCTTATTTTACTTAATTCAAAATTTATTATTTATTTAAAACGTAAACAGTTATGTTCTCCTCTTATTATTTTATAATAATTCTTTTTTTAATTTATATGTTTTATTATAAAATTCAAAAAAACTTTTTTATATTATAATATGTTACGCTTTATAAATGACATATAGATTAAAAATAAACATATTATTAATTTTAAATATAAAATGTAAAAAGATTAAAACTAAATTTAAATTACGTGGATATATACCTTTGAAAAAAAGTGGACATTTCTTACAAATAATTAAAATAGAATGATTAAAATTATAATTAAATTAATCAATTACTATAAAGTAATGTTATATAATAAGAATGATTTAAATAAAAAAGTCAATAATTTTAAAGGATAATGTTAAATTCATTTTAAATTTAATTTTTATTTTAATAGAAATCATGGATAATAGATTAACGATATTAATGAATGGTTGAAATTTAATTTATGTCTTTTTTTCTTTTATATTTTTTTACTGATAGCATTTTTTATTATTATAATTAATTAATTATTAAATTTATTTATTTTTATTTTATTATATTATAAATTATTTTTTTATTGAATTTTATTTGATAGTGATTTTTTAATTAAAAGTCAGAATTAAAATATAAAATTATAACTATGATTATTATTCCCAAAAATATTGAATCTGATATTTTTTTTTCTCATATAAATTTGAATTTAAACTAACAGATATATCTTCCTAAAAAAACTAACAAAACCCCTATTTATACTCCATGAAAAACTGAATGAAAAGATAATTGATTTATCTAATCTTAATTAGCTTTTGAGTTATATTCTGAATAAATCAAATCTTTTGAATAATAATATTTATTAGATTTAGATAGGTATGAGATGCAAGTTTTATAAATTACATCGCTCTATGCATGGTTAATAAATTTTACAAAACTACATTATTAGGATGTTTATGAAGGTAATTAGAAATTTAAAAAAAAAAAATATCTTTAAACTAAATAGACACCAAAGTGGTTTTAATTAGGTTTAGTTTTAACTTTTGTGTCTTATTTTATTTAATTTAAAATTTATTATTTATTTAAAACTTAAACAGTTATATGTTTATCCTCTTTTTATTTTAGGATATTTTTTTAATTTATATGTTTTATTATAAAGGTCAACAAAACTTTTTTATATTATAATATGTTACGCTTTATAAATGACATATAATTTAAAAATAAGCATATTGTCAATTTTAAATATAAAATGTAAAAAGATTAAAACTAAATTTAAATTACGTGGATATATACCTTTGCAAAAAAAAATGTGAATATATCTTACAAATAATTAAAATAGAATGATTAAAGTTATAATTAAATCAATCAATTACTATAAAGTAATATTAGTTTAATCATAACTCTATATTTTGTTCATTTCTCAAACGATAAATGGTAGATATGTTTCATTCTATAATCAAACATTCAAATAATATTTTTAACTTTTATATATATATATATATATATATATATATATATATATATATATATATATATATATATATATATATATATATATATATATATATATATATATATATATATATTCTGGACTGAGTTCAAGAAAATAAATTTAATGTTGAGTACGGTCTAATTTGTCCTTGCGCGAATAATAACTTAATAAAAAATCTAATTTGTTAGGATATATATTTTTAATTCTTATAAAATTATTAAAAATAACTTTTAGTCTTTATAAAAAAATATGAGTTTTAATTTTTTAAAATTATTTTAAATACAGTTTTAATTCTTTTATAAAAATTAAAATTAAATGTAAAAGTAATAACTCAATTTTTTTATAAGAATTAAAAACTAAAATTAAAATATATATATCCAAACATATTTAATTTTTTTTATAGAAAGTCTTGACTATTAAATTTGTCAATCATTGGACAACTGGGAATAGAGGAGTTATGAAGCGTACTATATCCTGGTTTTCCTTTGCGAGATTTAAATTGAACATATTATAGAAGTTGTGTCAATAAAAGTGAGATTTAAATTGAACATATTATAGAAGTTGTGCCAATAAAAAATCACATAAATAAAATGGTAAATTTTTTAAATATTTATGATAAGCAATTGGATATAGGTATTTTCACTATAAATTAATTTAAAATCTGAACTTATTTCAAAATAAAATAATTATATAAAGTGATGTATTATTGAATAATAATATTTGATTGGACAAGGATACTCGTATCCAAATAAATTCAAGAGTATTAAAGTGTTCGTCAAATAAAATTATTAAATCTATATTAATTGTTCATTAGTTCAGTGGTGATTGGGGTTGAATTTGATAAAAACGACATCGATTCGAGTCTATTGTTCTATATATTGATGGTAAAAACCAATTTTTTAAATCAAATCTATAAAGGAAAATATATGACGAACATTGATAGAGAAAGTTGGGTTAAAAGTTACAATTATTATAATTTCATTCATATCAGATCAATTATTCTCATTTTAATCTTCAATACAAATTATCATTTTAATCTTCAATACAAATTATCAATGTTTAATTGTCGAGTTCCTTTAACTTAATTTAATAAATGTTACTTCTATCTCACTTAAAAACATCTTCGCTAATCAAATTTGGTTTATTCTATTAACTTTTAACTTTATATAATATTAGATGAGTCGATATTGTTGAATGTCAATAATTGACTTTGTTAAACTTTTTATATATTAACTATTTGATCATTTAAACGAATTCTACACCTTTAAATCTTGATCGTATATATTAAAATAATCAAATGGTTAATATTAAAAAAAATTAAAATCTAGGATTTAAAAATAATATTTATTAGATAAGGAATCAACATAAAACTTTAAATTAAATTAAGATATCATGTCATAAATTAATTCAATTATCAGTTATTGCTCAACAAGGATATCCTTGTCTGAAATAGCATTGTGATATCATTTGCATTGACAATTAATATTTTAATACAAAAGCATTATGCTTAAACAGTATATGTGAATATCATGTTTATATATATCTCTAGACTATAGCTCATGATAGATAATTCCCTAAATATAAATCTAATAACATCTCTTAGTATCATCTAAATCAACATATTATATTATAAATGATCACACCCTTCAAGGTATAAACTACGAGTTACTCTTAGTTTATAAGACTCTTTAAGCACCTCATAGATCAACAAGAAAAATATAGATATAACAAACCTTAAGAATAAAATGAACGATCAAATATATTTGATAGGCTAATTTGGGCATAATATCGTGATCACACCAACTACTTAAAATACATAATAATGTAGAAAATCTAACACCGATAAAAAATGACGTAGCTGCACGTGACGATGGTAGCTAAAAAAAGTTGCAAAGATGAAATTTCTTTTCGGAGGATCTGATATTGTTAGGTTGAATCCTTCAACAATCTTCGGTATTAAAACAAATACAACTCTCTCTCACTGAGAGTCTTGTTAAACTATAAACTAACTGTTGAAAAACTAATAAGTTCCCATATTTATAGTTTTTATGGATCAAATATTTTTCATTAAACAAACAATAATTTTCCCATTGAAACTTTCTTTTGAAGTGCTTAGCTCTTAAGTCTTCTCAATCGCCTTTGTTTCCCCCTTTAATTCGTTAGGCGAGCAATAATATATCCTAGTAAATTTTCCATGATCTCGACCCTTTTTGATTTTGTCTTAGATTTGTTGGTCAAGTTGAAATTTTATCAATGAATTATTCTTGTATTTAATACATGCCTTTTATTTTTCATTTGTTGTTTAAGCCTAAATTCTCCCAGCAAATATGACATGACTTAGGTTTCTAGATCTTGGGTCAGATGGTCTTGTTTGGCTCAATGGTTGATCCTTTTAGTTTTAATTTTCCATCTTGAACCTGAAATGATCAAAAATATATACAATATGACTAATGTTTAATTATCGGGACAATTATTAATTAATCATAAATTGGAGGATTTCTTGTGTTACTTTTTAAGTAATCTAATAAATATGTGAATTTTATAGTGATGAATAGATAAACTGCATACTTATCAATTCTCCCAAATTAAACATTTTATTTGCTCTTAAACAAAAACAAATTAAACAATTAATATGTTACTTTGTGTTTAAGTAATCTAATAAATATGTGAATTTGATAGTGATGAATAGGTAAACTGCATACTTATCAATTCTCCCAAATTAAACATTTTATTTGCTCTTAAACAAAAACAAACTAAACAATTAAATATAGTTTTATTAGTATATGCATATATAACTCTTGATTTTGACAGAACATAGTTTTTCAATAACATGTATGAATTTGTTAATCATCAAATTCTACCTCACAAGTGTTTCTCTTAGAGGGGTGAGTGTTTCTCGTTTAATGTACACTTGATAATTATATATATATATATATATATATATATATATATATATATATATATATATATATATATATATATATATATATATATATATATATATATATATATATATATATATATATAAAATTATCAAGTGTACATTAAACGATAAACACTCATCCCTCTAAGAGAAACACTTGTGAGGTAGAAATTGATGATTAACAAATTCATACATGTTATTGAAAAACTATGTTCTGTCAAAATCAAGAGTTATATATGCATATACTAATAAAACTATATTTAATTGTTTAGTTTGCTTTTGTTTAAGAGCAAATAAAATGTTTAATTTGGGAGAATTGATAAGTATGCAGTTTACCTATTCATCACTATCAAATTCACATATTTATAAGATTACTTAAACACAAAGTAACATATTAATTGTTTAATTTGTTTTTGTTTAAGAGCAAATAAAATGTTTAATTTGGGAGAATTGATAAGTATGCAGTTTATCTATTCATCACTATAAAATTCACATATTTATTAGATTACTTAAAAAGTAACACAAGAAATCCTCCAATTTATGATTAATTAATAATTGTCCCGATAATTAAACATTAGTCATATTATATATATTTTTGATCATTTCAGGTTCAAGATGGAAAATTAAAACTAAAAGGATCAACCATTGAGCCAAACAAGACCATCTGACCCAAGATCTAGAAACCTAAGTCATGTCATATTTGCTGGGAGAATTTAGGCTTAAACAACAAATGAAAAATAAAAGGCATGTATTAAATACAAGAATAATTCATTGATAAAATTTCAACTTGACCAACAAATCTAAGACAAAATCAAAAAGGGTCGAGATCATGGAAAATTTACTAGGATATATTATTGCTCGCCTAACGAATTAAAGGGGGAAACAAAGGCGATTGAGAAGACTTAAGAGCTAAGCAATTCAAAAGAAAGTTTCAATGGGAAAATTATTGTTTGTTTAATGAAAAATATTTTATCCATAAAAACTATAAATATGGGAGCTTATTAGTTTTTCAACAGTTAGTTTATAGTTTAACAAGACTCTCAGTGAGAGAGAGTTGTATTTGTTTTAATACCAAAGATTGTTGAAGGATTCAACCTAACAATATCAGATCCTCCGAAAAGAAATTTCATCTTTGCAACTTTTTTTAGCTACCATCGTCACGTGCAGCTACGTCATTTTTTATCGGTGTTAGATTTTCTACATTATTATGTATTTTAAGTAGTTGGTGTGATCACGATATTATGCCCAAATTAGCCTATCAAATATATTTGATCGTTCATTTTATTCTTAAGGTTTGTTATATCTATATTTTTCTTGTTGATCTATGAGGTGCTTAAAGAGTCTTATAAACTAAGAGTAACTCGTAGTTTATACCTTGAAGGGTGTGATCATTTATAATATAATATGTTGATTTAGATGATATTAAGAGATGTTATTAGATTTATATTTAGGGAATTATCTATCATGAGCTATAGTCTAGAGATATATATAAACATGATATTCACATATACTGTTTAAGCATAATGCTTTTGTATTAAAATATCAATTATCAATGCAAATGATATCACAATGCTATTTCAGACAAGGATATCCTTGTTGAGCAATAACTGATAATTGAATTAATTTATGACATGATATCTTAATTTAATTTAAAGTTTTATGTTGATTCCTTATCTAATAAATATTATTTTTAAATCCTAGATTTTAATTTTTTTTAATATTAACCATTTGATTATTTTAATATATACGATCAAGATTTAAAGGTGTAGAATTCGTTTAAATGATCAAATAGTTAATATATAAAAAGTTTAACAAAGTCAATTATTGACATTCAACAATATCGACTCATCTAATATATATAAAGTTAAAAGTTAATAGAATAAACCAAATTTGATTAGCGAAGATGTTTTTAAGTGAGATAGAAGTAACATTTATTAAATTAAGTTAAAGGAACTCGAAAATTAAACATTGATAATTTGTATTGAAGATTAAAATGATAATTTGTATTGAAGATTAAAATGAGAATAATTGATCTGATATGAATGAAATTATAATAATTGTAACTTTTAACCCAACTTTCTCTATCAATGTTCGTCATATATTTTCCTTTATAGATTTAATTTAAAAAATTGGTTTTTACCATCAATATCTAGTACAATAGACTCGAATCGATGTCGTTTTTATCAAATTCAATCCCAATCACCACTGAACTAATGAACAATTAATATAGATTTAATAATTTTATTTGACGAACACTTTAATACTCTTGAATTTATTTGGATACGAGTATCCTTGTCCAATCAAATATTATTATTCAATAATACATCACTTTATATAATTATTTTATTTTGAAATAAGTTCAAATTTTAAATTAATTTATAGTGAAAATACCTATATCCAATTGCTTATCATAAATATTTAAAAAATTTACCATTTTATTTATGTGATTTTTTATTGGCACAACTTCTATAATATGTTCAATTTTAATCTCACTTTTATTGACACAACTTCTATAATATGTTCAATTTAAATCTCGCAAAGGAAAACCAGGATATAGTACGATTTATAACTCCTCTATTCCCAGTTGTCCAATGATTGACAAGTTTAATAGTCAAGACTTTCTATAAAAAAAATTAAATATGTTTGGATATATATATTTTAATTTTAGTTTTTAATTCTTACAAAAAAATCGAGTTATTACTTTTACATTTAATTTTAATTTTTATAAAAGAATTAAAAATGTATATAAAATAATTTTAAAGAATTAAAACTCATATTTTTTTATAAAGACTAAAAGTTATTTTTAATAATTTTATAAGAATTAAAAATATATATCCTAACAAATTAGACTATTTATTAAGTTATTATTCGCGCAAGGACAAATTAGACCGTACTCAACATTAAACTTATTTTCTTGAATATATATATATATATATATATATATATATATATATATATATATATATATATATATATATATATATATATATATATATATATATATATATATATATATATATATATATATATATATATAAGTTAAAAATATTATTTGAATGTTTGATTATAGAATGAAACATATCTACCATTTATCGTTTGAGAAATGAACAAAATATAGAGTTATGATTAAACTAATATTACTTTATAGTAATTGATTGATTTAATTATAACTTTAATCATTCTATTTTAATTATTTGTAAGATATATTCACATTTTTTTTTTGCAAAGGTATAATCTTTTTACATTTTATACTTAAAATTGACAATATGCTTATTTTTAAATTATATGTCATTTATAAAGCGTAACATATTATAATATAAAAAAGTTTTGTTGACCTTTATAATAAAACATATAAATTAAAAAAATATCCTAAAATAAAAAGAGGATAAACATATAACTGTTTAAGTTTTAAATAAATAATAAATTTTAAATTAAATAAAATAAGACACAAAAGTTAAAACTAAACCTAATTAAAACCACTTTGGTGTCTATTTAGTTTAAAGATTTTTTTTTTAAATTTCTAATTACCTTCATAAACATTCTAATAATGTAGTTTTATAAAATTTATTAACCATGCATAGTGCGATGTAACTTATAAAACTTGCATCTCATACCTATCTAAATCTAATAAATATTATTATTCAAAAGATTTGATTTATTCAGAATATAACTCAAAAGCTAATTAAGATTAGATAAATCAATTATCTTTTCATTCAGTTTTTCATGGAGTATAAATAGGGGTTTTGTTAGTTTTTTTAGGAAGATATATCTGTTAGTTTAAATTCAAATTTATATGAGAAAAAAAATATCAGATTCAATATTTTTGGGAATAATAATCATAGTTATAATTTTATATTTTAATTCTGACTTTTAATTAAAAAATCACTATCAAATAAAATTCAATAAAAAAATAATTTATAATATAATAAAATAAAAATAAATAAATTTAATAATTAATTAATTATAATAATAAAAAATGCTATCAGTAAGAAAATATAAAAGCAAAAAAGACATAAATTAAATTTCAACCATTCATTAATATCGTTACTCTATTATCCATGATTTCTATTAAAATAAAAATTAAATTTAAAATGAATTTAACATTATCCTTTAAAATTATTGTCTTTTTTATTTAAATCATTCTTATCATATAACATTACTTTATAGTAATTGATTAATTTAATTATAATTTTAATCATTCTATTTTAATTATTTGTAAGAAATATCCACTTTTTTTCAAAGGTATATATCCACGTAATTTAAATTTAGTTTTAATCTTTTTACATTTTATATTTAAAATTAATAATATGTTTATTTTTAATCTATATGTCATTTATAAAGCGTAACATATTATAATATAAAAAAATTTTGTGGAATTTTATAATAAAACATATAAATTAAAAAAAGAATTACTATAAAATAATAAGAGGAGAACATAATTGTTTAAGTTTTAAATAAATAATAAATTTTGAATTAAGTAAAATAAGACACAAAAGTTAAAACTAAATCTAATTAAAACCACTTTCGTGTCTATTTAGTTTAAAGATGAATGTCATGTTTTTTTTTTTTAATTTCTAATTACCTTCATAAACTTTCTAATAATGTAGTTTTGTAAAATTTATTAACCATCCATAGTTCGATGTAACTTATAAAACTTGCATCTCATACCTATCTAAATCTAATAAATATTATTATTCAAAAGATTTGATTTATTCAGAATATAACTCAAAAGCTAATTAAGATTAGATAAATCAATTATCTTTTCATTCAGTTTTTCATGGAGTATAAATAGGGGTTTTGTTAGTTTTTTTAGGAAGATATATCTGTTAGTTTAAATTCAAATTTATATGAGAAAAAAAATATCAGATTCAATATTTTTGGGAATAATAATCATAGTTATAATTTTATATTTTAATTCTGACTTTAAATTAAAAAATCACTATCAAATAAAATTCAATAAAAAAATAATTTATAATATAATAAAATAAAAATAAATAAATTTAATAATTAATTAATTATAATAATAAAAAATGCTATCAGTAAGAAAATATAAAAGCAAAAAAGACATAAATTAAATTTCAACCATTCATTAATATCGTTACTCTATTATCCATGATTTCTATTAAAATAAAAATTAAATTTAAAATGAATTTAACATTATCCTTTAAAATTATTGTCTTTTTTATTTGAATCATTCTTATCATATAACATTACTTTATAGTAATTGATTAATTTAATTATAATTTTAATCATTCTATTTTAATTATTTGTAAGAAATATCCACTTTTTTTCAAAGGTATATATCCACGTAATTTAAATTTAGTTTTAATCTTTTTACATTTTATATTTAAAATTAATAATATGTTTATTTTTAATCTATATGTCATTTATAAAGCGTAACATATTATAATATAAAAAAGTTTTGTGGAATTTTATAATAAAACATATAAATTAAAAAAAGAATTACTATAAAATAATAAGAGGAGAACATAATTGTTTAAGTTTTAAATAAATAATAAATTTTGAATTAAGTAAAATAAGACACAAAAGTTAAAACTAAATCTAATTAAAACCACTTTCGTGTCTATTTAGTTTAAAGACGAATGTCATGTTTTTTTTTTTAATTTCTAATTACCTTCATAAACTTTCTAATAATGTAGTTTTGTAAAATTTATTAACCATCCATAGTTCGATGTAACTTATAAAACTTGCATCTCATACCTATCTAAATCTAATAAATATTATTATTCAAAAGATTTGATTTATTCAGAATATAACTCAAAAGCTAATTAAGATTAGATAAATCAATTATCTTTTCATTCAATTTTTCATGGAGTATAAATAGGGGTTTTGTTAGTTTTTTTAGGAAGATATATCTGTTAGTTTAAATTCAAATCTATATGAGAAAAAAAATATCAGATTCAATATTTTTGGGAATAATAATCATAGTTAATTTGATATAGCGTATCTTTATTTTGGTTATAAAATTATATTCTATCTTTTTCCTCAAACAAAAAAAGTAACAAATTGGTTTCACCTTCTTTTTCTCAAATTCTAATAACCGCTGCAAATTTTATATATATATATATATATATATATATATATATATATATATATATATATATATATATATATATATATATATATATATATATATATATATATATATATATATATATATATATATATATATATATATATATATATATATATATATATATATATATATATATATATATATATAACAAAAGAAACAGTGGTAGTGCAAGTGATTAATTAAGTGCATCAAATCTTTAAAAATTATTACTGCTCCTTCGATGGAAGAGATCAATCCAATAAGTACAGGATTTTTTACTAGTGGTAGTAATATATGGAACAATGATTATGGATCACTACCTTATGAAGGTTATAACATGATGGAGATGGCTTCTATGAGAGTACTCACTCCGCCATGGCGAGGATTGGTGGTTTCAATGGCGATGGATTGTCTCGACTGTCAATATTTACAAGCAGTGATCGAAGAGGGTGATCCAAGATATGTTGCTATGATCCTCTCTGAGATAAAGGATTATTTACACCAGCTCATGAAAGATCAGTTTGGCAACTATTTGATTCAAAAGATTTTTGAAGCAAAGAAAGGCATCACTAATATCCAAATAGATTCTATTATTTACTTGATTATCTATGATACTCACAAGTTAAGAGACGTCTGCAAGAACAATCACGGGTACGTAATTTTAAAAATTGATTAATGTAGCACTGATACTTCTGGAAAAAATATATATGTCTGTTGATAATTGTGTAATTCTTTTTTTTTTTTGCGCAGAACTCGAGTTATGCAAATAATGCTAGAGAATATGAAATGTCCAGTCACAAAATATGCGGTATTGTATATGATGAAGCCTATCATTGATGAATTGATGAAAAATATTAATGGTGGTTATGTCATTGTGCAATGTGTGAAGGTTTTTCCACCCACACTCAAAAAGGTTCCATTGTAAATAGAGAATGGAAATTCATATTAGACATTACATTTTATCATCATATATTAATGTCTCTCAAATTATATAACTTTTACAGGTGATCTTGGATGAATTAGCAAAATATTGTGTTGAAATTGCAACACACAAGATTGGATGTTCAGTTCTTCAAACTTGTCTTAAAGATAGTGAGATACTAGCCATGGGCTTGATAACATCAATAATCTCAAATGCTATGTTGCTAGCAGAAGATTGTTACGGGTTTGAATCCACACTCTTGAATTCGTATTTTCCTTTTTGAGTATGACATGATATATATTATTTAGTAGAGTTTGAATGTTTATTTTAAATTTAGTATTTTGATAAATGTTATATATTTTTTTTGTATGTTTGAAGAAACCATGTGGTGCAATTTGTAATTAAAATGAAGTTTCCGTTAGTAAATGAACGAATGATAGCAGAACTTTGTGGAAAATTTGTTAGACTCTCTATGAACAAGCATGCTAGCAATGTGGTGGAAGATTTAATGAGATGTTCTAATCAAGATGATGTTAATGCTATAGTAGAAGAGCTAATAAGAAGCACTGATTTCTTGAATGTTATTCAAGATCCTTATGGGAATTATGTTGCACAAAGAGCACTAAAATGCACTAAGGTAATCTATTTTTTTAAAGGATTCCACTTTCATTGTATTATAACATTCCAAGTTTTTATTAACGTTTTGATTCGCATATTATTTGTGTTAAAAAATTATTCATATTTTCTTTAATCATTATTTCTTTGTTTTGTTTATTGCAGGGCTATCTACGTAGAAAACTTTCTTTTACCATTCGATCCTATCGCATCGAGCTTCAAAACCATCCACATGGGAAAATAGTGTTGGACAATGCCAAATCTAGCAAGCGATGATTTTTATATTTGAAGGATCACAACAACTTTTAAGCATGATTTATGTGATGTGTTAGGATTGTTAGTTTATAGAGAGTAGTGCAGTATGGTTGTTTCGGTAAATTTATGATGTTGCATGTTTGTTGGTTTATTGTTTAAGTAGAGAAAACAGTAGGGTAATAACTCTCTTGTTATGTAGTAAGAACTTTAAAATGTTGTTTTTATAAGACATTGCATAGAAATTAGTAGGAAAAATATTTCGATTTTGGTCTTTAACTAACTTTTTTATAAATCTACATTTGACCTAAATCATGTTGGTGTGCTTGCTTTATTTTTTTGGTGCAGTTTGCAGTCGCATTTTAACTGTCAGTGCTTATTAACCGAGTATTTTTACTTTTGATTTGTATCAATTGTAATCTTTTTTATTAATCTTTGTTGTGTGTAGTTTATCTTAATATGTTCATTTTCTTTTTTTACGATTACTTAGGTGTTCGTTTTTATCATTTTTTGTTATTTCCGGTCTCGTTTTTTATCCTGAAAAATTAAAATTAAAATATTTTCTTATTGATTTTATTTTATTCTTTTAGTTTATATCATTGTACTAAATTTTTTATATATATTTTTACTAATAGTATTATTTATGTTTATTGTTTTGTCCAAAATATGAAGAAGAAAAAAATTAATTTTCTGACCACAAAGTTAAAATTTTCACTTTTCATCTCATTCAATCCTCACCCTTCATTCTTTTTTATCAAAACCCATATTTATTTTTGCAACATCACATGGATTGCCACATAATTCCCTTCCAATTTCAAATTTCATTAGAAACTTATACCATATTTCTCATGTCATTCATTGTTTACACAAAAGAAGAAATATTTTTAAATTTCAAATTTAAATCTTCCCACACTTTTCATTCAAATTTTCTCATCATTCACACTATAAATAAGATTTCTCTTCTCTCATTTTGGATCACCAATTGTTCAATTAAACTAAGCCAAAAATGTCTTCTTTTTTCTCTTCATTTTCTTTCAAGTTATTTCTCCCTTTTATTGAATAGGTATGCTTTTATGCTTGTTCTTTATTTAATTCTATTGCATTTTACTCTTGCTTTATTTATTTAGTATCATAATTATTACCATTTTGCAAGGAAACTCCATTGATTCAAAATCAAGAGTAGAAAATTGTTCTTGAACCTCCAAAAGCAAAAGTGATTTATTGTTGTTTAATTTTTTGTTTTTTTCCTGTAATTTTTTGTTTTTTTATTTACTTATTTTGAGTATGGATATTTGTTCGTGAGATTGAGTAGATGAATTTTCATTATTCATTTGCTTGATTTCATGGAAAAAAATGAGAAAGTTATGACATTTTTACTATTTTTATTATGGATTTCATCTTATTCTTTTTTATCTATTTTAATTTTATTTGGATCAATTTAGAAAGTATTTAAGCTTTTTTAGTTCATCTAAGCTTCTTGGATATTTGATGAACTTTCATAATTTTCAATCTACCTTTAAATGGTCATTTGATTATTCAAGGTACTTGGAATTGATGATACGTTTGTCATAATATATCTTCCTTGACTTTGTCTTGATCCTCCATATTTGTTAATTGTTCTACATATATAAGAGAATGAGCTTCAAAGTTTCATTTCTCTAACATGTAAGAGTCCATATATTCTATGCTCTACATGAAGTTACATTTGTCCCAAATCGGATTATTAATCATTAACATTAACTTTATATTGTACTAACTTACTTTAATATCATTTATATTTTCGCAACTTTAATTTTCGCACTTTATTTACCGCATTTACTTTATTTCATTTACTTTTAACATTTACATTTCATATACATGTTTATGATTCCACATTTTTCTCTTTGTCCACTTGGACACATGTTTATGATTCCTTACTTTTCTCTTTGTCCACTTGGATGTATGTTTATGTTTATGCATCTTTTTCCTTTGTCCACTTGGACCTTTACGTTGTGTTTAATAATCAAACTTGAATAATTACTTGAGATTCATCTTGGATTTTGATACTTGGATACCTGGTTACTCTATTGTTATTTTCTTTGTGTGTATGTTATTCTGATTTCTGTGCTTTATATGTTATTGGGAATTCCTCGATATACAGTCGTTACTCTGCCAAATTTTTTGAAGACTTTCTTTGATTCTTATTTTTTATCTGAGGCACAAGTTCATCTGAAGTTTATTTCACCCGAGGTTTGGATTTATTATGTTTGTTTAGTTTTCAATCCAAAGGATGAGAATTCTATATTGACTTTGCTATGTCAAGCGTGGACTTCTTATTGGTTAGACCGTCTCTTACCTTAGCTTTTACTGTATATACATAGTATAGTTTCTCAACCTCCTCATATCTTCTTTAAAACTTTCTTTTCAAAACTCTTTTTGTTTCCTAACTTGAACTTCTTTCACAATAAACTTAGACTTCGATCCATGCATTTTCAAAACCCTTTTTCTTAATTAAACTTTAATCAATTTAATCATACTTTGACATCTTTTTATAAGACTAAAAGTTATTAACCTTATTCAAACCATTTTGTCGCTTTGGAATTTTATATTAAAACTTCTTCTCAAAAGACTAGACTCTTGTTAATCTTTGGTAGTGATGCAAACTACTATACTTCTATGATATATAGTGAAGTGAGATATTTTCCACTTAGGTGTTGAGTGAGGCTCTGTTGATTTTAAATCCAAGCCATATCCTCCACTTTGAGATGACGCAAATTCTCCTTTCTCATAATCGTGGGGAGTAAGCATGTTTTTCACTCGGTTATGACGATGATGTCTTGTTTTCTTAAAATTAACCAACACATGATCTTTTAAAAAAATTTAGAAGAACTGCGAGTGCCCTGATCCTCTATTGCACGAAAGGTGGTACGTAGGCACTAAAGATTCACAACCGCGGCGGGTGCAAAATCTATAAAAATATACTTATTTTCTCACCTCCACCATCTATTTTGTAAACACCCCTTTGAAGCCAAAACCTTGATATTAGATCGTCGTGTCTTCAAAATCTCATTCACACCCATTTTAACCAAACAAGCAATTTTAACCAAAAAACAGATATTTCAAAAGGTTCCTGCGGAGTACCGCAAATGCATTGGGTGCTAGTACGTTCCCTTTGTATAACCAACCGCCGAACCTTCGATATCTTTCAAAAAATACATTGTATTTTCATTATTTTTAAGTATTACTTTACATTGCATATTTAAGAGTTTTATTTCTCTCTTTTCCCTTTCCCTTGGAAATAATAAAGCGCGGTGGCGACTCTTGGTTATTTACGAGTCAAGTTAATTAATAGCTTGATCTTCAACTTTCACCGCTACAGGACTGTCAGCAGATTTTTTGGTCTTCTTCTTTTTTTTCTTGGTTTTGAAAGGAGTAGGAGGAATATCTTCATTGTTGTCTTCTTCTTCTTCAACAGTCACCAGATCTTTGTCATCAACCTTCCTTTTTCCTGAAGATTTTGGTGGGAGACCACTAGCCTGAAAATTTTCATAATTAAGCATTGGGTAAGGGATTTCGAGGAAGTCTGTTTCTGAAAATTGTACCTTGATTTTCTTCGATTTCGCTTTGTCTGAGGATTTGTCTTGTGCGGAAGAAGGCTCTTTGGTGGTTGTAGTAGTAGTAGTTTGATTGTAAGTCGAACTTGCCTTCAATCCAGGTTTTTCTTTCTTGACTATTTTCCTCTCGACAGCTAACAATAGACATGCATTTGACAGTTGGTTAAATGAATGATATTAAGTAAGCTTTGAAAGGACAATCGAAAGGATCAACGAATCCTTTGGTTCCACACCTTCATATGTATCAGATACAATAGAGACTGCTGATAGGTTATAGTGAAGGAAACCTTTGAAACTGTCCAGAGTATGCTTAGTCGAAACTACTCTCTTAGCAGGTTTTTGAGCATCATTTTTTAGAATGTTAAAAATATTTCCACATGTAAACATTTTGGATAAGGCGGAAAAATGTAACACCCCGTTTTCAATTAATTGATTTATTTAAATTTGGGAATTTATTTTATTAGAATTAATAAAATAAAAAGAATTATTTATTTTGGAGTATTTGAGGAAAATAAAAGAAATAAGGAATATTGGGATTTTATGTTATTGGGCTTAGATGTTGTTAGTAAAGAGTGGGGGTGCAGAGAAATAAAGTTAGGTTTGGGACTTAGGCCATTTTCTCATTTTTTGGTTTTCACGTCAGAACAGAAGTTGGGATTTGGGAAAATAGAGCTCTGAAGAACGGAGAACGAAGAACATCGCCCAAGAACTCAAAGCTGCTAATTGATAAGGTAAGGGGGGTTTATACTCGATTTATATTTGTTTATGGGTTTATGTACGGTTGATTCGGGTAATTGTAGGAAAGTCCCAATTGTTAGATGTTTCTAGGGATCGATAACCGTAGGACTGAACCCTGTTAGAAAGGGGTTAGGTTCCCAATTTTTATGAATCGATTAAGAGTTTTAGGTCCCAAATGAGGAATTGGGAGTATATATCATGATCGTGAATTTACCTTGGAAGTTGTAGGGATAACCTCAGTGTCAGTAGAATTCCCCAAAAGGACGGTTAATCCCCGGTTAAGGTTACTATAATGATTGTTGGTATTTTGGATATGGTGGTGTTGTTGTGAATTGTACAAACCTGATGTCGTTAGGTACCGAATTACGCGTTTGGCGGGCGTTTTCCCGCGTTTGGACTGCTGTTTCTGAGCTGCTGCAGGTTCAGGAAAATCCTGTACGCGCTCAGCAACACGGGCCGTGTTGCACAACACGGGTGGCTGTGTTGCTCTTCTGTGTTGGGAGATGGTGTGCTCTGGTTGCACGACACGGGCCGTGTTGCACAACACGGGTACCCGTGTCAGATCCCCTGTACTGATAAAAATAAAATGTGCGTTTTTCTGGACGTGCTGCACAACACGGGCCGTGTCGCGCAACACGGGTACCCGTGTTGCTCTGCTGTGATGATTTTCTGAATTCTTGGTTTCAGTGTTTTGATGTTGGATTTTTATTGCCATGCTTTTAGATATGTTATCGAGCATGAATTATGATATAATTGATGTGATTGGTTGATGTTTGAATAGTATGCTGAGTGATTACATGCTATTCGTAACTTGATATGATTGATGTTTAAATAGTATGCTGAGTGGTTACATGCTATTCATATCATGTTATGTTTGATATTGTTGATGTGCATGATATGTTGATCGATGTTCATAGTATGCTGAGTGTTACATACTTACATATCATGTTGCATTTGTTAATTCCCATTGTGTGGAATTAACATGGTGGCCAATATACGTGTCCGCGATTTAATGGAACGTTGAGGTGGTAGCCGTGTCCGCGATATAATGGAACGGTGAGTTATCCGTGACCCGAGATTTAATGGGGCGGTGAAGTGGTACCACATGCATGGGTGTGTTGCATTACTCGAATATAACATGAATGGATGATTTTTCCAATGTTATATTTGATTGTCTGTATGCACGTATGATTTGATAAATGGTTGATGATGTTTGATGAATATTTGCAAAAATGAAGGGCAATATGTCATGGATATATGAATTGTAAAGGTTTTGTAACTATGAAATATGTTAATTATTGGGTGATGCTTATGATTTCGTGAATTGATTGTTATGAATGTATAACCAAATGTATATTTGAGAAGCTCACCCTTACTGTTGAATATTTCAGATTAAGGAGCTTCGTTCAGGTGCTTGGCGAAGGCTTATCGTGTCTAGTTTAGTTTCGTTCTAGTATGTCCGGGTCATGCTCTGATAGTTGTAACTCCGGGAACGTTTGGTTGTCGAGCTGCTTTAGTCAGACTCGTTTATTCCCTTTTTATTTGTTATGATATGATGTTGACTTTCCAGGTGTTAATCCCTGATGATTTGGAAATTATTATAACATTTGATTTTATTAATTTAAGTATTCCGCTGTGTAAACATGTATGAGTTACTACTAAAATTATGCATGACAGGAAATTATTTTATTAAAAGAGAATTGTAGCATTCCTCGATTATTACATGTACTCTGAGTTTATAATTTTTAATATTTGCGAAAATTATATGCGGGGTTTAGAGGGTGTTACAATAGTGGTATCAGAGCATAGTCGGTCGTTGTGACCAGAGTCTTGAGTCAGTCATTCCTTTTCGTATGCGACTAGTGCAAGGTAACACCGTCGATACTGTATTCTGAGGTGGAGTATGTTTTAATTCTCAGGAATATGGCTGGAAGAGGTAATGGACGAAATGATGCTGCACTAGCTGAGGCTTTGGGGATGTTAGCTGGTGTACTTGCTGGAAACCCAACTGGAGGCGTGATTGGTGCTGATAGGCAATTGGGAAATTTCCAAAGGAACAATCCTCCGTTGTTCAAAGGTACACATGACCCTGAAGGTGCTCAGAAGTGGCTGAAGGAAATTGAAAGGATTTTCCGTGTGATTGATTGTGCTGAAGATCTGAAAGTCAGATATGGTACGCATATGTTGGCAGAAGAAGCCGACGACTGGTGGGTTACCACAAGGACTGAAATGGTTCAGGATGGAGAGGCACTGACTTGGGCTAACTTCAGAAGGGCTTTTCTGAGGAGGTACTTTCCTGAAGATGTTCGGGGAAGAAAGGAAATTGAATTTTTGGAGCTTAAGCAGGGCAATCTGACTGTTAGTGAGTATGCTACTAAGTTCACTGAGCTGGCAAAGTATTATGCACACTACAACAATGATGAGGCTGGAGAATTCTCTAAATGTATCAAATTTGAGAATGGTCTCCGAGATGAGATTAAGCAGGGAATCAGGTACCAGCGTATTCGTAGATTTTCTGATCTGGTGGATTGTAGCAGAATCTTGGAAGAAGATATTACCAAGAATCGGTCGTCTCACTCTCGTGGAGCTGTTGATAAAAGAGGGAAGCAACATATGGACCGTGGCAAGCCATATGGTAGAGATAACCAGAGATCAGGCGGTTGGAAAAGGCCTAGTGGGGGAGATTCTAAGGCTCCTATCAGATGCTACAGGTGTGGTGAGTCTGGTCATCACATTCGAGATTGCAAGAGTGATGAGAAGAAGTGCTATAAATGTGGAAAGGCTGGTCATTTGTCTATTGATTGCAAAGGGAAGTCTGTTACTTGTTACAATTGTGGCGAAGAAGGTCACATTCGTCTGCAGTGTCCTAAGCCTAGGAAGGATCAGTCAGGTGGAAAAGTGTTTGCTTTGTCTGGATCTGAGACTACTCCAGAGGATCGATTGATTAAAGGTACGTGTTTTATTCATGGCACACCTTTAGTTGCAATTATTGATACTGGTGCAACTCATTCTTTCATTTCTTTGGATTGTGCTGAGAGGTTGAAACTGGACATATCTGGTATGCGAGGTAGCATGGTTGTTGATACTCCTGCACCGGGTTCAGTGACAACTTCACTTGTATGTAGGAATTGTCCTATTGAGATTTTTGGTAGAGGTTTCGGTATGGATTTAGTGTGCCTACCGCTTGAACATATTGATATTATCCTTGGGATGAACTGGTTGGAATTTAACCGGGTTCATCTGAACTGTTTTGCTAAGACGGTGATTTTCCCAGAAGCAGTTGGTGTCGAGAATTTGACTACGACTGCTAGGCAGGTGCAAGAAGCAATGGAAGATGGTGCTAATGTGTTTATGTTACTTGCTTCGTTAGATGCAACAGGAAAAGTCAGGAGTGGTGAATTGCCAGTGGTGTGTGATTTTCCAGAAGTCTTTCCTGATGATGTTGGCGAGTTACCTCCAGAGAGAGAAGTGGAATTTTCTATAGATTTGATTCCTGGTACGAGACCGGTGTCGATGGCGCCATATCGTATGTCTGCATCTGAGTTGGCTGAATTGAAGAGTCGTTGGAAGATTTACTGGAGAAGAAGTTTATTCGTCCAAGTGTTTCGCCTTGGGGTGCTCCGGTATTGTTGGTTAAGAAGAAAGAAGGTTCTATGAGACTGTGTGTTGATTACAGGCAATTGAACAAGGTAACCATTAAGAATCGGTACCCGTTACCGAGGATTGATGATTTAATGGATCAGTTAATTGGAGCCAGTGTATTCAGTAAGATTGATTTGAGATCTGGATATCATCAGATTCGTGTGAAAGCGGAAGATATTCAAAAGACTGCTTTTCGAACGAGGTATGGGCATTATGAATATTCTGTTATGCCGTTCGGAGTTACTAATGCACCTGGTGTTTTCATGGAATATATGAACAGGATTTTTCATCCGTATCTGGATAAGTTTGTTGTGGTTTTTATTGATGACATTCTGATTTATTCCAAGAATGACGATGAGCATGCGGAACATCTCAGAATTGTGTTAGAGTTGTTGAAAGATAGGAAGCTGTATGCAAAGTTGTCCAAATGTGAGTTCTGGCTGAATGAAGTTAGTTTTCTTGGACATGTGATTTCTAAG
Organism: Vicia faba; assembly: GCA_948472305.1. Taxonomy (NCBI): domain Eukaryota; kingdom Viridiplantae; phylum Streptophyta; class Magnoliopsida; order Fabales; family Fabaceae; genus Vicia; species Vicia faba. The sequence continues at coordinate 1,069,271,237 of OX451738.1, forward strand.
AATGGTATTGCAGTGGATCCTACAAAAGTAGAAGCAGTATCTCAGTGGGAAGCGCCGAAGACTGTTTCGGAAATCAGAAGTTTTCTTGGTCTTGCAGGTTATTACAGAAAGTTTATCGAAGGATTCTCAAAGTTAGCATTGCCGTTGACGAAGTTGACTCGTAAAGGACAAGCGTTTATTTGGGATTCTGATTGTGAGAAAGGTTTCCAAGAATTGAAGCGGAGATTGACTAGTGCTCCTATTCTGATTTTGCCGAATCCGGTGGAATCTTTTGTGGTCTATTGTGATGCATCCCTGTTGGGTTTAGGTGGTGTTTTAATGCAGAATCAGCAGGTAGTTGCGTATGCTTCGAGACAGTTGAAGGTTCATGAAAGGAACTATCCTACTCATGACTTAGAATTGGCAGCAGTTGTGTTCGTTTTGAAATTGTGGAGACATTATCTGTATGGTTCGAGATTTGAAGTGTATAGTGATCATAAGAGTTTGAAGTATCTTTTCGATCAGAAAGAGCTCAATATGAGGCAAAGAAGGTGGTTAGAATTCCTCAAAGATTATGATTTTGGTTTGAATTACCATCCTGGTAAGGCAAATGTAGTTGCAGATGCTTTGAGCAGGAAGTCCTTGCATATGTCTATGATGATGGTTCGTGAATTGGATTTAATTGAGCAATTCCGAGATTTGAGTTTGGTTTGTGAAAGTACTCCGAAGTGCGTTCGTTTGGGTATGTTGAAACTTACTAGTGGTATTCTAGAAGAGATCAGGATCGGGCAGAAATCTGATGTTAATTTAGTTGATAAATTGACGTTGATCAACCAAGGTCAAGGTGGTGAGTTTAGAATTGATGAGAATGATGTTATGAGATTTGGCGATAGAGTTTGTGTTCCTGATGTCGCAGAAATCAAGAAAAGTATATTAGAGGAAGGACATCGCAGTGGGATGAGCATTCATCCGGGTGCCACGAAAATGTATCATGATTTGAAGGAATTGTTTTGGTGGCCGGGAATGAAAAAGGAAATAGCTGAATTTGTGTATGCATGTTTAATCTGTCAGAAATCGAAGATTGAGCATCAGAAGCCGTCTGGATTTATGCAACCAATGTTTATTCCAGAATGGAAGTGGGATAGTATTTCTATGGATTTTGTATCTGGGTTGCCGAGGACTCCTACGAATTGTGAAGCAATATGGGTCGTTGTGGATAGGTTGACTAAGTCTGCTCATTTTATACCGGTGCGAATGGATTACTCGATGGAGAGATTGGCACAGTTGTATATTGAGAAAATAGTGAGTTTGCATGGAGTTCCTTCTAGTATTGTGTCAGATAGAGATCCGAGGTTCACTTCGAAATTTTGGGAAGGATTGCAGAAGGCTTTGGGTACTAAGTTGAGATTGAGTTCAGCTTACCATCCTCAGACTGATGGACAGACGGAGAGGACGATTCAATCGTTGGAAGATTTATTGCGTGCTTGCGTTTTAGAGAAAGGTGGAGCTTGGGATAGCTATTTGCCATTGATTGAGTTTACTTATAACAATAGTTACCATTCGAGTATTGGTATGGCTCCGTTTGAGGCATTGTATGGTAGACGGTGTAGAACACCTTTGTGTTGGTATGAATCTGGAGAGAGTTCGGTAGTTGGGCCAGAGATTGTTCAGCAGACTACTGAAAAGATCAAATTGATTCAGGAGAAGATGAAAGCTTCTCAGAGTCGTCAGAAAAGTTATCATGATAAGAGGAGAAAGAATTTAGAATTCAGTGCTGGAGATCATGTGTTTATGAGAGTTACTCCGATGACGGGTATTGGTCGGGCGTTGAAGTCTAAGAAATTGACTTCGCGTTTTATTGGTCCGTTTCAGATTACGGAAAGAGTTGGAGAAGTTGCTTATCGTATTGCTTTACCTCCGAGACTTGCGAATTTGCACGATGTTTTTCATGTTTCTCAGTTGAGGAGATACATTCCAGACCCATCTCATGTAATCCAAATAGATGATGTACAGGTGAGAGATAACCTGACAGTAGAAGCATTGCCTATGAGGATAGAAGATCGGGAAGTGAAACAGTTAAGAGGTAAAGAGATAGCATTAGTGAAGGTTGCTTGGGGAGGTCCAGCAGATGGAAATATCACTTGGGAGCTGGAGAGCCAGATGAAAGAGGCTTATCCGGAGCTGTTCGTTTAAGGTATGTTTTCGAGGACGAAAACTCTTCTAGTGGGGGAGAGTTGTAACACCCCGTTTTCAATTAATTGATTTATTTAAATTTGGGAATTTATTTTATTAGAATTAATAAAATAAAAAGAATTATTTATTTTGGAGTATTTGAGGAAAATAAAAGAAATAAGGAATATTGGGATTTTATGTTATTGGGCTTAGATGTTGTTAGTAAAGAGTGGGGGTGCAGAGAAATAAAGTTAGGTTTGGGACTTAGGCCATTTTCTCATTTTTTGGTTTTCACGTCAGAACAGAAGTTGGGATTTGGGAAAATAGAGTTCTGAAGAACGGAGAACGAAGAACATCGCCCAAGAACTCAAAGCTGCTAATTGATAAGGTAAGGGGGGTTTATACTCGATTTATATTTGTTTATGGGTTTATGTACGGTTGATTCGGGTAATTGTAGGAAAGTCCCAATTGTTAGATGTTTCTAGGGATCGATAACCGTAGGACTGAACCCTGTTAGAAAGGGGTTAGGTTCCCAATTTTTATGAATCGATTAAGAGTTTTAGGTCCCAAATGAGGAATTGGGAGTATATATCATGATCGTGAATTTACCTTGGAAGTTGTAGGGATAACCTCAGTGTCAGTAGAATTCCCCAAAAGGACGGTTAATCCCCGGTTAAGGTTACTATAATGATTGTTGGTATTTTGGATATGGTGGTGTTGTTGTGAATTGTACAAACCTGATGTCGTTAGGTACCGAATTACGCGTTTGGCGGGCGTTTTCCCGCGTTTGGACTGCTGTTTCTGAGCTGCTGCAGGTTCAGGAAAATCCTGTACGCGCTCAGCAACACGGGCCGTGTTGCACAACACGGGTGGCCGTGTTGCTCTTCTGTGTTGGGAGATGGTGTGCTCTGGTTGCACGACACGGGCCGTGTTGCACAACACGGGTACCCGTGTCAGATCCCCTGTACTGATAAAAATAAAATGTGCGTTTTTCTGGACGTGCTGCACAACACGGGCCGTGTCGCGCAACACGGGTACCCGTGTTGCTCTGCTGTGATGATTTTCTGAATTCTTGGTTTCAGTGTTTTGATGTTGGATTTTTATTGCCATGCTTTTAGATATGTTATCGAGCATGAATTATGATATAATTGATGTGATTGGTTGATGTTTGAATAGTATGCTGAGTGATTACATGCTATTCGTAACTTGATATGATTGATGTTTAAATAGTATGCTGAGTGGTTACATGCTATTCATATCATGTTATGTTTGATATTGTTGATGTGCATGATATGTTGATCGATGTTCATAGTATGCTGAGTGTTACATACTTACATATCATGTTGCATTTGTTAATTCCCATTGTGTGGAATTAACATGGTGGCCAATATACGTGTCCGCGATTTAATGGAACGTTGAGGTGGTAGCCGTGTCCGCGATATAATGGAACGGTGAGTTATCCGTGACCCGAGATTTAATGGGGCGGTGAAGTGGTACCACATGCATGGGTGTGTTGCATTACTCGAATATAACATGAATGGATGATTTTTCCAATGTTATATTTGATTGTCTGTATGCACGTATGATTTGATAAATGGTTGATGATGTTTGATGAATATTTGCAAAAATGAAGGGCAATATGTCATGGATATATGAATTGTAAAGGTTTTGTAACTATGAAATATGCTAATTATTGGGTGATGCTTATGATTTCGTGAATTGATTGTTATGAATGTATAACCAAATGTATATTTGAGAAGCTCACCCTTACTGTTGAATATTTCAGATTAAGGAGCTTCGTTCAGGTGCTTGGCGAAGGCTTATCGTGTCTAGTTTAGTTTCGTTCTAGTATGTCCGGGTCATACTCTGATAGTTGTAACTCCGGGAACGTTTGGTTGTCGAGCTGCTTTAGTCAGACTCGTTTATTCCCTTTTTATTTGTTATGATATGATGTTGACTTTCCAGGTGTTAATCCCTGATGATTTGGAAATTATTATAACATTTGATTTTATTAATTTAAGTATTCCGCTGTGTAAACATGTATGAGTTACTACTAAAATTATGCATGACAGGAAATTATTTTATTAAAAGAGAATTGTAGCATTCCTCGATTATTACATGTACTCTGAGTTTATAATTTTTAATATTTGCGAAAATTATATGCGGGGTTTAGAGGGTGTTACAAAAAACGCTAAACCAAAGTCGGCATTTGGTAGTTTTGGAAATTTTGGTGGTTGTAATTGAAAAGCTAGTTCATACCTATGTTCAGGCTTTATAGAAGAGAGAATTTTTAGGCTTGAAAGTTTTTTAGTAAATTTCTCTTTCAAAGTTTTTGCTGTGTCAAAAATAGTTCGACTAATGTTAGTTAGATCATAGACAGTTTCAAAGTATATCTAGAACGCCTAGATTTCTTTGATGTGTATGAACTTACCTTTTTGAATGTTTTTCTGCATAAATGAAAAATCTTTCATTAAATGTTTGTTTATCTGGGTAGTATTGAACATGTTCTTGGTTTAGAATTCAGTCCACCAAGAGTAAAAACTTTTAGTTGTGTAAAAAACTGGTTGAAATGAAGTAAGTTCAAATTTAGCAAAGTTGACATGATAATTCTGATATTTATCAATGTACTGAAAGATATAGTCCACTCCTGCCACATAAATCTCTCTCTTTCGATTAAATATAGGTTCAGGAACAAGCTGACATAATCCAAACTGGCGGGATACAAAATTGGGTTGATAGGCCAATGGACAAACATGGCTCTTCACTGGCATGATCCTGGAGATTAGAAGCCTTGGTAATAGGAATGCGTGCCATATGTCTTCAATTTCTGAGTTAGCATTCTTTAAAGCATCTTCGATAGATGAGGTAAACCATGCAGGACCATGGGTTCAATGAGCAAAGGAAGCCATGGTTGGGACAAAATCATGACAATTTGAAAACATCATCATATACTTGGTAAAAAATTTCTGGAGATTTTCTTCCTCTTCGTTTGGGGTTAATTGCAAAAGTCTGATTCCTTCTATGGTCTGATTGAAAATATCAAGATCTTCTTCATCTATGGTCTTGAAGGTGCTAAGTGATGGCTTGAAAGTGGCATTTAGCCACAGCTGAAGAAGCCAGTATGGGTCAGCAAGGAGCAGGTTAATACCAGTTTCATAGATTTTTAATTTAGAAATAGCTGACCCGAAACTCTCATAAAGACCAGTTAAGAGCAATTCACTCAAACATATCTTTCGACCAAAATGCAATTGGTTGGCTATGGTTAAAAATCTCCTAGCAACTTGTAGCGATTTATAGGAAAAAATGTGCTTTGACAACCATAAGGCCAGGAAAGCTATGTGTTTAACATCTGTAATTTCATCCCCTTCAGTATGATAAAGATTCATATAAGCAGTGAAACCAACATTTTAACTTGGAAGTTAATGGTGTTGTCTGATTGCAAGTAAGGGTCAAAGGTTTCTCCAGTTGGAGGAAGTCTAGTTATTGCAGCTATGTCGAAAAGAGTGGGAGTCATCATCCCACAAGGAAGGTGGAAAGTATTATAAGTGCTATCCTAAAAATATAGATACGCTAATAGCAAAGGTTGACAATAACTGAATCCCAATTTTGACATTTGGATTAAGTCGAAGATACCCAAATCTTTCTAGTCTTGAGATTTTTTCTTTTCGATTTTGGAAAGCCAAGACAAATAAAGTTTATCCAATGAAGGGTATGATCGAAAGGGTTTAAAGTTTTCAGTTATATAATCTAATTGAAAAACTTCCCTCTTTATCTTAGAAATTGAGGTTTCCTCGAAAATTTTCTCTTTGGAATTTTTTACGGGTTTCTTAGCAGAATCATCACCATTTTTCTTAGGAGACTTGTCTCTATTAGCTATTGGTTTAGTCTAATGGTAAACGGGAAAAACTCTACAAACTTTTCCAGATTTTCAGTGGAAACCAAAGGTCCCATAAAACATAGGGTTTTATCAGTGAGAGAGGAATGAATGAGTATCTGGGAAGCATAAATATCTTTCTGTTCTGGAGTAAATCTGGGTGTAGAGATGAATTCTTGATTCTCAATAGTTATAAGTTCACTAACAAGCCCAGGTTGAAGAGCAACGTTCTTTAAAGTTCCCGTTCCTTTGGTGTTCTTGGATGATTGTTGTTTTTTAGATGACGGCATTGTTGAGATAAATGTCGAATTGAAATTTGAAAAAAAAAAAGGGTTTTATTTTTTGAATTTCTGGAAGTTGGATGTTGTAGAAACGGAAGCTTGAAGATGAAGTGATTATAAAAGAGAGTTAATAGTGATTGAGAAGTTTACACTATAAAAAATTAGTGGGACACATGTGCTTTTGTTATAAGAAGAAGAAGAGGTTAAGTTATTTTATCTTGGGAACTGCTTTTTCATAAGTGGTAATGATGAACTGCTATATGCACGTCTGAATAAACGTTTGGGAAAAGGATATTACTTTTTTATGACGTCACAACTGTGAAAGACTATCATGAGTATATGGTTTGTCGAAATTCAGGATTATTGTTCAAAAATGACTATTTCTCGATGTAACGAAATACACATTTTTGAGGGGCAATTTGTTGATTGGGAATTTCGATTACACGAGTTCTTAAACAAATTGGTTCATTTTGTAAAAAAGGAAATTCAAAAGAAAGTATGAAGGAGTTTATATGAAGGCTTCGACAGATAAAAAGCTAGTAAGAGTTTCTTTTTATCAAGCGCTGTCGAAAGATTCATCTGCGAACCATTGAAAGTTAAGTTATTCGAAGCATCATAAGAAAGGATATTTCGACCGTCACATTGGTTGATTTGGAATTTAAAAAAGAAAGAGATTTTGAATTTGAATGTTTGATTTTATCCAAAGAGACGCGTGGAAGTTTGATGGGTTCGAAAGACATGCAATTTTCGAACGTGGAATTCTATTATAGAAAGACGGTTAGAGTCAAATTAGTATAAATAGGGGTCTTAATGTTAGGATTCAAGGGGTGTTCATTTTGTACAAATTACTCAATATACTCGAAGTATCAAGTGTTAGAGAAAAGAGTTGCAGAAAATGTACGTATATACACCATCATTGTTCTTTTCGAATCATCTTGCTTTCTCAATATCAAGTCTTCTTAACATTTCTAGTATTTTCTTTATTTTTTTAGTCAAAAACTTTTTTTTTAGTCATTTATATTTATTCTGCATTTCCTTTATATTTCTTTACATTTCCAGTCGAAGCCTTCACATTTCTCATTCGAAACCCTTTTATTTGAACTTACTCTGAATTATAACCCTAATCTTTTTATTCTCATTAACAAAATAATCTTAAACATGAATCTCATTACAAGTTTAATTTTAGAAACTTAGACACATGTCATAGGGTCAGTCTAGTTGATCCTGGAAGTTACCAAAGTATTTAGTTTTAAGGACTAGCGGTTGTTTAACAAATTTACGTGTAAACAATACCAATATCCTTACCCAATCAAATATTATTATTCAATGATACTTCACTTTTATAATTATTTTATTTTAAAATAAATTCAAATTTTAAATTAATTTATAGTAAAGATACCGATATCCAAATTGCTTATCATAAATATTTAAAAAATTTACCATTTTACTTATGTGATTTTTTGTTGGCACAACATCTATAATATGTTCAATTTAAATCTCACTTTTATTGGTACAAGTTCTATAATATGTTCAATTTAAATCTCGCAAAAGAAAACCAGCATATAGCATAATTCATAACTTCTCTATTCCCAATTGTCCAATGAACGACGAATTTAATAGTCAAAACCTTCTATTGAAAAAAAATTAAATATTTTTGAATTCCTATAAATATTTTAATTTTAATTTTTAATTCTTAAAAAAAAATTAAGTTTTAATTTTATAAAATTACTTTTGCATTCAGTTTTAATTATTATAAAAGAACTAAAATTACGTGTAAAATAATTTTAAAGAACTAAACTTCATATTTTTTTATAAAGACTAAAAATCATTTTTAATAATTTTATAAAAATTAAAAAATATATTTAATTCCTAACAAATTAGACTGTGCTCAACATTAAACCTGTCTAAGATAAATTAGACTGTGTTCGATATTAAACCTGTCTTCTTAAACTCAATCCAGAATTATATATATATATATATATATATATATATATATATATATATATATATATATATATATATATATATATATATATATATATATATATATATATATATATATATATATATATATATATATATATATATATATATATATATATATATATATATATATATATATATATATATATGTCCGTAAAAGTTAAGTATTACACGAAAGATTATAAAAGAGTCATGAATATTAATTCTTTATTAAAATGGATGTTTGTTTCTTTTTAATTAACACTTTGGCCACTTTAGACTATGTTTTATTATAAAAATATTTTAATAAGTTTTTTTATTATTATTTAATCAAATATATGTGAAAAAATGTTTTATAACGTTATTATATAAATATCATTTGAATGTTTGATTATAGAATGAAACATATCTACCATTTATCGTTTGAAAAATGAACAAAATATAGAGTTATAACTTTATATTTTAATTCTGACTTTTAATTAAAAAAACACTATCAAATAAAATTCAATAAAAAAATAGATTATAATATAATAAAATAAAAATAAATAAGTTTAATAATCAATTAATTATAAAAATAGAAAATACTATCAATAAGAAAATATAAAAGCAAAAAAGACATAAATTAAATATCAACCATTCATCAATATTATTACCCTATTATCCGTGATTCCTATTGATCGTACCTGATCAGAATTGGACCGTCACAGCTGGTTCGAACTGAATTTGAAGGAGGTAGGGGGTACCTGCAAGACACTCCGATGATAAAGTGAGAAACGGAATGAGCAGGCGAATCGTATGTAGATGTGAATGAATGAATACCTGACCCTCTTGAAATAGAGGGTATTTATAGCCCCCAACGTTGGGCCAAGGTCCCTTTACTGGGCTGACCAAATAGGCCCAACAAAGGGACTACCAGGTTCTACGTAGAGTAGTGGGGACCCACACGTGGTCCCCTACCTGGATGATGCTCTCTGCGGAAATAGGGAGGTGAAGACGCGGTCTTCTCAGGACTCTGAGGACTCTGAGATATTCGGAGAGGTTGAGTCTTCCCTACGAGGAGTGTGTTCGAGCAGGTTCTGGATTGAGACGTTCCTCGTCTGGGACGTCCCTTGTCGGGGACTCTCTTCACGGTCACCAGCAGGCACAATTGTGTTTGACGACACCCATGATTGAGGCATGTCGGGGATTCTAATACTCAGCATGGTATGTTGTAAAGCTTGGATTGGGCCTTACTGGTAATTGACTCAAACTCGTTATTTCGCGAGGTTCGCTTGCGCGACGTAGGGGCTTCCAAATCTAGCAAGCGATGATTTTTATATTTGAAGGATCACAACAACTTTTAAGCATGATTTATGTGATGTGTTAGGATTGTTAGTTTATAGAGAGTAGTGCAGTATGGTTGTTTCGGTAAATTTATGATGTTGCATGTTTGTTGGTTTATTGTTTAAGTAGAGAAAACAGTAGGGTAATAACTCTCTTGTTATGTAGTAAGAACTTTAAAATGTTGTTTTTATAAGACATTATGCGGAAATTAGTAGGAAAAATATTTCAAGTTTTGATCTTTAACTAACTTTTTTTATGAGTCTACATTTTACGTAAATCATGTTGGTGTGCTCGCTTTATTTTTTCGGTGCAGTTTGCAGTCGCATTTTAACTGTCAGTGCTTATTTAATCGATTATTATTACTTTCAATTTTGATCAATTGTAATCTTTTTTATTAATCTTTGTTGTGTGTAGTTTATCTTGATATGTTCATTTTCTTTTTTTACGATTACTTAGGTGTTCGTTTTTATTTTTTTTGTTATTTTCGGTCCCGTTTTTTATCCAGAAAAATTCAAATTAAAATATTTTCTTGTTAATTTTATTTTATTCTTTTAGTTTGTATCATTATAATAAATTTTTTTTATATATATTTACTATTAGTATTATTTATGTTATTGTTTTATCCAAAATATGAAAGAAAAAAAAAAACAATTTTGGGACCACAAAGTTACAAATCTCACATTTCCTCTCATTCAATCCTCACCCTTCATTCTTTTTTATCAAAACTCATATTTGTTCATGCAACATCACATGGATTTAATAAGTTTTTTTATTATTATTTAATCAAATATATGTGAAAAAATATTTTTCACACGTGCAGGCCCAGTCCAGAACAGGAGCCCCCCAAGTCGCTGTTCCTGGTACGGGAGTTATGACTTGAATCAAACTCGTTATTCCGTGAGGTTCGCTTGCGCGACGTAGGGGCTTCCAAATCTAGCAAGCGATGATTTTTATATTTGAAGGATCACAACAACTTTTAAGCATGATTTATGTGATGTGTTAGGATTGTTAGTTTATAGAGAGTAGTGCAGTATGGTTGTTTCGGTAAATTTATGATGTTGCATGTTTGTTGGTTTATTGTTTAAGTAGAGAAAACAGTAGGGTAATAACTCTCTTGTTATGTAGTAAGAACTTTAAAATGTTGTTTTTATAAGACATTATGCGGAAATTAGTAGGAAAAATATTTCGAGTTTTGATCTTTAACTAACTTTTTTTATGAATCTACATTTTACGTAAATCATGTTGGTGTGCTCGCTTTATTTTTTCGGTGCAGTTTGCAGTCGCATTTTAACTGTCAGTGCTTATTTAATCAATTATTATTACTTTCAATTTTGATCAATTGTAATCTTTTTTATTAATCTTTGTTGTGTGTAGTTTATCTTGATATGTTCATTTTCTTTTTTTACGATTACTTAGATGTTCGTTTTTATTTTTTTTGTTATTTTCGATCCCGTTTTTTATCCAGAAAAATTCAAATAAAAATATTTTCTTGTTAATTTTATTTTATTCTTTTAGTTTGTATCATTATACTAAATTTTTTATATATATATTTATTATTAGTATTATTTATGTTATTGTTTTATCCAAAATATGAAAGAAAAAAAAAACCAATTTTGGGACCACAAAGTTACAAATTTCACATTTCCTCTCATTCAATCCTCACCCTTCATTCTTTTTTATCAAAACCCATATTTGTTCATGCAACATCACATGGATTGCCACATAATTCCCTTCCAATTTCAAATTTCATTACAAACTTATACCATATTTCTCATGTCATTCATTGTTTACACAAATTTTTTTTTTCAAATTTCAAAATTAAATCTTCCCACACTTTTCATTCAAATTTTCTCATCATTCACACTATAAATAAGATTTCTCTTCTCTCATTTTGGACCACCAATAGTTCAATAAAACTAAGCCAAAAATCTCCTCTTTTTTCTCTGTATTTTCTTTCAAGTTATTTCTCCCTTTTATTAATAGGTATGCTTTTATGCTTGTTTTTTATTTAATTCTATTGCATTTTACTCTTGCTTTATTTATTTAGTACCATAATTATTACCATTTTACAAGGAAACTCCATTGATTCAAAATCAAGAGTAGAAAAGTGTTCTTGAACCTCCAAAAGCAAAAGTGATTTATTATTGTTTAATTTTTTGTTTTTTTTTTTCTGTAATTTTTTGTTTTTTTATTTACTTATTTTGAGTATTGATATTTGTTCGTCAAATTGAGTAGATGAATTTTCATTATTAATTTGCTTAATTTCATGAAAAAAAAAGAGAAAGTTATGACATTTTTACTATTTTTATTATAGACTTCATCTTATTCTTCTTTATCTATTTTATTTTTATTAGATCAATTTGGAAAGCATTTGAGCTTTTTTAGTTTATCTAAGCTTGTTGGATATTTGATGAACTTTCATCATTTCGAATATACCTTTAAATGGTCCTTTGATTATTCAAGGTACTTGGGATTGGTGATAAGTTTGTCTTAATGTATCTTCCTTGACTTTGTCTTGATCCTCCATATTTGTTAATTGTTCTACATGTATAAGAGAATGCGCTTCAAAGCGCAGCCATAAAATGTACATTTTTCCTTGATTACATTTTTGCACAAGGAACTGTATAGGTGGGCTAAAACAACAGAACCCCAACTATACTTTCTAGTTTTTTCGAAATCTCTAAGTAAATTTAAATACATAAAATTTACACTATTTCCCGTACTTTCGGGAAATAAAAAGGTTCCAAATAGTATCATTAGATAAGTTCTAGCTTTTATCACCCTGTCTTGCTCGAAGGAATTTTCGTTTAATTCCAAAGTTGCTTAATAATTTTTAAGCTCAGTTAGTAGTATACCCTGACCTCTCGCACCACTACCTTTAACCATATCCCTGCCCAACAATTCTTCACACAGAGAATTGGGTTGTTGAACCGACCCGTTAACGGCCTTACCATCGACAGAGAGACCCAGTAACATGTACACATCCTCTAGCGTGACGGTACATTCACCTATTGGTAGGTGAAATGTATGGGTCTCTGGTCTCTACCTTTCCAACATTGCAAGTATGAATTTTGAATAAATTGTGCAGTTGGAGATCTTTATAACATGTCTGAAACCTGCGTATTCCAGATATGGTACGATAAATGGGTCGGGAGCCAGGTAGTTGTGAGACCGGATTCTGAATCTTTTGGTATCCTGAGTTAATAATGTAAAAGGTGTAAGATTAAGTAAGATGAACAAAGCATTACCTGAAGTATAAAAAATGTATAACTAAAATAGAAACTTACAAATGCGGCAATGTTATCCCTTGTACCTCTGTGAGAATCACCCATTGTGAGAAGAGCCATTGTTGAAAATGCCTGAGATTATGAATGACTTAGAAATTGTAAGAGATTATGAAAGACTTTGTAGCAGAGAGTGAGACGATTGTGGGTGCGAGAGAAGTATGTTATGCTCTGAATTTATAGGCAAAAAATTTTCATAGAGTAAGTGAGGTGGTAGCGGGTGCATGAATGCACGATAAGTGTCACTCTTGCACTGTAGGCGCAGGCTAGGTGGCAGCCTTGGAGAAGGCATCTCTGCATGCATGTAACACGATTGGACATTAAGGGAGGCGTCATTGGACTTGACGAAAGAGTACAAAAATGAAAGGTGTTGCCATCCCCATTGGCGAATAAGAGGTGGCATGGGTTGCAGAGTAGGCGCCGGCTAGGTGACAGCCTTGGAGAAGCCATTCCTTAATGCATGTAACACTATTGGAGGTGATGGGAGGAGACTTACAGGTTACAGTGTAGGTGCAGAGTAGGCGCAGGCTAGGTGGCAGCCTTGGAGAAGGCATCTCTGCATGCATGTAACACGATTGGACATTAAGGGAGGCGCCATTGGACTTGGAGAAAGAGTACAAAAATGAAAGGTGTTGCCATCCCCATTGGCGAATAAGAGGTGGCATGGGTTGCAGAGTAGGCGCCGACTAGGTGACAGCCTTGGAGAAGCCATTCCTGAATGCATGTAACACTATTGGAGGTGATGGGAGGAGACTTACAGGTTACAGTGTAGGTGCAGAGTATGCGCAGGCTAGGTGGCAGCCTTGGAGAAGGCATCTTTGCATGCATGTAACATGATTGGACATTAAGGGAGGCGCCATTGGACTTGGAGAAAGAGTACAAAAATGAAAGGTGTCGCCATCCCCATTGGCGAATAAGAGGTGGCATGGGTTGCAGAGTAGGCGCAGGCTAGGTGACAGGCTTGGAGAAGCCATGCCTGAATGCATGTAACACTATTGGAGATGATGTGAGGAGACTTACAGGTTACAATGTAGGTGCAGGCTAGGTGGCAGCCTTGGAGAAGGCATCTCTGCATGCATGTAACACGATTGGACATTAAGAGAGGCGCCATTGGACTTGGAGAAAGAGTACAAAAATGAAAGGTGTCGCCATCCCCATTGGCGAATAAGAGGTGGCATGGGTTGTAGAGTAGGCGCAGGCTAGGTGACAGGCTTGGAGAAGCCATGCCTGAATGCATGTAAAACTATTGGAGGTGATGAGAGAAGACTTACAGGTTACAGTGTAGGTGCAGAGTAGGCGCGGGCTAGGTGGCAGCCTTGGAGAAGGCATCTCTGCATGCATGTAACACAATTGGACATTAAGGGAGGCGCCATTGGACTTGGCAAAAGAGTAGAAAAATGAAAGGTTTCGCCATCCCCATTGGCGAATAAGAGGTGGCATGGATTGCAGAGTAGGCGCAGGCTAAGTGACAGCCTTGGAGAAGCCATGCCTGAATGCATGTAACACTATTGGAGGTGATGGGAGGAGACTTACAGGTTATAGTGTAGGTGCAAAGTAGGCGCAGGCTAGGGAGGAGCCTTAGAGGTTACAACCTTAGTTAATTCAAATTAAGTATGACCTATTTAGTATTACATTTATGAAAACACTGATTCACTTAATCTGTCAAACCTTCCAACCTTCAAACCTTCAAATAATCAAACCTTCAAACCTTCAAACAATCAAACCTACAAACCTTCGAATAACTCATAAACTTCAAACCTTTCAACCTTAAACCTTCAAACAACCATACGCAATGGCCTTTGCACCCCAATATGTCATCAGTGCACATTTCAACGATGAGACATACATTTGTCCCACCTCTGGGTTTTTGTTTAGAGACACAGACAACATCTGATTTCTTTTAAACGGGAAAGCCAATTTCTCGTACTTCAAAAAACGATTGGAGGCCAAACTTGGACGAGGCCCGGTGACAAATATTTTATCAGAATCCAGTTTTTTTTTTGTTACAACCAAATAATATTTTATAAGGTTGAGGTTCAAGATGACGAGGATCTTCAGAATACATTTTCCAGTCATGTGTATTCTGGGTACGATTCTATTGATTTGTACATTATGTTGTGAGAGCCTCAGGTGACACAAGTGGTTTATCCTTTGGAGATCGAACAAGCAGAGGTAGATGCAGTTGATGAAGAAGAAGAAGATGACGAGTTAGAGTTTGACGAAATGGTGAATGATGATTCCGAAGACGATGGGATACCTGGTATTCCTGCAAACGAGATCTACACACCACCTCCGCACATGAAAAACTTCAACATGGGGGAAGATTAACCGTCTTCTGATTTATTTTTCAATCCATATATGCAGTCGGATGAAAACTTAAAAGAGAAGGACAAGTTTCGTAACAGAGAAGAATGTATTAGAGCCATCAAAAAATTCCACATGCTCAACTCGGTCGATTTTAAGGTGGACCGTGTAAACCCAGAAAGGTACAAGATCAAGTGTGTCCACCCTGATTGTATGTTCAAGCTTATTACATCATACAGATTTAGAGGTGATTGTTGGGTCATAGATTCCATGTCTACCCACACTTGTGTCAGTTCTACCCAATCACAGGACCATCGAAAACATAATTACGATCTCATTTGTCAAGAAATCCTACCACTCGTCAGCAACGATCCATCTTTGAAGGTGAAAACCATCATCTCCCACATCACTATGGTTTTTTACTATACTCCGTCTTACCGTAGGCGTGGTTAGCAAAGACCAAGGCGATTGAAAAGGTGTACGGAAATTGGGAGGGGTCATACCAAGAAATTCCTCTCTACCTGAATGCACTCAAGACTTATTCTCCGGGTACTGTTTACATTCTGGAAACAGTGCCAGCATACGCCCAAGATGGTAGTCAACTAAACGGAAACGGATTATTCAGTCGAGTGTTTTGGGCATTTCAACGTTGCATCACAGGGTTTGCATCATGCAAACTGTTGTACCCCAAAATTTGCCCTCTCATGTTTTCCAAAGTCTTCCCCCTGCATGGTTGATCACAAACCCTTGGCTAAGGAAAAAGAAATTTTTTGTGTGGTGCTTTAAGTACGTTTCGATTGGCATTCTGAAAGACCCTTTGATTGGTATTCTGAAGGAGCCTTTTGATTGGCATTATGGACAAGCACTTCGATTTGCATTATGTCAAGGCCTTCGATTAGAATTCTGAAAGACCCTTCGATTGACATTATGAAAGACCCTTCGATTGGTATTCTGAAGGAGCCTTTCGATTGGCAGTATGGACAAGCGCTTCGATTGGCATTCTGAAAGACCCTTCGATTGGTATTCTGAATGAGCCTTTCGATTGGCATTATGGACAAACACTTCGATTGGCATTCTGTCAAAGCCCTTCGATTAGAATTCTGAAAGACCTTTTCGTTTGGCACCCTGGGCCAAGCATTTCAATTGGCATGCCAAGGGATCCTTCGATTTAGCATTGTGTCAAGGCAGCTTCGACAAGCATATTAACCATGTCCTTCGATTAGCATGAACAACACCTTTCGATTGGCCTGTTAACAAAGCCTTTCGACTGGCCTGTTAACAAAGCCATTAAGAGGGAACTCAAAAAACATGTCCAGGTACACTGAACATGAGAAAATGGCGTGTTTCCCTTGCAAATATAGAAATAATTAAATGCTGATTGTGGATTTAATTCCTGAGTTAAAGGCCAAATTCTTGCCTTTTCTGTTCCTAAGGAGCTGATTCGACCAGAGGGATTCTTTTCAAATCAGGACCAATCGAAGAGCAGGGCCTGAATGCATTCGAAATTCAAAAGTGTCCAGGTTCATTCAAGATTCATAAGAGACATGCATATTTCAAAAAAGGAAAACTTTTAATTTGTCTGATTCTTGTCTCATGGCTTTAAAGGCCTGTTTAATGGGTTGTCTCTTGCCGTTACTAGACCTCCACACTCCTATAAATACAAGGGTCAGCATACATATCCAAACACACGAAAAAAACACAGAAAAAACAGATGGAGAAAAAACACAGAACAAAAAAAGGAGAAACAGGGAGGACTTGGAGATACGCTGCCAAAGGTCATCAGAATTTTCAGAAGTGATCCAAGCCGAAGCAGCCATTCAACAAACATCTCCACGCCCAGAAATCCCAGATCGAAGGTACTCACATCCAGAAAGTGCCAAATCGAAGGTTCCAATTAGTGGTAAGAGAGGGTAAAATGTCAAATCTTGTGTTTACATAACATATCCATATTTGTTGTTTCATTCGATTGTCATTCTAGATAGAATCAAAGGGCTTCGGTTTGGCACCAGGTCATATTTTTGTTGCTAACACTTGCTACAGATATAGCCTGAAAAGACCCAGCGCGCGCAGGATCGAAGGACCTGGGTTTATACACCCAGGTCATGCGTTTTATTTTGCTAAAGTATTTTTGCAGATGCAGTGCCTCCACAGGTGACCCTTCAGGCCTTTCCAGCAACACCCTTCATAGAATCGCAAGGCAGCCTTTTTTCCTCTGAATCGAAGCCCCCCCCCTTCTCCCTGCAATCGAAGCTTTCCCTGTCAATTCCCAAAACACCAAATTCAGGCCCAACACCCCCCCTGAGTTTGTTTATTTTATTTTATTTTATTTTATTCTTTTTTTTCTTTCTTTTCACTACTTTCTATTTTCTATTTTTCTATTTTGTTATTATTAACTAATTAACTTTTCATAAAAATCAGAAAACCCCAAAAAATAATAATTTTTCTAATTTCGTTATTTTATTATTTTTTTGTAAATAAATTTCAGCAAATTAACTTAGTTTTTAATTAGGTTTAATCTTAATATATTTTGCAATAAATTAAAACCGACTTAGAATTAGGTTGTTTTTATTTTTTAATATTTCTCATTTTATTTCCTTAATTAAAATAAAACTCAAAAATATTTTATTTTTAATTAATTAATCAATTATTAGTTAGACTTAATCCTTAATTCAAAAAAGACCAAAAATATGCTTTATTTAATGAAAAAAGGGTCCAAACCCAAGGACACTCTGATTCAATTTTTCTCGCGCGCATATTATTTTTGATCCATATATTGTAACTGCCTACTGGTTTGTAATAGCTTAACTAAGACTTTTACGCTTTACTGCTTTTATTCCCCCAATTTTTGGACATGTAAATAATCCCCCTCCCCGAAGCCTTGTAATAGCATAGGATTTACAATTCCCGCACTTTAAATTCCTGTACATATATTAACTGTTTAGATGTATGCTAACTAGGCTATGCATGAAAAGATTAACTCTTAACTTAAAATCAATAGTAGCTCACCATGACATGCAAAGATAATATAACTGAAAATTGACACACTTGCACATGCCACTCCTAGGGTACACCTCACTTGGTTGCCTCGAACGTGGTCATTGAGTATAGGAAGTCTTAGAGGTCAACCTCCTGTCCAAAGATTAAAGTTGCCTCGAAACGGTTGCCTCGATAAAAATGATCTAAGACATTAGGGTTACCGCTAAGGCGTCCTAACATTACTTTAGTGACCACACGTCCCTTAAATTGAATTGACCCGGAAACTCCAACGACGGTGCTACCTACTCCTCAATAGTGGGATAACACTGTCTAAAGGACATTTGCACAGTTTAATCCCTTTTTGAGTAGGTAGATGTTCTTAAGTACTTGCTCCTTTTAAAAATAAAACAAAACTTTTCGCACTTACACTCTCTTCAAAAACAAAACTCTTTTCAAAACCCACAAACACAAAGAAAAGCAAACTTTTGAAAACATAGTGAGCAAGTACCTAAGAGCCCGTGGATAACCACTGATAGAAAGGGTGCAAACACCTTCCCTTTCTATAATCTACCTTCCGAAACCGAGAAACATCTCAAAAAGGAATTTTTCTGTGATTTTGTCCTTTCCTTGTTGGATAAAATAAAAGACGGTGGAGACTCTTGCTTACCGCGACACTTTGCGAAAACAAATGCAAATGCGAACCAGCTTTCCAAAACAATCAGTTCTTATTCCCACCGATCACAGAACTGGCGACTCTGCTGGGGAGAGTATTGGTGAGGTGTACCTTAGGATTAGATCACTTGTGTTTTCAATTGTATGCTTTGTATGCTTTAAATTTTGTGGGCTTGTATCGGAGTTCTATAGATGCTAACCCAGATTTAGGGATACCCTTTAGGTAAGTAGAAATAAACTGTGAGGGATCTGTCCGGCGTAGACCGACACAGATGAAGCAGTAGCTGCGTTGGTGTGGCACCTTAGTCTGTACCGATATCCCTTGTGTTGAAACAAGGAGAATATGGGTCTTCTAAGGAGTCATTAAGAACCAACTGACCTTAGAACCTTAAATTGACCAACTTGGCCATAGAACAATAGCAGTATGCTACACTCATTGAGACTAAACTCTCGTGATGATTTCGGCCGCAAGAAAAGGTTGCTAAACTGGAATTATGACCGATTGAGGGTAGTCAGTGATATTGAGATCCTCTAGAACCCGGTTACTATTTTTAGGACAGGTTTAAACCAACTGAACTGAAAGAGGGTAATGCCTAAACTCCATGCCAGCCTAAACTTAAGGCTGTTTGTGTGGCTTGTGTGCCTTCAAACTTGAACTACTTGCACATTTTTGTTATCTGACACCATGAGTTCCTTGCAGGTTTTGTTTACAGTCCTTATCCAATAATTTGGATTTATTGCAGGGTTTACTTACATCGCTTCACACTTTTGCTTAAACGCATAACATACACATCATAACATCATGCATTAACATTTCTTTAACCATTTCAAGGATCTTAAGGGTCTGTGATACAGGTTATAGTAAATCAAATGGCTAGCAAGGGGAAAAGGGGATTTATTTTCCTCTAGCCAAGGTTGTCTAGAAATCCAAGCACGATAACTTGAGTCAGGGGCTATGACCCACTCGATATGGTGAGCTTGAATCTTGAATAAGAACTCTCAGCAACATGAAGTTCCTTCAATCAAGCTACCAGATTCAGATTCTAACAGTTTCTTGTTTACCCCGCGAGATCCTTGAAAACATTGCATACATATATCATACATATCATTGCATAACAGGTCTCTCAGTACATGTCTCTTATCTTCTTCACTGTTTATTTCAGCAATCATCATGTCTATTGAACCTTTAATCGAGCAAGATATCAAGGCCCTCCAGGCCCAGAATACCCAATTTCAAGAGTTGGTCATGAGCTTAGCTAAGGGTCAGCAGGACCTGAAGACCCTGATTCTGAAAGAGAGGAAGAAGAAGAAAAAGAGGACCATCCTGTTCAACACTGGACGCAGGTTTGGAAACGGGCTACAGAATGAAGTTGATCTGACCACCCCATCTGGAGGGAAATATAGTCCACAAGAAAGGAGGGCTCCTAACCCTATAGTCTCCGACAACGAGACGGACTATGATGAAGAACAGTATCCTCCTGCTGAGCATAAGTACAAACAACTGGAAGACCGTTTGAACGCTATGGAAATACAGAAGGTGCCCGGTCTGTACTTAGGAGATCTAGGTCTATCCTCTGGGGTGGTGATTCCCCATAAATTCAAGGCACCTGCCTTTTCCAAGTACGACGGAGCTTCCTGTCCAAAGCTACACCTCCGGTCATATGTGAGGAAGATTCAACCCTATACTTCTGATAGAAATCTCTGGGTTCATTTCTTTCAAGATAGTCTGTCAGGGACTCAACTTGAATTATTCTGTCAACTGGAAGGAGCTAACATCCGCAACTGGGAGGACCTTGCTGCTGCTTTTTACAAGCAATACCAGTATAATGCCGACCTTGCTCCCACGTTTACTCAGCTTCAGGGTATGTCTATGGGTACAGGCGAAGGCTTTAAGGACTACGCTCAGAAGTGGATAGATCTTGCTGGAAGAGTCCAACCCCCTCTGTCTGATAGGGAGTTGGTGGATATATTTCTTGGGACCCTGTCTGGTCCATTCTTTAACCACTTGATCAGAATCTCTTCAGTCGGGTTCACCGAGCTAATACTGACCGGCGAAAGGGTCGAAACTGGCATCAAAAGTGGGAAGATTCAAGAAGCTACACCTTCTGATGCTCAGAAAAAGCCCTACAATGGTAAGAAGGAGTCCAATGTTGTGTATGGTCAAAAGAGTCGTCATGATCAACATGTAGGGGCAAGCCTGATCTCCGATCCCACGCCTGTTCAACAAAGACAGAGCAATAGGCGTAGGGTAAGATATCAAGAAAGGAAGTATACTAACATCAACATGCCTTTGTCTCAAGCATTACAACATTTGCTGAAGTTGAAGCTAATCACGCTAAAGGATCCTCCTCAAAATCTTGATACTTCCTCTTCTAAGTATAATCCGAGTGTGAGATGTGCCTACCATTCTGACAGTCCTGGACATGACACCGACGATTGTTGGACTTTGAAGAACAAAATCCAATACTTGATTGATGCCAAGGAGATCAAGTTTGATCACTGATCCTACGCCAAATCATTGAGAATGTCTTTGTTTCATTTGAATTTTCAAGTTGTAATTTCTTTTGTTATTCAAACAATTATCTATTAATGTCAAACTCTGTTTCATTAATGCATTGCATATGTTTGTCTTGAATTCATCCTTTCATTACATTTAAACTATGCTTTTTACTCTCCTTATGACATTCAACTCTTGCTAAAAGTTACAAGCCTTTAGAGGGAGGATGACGAAACAATGCCACAATCTAATACAATATGCTTTTGGACAGACCTTGCTGATGATGTACATGCGTTTCTTTCAAATCCTAAACACTGGAGTTATAAAGAAGATAATCCCTAGTCAACCCCTTCGAGCCAAAGAAGTAGGAGTTTTCTGTTTTAAACACAAATTGAAACCTTTAATTTAAACCTGGGGCAGGGTATTCTCTCAGTTAATTCAAAAGATGCGCACTGAAGTCGCAAAACTCTCAGTTCATAATACAACGAACAACATCAAAAGCATTCCTCTGGAATCAAAAGACAGTGGTGGTTCCTTATCTCATAGGCAGTCAATCTCTCAAAAGAGAAAAGCCCACTGAGGCAAAACCTATAAAGGAGGCTTAAGAAAGCGGGGGCATCCCGCTAACTGTAATCTCGAAAACAGAAACAGTCAGGCAAAAATTAGGGATAATAAACCAAAAGAACGAGGTCATTGCAAATCCTCGACAACATGAAAAATGTTGCAAAAAAATGATGACTGCCTTCAAAAATCCAACTTGGGTGAACCATCACCAAAACGTCGTTCCAAATTCGAATAGAGTTCGACGCACAATTAACTGAGTTTAGGATTGAAGAACATCACGAAGAGCGGGTGGGTACAAATATACTTTGAGCCTTTATCCTTTATTTCTTAAACCGTGAACCAAGCCACGTTACAACCCTTCAAAAGTCCTAATTGAAGCATGGATTAGTTCGAAAGCATACTGTTACAAAAGGTATCCTGACTCCTGTAAGGCTTTGCCCTAAATCTTGTGTTGAATTTGTCTTATAAAAAGTTTTCTGCTAAAAAACGCATTTTTCAAAACATCGAGACAAGCATAAACTTTGCATTATTTGAATATCACTGTTTGCATTTGGCTATTTGTTTGACAACGGAGAAATTCACACAACGAATATCCGATGAACGAAAACCCTCTCAGTGAACAAAATCACTTCAAAAAGGATGACACTTCCATTGACAAATATCCTATCAACAAGGAGACTTGACATGTCACTATCCAGCACACCTGGGGTAGTCCAGTCAAGATTTCAAGAAATCTCTGAAGAAGTGCAGAGTAACCAGGGGCAAGTCTCCATCTCCGTCACTTGGGGCATTGAACATCAATCTCAGTGAAGGGTTACGTACAATTAAACATTTTCTGGCAAGGTCCCAAGCACTTGCTACTAGGGGCAATGACAAATCTCCCCAAAATACTTCTCATAGGATGACATCCCAGCAAGGGTTTAATCTCTGAAAACCTTTCCCCAGTTGAATCAACCTCAAGAATCCTCGAGGACTTCCCCCCAACGAAGATGTCACCTCTCTAGCAGACTGACGACAGGGTTTATTTCCCTAACAACACCAGGATTCCCAAGCTTGGGTTTGCCTCTCTGACTACTACAAATAAAAGGACCACAACTCCTCTTCCCCGGTAGACTACTCTACAATCCCCAGCAAGTTACTGCGAAACCTGGACCCGACCAGATGTCAGTTTAACTTTGACTCCCTAGTAGAGTAGCGGACAACCGAGACACCTGAACCTGTTCCCCAAGAATAAATCAATACTCTCCACAAAGTTCACAACTTTCCCCAACGGAGTTCTCCTCAACAAAACGAGGATCCTCAGTGGAAACATTCTAAGCAAAATTTGAAGACACACATACTCTTCAACAGCAGTCTAGGATTTAATAACTCCCTGACACTTGTCAAGAATTTATTCTCCAAAGACAAAATTGCATTTCAATAACATTCATAGCATATGCATACAAAATACATATAACATAAATCTCATTTATTTTGAGAACATCATTACACAATGCATACATCATGACATTGCATACAACTAACTCTTTACCTTTTCAAGAAAGATCGATCAACAGATAAAAGTCATTACCTTTTGGAGTAGCAGTCGTCAAAGATTCCTTCATCATCCTGCTGAGGTAGTAATTGTCTAAGATTCCTACACCATCCTGCTGAGGTAGTAATCGTCCAAGATTCCTTCATCATCCTGCTGAGGTAGAAGTCATCCAAGATTCCTTCATCATCCTGCTGAGGTAGTAATCATCCAAGATTCCTTCATCATCCTGCTGAGGTAGAAGTCATCCAAGATTCCTTCATCATCCTGCTGAGGTAGTAATCGTCCAAGATTCCTTCACCATCCTGTGAGGTAGTAATCGTCCAAGATTCCTTCATCATCCTGCTGAGGTAGAAGTCATCCAAGATTCCTTCATCATCCTGCTGAGGTAGTAATCGTCCAAGATTCCTTCACCATCCTGCTGAGGTAGTAATCGTCCAAGATTCCTTCATCATCCTGTTGAGGTAGAAATCGTCTAAGATTCCTTCACCATCCTGCTGAGGTAGTAATCGTCCAAGATTCCTTCATCATCCTGCTGAGGTAGTAATCATCCAAGATTCCTTCATCATCCTGCTGAGGTAGAAGTCATCCAAGATTCCTTCATCATCCTGCTGAGGTAGTAATCATCCAAGATTCCTTCATCATCCTGCTGAGGTAGTAATCATCCAAGATTCCTTAATCATCCTGCTGAGGTAGAAGTCATCCAAGATTCCTTCATCATCTTGCTGTGGTTGTAATCGTCCAAGATTCCTTCACCATCCTGCTGAGGTAGTAATCGTCCAAGATTCCTTCATCATCCTGCTGAGGTAGAAGTCATCCAAGATTCCTTCATCATCCTGCTAAGGTAGTAATCGTCCAAGATTCCTTCACCATCCTGCTGAGGTAGTAGTCGTCCAAGATTCCTTCATCATCCTGCTGAGGTAGAAGTCATCCAAGATTCCTTTATCATCCTGCTGAGGTAGTAATCGTCCAAGATTCCTTCACCATCCTGCTGAGGTAGTAATCGTCCAAGATTCCTTCATCATCCTGCTGAGGTAGAAGTCATCCAAGATTCCTTCATCATCATGTTGAGGTAGTAATCGTCCAAGATTCCTCCACCATCCTGCTGTGGTAGTAATCGTCCAAGATTCCTTCATCATCCTGCTGAGGTAGTAATCGTCCAAGATTCCTTCATCATCCTGCTGAGGTAGTAATCATCCAAGATTCCTTAATCATCCCGTTGAGGTAGAAGTCATCCAAGATTCCTTCATCATCTTGCTGTGGTAGTAATCGTCCAAGATTCCTTCACCATCCTGCTGAGGTAGTAATCGTCCAAGATTCCTTCATCATCCTGCTGAGGTAGAAGTCATCCAAGATTCCTTCATCATCCTGCTAAGGTAGTAATCGTCCAAGATTCCTTCACCATCCTGCTGAGGTAGTAGTCGTCCAAGATTCCTTCATCATCCTGCTGAGGTAGAAGTCATCCAAGATTCCTTTATCATCCTGCTGAGGTAGTAATCGTCCAAGATTCCTTCACCATCCTGCTGAGGTAGTAATCGTCCAAGATTCCTTCATCATCCTGCTGAGGTAGAAGTCATCCAAGATTCCTTCATCATCATGCTGAGGTAGTAATCGTCCAAGATTCCTCCACCATCCTGCTGTGGTAGTAATCGTCCAAGATTCCTTCATCATCCTGCTGAGGTAGTAATCGTCCAAGAATCCTTCATCATCCTGCTAAGGTAGTAATCTTCCAAGGATTCCTTCATCATCTGTTTGGAGTATCAATCGTCTCAGATTCCTTCATCACAAATCATTATCAACTAAATACCTCCTCTGTTTAGATTTATTTCTTCCAGTTAATGACAGGCAATCAGAAACCTTCAAATAACAGTCCAGATACGATCCAGATTCGGATGTAATTCTGTCACTCATTCAAATACAGTCCAGCAATCACCCCTGTATGGCATCTTTAAGCCCATCTCCAATGACTATCCATTACCTCTCCAAATGGTATCTTTAAGCCCATTCCCTACATGATCAACCAACACATCTTCAAGTGCAAATTTTCTGGGCACTCTAGTGTTTAATTATCTTCCACCTTCGGATCACGAAAGGCTCGAAAGCCAATCTATATCCTCAGGTTTAAGAAAATTGAACAGGGGCAACTGTTGTACCCCAAAATTTTCCCTCTCATGTTTTCCAAAGTCTTCCCCCTGCATGGTTGATCACAAACCCTTGGCTAAGGAAAAAGAAATTTTTTGAGTGGTGCTTTAAGTACATTTCGATTGGCATTCTGAAAGACCCTTCGATTAGTATTCTGAAGGAGACTTTCCATTGGCATTATGGACAAGCACTTCGATTTTCATTATGTCAAGGCCTTCGATTAGAATTCTGAAAGACCCTTTGATTGACATTATGAAAGACCCTTCGATTGGTATTCTGAAGGAGCCTTTCGATTGGCAGTATGGACAAGCGCTTCGATTGGCATTCTGAAAGACCCTTCGATTGGTATTCTGAAGGATCACTTCGAATGGCATTCTGAAAGACCCTTCGATTGGTATTCTGAATGAGCCTTTCGATTGGCATTATGGACAAGCACTTCGATTGGAATTCTGTCAAAGCCCTTCGATTAGAATTCTGAAAGACCTTTTCGTTTGGCACCTTGGGCCAAGCATTTCAATTGGCATGCCAAGGGATCCTTCGATTTAGCATTGTGTCAAGGCAGCTTCGACAGGCATATTAACCATGTCCTTCGATTAGCATGAACAACACCTTTCGATTGGCCTGTTAACAAAGCCTTTCGACTGGCCTGTTAACAAAGCCATCAAGAGGGCACTCAAAAAACATGTCCAGGTACACTGAACATGAGAAAATGGCGTGTTTCCCTTGCAAATATAGAAATAATTAAATGCTGATTGTGGATTTAATTCCTGAGTTAAAGGCCAGATTCTTTCCTTTTCTGTTCATAAGGAGCTGATTTGACCAGAGGGATTCTTTTCAAATCAGGACCAATCGAAGAGCAGGGCCTGAATGCATTCGAAATTCAAAAGTGTCCAGGTTCATTCAAGATTCATAAGAGACATGCATATTTCAAAAAAGGAAAACTTTTAATGTGTCTGATTCTTGTCTCATGGCTTTAAAGGCCTGTTTAATGGGTTGTCTATTGCCGTTACTAGACCCCCACACTCCTATAAATACAAGGGCCAGCATACATATCCAAACACACGAAAAAAACACAGAAAAAACAGACGGAGAAAAAACACAACAGAAAAAGGAGAAACAGGGAGGACTTGGAGATACGCTGCCAAAGGTCATCAGCATTTTCAGAAGTGATCCAAGCCAAAGCAGCCATTCAGCAAACATCTCCACGCCCAGAAATCCCAGATCGAAGGTACTCACATCCAGAAAGTTCCAAATCGAAGGTTCCAATTACTGGTAAGAGAGGGTAAAATGTCAAATCTTGTGTTTACATAACATATCCATATTTGTTGTTTCATTCGATTGTCATTCTAGACAGAATCAAAGGGCTTGGGTTTGGCACCGGGTCATATTTTTGTTGCTAACACTTGCTACAGATATAGCCTGAAAAGACCCAGCGCGCGCAGGATCGAAGGACCTGGGTTTCGACACCCAGGTCATGCGTTTTATTTTACTAACGTATTTTTGTAGATGCAGTGCCTCTACAGGTGACCCTTCAGGCCTTTCCAGCAACACCCTTCATAGAATCGAAAGGCAGCCTTTTTCCTCTGAATCGAAGCCCCCCTTCTCCCTGCAATCGAAGCTTTCCCTTTCAATTCCCAAAACACGAAATTCAGGCCCAACACCCCCCATGAGTTTGTTTATTTTATTTTATTTTATTCTTTTTTTCTTTATTTTCACTACTTTCTATTTTCTATTTTTCTATTTTGTTATTATTAACTAATTAACTTTTCATAAAAATCAGAAAACCCCAAAAAATAATATTTTTTCTAATTTCGTTATTTTATTATTTTTTTGTAAATAAATTGCAGCAAATTAACTTAGTTTTTAATTAGGTTTAATCTTAACATATTTTGCAATAAATTAAAACTGACTTAGAATTAGTTTTTTTTTAATATTTCTCATTTTATTTCCTTAATTAAAATAAAACTCAAAAATATTTTCTTTTTAATTAATTAATTAATTATTAGTTAGACTTAATCCTTAATTCAAAAAAGACCAAAAATATGCTTTATTTAATGAAAAAAGGGTCCAAACCCAAGGACACTCCGATTCAATTTTTCTCGCGCGCATATTATTTTTGATCCATATATTGTAACTGCCTACTGGTTTGTAATAACTTAACTAAGACTTTTACGCTTTACTGCTTTTATTCCCCCAATTTTTGGACATGTAAATAATCCCCCTCCCCGAAGCCTTGTAATAGCGTAGGATTTACAATTCCCGCACTTTAAATTCCTGTACATATATTAACTGTTTAGATGTATGCTTACTAGGCTATGCATGACAAGATTAACTCTTAACTTAAAATCAACAGTAGCTCACCATGACATGCAAAGATAATATAACTGAAAATTGACACACTTGCACATGCCACTCCTAGGGTACACCTCACTTGGTTGCCTCGAACGTGGTTATTGAGTATAGGAAGTCTTAGAGGTCGCCCTCCTGTCCAAAGATCAAAGTTGCCTCGAAACGGTTGCCTCGATAAAAATGATCTAAGACATTAGGGTTACCGCTAAGGCGTTCTAACATTGTTTTAGTGACCACACGTCCCTTAAATCGAATTGACCCGAAAACTCCAACGACGGTGCTACCTACTCCTCAATAGTAGGATAACATTGTCTAAAGGACATTTGCACAGTTTAATCCCTTTTTGAGTAGGTAGATGTTCTTAAGTACTTGCTCCTTTTAAAAACAAAACTTTTCGCACTTACACTCTCTTCAAAAACAAAACTCTTTTCAAAACCCACAAATACAAAGAAAAGCAAACTTTTGAAAACATAGTGAGCAAGTACCTAAGAGCCCGTGGATAACCACGGATAGAAAGGGTGCTAACACCTTCCCTTTCTATAATCTACCTCCCGAACCCGAGAAACATCTCGAAAAGGAATTTTTCTGTGCTTTTGTCCTTTCCTTGTTGGATAAAATAAAAGACGGTGGCGACTCTTGCTTACCGCAACACTTTGCGAAAACAAACGCAAACGCGAACCAACATTCCAAAACAGTCAGTTCTCATTCCCACCGATCACACAAACCAATTATACAAATTGATGGGACTTGGTTGTATGGGAAATACAAAGACACGCTACTGATGGCAGTTACACAAGATGGCAACAACAACATTTTCCCAATTGCCTTTGCCCTAGTCGAGGGGGAGACCGGTGGTGCTTGGAGCTTTTTTCCGAAAAACCTGCGAACACATGTGGCTCCTCAACCAAATCTTTGTTTGATCTCGGATAGATATGCATCCATTGAAAGTGCATACAATAATCCTGCAAACGGTTGGCATGACCCTCCTTCTACGCATGTCTATTGCGTCAGACATATCGTCCAAAATTTCACAAGGGAGATCAAGGACAAAACACTAAGGAAAGTGGTTATGAATGCGGGATATGCATTGACACAACCCACATTCAAATATTACCGCAACGAGATCCATTTGTCAAATCCGAAAGTCGGTAGTTGGATCGACAATATTCCGGTAGAAAAATGGACTAGGTCATACGACAATGGCCAAAGATGGGGGCACATGACAACAAATCTAATTGAATCGATTAATGGGGTATTCAAAGGCATATGAAACCTCCTGGTCACTGCTTTGGTAAAATCTACGTATTTTAGGATGGCTTCGTTGTTTGCCAAAAGAGGTGAAATATGGAATGCAGTGTTGCAATCTGGACAACTATGGAGTGAAAGTTGCATGAAGTACATTAAGGCGGAAATTTCCAAAGCTGACACCCATATAGTTATACGGTTTGACCGACACAACCACAACTTCATTGTGAAAGAGACAATCGACCACAACGAGGGCCTGCCAAGACAAGAATATAGGGTTGTACTACCTTCTCGTTGGTGCGATTATGGAAAATTTCAAGCCTTTCGTATGCCTTGCTCTCATGTCATTGCCGCGTGTGCTTATACCCATCAAGACGCGCTACAACTTCTGTCACACATTTACAAATCTGAAATGTTGCTCAATGTTTACAATAACAACAACTTTCATTTGGTAGCAAAACCAGATTATTGGCCTGCATAAGACGGAGAAATAGTGTGGCACAATGACCAAATGCGAAGGAACAAGAAGGGTCGTCCCAAAAGTAAGCGCATCAAAACCGAAATGGACTCCCTTGACAAGCTGGAAACAAAGTGTTGTTTATGCCGCCAGGTCGGGCACAATCGCAAAAATTGTCCTAATCGGGCGTCTGCCTCGACCACATAAAAATTGTATTACATAAAATCTTTCCTTAATTATGTTGTAAACATTAGGGTTTTTCGTTAACAGTATTTTCTACAATAAACATTGCGCGTACAAGAAAAAAAACACGATATTCCGTCTATGAAATTACAATTGTTAAAACAATTTCATCTGACCCCTGCATCATCAACATTACGTCGCTGTCTGTTTTGACTTCCTCCAACCATACATTAGGTCTTCCTGTCACATGTGAGGTTGTTGTTCGTCTTCGCTGGATCCTTCGAATTTCCCCCTCCACGATGTCTCCATCTAGCCATCGCATCAACTCCCGCTTCAGACGCTCTATGGAGTGAATGTGCCTGAATTTCATTTTCATCGCAGGTTTCGTGGCGGAGAAGATAACGTAACCATCTCTGGTAAAAATCATGGGCGATGTCATGACACAAATAACAGAGTAAAAAATAAGAAAACAGTGCGAGAAAGTGTGAGAAATGACGGAGAAATGGACGAATTATTTATAAAAATAGAATTTTGCCCTAGGAGTCAAGTGAGATGACGCCTCCTCTCACTTTTAAAGTGCATGCGCCATCTCACTTGACTAAAAGAGAGAGGAGGCGCCAAGTGAGATGGCGCCTAGGCAAAAAGCTTGGTGGAGGCGCCAAGTGAGATGACTCCTCCTTTGGAGAGCCATATGAAACATGGTTATTTGCATAATTTTTTTCGAAACGTGGATATTTGCGAATTTTTTTTTAAATACGTGGTTATTCAAAAAAAAAATTCTTTATTAAAATGAATGTTTGATTTTTTTTAATTAACACTTTGGCCACTTTAGATTATAATTTATTATAAAAATATTTTAAGAAGTTTTTTTTATTATTATTTAATCAAATATATGTGAAAAAATGTTTTATAACGTTACTATATAAATATCATTTGAATGTTTGATTATAGAATAAAACATATCTACCATTTATCGTTTGAAAAATGAACAAAATATAGAGTTATAATTTTATATTTTAATTCTGACTTTTAATTAAAAAAACACTATCAAATAAAATTCAATAAAAAAATAATTTATAATATAATAAAATAAAAAAAATAAATTTAATAATTAATTAATTATAAAAAATGCTATCAGTAAGAAAATATTAAAGCAAAAAAGACAAATTAAATTTCTACCATTCATTATCATTACTCTATTATCCATGAATTCTATTAAACTAAAAATTAAATTTAAAATGAATTTAACATTATCCTTTAAAATTATTGTCTTTTTTATTTAAATCATTCTTATTATATAATATTACTTTATAGTAATTGATTAATTTAATTATAATTTTAATCATTCTATTTTAATTATTTGTAAGAAATATCCACTTTTTTTCAAAGGTATATATCCACGTAATTTAAATTTAGTTTTAATCTTTTTACATTTTATATTTAAAATTAATAATATGTTTATTTTTAATCTATATGTCATTTATAAAGCGTAACATATTATAATATAAAAAAGTTTTGTGGAATTTTATAATAAAACATATAAATTAAAAAAAGAATTATTATAAAATAATAAGAGGAGAACATAATTGTTTAAGTTTTAAATAAATAATAAATTTTGAATTAAGTAAAATAAGACACAAAAGTTAAAACTAAACCTAATTAAAACCACTTTCGTGTCTATTTAGTTTAAAGATGAATGTCATGTTTTTTTTTTTTTTTAATTTCTAATTACCTTCATAAACTTTCTAATAATGTAGTTTTGTAAAATTTATTAACCATCCATAGTTCGATGTAACTTATAAAACTTGCATCTCATACCTATCTAAATCTAATAAATATTATTATTCAAAAGATTTGATTTATTCAGAATATAACTCAAAAGCTAATTAAGATTAGATAAATCAATTATCTTTTCATTCAGTTTTTCATGGAGTATAAATAGGGGTTTTGTTAGTTTTTTTAGGAAGATATCCTCAAACCATTTACCACATGGTCAAATCTGAAAAAGTACCTAATAGTTGGCATGGATTATTTTATGAAGTAGATAGAGGCAAAAGGCCTTGCCAAAATCACAATGCAAAACATACTCTGTTTCTACAAAAGAAATATACTTTCCCGGTTTGGCGTGCTGCAGACGCTCTTCATAGATAACAGGACGCAGTTTATAGAGAGGAACTTCTAAGAATTCGTCGCCAAGCTAGGCACCAAACAACATTTCACATCCTTCGAGCACCCTTAAACAAACGGGCAGGACGAAGCTGCGAACAGGGTAATCCTGCGAGGCCTAAAATGAAGATTAGGCGAATCCAAAAAGAAGTGGGTTGAGGAGCTGCACAGCATGCTCTGGGCCCACCGAACAACCCGACATTCGACCACTGGGAAAACTCTATTTCGGCTAGCCTACGAGACCGAAGCGATAATACTAGTGGAAATCAGATAACCTTCTAGGAAAACTGAGTCTCTCCTCGATGAGGAGATGAACGACGAAGCACTAAAAGGGGAGATCGACCTTATTGAAGAAATTTGATCAGGGGAAGCCCTCAGCGAAGCCTCATTAAAACAAAATATATCCATACGATATAACCCCAAAGTCATAAGGCGAGAATTCGAAGTTGGCAGCCTAATCTTGAGGAGAAATCACGAAGACTCTCGCGAGGGAAAACTCGTCGCAAACTGGGAAGGCCCATATCACGTTCGAGCAAAAACGGGAAATGGGGCCTATTACCTTGAAAATTTACATGGCGAAGAACTTGCTGCGACAAACAACATGCACAGGTTAGTATACCAAGGAAAGATAATCACACAAATAAGTTAAAAGAAAAACACCTACCTAAGAGCAATAAAACCTCATCGACAGTACCACACTCGAGGAGCTCTTTGGTATTAATGTATCAAGCCTCAAACATGGCTTCACCATGCTCATCAAGAACAATCTCCTCTTTCCTAGTTTCACATCGGGCGAGAGTAAAACTATCAACAAATTCCACGAGCTTGTCATAACCAGCTTGGTCCTAAGAATCAATTTGGTTCGGCTTGGTAGTTTAATAATTCATACCTTGTTCAAAGTGATCATAACTCCAATGAAAGCGGAACCTCTAGACCATCCGCTTTTCCTCTTTCCCTTTCTCGTTATGGAGCACATTCTCATCCTCCTTGGTGATAACCTCCCAGTCAAACACATAATTAGTGGTTGTGGATGAATGTGGTTTGATCAGATAATACTTGTCTTTAAACATACGAACAAAGTCCATGAATGTCTTGATAAATTTCCTCGCCTGTTTGAGAGAGACCCAACTGTGCTTCCCATTCGAGGATTGGGGGTAGAGATGGAAGCAATGAAAGAACAATGGAGTCGTTACGTCGATCTCGATATAACAACACAAGATCTAGAAATCCCGAATGAAAGAAATCGAGTTTCGGTGGAGTTGTGAAGGAGCCAACTCCAAATGGTTCAAAATACCCACTTGGAGATTGCTGAACGACATCCATAATCCCAGTTCCTTAAATACGTACTCGTACATCACAAACCGATTCCTCGCGAAGGACAAGCATATTCGTTCATCTTGTGCGGTTTGATAAACCCCCCAATTTTCCTCAAACCCCGACTGGCCCGTGCCTTCCTATACAATGGCAAACGCTTCCTTTAGAAACTTAGCAAAGCGCGAGGATATCCCTCAAGATTTCGAATCGACCCAATCTAGTTCGAGAGCAACAATCATGTCAACTAGGTGAATACCCTCAGTACTGCGAGCCATTTAAAACTTGAAAAGCAGAGGACGACAGTGAATTCAACGTTCAAATTAAATCCATCCTTCCACCGTAAATCAAGTGAATGGGCGTATGAAGACACAAGGACGATGCCCTTGACCAGCACCCTTATTCTACGACAACAAATTCACGAGGATATTCTCCTCGACTCGGGGCTCGAATAACCCTTAAGAGAAACCATGAATTTCGTGGGGAAAAAGATCCTCGACACGGGAAACCACGAATCCCCCAGGGAAGAAGCTCCTCGCCTCATGAACTATGAACTTCACATGGGGTTCATCATGAAGTTCATCACAAAACTCAAGAAACTTGTAAAGTTCATCGCAAAACTCATGATCTTCATGATGAACTCCATGAACATTGTTGATGAAAGCCCAAACACAAATCCTATTTATCGCCCTAAACGGAGGCGCTGGAATGCCCACCAGAAGGGGCAACACGATTGTCAACGTTTGAAGAATAGCCAAGCCACCGCCAAACACCAACACTCATCAGAGCTAAACGTGAAAGGAAAAGAAAAACTATCATTCGAAGACCTATCTAAACAAAAAAAACCAAGAAAGGTAGAGACTTACTTGAGTAATGAAGAGAAGATGATTGATTGACGGCGGTTTGACAACAACAATAATGACGAAGATGACAACGAAATCCAGAAATTCAAAGGGAAGATAAGAGCAAGAATATAGGAAACTTTGCAAATGACTCCCCCTCATTCCTATTTATAAACCTAAATTTTCATGGGAAAGCGTGACACCTCTTGGGATGGCGGGTCACCGTTTCAGTTTATGACTGCCCCTATACATACACCATAATGATGACCTAGTTAATAGCGGCAACAGGTGCTTCAAGGGGACTAATAATTTACCTCTTCAAGTCCCATCAACCTTTCAGTTCCTCGTACGTCGAACAAAAATGACAAGAATTCGTTTTCTTTCACGAGCACTGCCTCGGGAAAATCTCTAAAAAAGTCTACGAGTAGCACGACAATCTCGCGAGTGAAAACAAACACTCGATGCGAACACCTGCTAAAATGGTCAACCGCAGTCCCCGAACAAAGTGCCTTCCTCATAAGAGAATGCTGAAGTGTTACTGACAAGAAATTATACCCGTTCGCATAAACTCGCAAACGAGAAGCAACCGTGGGGGGAGCGATCAAAGGCCACACAAGTTCGCAACCATGAACCCCAGTAGGGACTCTCTTTGCATAGATCCCCTCACTCCTTCTCGACACACGGACAGACTCTAAGTCGCTACTCCTGTACCCAGAGGCAACGACTTAGGGGGACTCTTATTCTGGACTAGGCATGTGGTTGGCCCAATCCACTCCTGTGTCAAGGATGGCTCAAAAGCGTCGGCCCAATCCATTAGGGCCAGTAGGAAGCCCGTCCCCCACGCGCCACTCTTCTGAGGACACATTGCCAACTATTCCCTCACTTCTCGCGTAGTTGGAAGTATACATTTTTGCCCTTGGTGACGGCCAGTTCGCGCATTGCCCAAGATATAAGGGTCAGCTCCCCGGGATGACGAGCACGAGCTACTCGTCTCTGCTTTTATGCAGGAATCCTGGAAGTTACCCATTTCGGGCCTAGATATTCATCCCATAATGAGAACCCTTGGCCCATCGCTAGGGGCATTATAAATACCCTTATGAGGGTCAAGTATTCAGTTTTTAACCATTTTTTCTCTCACTTACCTCTACACTCTTACTTACTTGAGCATCAGAGTGCCTTGCAGGTATTTCCCCTCCATTGATTCTCAGCACTGCGAACGATATTATTGGCCTATTATAGGTTCTCATTATTGGCCTTGCAGGTATTTGCCCGAAGATGCACCTGAGGTTGTATGTCAGAAAAATTCAACCTCATTCATCCGATAGAAATCTTTGGGTACACTTCTTTCAGGACAGCCTGTCTGGTACACAGCTAGATTGGTTTTACCAGCTTGAGAGGTCAGAAGTGCATAGTTGGGAGGATTTGGCAGCTGCCTTTTATCGCCAGTATCAATACAATGCTGACTTGGCGCCAACTCGTACTCAGTTACAAAGTATGGGGATGGCCTCAAATGAGGGATTCAAAGAATACGCCCAGAAATGGCGTGACTTGGCCGGAAGAGTACAACCACCTCTTTTAGATAGGGAACTAGTTGATATGTTCTTGGGGACCCTATCTTGCCCATTCTTCAACCATTTAATCGGGAGCTCTTCCGCAGGGTTTACCGAACTGATTCTGACTGGCGAACGGGTGGAAGCTGGTATTAAGAGTTGGAAGATTCAAAGGGATGCCTCGGCCTCCATAACTATTAAGAAACCATTCCCGGCTAAGAAGGAAGCAACTGTTATATACTCTCAGAAAGGATCGGGAAGAACTGAGCGCCGACCGACTATAGGGGCCGTGATGATTCAAAATTCATCAAATGATCAGCCTCGTAACAATTAGTCTAGACCTAATCAGCAACGGGTGGAACGGCCACAACGACAGTTCACCCGCATCAACATGACGCCTGCACAAGTTCTTCCCCATTTGTTGAAGTTGAATCTGACTGGTTTAAAGGAGGCGCCGAAAAACCCTAACACCACATCTCCATACTATCATCTGAATGTTAAATGTGCCTATCATTCTGACAGCGCCAGGCATGACACCAACGGTTGCTGGGCACTTAAGAATAAAATTCAAGATTTGATAGATGCTAAAGAGGTTGAGTTTGACGCCCCTGAGAAACCGAATGTAATCTCCGCTCCAATGAAGAAGATCTGTTTGTTTCTACTGTTGATGATCTGATAACTCCATTACTAACAATCAAGTTGAATCTGTTGAAGGCTGGGATTTTCCCAGGTTGTAAAGAAGACTGCTACCTTTGTCCCTCCCTACCAACCGACTGTCCATTGCTGAAGATAGGCATCCAACGCCTAATGGACAACCAACAAATTCTTTTCGAAAAGACTCCTGTTACTCCAACTCCTATCAATGAATTTTCAATAATAACCATTACCACCAATCTTTCCAAGGTCCCCAAAAGGCCTGTTAAGATTACATCCACTCCGAAGATTGTACCCTTGAAGATAACCATGCCTGGGCCCGTCCCATACAAATCTGACAAATCAATACCGTGGAATTATGGTGGAGAAATCTACTACCACGGTGTTAAACAAATTGAGATAACTGAAGAGAGCTCTGACGAAGAAACTTCCGACATTGGAAACATTGCCGATACAAGCAAAATTACCCGAAGTGGAAGAATTTTCTCTCCAGAGATTGCCCCTCCAAAGGCAATCTTTGGGCCCTCAGCTGCTCCCAAGGTTACTCCTGCACCGGTAAAACTATCTGCAAGAACTCCAATGATTGAAGAAGCTATTACTCCTGTGGTTGTCCCTCCTCTTGCTGCTGATAAAGGGAAAGGGATCCAAGAAGAGCTCGTCAGGACGAGGGCTCAGCCATTGGTCATCCCCGAAACCTCTAAAAAAGAAATGGAGGAGATTCTGAAAATAATTAAGAAGAGTGATTATGACGTGGTGGAGCAACTGGGGCAAACCCCCTCGAAGATCTCCATGTTAGCTTTGCTACTTTGTTCGGAGGCTCATGCCAAAGCTTTGATAAGGTTTTTGAAGACAGCCCATGTGCCCCAAGAAACCTCAGCCGATCAATTCCAGGATTGTGTAGCCAGCCTTACCGCTGATAATGGCCTGGGTTTCTCTGATGCTGGCCTGACTCCGAAGGGAAGAAAGCAAAATGACGCATTGCATGTGTCAGTTGAATGCCGAGGAACTACTCTCGCCCATGTCTTGGTCGATACTGGTTCTTCTCTAAATGTGCTGCCTAAGAAGGCTTTGGACCGGTTGGATTGTGAAGGCTTGGAGCTGAAACCAAGTAATATCATTGCCAGGGCCTTTGACGGATCTAAAAGAATGGTGCATGGGGAGGTCGACATTCCCATCAAGGTAGGCACTGAGGTATTCCACTCAACCTTCTATGTGATGGACATCCGCCCATCATACTCTTGCTTGCTAGGAAGACCTTGGATTCATAATGCTGGGGCAGTCACTTCCTCCCTACATCAGATGCTGAAATACCCTGTTAAGGGAAAAATCATAATTGTACACGGTGAGGAGGAATACATGATCAGTCATCTGAATTCCTTTCGGTATGTGGAAGTGGATGGCGAATTCATTGAAACACCGTTCCAAGACTTCGAGGATGTTTCTCCCGAAGTTGCAGTAGCAAAGGCAGTAGCTGAGGTACCCAAGCAGGTGGCCCGGATGGCATCTCTGAAAGACGCAAAGGCTACTATGAAGGAGGGGAAGAGCTCAACATGGGGACAGTTTCCTGACTTTCCTCACAAGACAGACAGGTTTGGGTTTGGATTTACCACTGCGGGGCAAAAGGCTATGCATTGCTCCAAAATTGAAAAGGCACCCATCAAGATTTCTCCTCATGGAATCAATGCTTTGGAAGACGAAGACGAAGAGGGTAACATTGAAGATTGGATCTTCCCAACCATTGAAGGGGGACTGCACAACTGGGAGGCGAAATACTTCGTTCCCATTACTTTCATCAATCAGTAATTTATCTTTCGAACATTTTCTGTTGGTCTGTAATAATTACTCTTAAACAATTCGCACACTATTTTTCACCTCATGCCTTGCCCGGGGCATGTAGGTCCATTTGTAAGGGCTTGATTCTCTTCATAACCATATGCCATGTTTAATGAATCATCAGACGTTTTTCATTTATAAACTGATGTGTTCATTTTCTGTCCTTTTGCATTTTTGTTTGTTTAAGGATGGCTATCCCTTACACACACCCACACTCACAAATGCAGGTACCCATCCACTATGGATTCCATGGGTGACTATTCTGTTGTATCCTTCAATAACTCTGAAGATTTGGTCAATCAGGCTGAATACGAAGATGACGAAGATTGTGAAGTACCGGGAGAGCTAGCCAGACTTCTACAACAAGAAGAGAGGGCCATCTTACCTCATGAAGAGCTGTTGGAAACTGTCAACTTAGGAACAGAGGAAGACAAGAAAGAAGTACAAGTGGGTGCCAATCTGGAACCAAGTGTCAAGGAGCGCTTAATACAACTGTTGAATAAATACGTTGAAATCTTCGTCTGGTCTTATGAAGACATGCCAGGGTTAGACACAGACATCGTGGTTCACCGTCTCCCTACAAGAGAGGACTGTCCACTGATCAAGCAAAAAGTTCGCTGAATGAGGCCCGACATGTCTGAGAAGATTAAAGCTGAAGTAATGAAGCAATTCAACGCTGGCTTTCTGGCTGTTACATCCTATCTGCAATGGGTTGCTAACATTGTGCCCGTTCCCAAAAAAGACGGCAAGGTTAGAATGTGTGTGGACTACCGGGATTTGAACAGGGCCAGCCCTAAAGATGATTTTCCGCTACCACATATCGACATTTTGATTGACAACACGGCTCAGCACAAGATATTTTCCTTCATGGACGGATTCTCGGGCTACAACCAGATTAAAATGGCCCCCGAGGACATGGAGAAAACAACCTTTGTTACACAATGGGGTACCTTATGCTACAAGGTGATGCCGTTCGGACTGAAGAACGCAGGGGCAACTTATCAACGTGCCATGGTAGCTTTGTTTCATGATATGATACATCATGAGATCGAAGTTTACGTAGACGATATGATAGCTCGATCACAAACAGAGGAGGAACACCTTGAACATTTGCAAAAGCTGTTTGCCAGGTTGAAGGAGTACAAACTCAGGCTGAATCCAAGTAAGTGCACTTTTGGAGTTAGGTCTAGTAAACTTCTGGGATTTATTGTCATCAACAAAGGCATTGAGGTCGATCCAGCAAAAGTAAAGGCTATACAAGAAATGCCTTCCCCCCGTACTGAAAAGGAGGTTAGAGGATTCTTGGGACGCTTGAACTATATTGCAAGGTTCATCTCTCATCTGACGTCTACCTGTGAGCCAATTTTCAAACTATTAAAGAAAGATCAAGTAGTCGAATGGAACGATGATTGTCAAATTGCTTTTGATAAGATCAAGGAGTACTTATTGGAACCTCCTATTCTGATGCCACCCGTTGAAGGAAGGTCGTTGATCATGTATCTGACTATTTTGGACAACTCAATGGGGTGTGTACTGGGCCAGCATGACGAGTCTGGTCGAAAAGAGCATGCCATTTATTACCTTAGCAAAAAGTTTACCGACTGTGAGACTCACTACTCACTGCTCGAGAAAACTTGTTGTGCTTTGGTATGGGCTACTCGCCGACTAAGGCAGTATATGTTGACTCATACCAGTTTGCTGATTTCCAAGATGGATCCGATTAAGTACATCTTCGAGAAGCCTGCTTTATCTGGAATAATCGCTAGATGGCAAATGATCCTGACTGAGTATGACATCCAGTATACCACCCAAAAAGATATAAAAGGGAGTATACTAGCTGACCATCTAGCTCATCAAGCTATCGAAGATTATCAATCCATGAGATTCGACTTCCCGGACGAGGACATCATGACTTTGGACAACATTGAAGGTAACGGACCGTATGACGAACCTGAAAATGGATCCCGATGGACCCTGTACTTTGATGGTGCTTCAAATGCACTTGGAAACGGTATCGGCGCGGTACTCATTTCCCAGGAAGGTTGCCATAGACCTTTCACGACCCGACTTTGTTTTAGCTGTACCAACAACATGGCCGAATATGAAGCTTGCATCTTTGGTCTCAAGGCTGCTATAGACTTGGGGATCAAATCTTTGATCGTATTTGGGGACTCGACTTTGGTTATCAGTCCAATCAAAGGAGAGTGGGATACCAAACATCCTAATCTTATCCCATACAAAGAACATGTCCTGACATTGTTGCCTAATTTCGAGCAAATCACCTTCGAGCATTTCCCGCGAGAAGAGAATCAGCTAGCAGATGCTCTGGATACAATGTCTTCCATGTTTAAACTCAACTGGGATAACGAGTCTCCCCAAATCACCATCGAGCGAATGGATGAACCTGCGCATTGTCATGAGATTAATACCGAAGAAGTAGTGGAACAACCCTGGTTCCATGAAATCAAAAGGTATCTCCAGACTAGAGAATACCCCGAAGGAGCTTCCATAAATGACAAGAAGTTCTTAAGGAGATTTGATGCCAAGTTCTTCCTAAGAAATGGCATCCTTTATAAACGCAGCCATGATTGTGTTTTACTTCGATGTGTAGACAAAGCTGAAGCAGAGTTGATCATGACTGGGATACACAGCGACACATTTGGCACCCACTTGAGAGGACATACGATGGCTAAAAAGATTCTAAGGGAAGGCTATTACTGGTCTACCATGGAAGCTGATTTCCATCAACATTCCCGTACTTGCCATAAGTGTCAGGTCTACGCCGACAAGATTCATATTCCTCCTATTCCTCTCAATGTTCTGACAGCTCCTTGGCCATTCGCAATGTGGGGCATTGACATGATCGGAGAGATCAAGCCCACGACATCTGACGGACATCGCTTCATCTTGGTCGCTATTGACTATTTCACCAAGTGGGTCGAAGCAGCTTCCTTTGCCTCTGTTACAAAAAATGTGGTTGCCTGCTTCATCAAGCAGAACCTCATATGCCGGTATGGTGTCCCCGACAGGATCATCACAGACAACGATACAAATCTGAACAATACTATGATCACCGCTCTATGCGAACAGTTCAAGATTTATCATCACAATTCATCTCCCTATCGGCCGAAGATGAACGGTGCTGTTGAAGCTGCAAACAAAAACATCAAGAAGATCATTCAGAAAATGACAGCTACCTACAAGGACTGGCATGAGATGTTACCGTTCGCTTTGCATGGATACTGTACCACGGCACGTACTTCAACAGGGGCAACCCCATTTTCTTTGGTATATGGCATGGAATCTGTCCTACCCATGGAAGTTCAGATTTCTTCTTTAAGGATTATGAAGGACGCTGGTTTGAGTGAAGACGATTGGATTCAGACCCTACTTGATCAACTCAATTTGATTGATGAGAAGTGACTCACTGCTGTTTGCCATGGTCAGACGTACCAAAAATGGATGATCAAGGCTTTCAACAAGAAAGTCAGACATCAAGTATATCAAGTCGGAGATCTTGTAATCAAGCGGATCATCTTGCCGCAAAGTGATCCCAGGGGCAAATGGACTCCTACTTACGAAGGACCATTTGTAATCAAAAGCATATTTTCCGGTGGTGCAATGATTCTGACCACCATGGACGACGACGATTTGCCACACCCTGCGAACGCATACATAGTCAAAAGATACTACGCATAAAATAACCCGACAAGTTAAAAACCCGAAAGGGCGACTTGGGCAAAAATGGGCATCCCGGTGAACTGAAAACCCGAAAGGGCGGTTCAGGCAAAAATTAGGGATAAAACAAAAATCTGTACACCCGGCAAGTTGAAAACCCGAAAGGGTGACTTGGACAAAAAAGGGTTTCCCGGTGGATCGAAAACACGAAAGGGCGATTCAGGCAAAAGTTAGGGAATTAAAGCGTATGACTATGTCTCGTTGGATCACTTTAAAGACAATCTCTTCATCAACAAGCTCCGAGCTTCTGATCAATCCAATCATCAGCGGATGAAGCATTGAATGGACAAGATATTCGGAGTTGTGAAGGCTATGACATAATGGAATCCCATGGAATTGTTACACATAGCTATCTTTCTTTTGTATAAAATTTTCAATTTTTTACGACAACATCCCCTTACTAGGATGCCTGTCTCCTTTGTACAAAGATACTCATAAAAAGTTAATACAAATACTTTTCCGAATACAGAAATTTGCTTTGTCTTCCTTTTCTTTTTTACAGTTATGTTTTATTTGAGAAACGTCCAATGTTTTGTTAAATAGGCATATTCATTTGAACATAATCATTTGCTTACAAATCAAGAAAAGTTGATTGTTGATAGGTTGAAGGTACAGATAGATATCTTGGTGCCCTGTCAGAAGAAATCCCCAGCGGAATTAAACTCCAAGCTCCTCAACAAGGTTAAAATCCAGAACTTAATTCCCCAAACAGAGTTAAACTTCAGGATCCCCAGCAGAACAAAAGCTTTCTCAAAGCTGATTTCCCCAGCCAGAGAGCCTTCCAGAATCTAATTCCCCTCAGAGTTAAGATCCCTAGTGGAACCAAAACTGTTAATCCTCAGCGGAGCTAAAACTTCGAACTATCAATCCCCAGCAGAACCAGATT
Source organism: Vicia faba (assembly GCA_948472305.1). Classification (NCBI taxonomy): domain Eukaryota; kingdom Viridiplantae; phylum Streptophyta; class Magnoliopsida; order Fabales; family Fabaceae; genus Vicia; species Vicia faba. The sequence goes on from OX451738.1 coordinate 1,069,314,012, forward strand.
AGTGAACATTCTCCCCACAGAGATACTTCCCATCAGATTGAAGATTCTCAGTCTTACTTCTCCAGCATAAGTCTACTAGGTTCTGGACTCCCCAGTAGAGATCGTCATAAGTCTCATTCCCCACAAGTCGCCAAGGAGTTTCAATCCCCATCAGTGGTCCTAAGATCCCTCAACAATTGAAGATCTTGTTCCCCAAGCAGTCAGCAGTCAGCAAGGATTTCTCATCGCCAGTAATCAAAGATCCTTGGAATCCCTTGCAGCAGTCAAGGATTCACTTTCCCCGACAACAGTCAAGATTCTATTATCTCTGGCTATCCAGGATTCATCTATCCTCAGCAAGACAGCTCATCAGCTTACATGCGCATTCATTACATTCATATATTATAAACATTGATATAACATATATATTGCATCATACATATCATGCAACATAACTTTGTGTTTTAGCTAACATTTCATCCTTTTCAGGATAAGATTAAAAGGCTATCATTAACAATTATTCAGATACCGTACAGATACACCCCAGACTCGGCGGTCATTCTATTACTCATTCAGAATTTCAAGTTAGATACAATACAAATACACCCCAGACACGGTGGTCATTATATTACTCATTCCGACTACAACAATCAGATACGGACTAGATACGCTCCAGACACGGCAGCCATTCTATCTCTCATTCATATTCATTTATCAACCTCAAGGTTCAATGCATTCCAAACACGGATACCATTCTGACCCTTACAACAACAATTTGATTCTCCCCAGTGAATTCGCCACGGAAGTCATTCTGTCATTTATTCAGATCCCAGTTACAGTTTCAGATACACTCCAGACACGGAAGTCATTCTGTTACTCATACGAATCTCAATCCCAGTTACATTTTCAGATACACTCTAGACACGGAAGTCATTCTGCTACTCATACAAATCTCAAATTCAAATACAATACAGATACACTCCAGACACGGCAGTCATTCTGATATTCATTCTACATTCAAGCACAGTCACAGCTCAGATACACCCCAGACACGGAGGCCATTCTTTTGCTCATACAAACTCAGTCTCCAGATACAGTTCAAATGCATTCCAGGCACGAATACCATTTTGATCCTCATTCTTCTGACCTATCACATTACAGTTTAACAAACCTTCCAGATGGCATCTTTAGGCCCATCCCCTGACAAGATTCTGTCACATCTCCAGATGGCATCTTTAAGCCCATCTCCAAATGGCATCTTTAAGCCCATTCCCTCAACTACGCTTGGACGAGTGCAAATTTTTTGGGCACTTTAGTGTCCAATCTCCTTTTACCCTCGAGTCACGAAAGGCAAACCTGCCAATCTAACTCTTCAGGTGAAAGAAGATTGAACATGGGCAACTGTTGTACCCCAAAATTTTCCCTCTCATTTCATCAACATTTTCTCACCACAAGACTCTTGGAACTCAAGATCAAGTTAGGGTTTGCTCTGCTCAAGACCCCTCCTTGCACTGTTGACCCAAATTAGGGTTTGAGTTTGCACAGGGATGTTTTGACCTAAAATGCCCAAAGTGACTTTCATGCTTCATGTTGGACTCACAAGTTTATCCATACCAAGTTTCAAGCCTTGATTCCAATCTTTGCCCAGTCAATTGGACAATTGACCTAGAAATCAGCTGTATTGGGGAAAAAGTCAACTGTGGCCAATTGACAGTCAAACTTCATGCAATTTTACCCACATCAACATTATGAACTCATATGAACCATTTGGTCAAGTTTGGATCATAAGTCCATAAGAAATTTGATCAGATCACCAAAGGGGCAAAATGGTCATTTTTAGGGTTTTGACTACACAAAGGCAATTTTTGATTGTTTGACCTAACCAATGGCAAACCAAGATCACATATGGACTCAAGGACTCAATGTAATTGTCTTGACCCATTCAACAAGTTCAAAAGATCTCAAATGCATAGGATTGACAGATGAATTTTTCAGTCAATTGATCAAAATTTGACTGTATACTAAAAAGTCAAACTTTGACTTTTTGGTCAAAATCAAGTGCCAAGATTCATTTTTCATCAAGACATGTCAAATTATGAAACTTGTTCATCAAGAAATCCAAATTTGCAAATTAGGGTTTAAAATGAAGAATTTCATAACTTAGAAATTTTTCTAAGTTATGAAATGTTCTTTTTTTTCCTAACTTTGCCCCATTTTTTCACTAAGATGCAAATGGATTCAAACACAACTTGAAACATGAAAGTTGTAGTCCATTGAAAAATATACAACTTTTATTCACAAAGTTTTCTCAAAGGAATCTTGTATCTCAAGTTATGATATTTGGAACAAGGGTGCAAAACATTCTTAACTTAGAGAAATTTTGCCCTATTCTAGGCAGGATTTTTGTCCAACTTCTTGGCCATTTTTCACATGGTTCCACTTGGAGTTTCAATTTGCATTACAAAGATGTATTGTAGTACACATTCCAAGCTTTCCAAATTGTCCAAGAACTTCTCAAACACCCTTGTGGTTAGAGAGAATCGAATTTGCAAAGTTGGCCAAAACTCATTCTTATTCATGGCCAAAACATGTTCATGGCAACCTGCATTTTCAAATCAGCTTGTACAATGCTAGCTTGCAGGCCTCAAAACCAGTTTCACACACCATAATTAAATGCCTAACCATTGTGTTAAGGTGTTATTTTGTTCATTTGGACAATATATGCTAAACTAACCCTTAATTGGAAAAAGCTAATTTGCCATTTTGGAAAAGTAACACTTTATGTTAATACATGATCTTTGAAGTACAGGCCAGATCTTTGAGGCAAAGTTTGGTACACAAATCCCACTGATCAAGAGAAAATGTTGCAGAAGGCTTGAGAGCATTGGACATGCCTATATGACAACTTGCACTTTCTTGCTTCAAGGAGAAGAAACATTGCAAAAAAACTCTCCATCTTTCATTCCTGTAAACACCAGCCAAAAAAAACTTTGTACACAGCTTCCATACACCAAAACAGACCTAAGGCACGATTCAACCACCTCACAAACCTCCTCATACATCAAAACACCCTATTGCTACAGAAACAGGGCATACCCTGCAACTTGAGTTCCACAATCCATTCCTGTCGTGCGTTTTGTCCAAAAGGAGTTCAAACACATTCCATATCATCCATTGAAACTATCCCAAGCCTTGAACTCAAGCTGTAACACCCCTAACCACGTTTTCCATTTTCACTTTCAAGCTGTGCAGGTGAACTTCCATAGCACGATTTAGAGTGATTCAAAGCAAGCTAGGTGTTGGAGAAGCTTCCTTGGACTTCAGGCAAGCTATACAGAAGCTCAAACTCCATTGAAGTTGGCCACATTGCTGTATACGATTCAAGCTGAAACAGGTAATCTATGAACTTCTATCTCTCAATCTAGGAAGAGTTAAGCTTAGGTTTATGAATGAAACATGCTCTACTCATAGCCCTGAAGCCATACATATGATTACTTTTCATTTATATTAAGCATGCTGTGAGAATTTTAGCCATGAACATTGAAGAAAAACTAGGTCAGAAATTGGGGGTGAAGAAATTCTCCCTGGTTTCTTAGAGTTAGATTTAATGCTTTATATGGTTGAAATCGTGGCTTCAAGCTCTACAAGTTTCATGTTTTAAGATTTGTCAAAGGATCAAAGAATCAGAAGTTAGTATGATGAACAAGAAGGCGCGTGTTTTTTTCAAACAGATGCTGGAGGTTGAAGAAGGTGTTGGCTTGGCCTGGGCCTGAGTCAGTTTCACTTTTTGCACCCTTTTCTTAGTTTTGCACCCCCCTGGCCCATTATGTGAAATACTTGTCATTTTTGCATTTTTCTTTTTGATTCTGACTTAATATTTTTGTTCAAACATAAAAAAACACTAAAATTATTTTTTCACATTTTTTTTGCATTTATTTGGTATTTATTTGTTTTTTTTAACATATGTATGTAAATAAATATATATACTCTTTGCTAAAACCCTAAAAAATAAAATAAAAATTATATTTATTTTCAGTTATTATCTTTATTTACACTTTGAAAACATTTTCTAAAATATATATTTTTTGTAAATAATTAATATTTTATTTTTTATATTTAGCATATTAAATATATATATAATATATACTTATACATGTTTTATTAAATATTTAGGGCAAAAATACAAAAATAATACCTTTTATTTTTTTTATTTTTTTTTATTTAACATTTGAAATCAAAAATACTTTTTCACAATATACTTTTTATTTTTTGTATATAATTAACAAATATTGTACATAATTAATAAATATTACTATTTATTTAAAAACTAGGGTTTTGCCCTAGATGACAAAAATATTCAAATTTGACCTTTTTATTTTTGTTTATATTTCACATTGAAAAATACTTTTACATACATAACAAAAATCATTTTGTGCATAATACATTTTGTATATTTATTATATTCACTTAAATATTGTACAATTAAATATTTATATATTCGATATGGTTGTAATAATTTAGATTTTATTTCCTTGTCAAATATCCCCCAAATTCAAACTTGTATCCCTATCCCCATAATCATGTTGTAATAATTTAGGACTTTAAATTCTCGCACATTTAGAAGTTTCCAAATTATGCCATGATAGACCTAGGGTTTGTATGCAAATAAAACCAACAAATAGCTTGATCTAAATCCAAGATAAACATGCATGAAAAACAAACACAATGCACACTTGCACCCTTAGGGTTACTCCACTTGTTGCCTTCAAAAATGGGCCATGGTTGCATGTTAAGTCTCTTTGGCAAAACAAAAAAACAAACAAAATGATCATAGTTCCTCGATGACGCTATCTTGTTGCCTAAACAAAATGATCATAGTCCCTCAATAAAATTGCCAAAATACTTGACACTATTGCATTCATGGTCTAAAGGATGACCCGCGCCCGTCCTGTTAACATCCTAACGCAAGGTTGTTCACCAAATACAATGGTGAAACAACACTGTTAAAAGGGTTAAAACATGAGAAAGATCTTTGAGAAATTTAGGGTAGATAGCTCTTGGTTACTTGACCAAACTTGAAAAAAAATCCTTGCCATTTTTCAAAACACACATCACAACACAACTTCAAAACAAACTTTCAAAAAACATTGAAACATCTTTTCAAAAAGACAAACACCCTTGTAAAACATTCAAACAAGAATTGTTACAATGGTTGCCTAGACAAGGCATCTTTTTCAAAACATTTTCAAAAACCACACACAAAGCACCATTTCAAACAATTGAAAAGCGAAGGCAAGTGATCTAAGCAAGTAACTAAGAGCCCATGGATAACCATGGATAGAAAGGGTGCTAATACCTTCCCTTTCTATAATCTACTCCCCGAACCCAAGAAAACATCTCAAAGGTTTTTTCCTGTGCTTTTTAACCTTTCCTTAGGATAAAATAAAAAGTCGGTGGCGACTCTTGCTCAACCGAAACATTAGCGAAAACAAACGCAAAACCTCAAGTCAGTTCTCCCACCGTATCACACCTCCCCTAATTCCAAGTAGAGGGACATTAGGGAATTCCCCACAATGGTCGACAATGATAACATTCTCTTTGGAACGAGAGCACCAATTAATGTCTGAATGTTTCAGCGTTATCAACCTTTGTGACCACCTTGAACCTTAATAAATCTTTAAGCCTGATTGGGGAAGATGATAAATAAACCATCTTTCCAAGAGAGGAGTGCAACACATAAGGAAACCTCTTTTCCTCATTATGCGAGTGTGAAAAGAGTGTAGGATATCCCCTAGCAATATAGGCACCGGGTTGCGTGATATGAAGATTTTGACGGCGTTCACATCTATGAGTTGGTCAAGATTTGGAAACAAAACCATCCCATAGATGAGAAGAGCCACAATTTCCTCAAGGGCTTGCAAGTCTAAGGAATTCCAACAACTTTGGGCTTTCTCAAACGGGAACTTTGCTAAGAAGCCTTTGACACCACTCTTAGTTTCCCAATGAGTTGTGACATCAGATGAGTGCAAGTGTAGAGGTTGAGCAATCTCTTCTGGCTTTGGATCTCTTTCCGTACCGTTGAAAGGTAGTTGATTGAGAATGGTAATCCTCAAGAGTTGGGAGAATTCTTCCAAAGTAGGCACAAGTTGATAGTCATGAAATGTGAAGCAATGGTGCAAAGGATCAAAGAACTGAAAGAGCACCTTCATCATATCCTCGTCTGTGTTGGAGGTGACCAAGTTGAGTAGACGTCCATGTCTTTAAGTGAATGGAGAGTTCTCATGGATCTTTGAAGCTATCTCCTTAAGTTGTGGAGGAATTCTTACAAGGTTGACTTGAATAGTTTTCCTGCGAAGTGAATCCATATCCTACAAAAAAAGAACAAAGATGAATCCCCAAAATCCTTGAAATGGTTAGTGGATGTATATGATGTTCATGACGTCCATGATGTTATGTACAAGTACGCATATACAAGCAAAGCAAACAAGTCCTTAGTTTAGGCCTGCATGGAGTTTTATAGGCAAGTACCCTCTTGAAGTTTAGTTGGCTTAAACCTGTCCTAGTAATAGTAACCGGGTTCTAAGGAGCTCAATATCAATGTATTGTTTCCTTGGTCATTGTTTCAACTCAAGCCTTTTTAATGGCGACCGAAATATTCCAAGAAACCAAACCTCAATGAGTGTAGTATCGAGTATCTACCAACTTCAGATTGTACCAAAGCCGGTCATCTCACTACATCCTAAAGGCCAAGTTGGTCAAGTAAAGGTTCTAGAAGTTCATTAATGCTTCATGACATCACTCAGCGGCCCCGTATTCTCTTTGATTAACTCAAAGGATACCGGTACCCACAAATATGTCACAATAACGTAGCTATTGCTTAGACCATGTTGGTATACCCCGCAAGTTTCCACAATTTATTGCTACTTACCTATAATGTATCCCAAATCCGGATAGAGGATTCAAACCCAAACAAAGAACCATAATGTAAGGCATAAAAATCAAACAATGTAAGTAAGTAAATGTGATCTATCCCTAAGGTAACCCCACTTTTAGAACTTTCCCCAACAAAGTCGCCAGTTATGTGATACGGTGGGAGAACTGACTTGATTGTTTTCCGTTTGATCGCAAATGTTGCAGTTAGCAAGAGTCGCCACCGACTTTTCTTTTATCCAAATAAAAAGGTAAAAAGCACAGGAAAGACCTTTGAGATTGTTTCTTGAGTTCGGGGGGTAGATTATGAAAAGGGAAGGTATTAACACCCTTTTCATCCATGGTTTTCCATGGGATCTTAGTTACTTGCTATATCACTTACTTTTGTTTGAAATTGTGCTTTGTGTGGTTTTTGAAAGTATTTTGTAAAAGAGGCCATTGTTTAGGCAATCTTTGTAATGATTATCGTTCGTAATAATGTATACAAAGATGTTTGTCTTTTTAAAAATGTTTTCAATTTTGTAAAATGTTTGGAAATGTGTAGGTGTTTGTTTTTGAAAATTGCAAGGATATTTGTTTTGAAATGGAGCAAGTAACTAAAAGTAATCTACCTACTCAAATATCTTTCTTGTTCATTTTCTCTTCCTTTGATATTGTTGTCTTACCATTGATTTGGTAAGCAACCTTATCTTTGGATGTAAACGGGACGGGCGCGGGTCATCGTATAACCATGATTAGCAATGTTATAAAGTATCTTAGCATTTTTTGAGGGACTAAGATCATTTTTTGTAAGGCAACATTGAATAGCGTCATCGAGGGACTATGATCTTATATTTGTTTGTTTTGCTAAGATACCTTACATGCGTAATATGGCCATTTTGTATAAGGCAACCAAGTGAGATAACCCTAGGGGTGTTTTATGTGCAAGTGTGTCATTTTCATGCTTGATTTTGTCTCGGATTAGGGTTTTCTATTTGGTTGATTTTATCTTGCCATACAAACCCTAATTACTAGCATGTTATATGAAAGCGATAAATTGAGAAATTTAAATGTCTTACGCTATTATAACATTTGTGGAAGGGGGGAATACAATTTATGAATGGGGATTTGCAATAATATAAACCTAATTAAACTATTACAACCAAATTGAGTTATATAAAAATATTGGAATAAATAATGTACAAGATAAATTAAATATGCAAAGGGGTATGAATGCAAAGAAGATTTTATTTGGTTTTTTATGTGGAAAAAGTTTTAACCTAAACATAATAAATGAATCAATATTATCTCAAATTAATTAGAAAAATGAAATTATTTTTTAGAGAAGATTTTTAGTAAACCCTAATTCTAATTTATCAAAAGGAAATAAATTTCTTTGAAAAAAGTACATATTTTTTGCATTTTTGTCTTGAAAAATAATATATAGTATTTATGAGGTATTTTGGTCTTTTGTATTAAAAATAATATGCTTAATGAGTGTGAAGAAAAAAATTATATTAAATTTAATTTACAAGTTTATTATATAAAAATATATGATATGTAATTAAAAATAAAATATTTTCTATGAGAAAAATAAAATAAAATGAACCAAAATATAAATCTAGCATTTTTATATTTTTTATGATTTTTAATATTAAGGAAAATATGTTTAATAAAATAGAAATGAAAATAAAATGAATAAATAAAATATTTGGGTCAGGGGTGCTGAAAGCAAACAAGGGGTTGCATGTTAGAAAAAACAAAAAGACCCAAGAACTGAAGCCCATGCTGCAAAACAACAAAAAAGGGTGGAAAATATGGAAAAATTACAAAAGGCAGCGCCAAGGCTCAAACCCACGACCTATGGCATTTTTGCGTGCTGCCTTACCACTGGGGTGGCTGTACATCCGTTCATATAAGCAAAGGCATAAATATATATTATAAAACGCTCCCTGAAGGCAAATTCATCTTCAACCTTGAGCCATGGCCGGACCACCTGTAACTCTCTCATTTCTCCATGAAAATGGAAAGTGATAACATGAACATTATAGCATTTTACTTCACGATTCTAACCATGTGCATAACTAAAACTATAAGTCCAAGATCAGAGAGAATTTTGTTGGCCCTAATTCTTAACCTAATTTTTTCAGAAACTTCAAACTTAAAATTCTCTAAACTCAAGCCAAATAAATTCAAGCTATGGATATGTGCAACTTCGTAGCAATGATGTATACATTTTATATTCACAAATGGAAAGCTAACTATGCATGTATTAAGAGTTAGGAAAACAGAAAACTCACCTCGAAAATGGAAATCGTGTTTTGAAAATGAGCTTGCTTTAGGATGCTGTGATGACCAGGTTAGCTTCCTTGAACCTCTAGGAAGTTAATGCAATGCTTAGCTTATCTTGAGGGTGGCTGGAATGGTCTGGAGAAGTCCACCTGTGTTGCTTTGTGTGATACGGTGGGAAAGAACTGACTGTTTTTGGAATGGTGGTTTGTGTTTTGCGTTTGTTTTCGCAAAATGTCGCGGTAAGCAAGAGTCGCCACCAACTTTTATTTTATCCAACAAGGAAAGGAAAAAAGCACAGAAAAATTCCTTTTTTGAGATATTTCTCGGGTTCAGGGGGTAGATTATAGAAAGGGAAGGTGTTAGCACCCTTTCTATCTGTGGTTATCCACGGGCTCTTAGGTACTTGCTCAATTGTTTTCAAAATTGCTTTCTTTGTGCTTGTGGGTTTGAAAAAAAGTTTTTGTTTGAAAACTTCAATTTAACTCTTGTTTCTGTCCTCAAGAGTATATGAAGTATTTTGGAAAACTTTGTTTGAAAAGTGTAAGTGTGAAAAAGATTTTGTTTTTTTGAAAGAGCAAGTACTTAAGAACCATCTACCTACTCGAAAAAGGAATTGTTCTATGCTATCTTCCTTTAGACAATGTTATCCCACTATGAATGAGTAGGTATCACCGTCGTTGGAGTTTAAGGGTCAATTCGATTAAGGGACGTATGGTCAGTAAAGCAATGTTAGGATGCCTTAGCGGTAACCCTAATGTCTTAGATCATTTTTATCCGAGGAAACCGTTTCAAGGCAACTTATGATCTTTGGACAAGAGGGCGACCTCTAAAACTTCCTATACTCAATGACCACGTTCGAAGGCAACCAAGTGAGGTGTACCCTAAGAGTGCGCATGTGCGAGTGTGTTATTTCGGTTAATTTTATCTTTGTACATGTCATGGGTGAGCTATGTTGATTTTAAGTTCATACATTTGATCTTGTCATGCATTCCCTATTATCAAACATCTAACAGTGTATAGTTGCGGAATTTAAATTTGCGGAAATTAAATCTAAACTATTACAAGGCGTCGGGTATTTACATCGCCAAAAACAAACCCTTGAAATTAAAATGCGGAAAGTAAAATAAAGAGATAAATAAAGTCCTAATTAAAAGCTATTACATTCCGGAAGCAATTACAATAATATGGAAATATGGATCGCGTGCGAGAAAATTAAATCGGCGCATTTTTTAGGGTTTTAACCCTTTTTTTGAAAGAAAGATTTTTTTTGGTTATTTTTTGAATTAAAAGGAAATTAAATTAACAATTGAATTAAATTAAATTAAATTAATTAATTAAAAGAAATATTTTTTTGGATTTTTATATTTAAGGAAATAAAATAAATTTGGTCAAAATTAGTAAAACCTAATATTCTACATTAATTTTAATTATTGCGAAAATATTAAAATTATACCTAATTAAAGCTAAATCAATTAAATTAATTTATTTACAAAAATAAAATGGTGAATTTAATTTTAATAAATAAAAATAATATTTTTTGTGTTTTCTGATTTTATGAGGAAAAATAAATTATTTGGTTAATTAAATAATAATAATAATAATTAAGTAAAACAAATAAATAAAAAAAGAAAATATAAAGAGAAAAGAAATAACCCATGGGGAGGGTGTTGGGCCCAATCTGGAGGTTTGTTCAGCAATTTTCCAGGCACAAACATGCAAGCCTTGTTTGACATTCTAGAATTCCATGCACATGCGTTGACTAGGTCTTATGGTGGTCATCATTTTTAGGCCATCAGATTTGGCCTGGAGGCCATCTAGCGCCTGGAGATTTGAGGAGTATGGTGTGATACGCTTGCTGACATCACATGCAATTACCTGAAGAATAAATGCAACAAATGTATTGGGGGACCTGGGATTCGAACCCAGGTCCCATTAGACTTTGAACCAACGCGCTTGCCATTGCATCACTTTGTTTCTATTGTTAGTGGGATAAGTGGTAAATATTATATGCTAAAAACAAACAATATGCTGTAAATAAAAAATAAAAAGGCGCGAGATTTAAAACCACCAATGGGATGGAGACGCATCAGGGTCTTCTTCGTTGGAACACTGGTTTTCTTACCTGCAGATTTTTATCCGCAGCAAGATCCGTGGGATCATCCTAAAACAAATTCCAGGCCATATAAATGCACACTAAGACCATCACCATGCTCGTCTCTCCTCCCTGAACACAACCATGGCCATTGATAGTGTTGACTTCACCTGAAACGGAAACGCCTAAAAATGAGAAAGCCAAACCCTAGTTTCGGGTATGGCTGTACAGGCTACCAAAACAAAATCAAATAATGTAGAAACGTTCTAAATGGAACGATAAAGACGATATTATCAAGATTTTGGCTAAAAGATGCAAGAATAAGGGATTATGTTTTCGTGTACAGGGCCATGTTCAAAGAAACTTACAACGCGATTTAGGAGGTTTCAGGGCTTGGTTTTGATTCCAATAGCTTCAGTGGACTCCTGGCAATTGAATAGCATGGAGTTTTGGTCTTGAATTAGGCTCTAGATATGATTTCAGTTTCCCACTTTTCAAGCTTTTTCAAGTTTTTGTATTGCAGTTTGTGCAGCCTCTAGGTCGTGTTCTTTGTGCCTTTAGGCATTGATGATTTTGGATTTGATATGATCCTCCATTTACAAACTTCCAAAAATGTCCAAATCCAATATTTTGTTCATAACATAGCTTGATTCGGATTTGATTGTGTTCATGATGTCAATTAAGACCTGTAATGATAAAAAGATATCAAGTTATCAATTTTTAGATTTTATTTAGATTTAAATTGATTTAAAATGAATTAATTCAATAAAAATCAAATATAATAGAAAAATGAATGAATGGACATAAAACTGAAGATAGGACACGTGTGTGGTGTGACAAGATCAAATCAAGTGGAAAAAAGTGGGCCTATTTGTCAAAATTTGAAGTTTTGGGGATAGTTGACTATTGGCAATTTTGGAAAAATGTCCAACTTCAACAATGCATAACTTCTTCAATTTTGAACTTTTGGAGGTTTTCTTGGACTTGTTAGAAACCTTGAGATGTCCTCTAACCAACCCTTTTGGTCTCATCGTATTTTGATATTCCATTCTCAAGTTATAAGCTTTGGAAATAAAGGTGTTTTTGTTGACTTTCAAAAATGACCTATAATGTCCAAATTTGTAACTTTTTGTGAGTGCATTTCTTGATCTTGGGGTGTGAGGATGGATTGTAGGAAATTGCATCCTATTCAAAATGAGCTTTGGATGGGTCATTTATCATAAATTATGAGAATGTTATGCTTGGTCAAAGTTGAGTTGACTTTTCCTGCAAAACCCTAATTTAGCAACTTTTGAATCTTGATGAATTTTGAGAAATCCTTGATGAATCATGATCAACCCTTGATCAAATGATTAATTATCCTTAAAAATGATAATGTTGACAAAAAATATTGAGGTTTGACTATTTGTAGGTCACAATTGACTTTTGCCTTAGCACAGTCGAGTTTTGGGCCTCTTGAGCAATTGACTGACCAAACTTCCTCTGCAAGGCTTGAAATTTTACATGGATGAACTTGAGAACATATTAGGACATTTGGGAACACTTGAGGTCATTTGGATGTAGGGACCTTTATTCAACACAAAACCCTAATTTGAGGTTGACTGCCTTAGGAGATGATTTGACTGTCCAACTCTTGAGCAATCTTGAGCCTCTTGGAGATTATTCTTGAAAGGTCTTGAGAAATATGGGAGGGAAAATTTTGGGGTACAACAGTTGCCCCTGTTCAATCTTCTTAAACCTGAGGATATAGATTGGCTTTCGGACCTTTCGTGATCCGAAGGTGGAAGATGATTGAACACTAAAGTGCCTAGAAATTTGCACTCGTATAACATGGTATCAGCATTGTGATGTCGGGAATGGGCTTACAGATGCCATTTAGAGATTGTTGATAGGTGGTTTTCTCTTCTTTGACTGGATTGGCATCAGAAAAATCTTTAGGAATCGATTTAACTGAACTAGAGGGGTTTTTGTCTCTTTTGACTGGATTGTCTTCTTTGATGGGTTGTCTCTTTTGACGAGTTGTCTCCATTGACGGGTTGTCTCCTTTTACGGGTTGTCTCCATTGACGGGTTGTATCTTTTGACGGGTTGTCTGCATTGACGGGTTGTCTCCATTGACGGGTTATCTCCTTTGACGGGTTGTCTCCATTGATGGGTTGTCTCTTTTGACGGGTTGTCTCCTTTGACTGCGTTCGCATCAAAAAAATCTTTAGGAATCGATTTAACTGGTTTTTGTCTCCATTGACTGCGTTCGCATCAGAAAAATCTTTAGGAATCGATTTAACTGGTTTTTGTCTCCATTGACTGCGTTCGCATCAGAAAAATCTTTAGGAATCAATTTAACTGGTTTTGTCTCCATTGACTGGCTTGCCTCGGAAAAATCTATAGGAATCAATTTAACCGATTTTGTCTCCATTGACTGGCTTTGCCTCAGAAAAATCTTTAGGAATTGATTTAACTGATTTTGTCTCCATTGACTGGCTTGCCTCGGAAAAATCTTTAGGAATCGATTTAACGGATTTTGTCTCCATTGACATAGTTGAGAATTTAACTGCATCTTTCCTGAAAGGTAAAGGCCAGTCATATGCAATGCGTGATATGGATCAAACAATGATGTTCTCAACATAAATGAGATTGTATGGTATGATGCGTCTATGCATGTATTATGATGTATGGAAATGTGATGTTTTAGCTGGGGAAAATAAATCCTGGAGCTACTGGAGAATAGAGTTGAATTCTTCGTTTCCGCTGCGGATGATGAATGAAGATGATAAACTTGCAGGAGAGGATAACTCCGTTGGGGAATAAACTGATGAGGAGAATACTCAGAGGGGAATTACTCTGTGGGGAAGAGATGCTCTGCTGAGAATGTCACTGATAAACTCTACTGGTGATTCCGCTGATAAGCTCCGCTGGGGATTTCAATGATAAACTCCACTGGGGATGGATTACTGTTGTTGGTGATATTAAATCTGTTGAGGATTGAATTTCTGCTTGTGAAAGGAAAGAACTTCATTGGGGACGATCTTTCAGTTGCAACTTGCTAGGGATAACCCTGTTAGACTCTTGTGGGGATAATCCTTCTGAATTTGGCTGGGAATGATCCTTTGAACTCGGATGGGGAGATTTATTTGTGCTCTGTAGGGGATAAGCTTCCAGAGTCTACTGGGGATGATGATTCAACTCCGTTGGGGAAGCTTTTTAGACCGTGCTGGGAAAATTGACTCCGCTAGAGGTATCTTGTATTCTGCCAGGGAACATTCTTGTACTCCGTTGGGGAATATTAAGACTGCCGGGGATATCAAGCCTTTCTAGTGCTGATGGTAGATCAACTCTGCTCGGGGAGAGTATTGTTGATTCGTTGCAAGTCTCAGCTGGGGGAGAGCTATCATTATTGTCTTACTCTGCGGGGAGTGAAGGTATCTTAGCCATATTCTTCAGATGAATCTATCTTTGTACCTGGTGAGCAGATCAGTTGTACAGTTTGGACAATTTTATTGCCCCTGTTTCTGCGAGAGAAGGTGCCTGCGGAGGCCTTGTGGATCGAGTATTATCCCAACCTATGGGTGCTTGGTATCTTTCGATTGAAATGAAAAGTCTTATTCTGGTAGGCAAGTGACGAGATGACGGGACATAGTCGTACGCTTTGATCCCTAATTTTTGCCTGGACCGCCCTTTCGGGTTTTCAATCCATCGGGATACCCTTTTTTGCCCAAGCTGCCTTTTCAGGTTTTCGACTTTCCGGGTGTACAGATTTTTTCCATTTTTATCCCTAATTTTTGCCCGAACCCTTTTGGTTCGTCGAGAAGCCCTTATTTTTTCCTAGGCCAGTCGACCTAGCGGGTCTTTGATTATGCGTAGTATTTTCTGATTATGTCCACGCTCTCAGGATGTAGGGAGGTGTCACTGTCGGTAGTGTTGTGTTGCCATACTACCAGAAGATCTTCGTTTGATCATGCAAGATTCGTTGCTGGAATTCATGTCCAATGCCCCAATTGATTCAGATGGAGATTTGCCCCTGGCTATTTGGCATTTTGAGAGATTCCTTGAATCTTGACTTGACTGCCCCAGATGATGGACAATGATCATGCTGTGCCCCTTGATTGGAAGTGTTTTTCCACTTGAGGTGATCCTTTTTATTGAGAAGGTTTTTTTTTGTTCACTAGATATTCGTCGTGCGAATTTCTCTGCTGTTGAACAAATAGTCATATGCAAACAATATTATTTTAAGAATGCAAAGCTTATGTCTTTTTTGAAATTTTTGAAAATGCATATTTCCAGTAAAACAGGCAATTTTTTTGTAAAATGTGATGTCAACTCAGGATTTACAGCAAGCCCTATAGGAGTCAGGATACCTTTGTAACAGTATGCTTTCGGACTAACCCATGCTTCAGCTAGGACTTTTTAAGGGTTATAACGTGGCCTGGTTCACGGTTTAAGAAACAAAGGAAAAGGCTCAAAATTTATTTCTACCCACCCGCTCTTCGTGATGTTCTTCGATCCTAAACTCAGCTAATCGTGCATTTAGATCCCGTTTGAGTCTTTGCTCTGATATTCCAGTGATGGTTCAGATACTGACAATTTATTTTGAACAAGCAGTCATTTTGTTGAGAGTTTGCAGGATCTCTTTCTTTTTTATTTTATTATCCCCGTCTTTTGCATGAACTGTTTCTTTTTGTGACTACAGTCAGCGGGATGCCCCAGTTTTTCTTAAGTCTCCTTCATAGGTTTTGACTTATTGGGCTTTTATTTCGAGAGATAATGACTGCCTGTCTTGACGATTATACCGAACCAACACCGTCTTTTGTTTCAGAAGGACTTCTTTTATGCCATTCATTGTGCACCTGGATCAACTGAGCAAACTACCCTGCCCTAGGTTGTGATTACGGGTTTTAATTTGTGAAAAGAAAAACTCCAACTTCTTTTGCTCAAAGGGGTTGACGAGGGATTATCTTCCTTATAACTCCACTGTTTAGGATTTGAAACAATTCCTGTACATCGTCAGCGGGGTCTGTTCAAAAGCATATTGTAGGGATTTTGATATCATTTTCGTCATCCTCCCTCTAAAGGCTTAGAATTTTTTAATCGAGAGTTGATCATCACAAAAAATGAAAGCAATTTGAATATAGTGAATACGAATGGATTGATTCAAAACAGACATATGCAATGCATTGATAAAGTAATAAAGTTTGACATGAATAAATGTTCGAACAATCAAAATAAAATTACAAATTGAAAATTCTAATGAACAAAAGTCTTCTCGTCTCAGTACTTGTCACTTCAAATGGTGAACCTTGGGGGGATGGCAAAAGAATTCAATCTGACCATCTTGTGTGAGTTCCAATGCTCCTTCATAAATCAGGTCTTGAATTTTGTTGCTCAACGCCCAACAAATGTTAGTATCATGCCCCGGGCTGTTGGAGTGATATGCACACCTTGCATCAGGATTGTACCTTGGGGAGGCTATGTTGGAATTCTTAGGAGGGTCCCTTAACGTCACCAGATTCAATCTCAACATGTGTTGTAAATCCTGAGACAGCGACATGTTGAGCTTGGTAAATTGCCTCTTGGCCATATTTGGCTTACTCTGATCAACCCGTTGTTTTTGGTGAGGTTGTTGTTGGATTCTTCGGGGCTTCTTTTAGAATCACCAGATTGGTTTTCAGCAGCTGTGGTAGAATCTGAGACAAAGTCATGCTGAGACGTGTGAATTTCCTTCGAGGTCTCTCATAATTTTGTTGATTGTTGTACTGAGGAGAACCAACAGGTTTTGAAATAACAACCGCATTTACAGCTTGGCGGTGTTCAGGTCTATTCTGTCTTTTCGAACTGTAGACAGCACTGGCCTCTTTCTTAAATGGCTTCTTCTTGGTGCTTGATGAAGCACCCTTTTGTATCTTCCCAGCCTTAATACCATCTTCAATCCTTTCACCGGTCAAAATAAGATTTGTAAACCCAGATGAAGAGCTTTTGATCAGATGGTTGAAAAACGGACCTGACAAGGTCCCCAGAAACATGTCAATAAGCTCCCGATCAGCCAAGGGTGGTTGTACTCTTCTGGCGAGGTCTCTCCACTTCTGAGCATAATCTTTGAATCCTTCACCCGTTCCCATTGACATACCCTGGAGTTGGGTACGCGTGGGAGCGAGGTCGGAGTTTTACTGATACTGCCTGTAGAAAGCAGTAGCCAAATCTTCCCAACTGCGAATACTGGCTCCATCTAACTGATAGAACCACTCAAGTTGAGTCCCTGAGAGACTGTCTTGAAAGAAATGGATCCATAGGTTCTTATCAATGGTGTACGGCTGAATCTTCCTCACATATGACCAGAGGTGCAGCTTCAGACAAGGAACCCCGCCATATTTGGCGAAGGCTGGTGCCTTGAATTTGTGGCGAATTACCACCCCGGATGATAGACCTAGATCACCAAAGTCTAGACCAGGAACTTTCTGAACTTCCATAGCACTCAATCGATCTTCCAGTTGCTTGTATCTATCCTCAGCAGGAGGATACTGTTCTTCATCAAAGTCTGTCTCGTTGTCGGAGACCACAGGGCTAGGAGCCCTCCTCTCTTCCTGACTATCTTTCCCTCCAGATGAGGTGGTCAAATCAACTTCATTATGAAGCCTGTTTCCAAACCTGTGCCCTGTGTTAAACAAGATGGTTCTCTTCTTCTTCTTCTTCTTGTCTTTCAGAATCAGGGTCTTCAGGTCTTGCTGACCCTTGGCTAAACTCATGAACAGCTCTTGAAATTGGGCATTCTGGGCCTGGAGGGCCTTGATAGCTTACTCAGTTGAAGGTTCAGCAGACATGATGAGTGCTGAAATAAACAGCGAAGAAGATAAGAGACCTGTAATGGGTACCTGTTTGTGAAGTGCATGGGATGAAATGTGTATGATTATGATTTCAAAGACAGTCAAGAGATTCAAATTTGTAAACCAGAAAGGAAACACACTTTATTAGAAAAACTTTGGAATTCAAATTGTTCAACTGATGCCCTCAGGGCTTTACATGAAAGGAAATACTGAAAAGTAAATAAAAACAGGAAAAGAAATCATCAAAGGTCAATCAACACTCCCATGGTCTCTTCTTATCAGTACGGACATAGTCGTTGAATATCCGCTCGTTCTCTAACTGCCTAGTCAGCTTCTAGATCTTCTGCTCTTTCTCATTGAACCTGTCTCAGTAAGAATCCTGTTCTTCCCTCAGCTTCATCCAAGACCTTTTCAGTGCCCCAATGTCAGTGGGCATATAAGGATGGAGGATGGTTGGAAGAACTCCTTCTTCATTAGCAACTTCAAAATTGACAGGCCAGACAGCTTCATATGGCATACCTAGATTTTGGGCACGGATGCGGACCCATCTGAGATATGGCTCCATCGGGAGAGAAGTCTTTGGGCCCAGCTCCTGTGGATCAGATTGGTGAACTCTATCCCAAGCCCTTATGAATCTGCGACGTTGCTCGTCGCTATCCCCTTGAAAATCAAAGATGATACTAGGCATTAGCATCTCATGAGGTCCTTCTCTTCTGGCACGTCCGAACTGACGGAGAGCTAAGCCTGGGTTATAAGAAATTCCTCCATGGGTTCCTAACAGTGGAACATTAGGGTACTCCCCACAACGATCAATAACAGTCACCTCGTCCATACCCTTGAGAGTCCAAATGATGTCATTATGAGAGAGAGACATCACCCTATAAGCCCAGCCCATGCCTTATTTATTCTTCAGCACTGACTTGGGAAGGTGCGAAATAAACCACCTTGCCAATAACGAAACACAACACATCAAGGTTCCCCGCTTTCGTGCAGTACGAGCATAGAGCTGATGAAGAATGTCACCCAAGAGAGTGGGTACCGGATTCCGAGAGATGAAGATCTTTATCGCATTGACATCAACAAAAGTGTCAGGATTCGGAAACAATACCAAGCCATATATCAGAAGATCCAGAATATCCTCGAATGCCTTGAAGTCTAGACTATCCCAGAAATAGTTAGCCTTACCAACCAAGAATTTAGTCAGAATGCCCTTTGCTCCACTTCTAGTCTCCCAATTAGCCATTACCTCCTCTTTGGTCAAATGAAGGGCTGCAGCAATTTCTTCGGGCCTAAGAATCTTTTCCCAACCAGTAAACGGGGTCTGCTCCAGAACAGAGATACCGAGCAACTCAAAGAATTCTTCTAGGGTGGGAACCAGCTGATAGTCTTGAAAAGTAAAACAATGGTACAACGGATCATAGAATTGGACTAAGACTTTCATCATATGTTCATCCATCTGGGAGGTAACCAAACTGAGAAGATAACCATGCCTCCTGATGAAGGAAGTAGTGTCAGGTATCTTTGCAACCAAATCTTTAAGCAATGTAGGAACTTGGACAAAGTTAATCCGGATGGTATTCCTACGCATAGGCATCATGATGACCTACAAAACAGAACAAAGATGAATCCCCCCTGTCATTGAAATAGGTTAGTCTCATGCAAGATGTATGCAATGTTATGATGTCATGATGTTATGATAGTAAGCACACCACAAGTATCCACAAATAGAAAACATGGTAAAGGCACACAAGTCACACAGAGAGCCCTTAGATTTCAGGCTGGCAAGGAGCTTAGGTACTACCCTCTTTCAGTTCAGTTGGTTTAAACCTGTCCTAAAAATAGTAACCGGGTTCTAGAGGATCTCAATATCACTGACTACCCTCAATCAGTCATAATTCCAGTTTAGCAACCTTTTCTTGCAGCCGGAATCATCACAAGAGTTTAGTCTCAATGAGTGTAGCATACTGCTACTGTTATATGGCCAAGTTGGTCAATTTAAAGGTTCTAAGGTCAGTTGGTGCTTAATGACCCCTTAGAAGACCTATATTCTCCTCGTTCCAACACAAGGGATATCGGTACAGACTAAAGTGCCACACCAACGTAGCTACTGCTTCAACCGTGTCGGTCTACACTAGACATTTCCCTCATAATTTATTGCTACTTACCTAAAGGGTATCCCCAGATCCGGGTTAGGATCTATAGAAACTCCGATACAAGCCCACGAATATAAAGCATGCAAAGTAAACAATTGAAAACACAATGATCTAATCCTAAGGTACACCCTACTTATTAAGATCCCCAGCAAAGTCGCCAGTTCTGTGATACGGTGGGAAATAACTGACTGTTTTTGGAATGCTGGTTTGCGTTTTGCGTTTGTTTTCACAAAATGTCGCGGTAAGCAAGAGTCGTCATCGACTTTTATTTTATCCAACAAGGAAAGGAAAAAAGCACAGAAAAATTCCTTTTTTGAGATATTTCTTGGGTTCGGGGGGTAGATTCTAGGAAGGGAAGGTGTTAGCACCCTTTCTATCCGTGGTTATCCACGGGCTCTTAGGTACTTGCTCAATTGTTTTCAAAATTGATTTCTTTGTTCTTGTGGGTTTGAAAAAAAGTTTTTGTTTGAAAACTTCGATTTAACTCTTGTTTCTGTCCTCAAGAGTATATGAAGTATTTTTGAAAACTTTGTTTGAAAAGTGTAAGTGTGAAAAAGATTTTGTTTTTTTGAAAGAGCAAGTACTTAAGAACCATCTACCTACTCGAAAAAGGAATCGTTCTATGCTATCTTCCTTTAGACAATGCTATCCCACTATGAATGAGTAGGTAGCACCGTCGTTGGAGTTTAAGGGTCAATTCGATTAAGGGACGTGTGGTCACTAAAGCAATGTTAGGACGCCTTAGCGGTAACCCTAATGTCTTAGATCATTTTTATCCGAGGCAACCGTTTCGAGGCAACTTATGATCTTTGGACAAGAGGGCGACCTCTAAAACTTCCTATACTCAATGACCACGTTCAAAGGCAACCAAGTGAGGTGTACCCTAAGAGTGCGCATGTGCGAGTGTGTTATTTCGGTTAATTTTATCTTTGTACATGTCATGGGTGAGCTATGTTGATTTTAAGTTCATACATTTGATCTTGTCATGCATTCCCTATTATCAAACATCTAACAGTGTATAGTTGCGGAATTTAAATTTGTAGAAATTAAATCTAAACTATTACAAGGCGTCGGGTATTTACATCGCCAAAAACAAACTCTTGAAATTAAAATGCGGAAAGTAAAATAAAGCGATAAATAAAGTCCTAATTAAAAGCTATTACATTCCGGAAGCAATTACAATAATATGGAAATATGGATCGCGTGCGAGAAAATTAAATCGGCGCATTTTTTAGGGTTTTGACCCTTTTTTTGAAAGAAAGAATTTTTTTGGTTATTTTTTGAATTAAAAGGAAATTAAATTAACAATTGAATTAAATTAAATTAATTAATTAAAAGAAATATTTTTTTGGATTTTTATATTTAAGGAAATAAAATAAATTTGGTCAAAATTATTAAAACCTAATATTCTACATTAATTTTAATTATTGCAAAAATATTGAAATTATACCTAATTAAAGCTAAATCAATTAAATTAATTTATTTACAAAAATAAAATGGTGAATTTAATTTTAATAAATAAAAATAATATTTTTTGTGTTTTCCAATTTTATGAGGAAAAATAAATTATTTGGTTAATTAAATAATAATAATAATAATTAAGTAAAACAAATAAATAAAAAAAGAAAATATAAAGAGAAAAGAAATAACCCATGGGGAGGGTGTTGGGCCCAATCTGGAGGTTTGTTCAGCAATTTTCCAGGCCCAAACGTGCAAGCCTTGTTTGACATTCTAGAATTCCATGCACATGCGTTGACTAGGTCTTATGGTGGTCATCATTTTTAGGCCATCAGATTTGGCCTGGAGGCCATCTGGCGCCTGGAGATTTGAGGAGTATGGTGTGCTACGCTTGCTGACATCACATGCAATTACCTGAAGAAAAAATGCAACAAATGTATTGGGGGACCTGGGATTCGAACCCAGGTCCCATTGGACTTTGAACCAACGCGCTTGCCATTGCATCACTTTGTTTCTATTGTTAGTGGAATAAGTGGTAAATATTATATGCTAAAAACAAACAATATGCTGTAAATAAAAAATAAAAAGGCGCGAGATTTGAAACCACCAATGGGATGGAGACGCGTCAGCGTCTTCTTCGTTGGAACACTGGTTTTCTTACCTGCGGATTTTTATCCGCAGCAAGATCCGTGGGATCATCCTAAAACAAATTCCAGGCCATATAAATGCAAACTAAGACCATCACCATGCTCGTCTCTCCTCCCTGAACACAACCATGGCCATTGATAGTGCTGATTTCACCTGAAACGGAAACGCCTAAAAACGTGAAAGCAAAACCCTAGTTTCGGGTATGGCTGTACAGGCTACCAAAACAAAATCAAATAATGTAGAAACTTTCTAAATGGAACGATAAACACGATAGTGTCAAGATTTTGGCAAAAAGATGCAAGAATAAGGGATTATGTTTTCGTGTTCAGGGCCATGTTCAAAGAAACTTATAGTGCGATTTAGGAGGTTTCAGGGCTTGGTTTTGATTCCAATAGCTTCAGTGGACTCCTGGCAATTGAATAGCGTGGAGTTTTTGTCTTGAATTAGGCTCTAGATATGATTTCAGTTTCCCACTTTTCAAGCTTTTTTCAAGTTTTTGTATTGCAGTTTGTGCAACCTCTAGGTCGTGTTCTTTGTGCCTTTGCATTATACATGTATAAGGGAATGAATTAGGTTAAAAATTTGGGCTTGAACCTTTAGGCATTGATGATTTTGGATTTGATATGATCCTCCATTTACAAAGCTTCCAAAAATGTCTAAATCCAATATTTTGTTCATAACATGGCTTGATTCAAATTTGATTGTGTTCATGATGTCAATTAAGACCTGTAATGATCAAAAAGATATCAAGTTATCAATTTTTAGATTTTATTTAGATTTAAATTGATTTAAAATGAATTAATTCAATAAAAATCAAATAAAATAGAAAAATAAATTAGTGGACATAAAACTGAAGATAGGACACGTGTGTGGTGTGATAAGATCAAATCAAGTGGAAAAAAGTGGGCCCATTTGTCAAAATTTGAAGTTTTGGGGATAGTTGACTTTTGGCAATTTTGGAAAAATGCCCAACTTCAACAATGCATAACTTCTTCAATTTTGAACTTTTGGAGGTGTTCTTGGACTTTTTAGAAACCTTGAGATGTACTCTAACCAAACCATTTTGTCTCATCGCATTTTGATATTCCATGCTCAAGTTATAAGCTTTGGAAAAAAAAGGTGTTTTTGTTGACTTTTAAAAATGACTTATAATGTCCAAATTTGTAACTTTTTGTGAGTGCATTTCTTGATCTTGGGGTGTGAGGATGGATTGTAGGAAATTTCATCCTCTTCAAAATTATATTTGTATGGGTCAGTTCTCATAAAGTATGAGAAAGTTATGCTTGGTCAAAGTTGAGTTGACTTTTCCTATAAAACCCTAATTTAGTAACTTTTGAATCTTGATGAATTTTGAGCAATCCTTGATGAATCATGATCAACCCTTGATAAAATGATGAATTATCCTTGAAAATGAGAATGTTGACAAAAAATCTTGAGGTTTGACTATTTGTAGGTCACAGTTGACTTTTGCCCTAGCACAGTCGATTTTTGGGCCTTTTGAGCAATTGACTGACCAAACTTCCTCTGCAAGGCTTGAAATTTGACATGGATGAACTTGAGAACATATTAGGAAATTGGGGAACACTTTAGGTCATTTGGATGTAGGGACCTTGATGCAACACAAAACCCTAATTTGAGATTGACTGCCTTAGAAGGTGATTTGACTGTCAAACTCTTGAGCAATCTTGAGCCTCTTGGAGATTATTCCTGAAAGGTCTTGAGAAATATGGGAGGGAAAATTTTGGGGTACAACACTTTGGTTTTGAACTTCAACAATGGGGAAGATGGAGTTACAGTGATGTTTCAGGGTGTGGGATGGTTTACTTGTAAGATAAGGAAGCTTGGGAAAGCAAAAGGCCTGAAAACGCACGAGTGAAATGGAAGATTCAGTTCACAAGTCAGAAATGGAAAGTTTGGAGGATTGGTATGCAACTTCTGATTCTAGGGTGTTTCAACGCTTGGGCATTCTTCCTTTTAGTTGCAAAATGATGGCTTTATATAGAGCAAAAGGCTGGAGGACTTGTGCTTGCTCAGAAGTACAAGATCACATGTCTTGCTACATTTCTTATTTTTGAAGCAAGTGTGAGAAGTGACTTCTTAAGGTATGATTCTGATCTTGTAGGGTGGCTTGAAGCTTTAAACATGTTTTGTTCAAGTTTATAGGCTTGGTTTGTGCAGAAAGAACAAGTCCAAGGCTCAAGAAATGGAAAAATGCAAAAAGTATGCTTTTCCAAAATTTCAATGTTGCCTTTCTTCCAAAAATGGCTATTTTCTTGTACAATGCATTGAATGCTTGGATTTAGGGAATGAACCCTTGTGCAATCCATTAATTGTGGAGTTACAAACGAGTTTGAGGCCTGAAAAGTGAATATTGTACAGCCAATTTGCAAATTTGAAAACTTGTTCTTCATGAAAATAACCTATAATCAAAGTGATAAAACCCTAACTTCATCTCTTTGATTCTCCCTACTCAAGAATGATCTCAAGGAGTTATTGGACATTTTGTAAAGCTTGTAATGTGTTCTATAACCCATCTTTGAAACGCTTTTGAAAATTCCTCTTGGAACTAGGTGAAAAGTTGCCATGAAGTTAGGTAAAAAACCTGCCTAACTAGGGCAAAATTTCAATAAGTTATTTTAGTTCATGAACATGTATTCACAAAATTATATCTTGATATCCAAGAATCTTTAGGAGAAATTCTGTGAAGCAAAGTCTTATATTTCATGGAGGTCTACAACTTTCATGTTGGGAACTTCCTTTGAATCATTTTGTATCATGGTGAAAATTTGGCCTAAAGTTGAGAAAAAATAAGAAATTTTCTATACTTAGAAAAATATCTAAGTTAAGAAATTTCAAATTTCAAAACAAGATCTTCAATCCTTGATTTCTTGATGAACAAGTTTCACATTTTGACATGTTTTGATGAATTGTGATCCTTGGTACTTGAATTTGACCAAAAAGTCAAAGTTTGACTTTTCAGTATACAGTTGACTTTTGATCGGTTGACTGAAAAATTCATCTGCCACTCCAATGAATTTGTAATGTTTTGAACCATGCCATTAGGTCAAGATCATGCAATTTAACTCTTGAGATCATTCTTTAAACCAATTGACCATTTGCTAGGTCAAAAATCAGAAATTTCCCTTTCTCAGTCAAAACCCTAATTTTGACCATTTTGCCCTTTTGATGTTTTGATCTAATTTCTTGAGGAATTATGGTCCAAACTTGATCAAATGATACATATGAGTCTAATATGTTGATGTGGATAAAACATTATGAAGTTTGACTGTAAATTGGCCATGGTTGACTTTTTTTTCCCAATACAGTTGATTTTTAGGTCAATTGTCCAATTGGCTGATCAAAAATGTGATTCAAGGCATAAAACTTAGCATGAGTAATCTTGGGGGTCCATGATGATCCTTGAAAGCCATATGCAGCATTGATAGTCCAAAAATCCTTGTGCAAACTTAAACCCTAATTTTGGTCATCAGTACATGAGGAGGTGTCTTGAGTTGATCAAACCCTAATGTAGTCTTGAGTTCAAGAGATCTTGTGAGGAAATATTTGATAAGTGAGAGGGAAAATTTTGGGGTACAACAGGGTCCGTAATCAACCCCCACACATTCTAGTCTGTGTCGTTCTTATGCTCACTTTTTACAAGTAGATGCTCTGAACATGTGCCCAATATCTGAATAAGTCTAAGCCCTTCAAAGGCAAGTGAAAGGGTTCTTGCAATAGGATTCCCATGATTTCTTTAGCTCGTGTTGACCAACATCGATGCTTAGTGTATGTATACACTGTGTCTTTTCCCCCAGATCTTTCTTGCCCTGGTAATTGATACCACGGTTAAGGACCTTTTATATTCCCACAATTTTATAGCTTGGTTGACTCGAGTGATTCGCTCCCCTTGGCTATAGCTTGAACCTTGGTTTGATGCTTGGTTGCTTGTCTATGGAGGGACCTTCCCTTTTACTACTTGGGCTTCACCTTCTAGGTGTTTTATATTCGAGTGATGCTCGATCTTTTGTTCAGATGTTTTGTCAACTGTTTGTTTGTTTTTTTTGTCACACGATCTGTGACATTTTACCATCTCCCGTTGGATGCTTTGTCATCATTTCTCGTACTTTATTGTATGATAGTAGGATTTCCCTTGCGTTTCTTTTATGAGATATTTGTCATTCTCCCTTAGGATCGCTCATTTAGGCTAGTTTTCGAGCTAAACATTGGGATAGGTATCCATGCATGCTATCCTAGGGTAGAAATTTCCCTTTTCATCCTCAACCTTAGGATCAATCATTGTATGATAACATTGGGGATAGAACTAGATAGTCTCCTTTAGATGTTTTTTTATTTCTTTTGCAGTACCGCGTCTTAAAACAAAAACCTTCTTTTCTTAGTGAATCATAAAACTTATCTAATGAACTTAAATCCTTCTTCAAGGTAAAAGATACAAACCAATCGTAATTTGTTTACACGCCTCTTGGCTCTGTTTTAAATCTTGTTAAATTGATGTTTTGTCATCCTTACTATGATGCTTTGCTATCTTTGTGTCGATGTTTTGCCATCGAATATGTTTGTTATCCTACTTTGATTTTCAATATTATTGTTAGGTGTGATGTTTTATCATCTAAGTTTGGATGTATTGTCGCCTTTACCATGATATTTTGCTATCTCTTTATTGATGTTTCACCATCACATATGTTTGTTATCCTACTTTGATTTTCAATATCGTTGTTAGGTGTGATGTTTTATCATCTAAGTTGTAATGTTTTGCCATCCTTTCCATGATTCTTTGCTATCTTTGTGTCGATGTTTTGCCATCGTATATGTTTATCATCCTACTTTGATTTTCAATATCATTGTTAGGTGTGATGTATGGCCATCTATTTTGTAATGTTTTATCATCCTTGCCATGATATTTTATTATCTTCTTGTCGATGTTTCTTCATCGCTTATGCTTGTATCCTACTTTGATTTTCAATATCATCGTTATGGGTGATGTTTTATCATCAAAAATTTTGATGTTTTGCCATTATTGTCGATGTCCTACCATTGTTATTGATGTTTTGCCATCATTGTCGTAATATTGCCATCGTTGTTTATGTTTCATCATCATTATCTGATGTTTTTCCATTTTGATTATTACTCTTTTATTTTTAACTAAAAAACACAAACCCACCAAAACATTTGAGCCGGACTACAGCTGCTCTGATTCCTTAAAAGGGATACATAGGCATAGGTTTTTTTGTGGGGCCTAATCGAGCATATCTTTGTAATTATTTCTTTTCTTTTCACCATATTTTCTTTTCTTTTTCCTCTGCATGCATTTAACTTTGAGCTTTAGACTCTACACCCATATATTAGATAACAAGCATGGATCCCATCGAGTACGATGGACGTGTGGTGTGCTAACACCTTCCCCTCGCGTAACCGACTCCCTTACTCGTTTCTCTTGGTCGTGATGAACATGCTTTTACTTCCCTCGGGTTTATGTAGTATTTCCTTTCCCTCTTGTGGGATAAATACACA
This sequence comes from Vicia faba, assembly GCA_948472305.1. Classification (NCBI taxonomy): domain Eukaryota; kingdom Viridiplantae; phylum Streptophyta; class Magnoliopsida; order Fabales; family Fabaceae; genus Vicia; species Vicia faba. The sequence continues at coordinate 1,069,341,886 of OX451738.1, forward strand.
TTGCTGGTGACTATGTTCTGCACCACTTTGGCGCTTGTACTTGGATGAAAATCCTGGGAGCGATAGTTGGAGACTCTGCTGAGGAAAAAAGTTGACCTCTTGTTGGTCCACTCCCCTTGTGAGGTAATCCTAGCGCTTGTTTTTTGTGTGTTTATTTTACCGCTTTGCATATTTATCTGTTTGCATTTCATCCTATGTGAGATTTATTTTTTGCATACTGGATTTGGATGGAATGTTTAGATTGGTTTTCTTGGTGGGTGGTTTGTTCCATGAGGTAAAAGGCCATATACCCAGGCTATGAGTGAATTCCATAGGAACTAGGAATAGAGTGGCCATGGCGTCTATGAGGCGTATGTCTTATAGACCCGACCATGAGATCCATGGCTTCAGAGGAGGTTCAGATAGGTGTAATCGTATGATGATACCAACAAATGAGCTCTTTGACTCTGATTTGGCCTTTGACCTTATCGCGACCTAGTTTTCACCCGTGAGTGGGGTGGGAAAGTTTTTCTTACAGGTACAGGTACTATTGGTGAATTTATGTTTTGATGGTGACTCGGGTTCTCATGGTAATTCTGAAGCTACATGGGATTTTTTTATCTTGAGCTGTGTGGTTCTATATAATGGTCCAGCTGTATCCAGTGTGGAAACTTTGATCCTGTCATGTCACATCATAGCATATTTATTTTCAAAAAAATGATGTACAAAAAATAACTAGCATATGCATGTCATTTTCCAGGGGTATTCAATAGTTTTCTCTCCATCAGAAATGGCCGAACTCCCACCAAATGAGTTTGATTCAGTTGTTGTCAAAGAACCCACCAGACATACCTTTGCTTACCAGATTCCGACCATTGATGTGTCCGAGTTAAAGAAGTTGAGTTCTTATATGAAGTGTGATGTTCTGAATAATTTCAACAGGGATTATGGCAATTTTTTATCAACTCTCAATACCTCAGTTGACCCAATGGATTTAATCATTCTCTTCCAGTTTTATGACAAAAAATTGCGGTTTTTTACTTTTCAAGATTGTCAACTGGTTCCCACACTAGAGGGATACTCGTATCTTCTTAACATCAAAATGGCCAATGAAGTTCCTTTTGTCAAAGTTCCTAAGAAGTTGAAGTTTGTAGTCGTTGTTAAAACCCTTCATTTGAGTTGGAAAGAGATGAAGGACAATTGGAAATCAAGTAAAGATGTTATGGGGTTTTATCTGAATTTCTTAGTAAACAAAGCCGAAGACTTGGAAAAGGAAGGTAACTAGGGTGACTTCAACCTTTTGTTTGCTCTCATGATATATGGTATTATTCTCTTTCCTCATAAGAGAAACTTTGTGGATTTAGCAGTTATCTGTGTTTTTAGGAGTAAGAACCCAATACCCGACACTTCTGGAAGATACCCTTTACATTATTCACTTCAGACATGGAAAATGAGGTATTGTTAGCTTGTGCCATTCAATGTTGTATCAGTGTCTTAAGTTGCATTTACCAGTGAGTGGCCCTTTTATGGACACAAGGCATTCTTTCCAATGGTCGTCAAGGATTGTGAACCTCACTTCATTCGATATCTGATGGAATTATGTCATGGGTGAAGTGCAAAGTATCATCACTAGCTATGGAGATTTCCATAATATTCCCCTCATGGGAACTAATGGGTGTATAACCTATAACCTTGTGCTTTCTTACCGTCAGTTGGGATATGCAATGGATGGTCCACCAAAAGATGAGGAAGTAACTGAATCAGTGTACTTTGTTAGAGGAGGTAATCCTGAGATGTTAAAAAGAGTGACGAATTCTTGGAAGGGAATTCATAGGAAGGATAGAGCCACTTTGAGCAAGAAGGTTCCCATTGCTAGGGTTCCTTACATGAAATGGATTAAATACATGTTTAAAACTCTACAGTTTCCATTTTCAAGATCAGCTCCTTTATATGAGAAACCTCCTGTTATTTTGTGTGACACTGTGCCTACCGAGATTTTTACTCAAGTTCATGTTGAAAACATTCAACTCCGTGTAAAGGATCGTGAGGCAGGATTAAAATTCTATTGGGTAGATTAAGAGAGGGCTGAATTGGCTCGCAAACTATAAGAAACCCAAGGGGACACTTCTGAAGTGCCAAAGATTATGAAGAGGTCTCATGTTAAAATGGAAGAAGAGTTGAGTAGGAAACAACATGAATTCCAGAAACTTTAGGCATCTGAGAGTAGCTACGAGAAGAAGATTCAAAAATTGGAAAAGCAGCTCAAAGCCAAGGATGCTCAGATTGAGAAGGAAATAGCCCAGAGACGCGCCATGGAGGATCAACTCCGAGGAAGTGAAAACCATCCATCATAACTTTTAAAGGAAAAATCCATACTCGAAGAGTATTGTCAACACCTTGAAGCTTGGCTTGTTCCAGAGAGTTAGTTTTGTTGTTTATCTTTTATGTGGTGGTCACCTCCAGGATTATTGGATGGGATCATTTTATTTTTATGATGTACTCTGTTTTTCTTATGTCCGCTTTGAAACACGTGTTTTGTTGATTAGTGTCATGCTATTAGTTGTATGAACTCACTTGAGCATTATCTTTTTCTTTTGGGTAAATGGAGTAGTGTATTATCGTTACTTTATTTCTCTTTGTATAATTATATTGAATCTGGTTACACACTATGACTGGCAGTTAATAAGACTCTTGGATAACATATCATGCATATCATTCATAATCATACATTTTTGATTTATTCAGGATGGTCTTCTTATCTTGATTTTGCTTCTCTTATCAGAATTTATGATGACTACTCATCGCTACTCCACCAGGAACAATTTACCACGACAGATGGATCAAGTTTAAGCAGAATTGGGTGAGATGAAAGTTATAATGGCTACTCAAGTGACGCATTTTATGGAAGCTATTACGAATGTGAACAGAAGGCAGGGTGAACTGAGGTACCTTGTTGAAAATTCTCGTCTGAATCAAGATGAGAATAGGAGTGTCTTGTATGGTGACATTTATGCTGGACAAGGAAATTATTAGGAGAATGCTTATGAACAACATGGTTTGGGAAATCATTTCCACCATCTGGATCTGTTTGGTAATCATGGACAATTTCCACCACCGCATGGATCTTAACTTCTTGCTGATAAAGGAGGTAGGAGATACCAAATTCCTGAGTTTGATCAGGAAGAGGATCGTCATTATGTGTAGAATTTGGACTAAGGTTTTCCTATTGAAGACAAAAGGTATCGTATACTAGAGGAGCGTTTGAAGGCTGTGGAAGGACAGGGGGTTCTTGGAATGGATGCTAATGATTTTGGACTAATATCTGGAGTGAGGGTTCCTCCGAAGTTTAAACCTCATGTGTTTGAGAAGTATAATGGGCTTACTTGCCCAAAGACTCACACCAGGGCTTATTATCGTAAGATGTTTGTGCATACTGATGAAGAAGGGTTGTTGATCGACCACTTTCAAGATAGTTTGTCAAGTGCTTCTTTAGAATGGTACATGGGTCTAGAAAGATCGCGTATTAGAAGTTGGAGGGATTTGGATAAGGCTTTTGTTAGGCATTATCAGTACAAGATTGATATGGCACACACTCAGCTGTAGAGTTTGGCACATGGTCCAAAAGAGTCTTTCAAAGAATACGCCCAAAAATGGCGTGAGTTAGCTGCTAGAGTTCAACCTCCACTCATGGAGAGAGAACTCATTGACATGTTCATGAGTACATTACAAGGGCGTTATTACGATCATATGATTGGAAGTACCTCTGCGGGGTTCAATGAATTGGTTATGGCTGCCGAGAGGATAGAAGTCAGGCTAAAATTGGGAAGAATTCAAATTATTAACTCTAGTGGGTCTTCAAGTGGAGGAGGTAAGAATATGTTTGCCGCTTACCCTAGGAAGAAAGAGGGGGAAACGAGTATTAATCATGCTTATAGGGGAATAAATAGGAATCTTCAAAACCTTCAGCATACTAACGCTATAATTATTTCGGTAAATGCTCTTCAGCAACAATGTCCACAACAACAAAGGTGGCAGAATGCTCCTAGACCGAATAACAACCAGCAACAAAGACAACCCAGAAGGTTTGACCCATTACCTATGAGTTATGTTGAGGCCCTCCAACACCTACTTGAGTTGAAGTTGGTTAATCTGAGACATTTTCCTGCTAATCCTAATAGGCTCCCAGCCAATTATGATGCTAATGTAAGATATGAGTTTCATTCTGGAGGTATGGGTCACACTGTTGAGAGTTTTATGATCTTAAATGCAAGATCCAAGATTTTCCTTATGCTAAGGATATTCAATTTGATGTTGTTCCTGGGCCTAATGTTATTCAACGCCCGATGCCACCTCATGATGGGACATCTATTAATGCTATTATTGATGACGGTGGAGAATTGAATTTGACCATGGATGTGAATCATGTGACTACTTATTTGATTTTTGTTAAGAGGTACTTGAGTGACAATGGTATCTTCCCTGGTAGTGGTCCAAAAATGTTGCAAGTGTGTTGAACAACCAAAGGGTTGTGATGATTTGAAGGCTCGTGTCCAGGAATTGGTTAATGATGGTTCTCTCCAGTTTGATAGAACTCGGAAGTATAGAAAGGTGACCGAAGCAGATATTACAGTGATTTCTATCCCATATACTCCAATAAGCATTCCTACTCATGCTAAGCCAGTACCTTTGATGATTAATTTTCCTGGTCCAGTGCCATATACAAGTGAGAAACTTGTTCTGTGGCACTATGGTGCTGACGTGTATTATCATGGTGTGAAAAAAGAAGTTGTTCCTTCTGAGGAAAGTCCTATTGAGGCTGATAACGTTGATGTCAATAATTTTGCTGGTGAGGGCTGTATGACAAGAAGTGGCATGGGATTCTGCCCTCCAAATGTTCAAGATACTTCTGATGCCTTGGCTAGGGATAAAGGGAAGTAAACGATGGTTGGTGGTCAAAGATCTGATCAAGCTCGTGTACCCAGGCCTATTGCTGCGCCCAGGATGTCTGCAACTCTTGATGCTGAAGTAGAAGAATTAATGCGAATTATCATAAAAAATGATTATAACATCATTGAATAGTTACATCAGACACCGTCCAAAATGTATATTATGTCCTTGTTAGTTTACTCTGAAGCTCACAGGAATGCATTAGTGAAGATATTGAAGAATGCATTTGTTCCACAAGAAATAATGGTTGGTCACTTTGAGACAGTTTGTTCCAACATATCTGCAGGAAATGGTTTAGGCTTCACTTATTTTGATCACCCTCTTAAGGGTCGCAATCACAATAAGGCATTTCACATCTCTATGGAGTGCAAGTGAACGACTTTGTCATGAGTGTTGGTGGATACCGGATCCTCGCTGAATGTTTTGTCAAAGACCGCATTGATGAAAATTAATTATTCTGGTTTGGAGTTACGTCCCAGTGATCTAGTTAGGAAGGAATTTGATGGTTCCAAAAGGATAGTATTTGGTGAAGTTGATCTCTCTATCAAGGTTGGTCCCAAGATCTTTGTCGTTACTTTCTACGTGATGGAAATTCAGCCAACTTATTGTTGTCTGTTAGGGTGTTGGCTCCTAAATTCGACACCCTTGTTTTATTAATATCATCCATTAAAGCTGAAGGATGTTTTCGACCAGCTGGGTCTGTCGAAATGCCTATCGAAAGGTGGCAATGTACTTAGAGGATTTCTTCCAAGGGAGAAGTTGGTTGCCTTCGACGTCAAAGGTGTTTTTTCGTCGAAGATGCTTCTCGACGAAGGTGTTCGATGGTTCAGAGTGGAACGGTTTGAAATTCAAGCGTTTGGAGGGAAAACGGTTTCCAGCGGTTACCAAGTGCAACGTGCAAAGATCTGGAGCGTCGAACGCTGAGAACGTGCCAAGTGGAGTCATCTCGAAGCAGTATAACTGCCCGACGGTTACTTGGGATGTTTTAGTATAAATAGTAGTAGGTCACGCAGTTTTTCGTGTGTGTTCACAATTATATACAAAGTCACTCATATAGATTCGAGTACCCAGCGTGTGAGAAAGAATTGTTGAGAATGTATGTGTGAAACACAACTTTTATTAATCAAAGTCATTTACTTTCCAGAAACTTTACTTGCTTTCTTCTTTACTTTTCCTGTCGAAGCCCTTTATTTCAAGCCTTCATTTATTTTATCAAGCCCATTTCTTCATGCAATTTACTTAAAGCCTCTTTATTTTCTTGTCATTTAACCATTATCCAACTTAATCAAAACCTCAAAATCAACCATGTCTTAGGATCAATCTGATCGATCCTGCGAGTAACCAAATAAGTAACCATTTGGAGGATCAGCGGTTGTTTACCAATAACCACGGTAAACAAATTGGCACACCCGGTGGGACTGTGTGTTGATTTTTGAAGTTTAACCTTTTTAAACATAATCTCATCTTTTTCGAGGAGTGTTGCATGTTATTGAGAAGTGGTAGAATATACACTAACGATACCAATACTTCCAGAAGAAGAGAAGAGATGGCGAATCCGCCAAACAATAACGAAATCCCACAAACGAATGTGGGAGCAACGGTTATCCAGACCGTAAGTGAAGCGATAACCGCTGGTTCAACACCAGCAGTGACGGTCACAACAACGGGGCCATTACCTCCGTTCACAGGCCCCAGAGTGCCTTTGGGAACCCCCCCGCCAAGGGGAAATTTAGGCACAAGGCCTTATGTTCCCCCAGGATTTATGACAGGCGGTCATAATCGAGAACCACTTTATGGCATGCCAACTTCTGACTTGGCTAGCCTGACGAACGCTGCGTCCACTTTTTCATACCCCTTAGTGAGTGCCTCTTCGCCACTCCAAGGTTCTGGAGTAGGTATGGCGAATAGAAATAGGACCCAACTCTTAGGAGGAACGTCCCAAGTAGCACATGGCCTTACAAATGCCTCGACAGCAGTCTTGAGGCAACAAATGGACGAAAGCAACCATGATATGGTTCAAATGTTGGCACAAACTTTAAGTACAGTGTTGAACCCTCTAATACAAAACACTACTCAATCGAATCAGCAGATGACAGCGCAAATGACGCGTTTGGCTGATTTCTTTGGAGTACCCCAACCTATTCGACAGCCCCAAAGGGCGCAAATAAGGGGAAACCAGGGTGTATTCTTAGAGGAAGAAACCACTATCAACCAAGTCCAACAACCTGTCGAAGAAAACCTTAGGGCACGATTGGAGCAACCTGTCGAGGAACCTAGGGTAATAACCCCAGAGGTAAGGTTAGTTAACAGAAACCAAAATGCTGACGAAGTAGTTCAGCATATCCAATACCAAAACATGGGTTTGGAAAATAATCTGGCAACCATGATCGAAAGGATCATGACTCAAAATGGGATGAACATGGGCTTTCGAAGGCCCAACTTTACATCCCCGCTGTCAGAATACGTGTTACAAACAGACTTACCTCCTAGATGTAAAGTCCCTAAATTCACTAAGTTCTCTGGGGACACGACAGAATCTACTGTCGAACATGTGGCGAGATACTTGATCGAAGCAGGAGATATTTCGAACAACGAAAACCTGAGAATTAAGTACTTCCCAAGTTCTTTAACAAAGAACGCTTTTACTTGGTTTACAACTCTCCCCCTCAATTCGATCCACCATTGGACCCAGTTGGAAAGATTGTTCCACGAGCAATTCTACATGGGGCAAACCAAGATAAGCCTGAAAGAATTGGCCAGTGTAAAGAGACGTTTCACTGAACCTATAGACGAATATCTAAATAGGTTTAGGTTGCTCAAAGCAGAATGTTTTACACAAGTGCCGGAACATGAGTTAGTCGAAATAGCCGCAGGCGGTTTAGATTATTCCATTAGGAAGAAGTTAGACACTCAATACCTGAGAGACATGGCCCAACTGGCCGATAGAGTTCGACAGGTAGAACGCCTCAAAGCTGAAAAAGCAAAGGCAACGAAAACTCATAAGAGAGAGAGGATAGCGTATGTTGAGATGGATGACGAAGATCCAGAATCCTTCGACGACACTATAATTGTCGAAGAAGGAGAAGTCGATTTAGCGGAACTAAAGCAAGGGCCACCATACTCTTGCCAACTGTTAGTCCCCTCAAGTGGGAAAAATCCCATTGGTCCAGAAAGGACCAACGATAGGTTCCCCAAAAAGACTTATAGTTTTGATATTACAAAATGTGATGAGATCTTTGACTTGCTTGTAAAAGATGGCCAAATGATAATACCCCCAGGGGTAAAAGTGCCTCCTCTTGATCAAAGAAAGAAGAGAGGCTTTTGTAAATATCATAATTTTCTGGGCCATAAAACGTCTCAATGTTTTCTTTTCAGGAATCTTGTGCAAGACGCTATCGAAGAAGGGAGGTTGAAGTTTGCTGACAAGACCCCCATGGCTGTGGACTCTAATCCGTTGCAGGCTGAAGACCACTATGCTGAACCTTCAGAGGTGAACGTGATCGAGGCATCCAGAAGCCAGTCGAAGAGGCCAGGAATCACAATGGTCGGAGTCTCAAAGGACCATGTCAACATGCCAATCTTTGGCAGTTTTTCTGGGAACTTATCCAGAAAGACAATTGAAGCGGTTCAGAAAGCGGTCGAAAGCCCAAAGCTGGAGACGGTTGGAGCCCAAAAATCTGGACCAAAACCCAGTTCTCACTTGGCCCCAGTTCAAGGCCAGACAGAGGACTTGGAGATTCAAATGAAGTAGTTGACTCTTGCCAACAAAGATACCATGAATGTCAACATGGTCGAAGTCTCTGACCCAAAAGCATCGGAGGAGGCCATGAGGCAAGAACAAGCTAACAAGACTGCTTTCCCTCGGGAAAATGAAAATCTGGCAGATTTCCTGCAAAGATGCCAGAAAAAGAAGTCAGAAGTGATGCTGTGTCCAAGATGCAGTTCGATCTTTGACAAAAAAGCTGCTGAACATATTCAAGGCGTAAGAGCAACAAATAAGAGAAGGGAAAATGTTGATCTTCGACATGACCCCAGAAGAGCCTCCCAAAGAGGTTTAAACCAAGAAAAGAGGCCATTGACTTTCAGGCCTCCAACTAATGTGCCAGTAGATACATGGTACAAAACATCTGGTCGAAAGAGGCCAAGTGAAGAGAGATGGCACTCTTTCGATGTGCCAAGGGGTTCATCTTTAACACAAAATAAAGAGCCTCAAGTTGCTGCCCCTAAAGTTACACAGGTGTCAAGCAACTACAAAGGGAAAAATCCCATGTCTCGATCTCAATGGAGGAGATACCAGAGGCGACGAAAAGCTGAGAGGGAGGCTGCCAATGAACCAAAGGCAGAAACCAGTTCAAATGTTCCTCTAAGGAAGCAAAGGAAACCTCTGGAAAGAGAGCCAGTGACCAACAGGCTAGTTTGGCCTAACCAAGGTGAAATTGAGGACGAAGATGGTTCTGAGTCTGATGATACTTTGGACATCATGGTGAATATAGTCTCAGTGCTTCCCAGAGAGTTCAACCGACAGGTGGAGGTTGAAACAAGTGATTGGGAAGTGGAGCAAGAAATGGCCAAACATAGGCCAGTGTGCTATTTTGTCATGGACAATGGCACTACTGAGGAACAAAATGGGTTCTTCGAACCACCTACAGAGGCGATGAAAAATCACCTCAAGCCTTTATTTATAAGGGCTAAACTCAAAGAAACTACAGTGAATAAAATCTTGGTGGATTGTGGGGCAACCATCAACATTATTCCTCACTTTATGCTAAGGAAAATAGGCAAAAGGGATGAGGACATCAAGCCTCACAACATGGTCCTGTCAAACTATGAGGGCGGCATAGGGACCACTATGGGAGTGATCCAATTGGATATCAAGGTAGGATCTATCCTTCGACCAACAATGTTTATGGTCATATCGGCCAAACCTAACTACAATCTTTTGTTGGGCCGTGAATGGATTCATGGTGTTGAAGCTGTGCCATCATCAATGCACCAGAGGTTGCTGCTATGGCGTCCAGATGGGATGGTCGAAAACATAGAGGCAGATCAAAGCTATTACCTGGGCGAAGTGAATCACCTAGGGCTGGCAGATTTCGACAAGAACTTGGCTCACATAGGGCCATGTACAACACCTGACTTCGACTTGGCGCCAGCGCCAAATACTTTTTGTTCCCTATACCTGCACCCTGAGCATGGTTTTCAATGGGACAGAGAAGACTTGTCCCACATAGACTTCAGTGGGTTAACTGATATCCAACCAACTGGTTGGGGAAGTGAATTCAGTGATAATGACTGAGTCACAATCTTTGAAGCGAATTTCGGCTTATGTAGCCGAAACAAAGATGATAACGGCTCTCGAAGCCGAAGTAAAGTACATGGCCACACAGGCCAATGATCAACAGTTATCTGCTGCAGGTCCAGGAAAGGATTTCGATCCAGAACCTCCTGATATCGTGCCAGAAGGAATGCAGGAACAGAGGCTCGACGCCATCTATGACGATGAGCCTTTGGACTTCGAAAAGGACCCCTTGGCGAACAACATTAAAATGTTAGCGCAAGATCCTTTAGAAGAAATCAACTTAGGCGAAGGGTCAGAGAAAAAGCCAACTTACATCAGCGCCAAAATTGACCCAGAACTTAGGTTGGAACTAATCCAATTGTTGAAAGAGTTCAAGGACTGTTTTGCATGGGATTACGACGAAATGCCTGGTCTCGACAGAGGATTGGTAGAACTTCAGTTGCCAATCAAACCTGGGAAGAAGCCAATCAAGCAAAGTCCAAGACGCTTCGCTCCAGAAATACTGTCGAAGATCAAAACGGAAGTCGAAAGACTGCTGAAGTGCAAATTCATACGCGTTACGAGGTATGTCGAATGGATTGCAAACATTGTGCCAGTAATTAAGAAAAATGGTACATTAAGGGTGTGCATAGATTTCAGAGATCTGAATGCTGCTACACCCAAAGATGAATATCCTATGCCTGTGGCGGAAATGCTAGTCGATTCTGCCGCTGGCCATGAATACCTGAGTATGCTCGATGGTTATTCAGGATATAATCAAATATTCATTGCTGAAGAGGATGTGTCAAAAATAGCTTTTCGATGCCCTGGGGCTCTAGGCACTTACGAATGGGTAGTGATGCCTTTTGGCCTAAAGAACGCTGGGGCAACATACCAGCGAGCAATGAATTCTATCTTCCATGATTTTATTAACACTTTTATGCAAGTATATATTGATGACATTGTTATAAAATCTGTTTCCAGGAAGAATCATATTGACCACCTTCGACAATCATTCGAAAGAATGAGAGAACATGGTCTGAAGATGAACCCTTTGAAGTGTGCATTCTGTGTGAAAGTTGGAGATTTCTTGGGCTTCGTTGTCCACAAGAAAGGAATCGAAATCAACCAGAACAAGACGAAGGCTATTCTGGAAGCGAAAGCGCCATCGAATAAGAAGGAACTACAACCTCTGTTAGGCAAGATAAATTTCTTAAGGAGATTTATATCTAACCTAAGTGGGAAAGCTCAAGCCTTTTCACCCTTACTTCGACTGAATAAAGAGGGATTCGAATGGGGGCAAGAGCAACAAGAAGCCTTCGACAAAATCAAAGGGTACCTCACCAAGCCACCTATTTTGGTGCCTCCTTGTAGCAATAGGAGTATGAGATTGTACATAGCTGCATCCGACAAAACTTTGGGAAGCATGTTAGCCCAAGAAGATGAGAATGGAGTCGAAAGACCCATTTATTATCTTAGTAGAGTTTTGAACGATGCAGAAACTAGATATAGCGAAGTTGAAAAATTGTGTCTATGTCTGTATTTCTCTTGTACAAAACTCAAGCAATATATAAAACCAGTTGATGTGTATGTTTCGTCTCATTTTGATGTTTTCAAGTACATGTTGTCGAAACCCATCTTGCACAGTCGAATTGGCAAGTGGGCACTAGCATTAACTGAATACTCCTTGACCTTTATGCCTCTTAAGGCAGTGAAAGGACAAGTGGTTGCAGACTTTATAGTCGACCACTCAATTCAAGTTGAGGATGTTAATTATGTGGAGATAGAACCTTGGAAATTCTACTTCGATGGTTCCAGCCATAAAGATGGAACAGGAGTAGGAGTCTTGATCATTTCTCCAGAAAAAATTCCAACAACATTCAAGTACAAGATATCAGGTTCTTGTTCGAACAATGAGGCTGAGTATGAAGCTCTAATTACTGGCCTTGAGATATTGTTGGAATTGGGGGCAACTCGAGTCGAAATAATGGGAGACTCAGAGTTAGTCATTAAGCAAGTCACAAAAGAATATAAATGCATAAGAGAAAATCTCATTATGTACTTCGTGATAGCAAATCGTTTATTGAAAAAATTTGAAATGGTCAATATTCGACACATACCCAGATTGGAAAATCAAATAGCCAACGACTTGGCACAAATTGCATCTGGGTACAAGATTTCAAAAACGAGATTACAAAGAGCAATCGAAGTTCGAGAAAAGATAAAAGCAACTTGTCTATCACCAACAGACTTGGAATCGACAAGACTAGGATATGCTGATCAAAGTAACTTCGAAATTTCGTTCATAGATAATTTGTCAGAGCAAGATTGGAGGAAGCCCATTGTGGATTATCTTCAAAATCCAGTAGCTTCGACAGAACGAAAAACAAAGTCAAGGGCGTTGAGTTACGTACTCATGGGTAATGAGTTATTTAAAAAGACGCCTGAAGGGGTATTGCTAAAATGCTTAAGTGAAACTGAGGCATACATAGCCCTTTCGACTACGCACGCTGGAGCATGTGGGGCTCACCAAGTAGGCCATAAGATGAAATGGTTGTTGTTTCGACAGGGACTATACTGGCCCACCATGTTGAAAGATTGTGTCGAGTTCGCTAAAGGTTGCCAAGAATGTCAAGTCCATACAGGCATCCAACATGTACCAGCAAGCGAACTTCACTCGATAGTGAAACCTTGGCCCTTTAGAGGATGGGCGTTGGACCTCATTGGAGAGATTCGACCAGCATCATCAAAGAGTCAGAAGTATATATTGGTAGGCATTGATTATTTTACTAAGTGGATCGAAGCTATCCCTTTAGTCAATGTAGACCAAGAAAATGTCATTGAATTTATTCAAAAGAACATTATCTTTAGATATGGAATCCCTGAGACTATAACTACTGATCAAGGATCAGTTTTTACCGGTCGAAAGATGCAGGAATTCGCTCAGGAAACGGGTTTTAAACTCCTAACATCAACTCCTTATTATGCACAGGCAAATGGTCAAGTCGAAGCAGCGAACAAAGTAGTGATTGGCTTGATAAAAAAGCATATTGGGAAGAAGCCAAAAAATTGGCATAAGACGTTAGACCAGATGTTGTGGGTCTGTCGAACGTCCCTAAAAGAAGCCATAGGTACAACGCCATATAGGCTAACTTTTGGCCATGACGCAGTGTTGCCAGCAGAAATTTGTCTCCAATCTGCAAGGGTTCAGAGACATTGTGATATTCCCTCTGAAATTTATTGGGATATGATGTTAGACGAACTAGTAGATTTAGACGAAGAAAGATTGCGCGCTCTTGACCTACTCAGGCTTCAGAAGAAAAGAGTAGAAGACTCTTATAATAAAAAGGTGAAACCTAAGGTATTTTCGCCTGGAGAACTAGTTTGGAAGGTGATTCTTCCCATGGATCGAAGGGATCGAAGCATGGGAAAATGGTCACCCAAATGGTAAGGACCATTCAGAGTTATCCAAACTTTTTCTGGTGGAGCTTATGAAGTCGAAGAGCTAGGTGAAGATAAAAGGCTCTTGAGAGTAAATGGTAAATATTTGAAAAAGTATAAACCTATACTCCAAGAGATAAAAATAAATAACAAGTAACGATTAAATTAACCATAAATAAGCCAAAATGGAAATTTTTTATAAATTAGCCAAAATGGCAATATTGTCGAATACATATTACAATATATGGTTAAAGGGCTGAATCAATCAGAAGGGGATGGAGTCCTTGAGTCGAAGGTATTTAGCTTGCTGCAACTCCAATCTTTTGTTGCACAAGGCATTCGCCTGCACAAGCTTGGAAATTTGATCGTCGAAGGCTTGAGCTTTCTCAGTAAATTCTAGGCCTTGTGTGATCTCAGCTTGACTTTCGGTGTCTGGAACAGTCGAGAGAAGTTCCTCCTTGCGCTTAGTATTTTCATTCATCTTAGCCTCTAGTTCTTCGATTTGCGCCTTGATGGAAGCATTCTCTCGATCGATGGCATCAACTTCTTCTTGTTTAGATGCTTTTTGCTTCGACAACTCCGCAATTCGAGAGGTTGTCTCTGCTACAGCAGTCCATGCAGAAGAGCTTTTGCCATATAACACTTCAAGCTGGCTATTAAAGCCCCTTTGTCGCTGATAATCTGCTGAGACTTGATCAATAATGGAGTGTAACTCCATGATAAAGCCTGAAACTTCCGGAGGCACAGCTAGCAAGTCTACGGCATTCAAAACAGCCCCCAAATATGATGGAGCAGTAGGGTCCCCCTCCAAAGCTTTCATCAAATCCTTCTTGAAGAACTGAGCCTTAACCTTCGTCAAAGCCTCATCGAGAGGAGAAGTTTCAGTGGACTTCCCCGACAGAGTAGGAGCCTCCTGACTAACATCAGACGAACTTCCCTTGCTTTCGATGATGGCATTCAGATAGCCAACAGGATCAGTTTGCTTCAAGAGTTCTAAGTCTTCTTTCGACCTATGCTTTGTTGAGGTGACAACCTTTGCAACAGCGTTGTCTTGGGGTTGAGGCTGTTGAGTAGCATTTGCCTCGACTTAACTCTCTTCGACTCGGACTGCGGCAGTACCAGCGTCATCATGGTCCCCTTCGCCAGCGTCACCTTGATCCTCTTCGCCAGCGTCACCGCGGTCCCCTTCGTCACGATTTTCTTTCGACAGATCAACCACCTGAATCTCTTTTGGTTGTTGCTCTTCTGTTTGTGGATCTTCTGTTGGTTGTTCTGCTGTCTCAGCATTGGCTTCATTTGTTTCAGTATTGGCTTCATCGTTAGCCAAGTCTTTTTCTTGTGGCCTGCTGAGTTCAGCAGAATCCAAAGTTTCAGAAGTCCTTGGCGCTGAGCTTTCAGTGGCGTCCTGAAAAGAGAGGAAGAAGAATCTTCTAAATTCGAAAGAGACATAATCGAACGTGGGTATCGACACCTGAGTTAAAAAGGGATCAAAGAGATTACCTGCAAGGGAGCTTCAGCCCCAGGGCTGGAATTGTCGCTTTCGATAGGTTTATTGAGAAGAACATTTAGTTCCTCCTCCGTTGGCTCTTCAATGATTACTGGAGGTGGCCTGGGCTTTCTCCCAGCAACCTTTATTCTGATTGTTCGAGCCTCAGGGAGAGGAACATCCTTCTTCAGCTTTCGTCTTTTAAGAGGAGCAGGGGGAGAATCATCTTCTTCGTCACTCCCAGATTCGACCGTCAGTGCTGGCCGTTTCTTGGGTGAAGGTGCCTAAAAAACCAATTGGAGTTCGATTTAGAAGTTGCATCGAAAGTCAGAAAGTTAAAGCCAGAAGAAAATAATAAGAGTCTGGTTACCGATGCAGAAGGCTTTTTCGAAGGGCCTTCCCCCTGTTGGTTTGTTGTGGTCTTCGCCGGCGCTATAGTTTTCACCGGTGGTGGAGGTTTTGTTAAGGGGCCTCCTCCCTGATGGCCTTCTGCAGCCTTCTTGGCTGCAGGCTTTCGAACAACTGAAAGTAGACAAAATAATTAACAGGCTACCAGTCGAAAGGGAAAGACAAAGTAATTTGGAAGGATGAACTTACATTTCTTTATTTTGTCCAAGACAAGGACAAAAGACTTCTGAAGTTCGTCCACGAAGTCCTTCTCGTCGAAAAACTCCTCAGTGTAGTAACTTTTCCACCACTCCTCGAAGGATGGTGAGCAGAGAAAGTTAAGCTGATAGTCAAACAACGAAAGAACTGTTCGACCAGCATATCTGCCGATATGCTTAGTGGCAGCGTCTTCAGTGTAGTCGTTGCAGAAGTATAACATAGACTTCTCCTTGGGAAAAATTGGAGAAGGTAGTGTTTGAATAATACCAAACTGGCGAGACACCAGGTTTGGTTGATACGCGATTAGACTCAAATGAGTCTTGGAGCTCTTGAATCGCAGGGGCATTATTCTTGGTGTGAGAAATGCCTCCCACACTGTTGTATGCTCTTCGACCTGAGGACCACTTGACGCCTTAGGATGTGGCCTCGTGAACCACTCTGGGCCAACCTTTCGTCGAGCAAACGGAGCCATGGTCGAAGCAAACTCTTTCCTTTTAGCAAACATCAAGATGAAGTTTGTAAAAGTTTGTTGAAGCTCCAGCCCATCTTCCGTTGGAGTCAACAGAGCCAATCTGGTGCCTTCGATGCACCTATTTGCTATTTCTGGAGCCTGCTCATTTATTTGAGTCTTCTGAGGCAAGAAAGACTCGAAGGTGGCATTGAGCCACAGCTGAAGCAGCCAAAAAGGTCCAGCAAGCAGCAGACTGGCTCTGTTCTCGATGATCTTCAGAAGAGTCGCTCCGTTGCTAATCGACTCGTACAGACTCGCCAAAATCAATTCTGCCAAACAGATATTTTGGCCGTGGTGGAGTTGAGTGGCGAGAGTGACCATCTTCTTGGTCACCTGTAAAGACTTGGTGCAAAACACAAAGCGTGTCAGCCATAAGGCTAGAAACGCGATATGTTCTACATCCGACACAGCGTCCGTCGACTTATCATGGTAGTGATTGATGAAGGTGGTGTAGGTTGGTTTTGTGGCAGAGAATCCAATCTGATCCTCCGACATTTCCTCTGGGTCGAAGTAGTC
Source organism: Vicia faba (assembly GCA_948472305.1). NCBI lineage: Eukaryota > Viridiplantae > Streptophyta > Magnoliopsida > Fabales > Fabaceae > Vicia > Vicia faba. The sequence continues at coordinate 1,069,358,650 of OX451738.1, forward strand.
CCCAGTGGGTCGAAGGCCAGTGATGGCGGCCACGTCGAAGAGCGTGGGAGTCAGCATTCCACAGGGAATATGGAAGGTGAAATGGGTGTAATCCCAGAAGAGTAAGGAAGCTATCAACATTTCTGGGGAATAGTTAAAACCTGTCTTCGACAACATAACCAGGTCGAATATCCCCATGTCTTTCCAGATCGAAGCCTGGCGTTTCTCCATTTTTTCCAGCCAAGCACTATAGTCAGGAGTAAGGCTAGGGCTAGACCTGAAAGCCCTAACACCTCTGTTGAAAAAACGAAGGTCGATTTTCTCCTTAGCAGGATCTTCATTATCTTCTGCATCTTTCTTGGAGCATCCAACCGGTTTGAGTTTTTCAAGTACCGGAAAGTAGCTTTTAATCTTCATGGCTTCAGCAATGCTTGGGTATAGTGGGCCAGACATGGCAAAGATTTGGTTGGAATATCCAACCGGAATCATGAGGTGGCGTGAATAAGCATCACGTACAGCAATGTCCAAAGGCTCAGGGACCCTTCGTTGGCCCGTGGGAGTCACTACGGGAGCAGTGGAGAAAATCCTGGGTTTGACATTTCCAGAGGGAGTGTTGGCGCTAGGAGCGTTGGAAGAACCAGATGCCATTGTTGATACTAAGGTTGAAGATGAAGTGAAGAACAGTTGGTTTGCAAAGGTTGCAAGAGTTTGTGTGCAATAAGGGATATCTGAAGGCAAGGTAGCGTGAAAAAGTCCCACAATGGGTACTTAGCGCTATTTATAGTAGTTGGGGAAATCCCTAAATTCGAGGACATTTAATGCCATTTAATGTTGCAGAAGGTAGTGGGACACGTGGCATCTCCCTGTTGTTGTAGCCGTTCTGCAGAAATGAAAGGGTGCAGCGTGCGCCCTCGTTTTTGGGAATTGTCATGATGACAATTTGTGAAAAGACGTTTGGCACACTGCACGCCGTACTGAAGTGACGTCTTAGGTACGGATGAAATGATGGCTTTTCCTTGGGATTGTCAGTGGTTGGTAGAAGACAAAAAAGGTGCACAATTTAATTTGTGACTAAGGATGAAAAGACAGGTGTCGAATGGCATTTCAAAGAATGCCTTTTTCTTTCAGAGTCGAAATAAGGCATTCTTGGGGGGCAATTTGTTGGCTCCTAAATTCGACACCCTTGTTTTATTAATATCAGCCATTAAAGCTGAAGGATGTTTTCGACCAGCTGGGTCTGTCGAAATGCCTATCGAAAGGTGGCAATGTACTTAGAGGATTTCTTCCAAGGGAGAAGTTGGTTGCCTTCGACGTCGAAGGTGTTTTTTCGTCGAAGATGCTTCTCGACGAAGGTGTTTGATGGTTCAGAGTGGAACGGTTTGAAATTCAAGCGTTTGGAGGGAAAACGGTTTCCAGCGGTTACCAAGTGCAACGTTCAAAGATCTGGAGCGTCGAACGCTGAGAACGTGCCAAGTGGAGTCATCTCAAAGCAATATAACTGCCCGACGGTTACTTGGGATGTTTTAGTATAAATAGTAGTAGGTCACGCAGTTTTTCGTGTGTGTTCACAATTATATACAAAGTCACTCATATAGATTCGAGTACCCAGCGTGTGAGAAAGAATTGTTGAGAATGTATGTGTGAAACACCACTTTTATTAATCAAAGTCATTTACTTTCCAGAAACTTTACTTGCTTTCTTCTTTACTTTTCCTGTCGAAGCCCTTTATTTCAAGCCTTCATTTATTTTATCAAGCCCATTTCTTCATGCAATTTACTTAAAGCCTCTTTATTTTCTTGTCATTTAACCATTATCCAACTTAATCAAAACCTCAAAATCAACCATGTCTTAGGATCAATCTGATCGATCCTGCGAGTAACCAAATAAGTAACCATTTGGAGGATCAGCGGTTGTTTACCAATAACCACGGTAAACATAGGATGCCCATAGATTCATAAGGTTGGGGCAGTTACTTCCACTCTCCATCAAAAGCTCAAATATCCCCTTGATGGAAAAACAATCACTGTTTATGGCGAGGAAGAGTACATTGTAAGCCATTTGACTTCATTCTATTATATGGAAGTTTAATTAGATGTGCATGAGACTCAATTTTAGGCCTTTGAAACTATTCAGATGATCAAGGCTCCTCATTCTGAGGAGAGAAATAAACCTGAGACGTCTTTGGCTTCATTTAAGGATGCTTAAGCACTAGTTGGGGTTGGTCGTCCCGAGGCTTCGGGTCAGGTTTTGGATGTCATTCCAAAGTTCGACAAATTAGGTCTAGGTTTCACTCCTGGAAATAAGAGCGTGGCACCCAAAGCTTCAAACTTGTCTACTCCACTGAAGTTTTCCAGCTCTGGTTTCGCCCAAGATGGATGTACCAATGCAATTGGTGATGATGAAGACATTGATTACACTATGGATCATTGGATTCTCCCTAGTATTCCTGGTCAAGAGCTAAACAATTGGACTTCTGAGGATACTGGTATACCCCAAAATTTCCCCTCCCATTTTCTTCAAGAAATTCTCATGTGGTCTCCATTTGCTCAAGGATTCTCAAGAGTTTATCAGACAAACTCACCTCCTAAGAAGGGGTCTTCAACTAGGGTTTGGTGTTTCTCAAAGAAGATTGGTCTGCAAGAGTCTCAAATGACTTTCATGGTTCATCACTTGGCTTTAAGAATGCTCATACCAAGTTTCATGTCTTGCATCACAAGTTTGCTCAGTCAATGGCTCAGATGACTGAAAATCAACTGTATTGGGTAAAAAGTCAACTATGGTAACATACAGTCAAACTTCAAGATTTTTTGTAAACATTAACATTTTGATGTGATATTCATCATTTGATCAAGGATTGACCATGATTCCTCAAGGAAATCCCTCAAATCATCAAAGGTCGGAAAATTATCAAATTAGGGTTTTGATTGAAGATAACTGATCATTGACTTTTGACCTAGTGCATGACTTAATGGCTTGAAGTATGATCTCAAGGAATCAAATACAACATCTTGAACCAGTTACATGGCTCAAGACATTTCCAAATATGCAAGTAATTGACAGTTGAAAAATTGAATTAATTTATAAAAGTCAACAGTTATAAAAGTCAAACTTTGACTTTTTGATCAACATTGGAATTCAAAAGTCAAGAATCATCAAGATATTCAAAACTATCAAATTTGAACATCAAAAATCAAGAAAGTTAAGATTTTCAAACACTTAGAAAAAATTCAAGTGTTTTGTACCTAAAAAACCCTAACTTCACAAGCAAGTTTCCTCAAGATACAAGTTGATTCAAGGAAAACTTTCAACATGAAAGTTGTAGAGACTTATGAATTCTACAAATTTGTTAATGTAGGGTGATCCTCAAAAATTGATTAATTTAAGAGATATGATCCCATGAAGTTCTGATTATTTTTATCCAACACTTAGAAAAAATTTCTAAGTGTTTTGTTCTTAACAAAGTTACTACTTTATGGCCATTTTCATTAAGATCCAAATTGATTTAGCAAAAACTCACAACATGAAAGTTGTAGATCTTGATTCAAGATTTCTAAAATGTCCAAGAACACTTTTTTATCATACTTGACCTAGGAGATTTGAAGATATGAAGTTGGGCATCCATTCTTGAATTTCAAGTCATTTTGTGAAGAACTCCAGAGCAAATCTCATAACCATATAATTCAATCTCACTTTCCAGGCCACGTTGCTTCTAAATCTCCAAATAATTATATATTTACACAAAATTATGGTGCATTACATAAAGATTTGATGCTTTATCCACTTTATCATACCATTTTTGGATGAAATTGCAAGAAGCTCTATATCCATTTGCATAAAGATCACTTTAATCACAAAGTCCACTCCTTGAGCCTCTAACTTATTTCTTCTGATCAAACTTAACATGAATGCTCAAAAGAAACATCTCTAAGCCTACCAACCACCCTATTGATGCATTGGAACAACAATTTTCACACAAACTTGGTTGTTTCACCTCAACCAAACCAAAACTCTATCACTTGCAAACCTGACCATCTCATTATCTCTAACCTTTTCCTATAAATATAGAGCTCATTTGCAAGCCATACACGAATTAACAGCTCCAAAACAACCCTTAAACTCTCCCAAATTTGAATTGGCCTCGAAACTCCATTTTTGAGCTTTGAAGTCCAAATCTTCGAATCTCTCAAACCTTGCAACTTTTGTCCAAACACTTCATATACATCATGTATAAATGATCCAAGCATCTATTTTTCCACTATAAATCCATTATCAACATCCACCATTTTAAAAATCCATCTTTGCAACTTGACTTGAGTAGACTGGTCCAGACCCTCTCAAGGCAAAGTAAGAGTTGTAACATACTCACCAAGGTCCAAGGAAGCTAAAGCAAGCATCACATTACTTCTGGAAGTCGTGTAGAGGATATTGAATTTTTGCATCAAGAGGTAAGTTTTTCAAACTTTGAAATATTTGTAAAAGCATCATTTGCATTTATTTTCTAAATTAAAAATGTAGGTATCATGTCTATGAAGCTAACCATATCTTTAGTTTTCATTTTAATTGACCATGGGATGGTAATTTGAAACTAAATTTTTTGAACACTTAGGTTTTCGTTGGTACCAATAGAAAATTCATGAAAATATTTGAGTTATAGCTTCATAAAATAATACCATTAGATTCCTTGCAAAATTCTAAGAAAGTTTGGTTTTTATATTTTTAAAAATGGTTGAGAAATGAGGAAGGTAGAATTTTTGAAAAAATGGAAATTATATGTTGTTATTGTTACTGCTAGCGCTCGAAGGAGGAAAAAGAAGAAAGTGGCATTTTCAAATTTTTAAAATTGAGTTCATATTATATTTAATGATTGTTGTTTTACAACCGGATGTAACAGTCACCCCAATAGCAAATAGCGTACGTTTCATGTCATTTTCACCTTAAGGGCACGGGTTCGAACTAAAGTGAACCCCCCTTTTGCATTTTTTCATATTTTTTCTTCTGTTTTTTGACTTTCTGAAGTGTTTTTCACATATATTTATACTAAGGCACTCCCTTAACAAATACACACACGTGTCCTGGTGGTAAGATTTTAAAACTGTGACCCTAAGGTCCTGAGTTCAAGCCTTGGTGGAAGCAAACTTGATTTTTTATCACTTGTTTTTCTTTGGTTTTATATCAAACTTCAAACATTTTTTTGACCAATCAAAATTTCTCCTTTTAAGATGATTTTTTGCACACTCCTTATTTATCTACTCTATTTTATGAATATAAAAAATATCACAAAAAATATTTTTATTTCATTATTTTTTAATTAAATCAAGGTATTACTTTTTTAGGGTTTTTTAAAGAGATTTTTTATGGTCTTTTGATCAAATTTTCAACCTTACTCACCAAGCTTGATTTTACTATGATAAGTCTTAATTCTCATGAGATATTGACACTTGAGTAAGCATTTCATGATAGCTTGAGACTTCTTAGGATTTTTCTCAACCAAATTAACATTGAAGCATGAAATATGTACAAAAATTAAAAGTTATGCTCCATGACTTTCATCTTGATTGTGATGCATACACTTGTTTCAAATATACCAACTCAAACCATTTTTTTTACAAAGAACACAAGAACATTCAAATTTCTTCTATTTCCTTATTTCTTATTTACATTCTTAGATCAATTATATAGGTTGCAACTATTGATATAATAGATAAAATAGGGTTTACTTTACTTTTTTCATCCCCATTCAAAAATTTGTACCCTCATTTCCAAAGCCTTGTAATAGCATAGAACATTTAATTTTCGCAATTTACTGCTTTCCTTATTACTGTTAGTTTAATAGGGTTGTATGGAAAGACATAAAAGCAATCGTTAGAAAACCTAATCTCAAGACAAATGCTTGAAATCAAAACATTTCGCACACGCACATCTCTAGGATAACTTCACTTATTTCCTTTGGATAAAACAGTCATGTCCCTCGAACGTGGGATGCTTTAGCAAAGACCCTCGATTAAAAGATAGTAGTCCCTCGATGATCCTTTGATGCTTCCTTTGGTAAACGATCTTAGTCCCTTATGACAATTGCTAAAACATCTTACAAGTTGCCTTCTATGATTGTACGATGACCTACACATGTCCCTCACATCCAACAATAGGGCTTCCTACTAACTAATGGTAGCATAGAACTATCTAAAGGAGGAGGAAAAGAACAAATAATTTTTTATTAGGTAGATTTCTCGTAATCGCTTACTCACAAACTAAAACAATTTCCACAACTTACACTTTTAAAAACATTTCAAAAAATGCTTTATAAACACTCTTGAGGACTGATACAAGGTTTATTATAAATAAAATTACCTTACATTGGCATTTTAAAAACATATTTCCAAAACAAAAATTTCATCTAATAAATATTTTCAAAACAAACATTTTGTATACTATGATACGGTGGGAGAACTGACTTGGTGTTTTGCTTTTTATCGCAATTGTTGTGAATAGTAAGAGTCACCACCGAATTTTCTTTTATCCAATAAAGGAAATGGTGAAAAGAACAGGTAAGACCTTTTCAGAATTTTCTTTAGTCTAGGGGGTAGGTTATGAAAAGGGAAGGTGTTAGCACCCTTTTCATCCGTAGTTATCTACGGGCTCTTAGTTGCTAGCTCACTTTGAAATGCTTTGTAAATGTACTTGTGATGTGTTTTGAAAGTTTTTTTGAAAAGTGCCTTCGATTAGGAAAACATTATAATGTTTCTCATTTCGACGAAAACGTATACAAAGCGTTGACTTTTGAAAATATTTCATGAAGGGTGTTGGTGTGTTTGAAAATATTTTGAAAACACCTTTGTTTCGGCAAACTTTGTAATGATTCTTGTTTAGGTGAGAATGTATACAAAGTGTTGGTTTTGAAAATAGTTCAAAGAGATATTTGTTTTTAGAAAGATGTTTTGAGTATGGAAATGGTTTTAGTTTATGAGCAAGCAACTACGAGCATTCTACCTACTCAAAAGAAAGTCTTTGTTCTTTTCCCCCTCCTTTAAATAGTGCTTGTCTACCATTTTTTGGTATGAAGCCATATCATTGGATGTAAAGGGATGGGCGTGGGTCATCATACGGTCATAGAAGGCAACATTTGTAGGATACCTTAGCAATTTATCGTAAGGATCTAAGATCGTTTATTGAAGGCGTCATCGAAGGGTCATCGAGGGACTACGATCTTGTAATCAAGGGTCTTTGCTAAAGTATCCCACATTCGAGGGACATGACTTTTTTATTCCGACGCAACAAGTGTGGGTTACCCTAGAGGTGTCAGTGTGCAAAGTGTTTTTGTTTTCATGCATTTGTCTTGATTAAGGTAGTGTAGTATTATTTTAAGATCTTTCCATACAAATCCTAATTACTAGCAATAATATGTAAAGTGATAAATTGCGGAAATTAAATAGTCATACGCTATTACATGACTTTAGGGGATGAGGGATACAAATTTATAAATGGGGATAACAAGTAAAATAAATCCTAATAACTATTACAAGGCTTTGACAATTACATAATTTGTAATGAAATATGTTAAAATGCGCAAGAAAATGTAAAGTGAAGGGAAATTGTTTTTTTAGGTTTTTGGATAGAAAAGGTTTTGTAGTTCATTTAATTGAAGGAAAAACAAACTAGGTATAAGTTAATTTAAAGAAAAAGAAGAGTAATTATTTAGGAAAATGTTTTTGATGTTTCATTTAAAAAAACTTTTATGGTGTTAGGTTATCTCCAAGCAAATGCAATATGTCTAAAATAACCTAAAAAATCTTTAAAAATTAGGAAATTTGATGCCTGACCTGACACGGGCCGTGTCAATGGACACGGGCACCCGTGTCAGGACCTGTTCCTGGCTTTGCGCATGTTTTTCTGTCCCAGCTAAAATGACACAGGTTGAGTCGTGTGACACAGGCACCCATGTCAGCCCCTGCCTGTCTATTTTTGCACGTTTCTGACTGACACGGGTCGTGTCGTGTGACACGGGTACCTGTGTCAGCCTTTGTCTTGGTTGTTTTACCAAGTTTCTAACCCAGCTGAACTGACACGGGCCGTGTCATGTGACACAGGCACCCGTGTCAGCCCCTGGCCTGCCTTTTTGCTAAGTTTTCACTTTGATTTGTCTTGTTATATCCTTTCGAAAGCAAAAGCAAATGATGTATGGATAAAGATATTACAGTTTGAGAAAATTTACCTCTTGAAGTGAAACTTTAGAACACATACGGATGTTTCTGGGTGCAAAGTGGTGACTGATTGAGCTTCTTCGGACCTCCTTGAAGTTGTTCCAATCCTTACTTTATGCTGAAAGTTGTTGAATCACTCCAACTAAGTCAAGTTGCAAAGTATTGTTTTTGAGTTTGGAAGATGGTGATAATAGTGTTACATAAGTTGTTCTTATGTTTGAACAGCTTCTATATGATGTATGTGAAGTATTTGGGTGATTTGTTTGGACAAAACTTGCAAGGTGTGAGAGGTTCAATGATTTGGACTTCAAAGCTCAAAAATGGAGGTTTTTGTGGACAATTCTGGTTTTTTTTGAGAGTGTATGGGTTTTTGAGGGCTTGTTCATCTTTTTCTTATCTTGGAAATGATCTCTCTATTTATAGGCAAGGACTTCTAAGACAAGGGTTGATCAGATTTTCAAAATCACATGTTGTGTTTAGGTTGGATTGTACATGAAACAAGCTTGAAGATCATAGTTCCAATGCTTTTTACTTTTCTTCATAGAGTTGTTGGACACTTTAAGCATGCTTTTATGATTTTGCATGTTGAGAATGTGTATAAGGAATAAGTTAGAGGCTCAAGAAGAGCTGACTTTGTGATTAAAGCTACTTTGCAAGAATGACAATGTTAACTTTGTGCCAAAAATGGAAAGATCACTTGGACAATGCTTAAATAAAATGGACCATAGCTCAAAAGTTTATGTAAACATTAAATTATGGTGAGATTTGAAAGTTAGAAGGCCTGCAACACAAGGTTATGCAGCATAGCATGTAGATTGGATTATGTGTTCTTCACCAAAATGACTTATAATTCAAGAATGGATACCCAACTTCATGCCTTTGAATCTCTTAGCTCAAGTATGATAAATTCATGCTCTTGGATGTTTTGGAAAGCTTGAAACATTGTATATAACTTTCATGTTGACCATTTTGGCTAAATCAAATTGAAACTTGATGAAAATTGGCCAAGAAGTTGGGACAAAAACTTGACCAAACCTATTGAAAATTTCTCTAAGTGTTTATACAAAACTGTCATGACTTCATGAGCCTGTATCTTCAAATCTAAGCATTTTTGGACATCAACACTCTAATATAAAGTTGTATAATTCATCAACATCTACAACTTTCATGTTGAAAGTTTTCTTTGAATCATCTTGCATCTTGGTGAAAAATTGGCATGAAGTAGTGAAATTATCATGTACAATAACACTTAGAAAAATTTCTAAGTCTTGAAAAGTTTGACTTTTCAAATTGACTTTTGACTTTATTGATTCCTTGATTACCAAGCTTCATATTTTTGAATGTCTTGATGAATTTTGATCTTTGAGACTCAGGTTTGATCAAAAAGTCAAAGTTTGGCTTTCGGTGTATCAATTGACTTTTTCATCAATTGTTCAAATTTAAACTATCAATTGTTTGATCTTAAGAAATGATTTGAACCATGAAATTAGGTCAAGATAGTGTACTTGAATCCTTGAGATCATGTTTCAAACCAATAAGTCATGTGTTAGATTAAAAGTTAAAAATCAATCATTCTAGTCAAAAACCCTAATTTTGATCATTTTGCCCTTTTGATGATCTGAACATTTTTATTGAAGAATTGTGATCCAAACTTGATGAATTGATAAATATGACTTAAAATTTTTGATATTGGTCAAAATTCTTGAATTTTGACTATAGGTTGACCATATTTGACTTTTTACCCAATACAGCTAATTTTCAGTCATCTGGTCAATTAACTGAGCAAAATTGTGATTAAAGACTTGAAACTTGACATGAGTATTCTTGGAGGTCTATAATGATCCATAAAGTTCATTTGAGACATTATAAGTCCAATTTTCCTTGTGAAAATCAAAACCCTAATTTGAGGCATTCATGTTTAGGAGGTGGTTTGACCTAGTCAACACTTATGCAAACTTGAGCCATTGGAGATCTTGTGAGAAATGTCTTGAGAAAAGAGAGGGAAAATTTTGGGGTACAACAGCTGCCCCTGTTCAATCTTCTTAAACCTGAAGAGTTAGATTGGCAGGTCCTCTATTCGTGACTTGAAGGTGGAAGATGATTGAACACTAGAGTGCCCAAAAATTTACACTCGTTGATGCACGAAGTAATGTGTTGGTTGATTGTATCGGGAATGGGATTAAAGATGCCATTTTGGGGAGGTAATAAAGAGTTGTTAGAGATGGGATTGCAGATACAATCCAAAGATAATTGCTTGACTTTAACTGGGAGAAGTGTCAGAATAAATCTTGGGTTGATTTAAAACTGAACCAGAGAAGTGTTTTTGTCTTTAGCCGAAAGAAGTATCAGAACTTAATCTGAGCCAGAGAGAGACCCACTGCAAGAGGTATCAGAACTTAATCTGAGCCAGAAGATGCTTATGTCTGAGAGCAGTATCATAAATTAATCTGAGCCAGATGAGGTCTTTATGTCTTGAACCGAACGAAGTATTAGAATTTAATCTGAGTCGGAGTGAGAGAGATCTACTGAAAGAAGTATCAGAAGTTAATCTAAGCCGGAAGATACCTATTTCTGAAAGCAGTATCAAAAATTAATCTGAGCCAGAGGAGGACTTTATGTCTTCAACCGAATGAAGTATCAGAATTTAATCTGAGCCGGAGAGAGAGAGGTCTACTGAAAGAAGTATCAGAACTTAATCCGAGCCAGAAGATGCCTATGTCTAAAAGCAGTATCAGAAATTAATCTGACCCAAAGGAGGTCTTTAATTCTTCAACCGAACTAAGTATCAGAACTTAATCTGAGCTAGAGAAAGGACTACTGAAGGAGGTATCAGAACATAATCTGAGCCAGCAGATAAACTTTATGTCTTTAACTGATCGAAGTATCAGAATTTAATCTGAGCCGGAGAAAGGTATACTGAAGGAGGTATCAAAACTTAATCTGAGCCAGTAGATAATCTTGATGTCTTTAACCGAGCAAAGTATCAGAACTTAATCTGAGTCGGAGAAAGGTCTACTGAAGGAGGTATCAGAACTTAATCTGAGCCAGCAGATAATCTTGATGTCTTTAACCGAACAAAGTATCAGAACTTAATCTGAGTCGGAGAAAGGTCTACTAAAGGAGGTATCAGAACTTAATGTGAGCCAGTAGATAATATTGATGTCTTTAACCGAATGAAGTATCAGAACTTAATCTGAGTCGGAGAAAGGTCTACTGAAGGAGGTATCAGAACTTAGTCTGATCCAGCATATAATCTTGATGTCTTTAATTGAATGAAGTATCAACACTTAATCTGAGTCAGAGAAAGGTCTACTGAAAAAGGTACCAGAACTTAATCTGAGCCATCAGATAGTCTTGATTTCTTTAACTGAACAAAGTATCATAACTTAATCTGAGCCAGAGAAAGGTCTACTGAAGGAGGTATCAAAACTTAATTTGAGCCAGCAGATAATCTAAATGTCTTTTGATTGATTTTTTCTGAAATAGGTAAAGAATTAGTTGGATGCAGATGCATGCATTGCGTAATGATGTTCTCAAAATAAATGAGATTGTGCTATATGTTTAGTATCCATATGTCATGATACATGAATGTTGTTAAAATGTATTTTGTCTGGGAAAATAAATCCCTGACTACCGCTGGGGAGTTTTGGGAAGCTAATTCTCGGACTACTGTTGGAGATGAAGAGTATGTGTATATTCAACCTTGTCTAGAGTGCTTCTGCTGGAAATTCCTATTTGTTGTTAGAGGAAACTCTGCAGAGAATGTTGATTTTTGCTTGGGTAATAGAGTTTAGGAACCTTGGTTGTTCATTGCTCTACTGGGGAATTTAATTCTCATATACCCTGACTGGGGATAACAGAGATGACTAAACTTCTGATTTGTCTGGGGAGGATAAAGTTAATTCGTATCTGGTCAGATTCCAAGCTTTGTAGTAAATTTCTTGGGATAGTATCAACTTTACTGGAGAAGAGGAATTTTGCCAATGAGTGAATAGACTCAAGCTGGGGAGGTTGTAGTCCATTGGGGAAATAAACCCTATTGAGGAAGGAATTCTGGTGACCTTACTGGGGAATAATTTTGCAAGGTTTTCTCTTTCAGTTTTGGAAGACTCAGTTGGGGAAGAGAATTTCCAGGAATATGTCGATTGGAACTCTGGATGGAGAACGTGTGAATTCACTGTGGGGATAATCTTATTGAAGTAACTTTGTGGGGATATCCCAAATCCTTAAGTAAATGCTTATTACTGTTCTTGCGCGTACATTTGTTAACAGTTAATCATGTTCATATGCATATGTTCATTCAATTTTAGTCATTAGAGGTTTTTGCACTCAAAATAGAAAAAAAAAGTTTGCACTTCATAGTATATTTGTATTGATAATTTGCCCAAAAACATGCATTTTTATATAGGAAGACAGAAATCCTAGTAAGAGGAAGTCGTCGAAAAAATGAAAAGAATACAAAGTGAAAACAAAAATTGTATAGCCATGTGGAAGTGATCTCATTGGGTTCCGACTCCACTATTGCCCCTATGTCTTTGAACATCGTCCCTTGCCGTTGGAAGAAGTTGATTGAATTGATCTTGTATCATTTTGAACTTTTGACCTTAGTAATAAAGTTGGCTATAGTGATTCAAAGGGACATAGTCATACGCTTTAATCCTTAACTTTTTCCTAGACCGCCCTTTCGGGTTTTCAGTCCACCAGGATACCCTTTTTTGCCCAAGCCGCCCTTTCAGGTTTTCGACTTTCCAGGTGTATAATCTTTTGTATATATCCCTAATTTTTGCCCGAACCTTTTTGGTTCACTGGGATGCCCTTATTTTTTCCTAGGTATATCAACCTAGTGGGTCGTTCTTTATGCGTAGTATTATTTGACTATGTCCGCGTTCACAGGATGTGGGAAATCTTTACCATCCATAGTGGTTAGCATCATGGCACTGCCATAGAATACTTTCTTAACAACAAATGTCCCTTCATAAGTTGGGGTCCATTTGCTCCTGGGGTCACTTTGTGGTAAAATGATGCGCTTTATTACCAAGTCGCCATCCTGGTATACTCGAGGTTTGATCTTCTTATTGAATGCCTTGATCATACATTTTTGATACATCTGACCATGACAGACAGCAACCAGTCGCTTCTCATCAATCAATTTCAACTTATCCAATCTAGTCTGAATCCATCCGTCTTTGCCTAAGTTTGCTTCTTTTATAATCCTTAAGGAAGGAATCTGAACTTCAACAGGAAGAACAACTTCCATGCCATAGACTAAAGAGAATGGGGTTGTCCTACTTGATATTCGTGCCGAGGTACGATAGCCATGAAGAGAAAATGGTATCATCCCATGCTAGTCTTTATAGGTCACCACCATCTTTTGCACAATCTTCTTTATGTTCTTATTCACAGCTTCCACTGCACCATTCATCTTAGGTCTGTATGGAGAAGAGTTGTGATGCTTGATTTTGAACTGTGTGTAGAGTTTAGTGATCATGGAATTGTTGAGGTTGGTTTCTCTGTTGGTGGTGATCCTTTCAGGGATGTCATATCAAAAGATGAGGTTATGCTTGATAAACTGGGCTATAACATTCTTAGCGACTGAGGAAAATGAAGCAGCTTCAACCCATTTGGTGAAGTAGTCAATGGAGACGAGGATGAAACGATGTCCATTGGAGGCAGTGGGCTTGATTTCTCTAATCATGTCAATGCCCCACATTACAAATGGCCACAGAGAAGTCATGACGTTCAAGGGTATTAGAGGCACATGAACCTTGTCGGCATAGATCTAACACTTATGGAAAGTCCTCGAGTGGTGGTAACAATCAGTTTCCATAGTTGACCAATAATATCCAGCTCTTAGAATCTTCTTGGTCATAGTGTGTCCACTAGATTGAGTCCCGAAGATACCTTCATGCATGTCTTCCATGATCTTTTTTGCTTCCTTCTTGTCCATACAACGAAGTAGAGTAGAATTGTGGTTGCGCTTGTACAAGATCCTATTTCTTAGGAAGAATTTGGCTGAGAACCTCCACATGAATTTCTTGTCGTTGATTGAGGCTCCCTCGGGATATTCTTGTGCTTCAAGGTACCTCCTAACTTCATGATACCAAGGCTTATCCTCATCAGTGTTGATTTCATAACAGTGCACAGGTTCGTCAAATCTTTCGATGGTAATTCTGGGAGCTTCGTTGTCTCAATTGACCTTGAACATAGATGACATAGTTGCTAAAGCATCTGGCAACTGATTTTCTCCCCCCTTGGGATATGTTCAAAGGTGACCTCCTCTAAGTATGGGATCAAGGTTAGCACAACCTCTTTATAAGGGATCAATTATGGATGCTTGGTATCCCACTCTCCTTTAACTTGACTTACCACCAGGGCTGAGTCTCCGTATACACTCAAGAATTTGATTCTTAGGTCAATGGCAACCTTTAGACCCAAGATGCATGCTTCATACTCGTCCATGTTATTTGTACAGTCAAAGCAAAGTCTGGCAGTGAAAGGTGTATTGCAGCCTTCAGGAGAAATGATCAGAGTACCAATTCCGTTACCCAATGCATTGGAAGCTCCATCAAAAACCATAGTCCATCGGGATCCTTGTTCAGGTCCTTCATACGGTCCAGGCTTTTCGCAGTCAGTTATCAACATGATATTCTTGTCCGGGAATTTAAAGATGATAGATTGATAGTCCTCAACAGCTTGATGGGACAAATGATCCGCCAATATACTTCCTTTTATTACTTTTTATGTAGTGTACTGGATATCGTATTTAGTCAATATCATTTTCCATCTAGCTATTCATCCGGAGATAGCTGGCTTCTCGAAGATATACTTGATGGGATCCATCTTAGAAATCAATAGAGTTGTGTGAGTCAACATATGCTGTCTTAGCCGGCAAGAAGCCCATGCCAAAGCACAACAAGTTTTCTCGAGCAGTGAATATCTGGTTTCACAGCCGGTAAACTTTTTTCTAAGGTAGTATATTGCATGCTCTTTTCGGCCAGACTCTTCGTGTTAGCCCAACATACACCCCCATTGAATTCTCTAATATAGTCAAGTACATAATCAGAGGTCTTCCTTCAACTGGAGGCATTAGGATTGGAGGTTCTTGTAAGTACTCCTTAATCTTGTCAAAAGCTGCTTGGCAATCGTTGTTCCATCTGACTACTTGATCTTTCTTCAATAGTTTGAAGATTTGCTCAATGGTAGTAGTTAAGTGAGATATGAACCGGGAAATATAGTTTAGTCGACCCAAGAAACCCCTGACCTCCTTCTCAGTACAGGGAGCTGGAATTTCTTATATGGCTTTGACTTTTGCAGGATCGACTTCAATACCTTTTCCACTGACGACAAACCCTAGGAGTTTTCCATACCTCACCCTGAAGGTGCATTTGTTGGGAATCAACCTCAACTTGTATTTCTTTAACCTTTCAAATAGCTTGTGTAAGTTATCAAGGTGTTATTCCCCAGTCTGCAACCTTACAATTATATCATCCACATAGACTTCTATCTCATGATGAATCATATCATGAAATAGAGCTTCCATAGCTCATTGATAGGTTGCGCCTGCATTCTTCAAACCGAAAGGCATAAACTTATATCATAAGGTGCCTCACTGTGTGACAAAGGTGGTTTTCTCCATGTCCTCGGGCGCAATTTTGATTTGGTTGTAACTGGAGAAGCCATCCATGAAGGAGAACACTTTGTGTTGAGCATTGTTGCCAACCAAGATAATGATATGTGGTAGTGGGAAATCATATTTGGGGCTTGCCCTATTCAAATCCCTGTAGTCTATGCACATACGGACTTTTCCATCTTTCTTTGGCACCGAGACCACATTTTCAACGCACTGCGGATATGACTTCACTTCCAGGAAACCTGCATTGAACTGTTTCATTACCTCAGCTTTGATTTTCTCTGACATATCTAGCCGCATGCGTCGAACCTTTTGCTTGACCGAAGGACAACCTTCCTTCATTGGCATACGATGAACTACAAAATTAGTATCAAGTCCCGGCATATCTTTATATGACCAAGCGAACACCTCAACATAGTCGTGCAACATCGGGACCAATCTGCTCTTGACACTGTCTTCCAAGTTGGTGCCAATCTTGACTTCCCTCTTATCTGTCTCAGTACCTAGGTTGATCACTTAAATTGGTTCCTCGTGCGGTTGAATGACCTTTTCCTCTTGTATTAGAAGTCTGGCGAGTTCCCCAAGTATTTCACAATCCTCTCCACCTTCGTCTTCGGCTTGGTAGATTGGATGTTCAAAGTCATAGATGGCAATAGCAGAATTATTGTCAATGAGATCCGAATTGGATGTGGATCTGCAAATGTGTGTATGTGCATGTAAGGTCACATGGCTATTTGAAAATGTAATAAATTAAGAAAAAGACAGAGAGCATAAAATTTGAATGCAAAATAGTCCAATGTTTTTCATTAAAATGAGCACATGGCATATGAAAATGACAAACCCTTAACAAATGGACCATTGTGTCCCGGGCAGGGCATATGGCTTAAAGTCATTATTTTAATGGAAATTACAGACAAATTTCTCAAACGAATAAAAATAGGAAATGGTAGTTACTCCTGGATGAAGGATATTGGGATGGAGTCCTTGGTCTGCCAGTTGTTGAGTCCTCCACTAGTAGTTGGGTAGATCCATTCGTCCCAGTCACCGTCATTGTCATAGTCTTCAAGAGCATTAACTTCATGGTTACTAATGCAGAGAGGTGGTTTCCCTACACGAGCACGTCGAACTTCTTTTTGAGCATTGGCAGTGAAGCCCAACCCAAATTTTTCTGACTTAAAAGGGATATCGAGGAGTTGTCCCCAAATGGTGCAACCTCCGTCTTCAACAACAGCACGAGCATCTTTGAGAGAAGCCATATTCGGTGTATCTTTAGCAGCTTTGGGAATGTCATGAGTTGCTTTGGAAACAACAACCATGGGAGAGACCACTTCAAATGCTTGATAAGGAGTCTTTATGAACTTTCCATCCATTCCAACATATTTGAATGAATTTAGATGACTATTCATAAACTCTTCTTCTCCGCATACAGTGACAATTTTCCCCTTGACCGGGTACTTCAACTTTTGATGTAGTGTGGAAGTTACCGCACGTTCCCCATGATCCATGGGCGTCCAAGCAGGCAAGAATAAGCAGGACGGATATCCATCACATAGAATGTTGAGTTGAAGACTTGAGACCCAACTTTAATAGGGAGATCAATTTCTCCATGGACCATTCTCTTTGATCCGTCAAAAGCTCTCACCATGATGTCACTGGGTTTCAGCACCAAACCTTCACATTCCAACCTATCTAGAGCACCATTGGGTAAGACATTCATGGAGGACCTAGTATCCACCAACACATGGGCTAAAGTGGTTCCTATACACTCGATGTAACATGTAGAGTTTTGTTGTGATTCTTCCCCGCTCGGGTCAAATCTGCATCCGTAAATCCCAAACCATTGTTAGCAGTCAAACTGGCTACACATTTTTCAAATTGGTCGGCCGTAGTTTCTTGAGGGACATGCGCATTTTTCAAGAATTTTATCAGTGCTTGAGCATGCGCCTCAGAGCGTAGCAACAGACAACATGGAAATCTTTGAGGGTGTTTGCCCCAACTGTTCCACTATCTTATAATCACTTTTCTGATAATATTTAAAATCTCCTCCATCTCTTACGTAGATGGATCCTTGATGGTAATATCTTTTGTGGGTGCCTCCGTCCTGGCAGGCTTATTCATTTTTTCCTTTCCCCGAGTGTCAACAATAGGTTTAACAACAATAATACGAATGGGTGTAGTAGTGGTTGTCGGAGGTTAAATCTCTAGAGAGAAGATCCTCCTTGTCCTAGTAACTTTGCTTGATCCAACAATGCTTGTAACATCGGTTGTTTCATCTTCAGCAATCTAGGAATCATGTTTGACACCATGGTAACACACTTCTGCCCCATAATTCCAAGGCACAACCTTATCGGAAGAGTAGGGGACTGGCCCCAGTGTGGTGATGATTAGTGGAGCTATTCTTGGTTCAACGAGAATCCTAATAGGACCTTTGGAGGTGATCCTAATAGGTTTGCTTGAGATAGTAATGATGGACACGTCTTCATGAGATACATTTTGGGCCAAACTTTTCACAGATGAAGTTCTTTCAAATAGAATCTCATGGCTATCCATCAGGTGTTGGACACCTTTCTCCAGCCATTCACAACCATTAATTTGTACAGCACAACAGTAATAGTCTTCAATGCAGCCATGGAATACTTCGACTTTCAACAAATTCTCTTTAACAATTTTCAAAGGAGTGGTGAAGTCATTGACGGAGGAAACAAAAGAGGCATCTTCAATAGCATTGACACCCTTACCATGATTTGGCATGGGTGCGGTGATCACATTGGGAGTTGGCGGAGGTTCGAATTCAATTTTCTTGTTATCAATTAGGTCTTAGATTTTGTTCTTTAATTCCCAAAAATTATTGGTATCATGTCCGGGGCTGTTTGAGTGGTAGGCGCATCTTGCATTGTGATTATATTTTGGTGAGGATGTATTGGGATTTTGTGGAAGATCTCTTAGTGAAATGAACTCAGCTTTCAGTAAATGTTGTAGGGCTTATGATAAGGACATCCCAATCTTGGTGTACTGTCTTGGTGGAGCATTCAACCTTTGTTGACTAGCTCGTTGTTGTGGTTGTTGAGTAGAAGTTAGATTAGAAATTAACACCGCACTTACTGACTGATGACGATCCTTCTTAGCATGGCTTCTTGACCCATATACGAAACTATTTTCCTTTTTTCCAGTAAATGGTTTTTTTACAGCACTTCAGGTGGAGGCCATAGGTACTTTCCCGCTTTTAATCCTACTTTCAATCCTCTCACCAGTTAAGATCAATTCAGTAAATTCGGATGATGAACTCCCAATCAGCAAGTTGAAAAATGGTCCAACCAACATTCCTATAAACATATCTACCAACTCCTTATCAGTCAAAGGTGGCTGCACTCTGCCAGCCAGGTCACTCCATTTTTTAGCGTATTCTTTGAAGCCCTCGTTTGAACTCATGGTCATTCCTTGTAGTTGCACCCTAGTTGGCGCAAGATCAGCGTTATATTGATATTGGCGGTAAAAGGCAGTGGCCAAATCCTCCCAAGTATGGATGTTAGTCCCTTCCAATTGGTAAAACCACTCCAATTGCGTCCTAGATAGACTTTCTTGAAAAAGTGCACCCACAGTTTCTTATCAGCGGTATGCGGATGAATTTTGCAGACGTAAGATCTTAGATGAAGCTTCAGACAGAAGATCCCACCATACTTGGAAAAAACAGGGATCTTGAATTTGTGGGGGATGACTACCCCAGTATTGTACCCCAAAATTTTCTCTCCCATTTTTACTCAAGAAATGCTCATTGAGGTCCTCAATTGCTCAAGGTTGACCAAAGAAATGATCAGACAAATTCTCCTCCTAAGCAATGAACCTCCAATTAGGGTTTTACTTTTTACCAATATGTTTAGGTTGCAAAGGCCCCAAGTGATTTCTATGGTCCCTAATATGTCCTCAGGAATGTCCATGCCAAATTTCATGCCTTACACTCAAGTTTGCTCAGTCAATTGCTCAAGTGTTTGAAAATAAACTATATTGGTCAAAAAAAGTCAACTATGGTCAACATACAGTCAAACATTAAGATTTTTGGTCAACATCAACATTTTGAAGTTATATCCATCATTTTATTAAGGGTTGATAATTATTCCACAAGGAATGCTCTCAAATCCTCAAGAATCAAAATTGCTAAATTAGGGTTTCTATATAAGAAGTCAATTGGACTTTGACCAGGCATAACTTTCAAATAATTCATCCATTTTTCCATAAACAAAGCTTATTTTGAATATAATCAAATTCCCTACAACTTCTCTTTTATCCTTAAGCTCAATAAATGCACCATTTGAAAGATACAAACTCATACATTACATGTCATTTTCA
The DNA here is from genome assembly GCA_948472305.1 of Vicia faba. Lineage (NCBI taxonomy): Eukaryota > Viridiplantae > Streptophyta > Magnoliopsida > Fabales > Fabaceae > Vicia > Vicia faba. Next base: position 1,069,378,801 of record OX451738.1, read on the forward strand.
GAATGTCAACAAAAGACACTTTTTCCAAGACCATTTACTTCAAGATAAAGTTTTCAAATGCAAAGTTTATTAAAATAGAGATTGTAGAGGACATCTTGGGATTTCCAAAAAGTCTAAGATCATCTTCATTGGAGAAAAATTGAGCAAGTTATGGATTGCACAAGTTGGGCAATTTTCAAAGGAAATGCATGAAATCTCAATTGAGAAAATTTGTGATTTTAAGTTATTGGACCTAAATTTTTGGAGTTCATAATGTGTACAAGGACCTCTAAATCTATCCATGCATATATATTTTTATTTATTTGAATTTTTATTCATTTAAATATGAATTAAATCAAATAAAATACAAAGAATAATGGGCCATGACATTTGAGTTTGATTTGATCTATTAGAAGGCCCATATTTTCGTGCAAGATACATCCAAAGGGACCAGGTTCATGCAAGTGACAAAAGAGGCAAAGATATTATAAATATGGATATTTTTCAATGTGTTTTATCCTTGTCTCCAAGGCCATGAATGCATTGATTCTTTACCATGTTTGTTCACTCCTATCTTCCATCTATAAATACATAACATTATAAACCAAAGAGAGCACGAAATTCCTCTCCAAAAAGCTCTCCAAAAGCTCTCTAAAAATCAAAGAATCGGTGCAAGTCATATCTCAAGGTTCCGATCTCTTTCGATTGACACCAAGCCACAAACTATCCTCCTGAAGTCCCCGGGAGTCTTACAAGGCCCAAGAGCAGTCCATCACACGCCTAACACGCCCCCATTTGACAACACCGCTTTGGTAAAATTTTAAACTTTGAATCTCTAATTTTAATCACATTTCATGGTATGCTAACGTTTGTTTGAGTTTATATAGAACATTTATGGATGGTTGAATTAGAGGTTCCACACAAGAATCTGAAAACACCATGGTTAGAGCATGAAGCTTTCAAAGATTCAGGCCTAGGGATTTCTGATGATTGCACCCCCTGTTTACTTTTGCTACTAGGTCCATCTTTATTTTCTTGTTTTGTTCATTTTATTTATTTCTTTTAATTCCTTTTTTATTTTAATCAATAAACAAAAATAAAAATCACATAAGAATAGATTTAAGATTTTTTTAAATTAAATTTTAATTTTGGTAAATTAATTAACTAATCACTTTAACATTTTTTTAAATTAAAATTAATAGAACTTAGGTTTAATTTCATTTTAGTTCATTTTCCTTTTCATAACAAAAATACCAAAAAAAACATAGAATTAATTTATTTTCTTTAAATTTCATGTTTCTTTAATAAGTAACCTTTTTTATTTAAATATAAATCTAGATCAATTATTTTTTTTAACTTAAACCATTTTCATAAATTAAAACAAAAAACAAACAAAAGATTTTCTCTTAGGATTTTTTAGACGTCCTTTCAATTCGCGCATATTTATTTACTTTTGCACTTTTTTTCATATTATTGTAACTGCTTACTGGTTTGTAATAGTTAAAATTAGGACTTTATTTTCTGTTTTTTATTTCTCCCCCAAATTTTGGACTATGTAATTAATCCCTCTCTCTGAAGCTTTATAATAACGTCGATTTAAATTCTACACTTTAATTTCCTGCAAATTATTAACTATTTAGACGTCTGACTAATAGGATTGTATGGCAAGAACATAAAATAAAACGCTAGCAAACCTAATGCAAAAGACAAAAATAACTGAATACAACACACTTGCACATACGCACCTCTAGGGTACTCCCACTTTGGTTGCCTTCGGAAAAATAGTCACAACTCTCAAAATGTGAGAGATTTTAGTGGTTAACCTCTGGTTTAAAAAGATCATAAGTCCCTCAATGACCCTCTCGACGTTGCCTCGGTAAACAATGATCTTAAAACCCTAGGGTAGTTACTAAGATTTCTCGCCCAGTTTCCTTTGTGACTATAAAAATGTCCCTTCGAATATCCCTCAAATATCCAACGATAGGGCTACCTACTCACTAATATTAGGATAACACTGTCTAAAGGAAAAGAGGAAAAGAATGAACCTTTCAAGTAGAGTAGATAGTTCCTAGACGTTATGCTCAAAAACAAACTTTTACACATACACACAATTCTTTCAAAACATTTTCAAAAAAATGCTTAATCAACACTCTTGAGGACTGATACAAGAGTTATCATAAAGTGAATCACCGCACTAAGGAATTTCAAAATACTTTTCAAAAAACACACAAAAACACAAGGTATTTCAAAAATGAGTTAAGCATCTAAGAGACCGTAGAAAACTACAGATGGAAAGGTGCTAACACCTTCCCTTTCCATAATCTACCCCCCTTACTCAGAAAAATCTCGAAAGGTCTTTTTCTGTTCTTTTCATCCTTTCCTTTGTTGGATAAAATAAAAGTCGGTGGCGACTCTTACTTACGGCAACATTTGCAAACACAAACGTAAAACCAGTATAACAGTCGGTTCTACCACCGTATCATAGAACTGGCGGCTCTGTTGGGGAAAGACTTATAAAGTGGGGTTACCTTAGAGTTTATTTCATTTTAAATTTCTTTACATCGTGTGTTTTGTATGCTTTACTTTTGAGGGCTTGTTTGGGTTGTTACTAGAAGATCCTACACTCGGATCTGGGAAACATTATTAGGTAAGTAGCAATAGATCGTGGAGACTGTACGGGGTATACCAACATGGTTGAAGTGATAGCTATGTTAGTGTGACAAATTTGTTGGTATCAGTAGCCCTTGAGTTTAGTCAAGGAGAATACGTGGCCGCTGTGTGATGTCATGAAACACTAACTGACCTTAGAACCTTTAATTGAACAACTTGGCCATTAGGAAGTAGTGAGATAGCAGGATTTGGTGCAGTCTGAAGTTGGTTGATACTCGATACCACACTCATTGAGATCTGACTTCCGGGATATTTCGGTCGCCAATAAAGAGGATCACGCTGAAATAATGCCTGGTGAAGAAAGATCAGTGATATTGAGATTCCCTATAACCCAGTTACTATTAATAGGACAGGTTGAACCAACTAAAACTTCAAGAGGGTACTTACCTATAAAACCCATGCAAGCCTGAACTTAAGGCTACTTGTGTGACTTGTTTGCTTTCACTGTCTAACAACTTGAACTCATTGCAGGGCTTTGTATGTACTCCTTGCAGGACTTGTCTGTGGTCTTTATCCAATAACTTGGATTTCCTGCAAGACATACTTGTCTTCATCACCCTACATTTTTTCTTGATGCATAGCATACACATTATAGCATCATACCATGGAATTTCCTTAACCATTTCAAGGATCTCAGGGGCGTGTGATGCAGGTTATGATGAACTAGACGCCTACCAAGGGGAAAGGGGATTTATTTTCCTCTAGCCAATGTCGTCAAAAGATCCAAGCATGATAACTTGAGTCAGGGGATATGACCCACTTGATATGGTGAGCTTGATTCTCGTAGAAGGGCGATCAACGATACGAAAGTTCTTCAACCAAAGCTTCAGTTGGATTCTAATACTTTCCTGCGTTTACCCTGCGAGAGCCTTGAAAACATTGCATCCATACATCATGCATGTCATTACCTAACAGGTATCCCAGTATATGTTTCTCATGTTCTCGCTGTTTATTTCAGCAAGGAAAATAGCTCTCAAATAGAACAACAGAGATCTTCAAACTCAGGATGCCCAACTCAAGGAAATGTTCCTGAACCTATCCAAGGGGCAAGAAGAGTTGAAAGAAATCCTCAACGGGAATTTGACCAAGAAACATCCTGACAACAACAAAGATGACCAGTTGGAACAACTGTAGGCAGAGATGGAAAGGATGAGAATCCAGATGAGTAATCAAATGTCTCTTACCCAAAATTTAGCTCGGGGACACGAAGAGTTAAGGATTCACATCAGTAAGCTTCATCAAGACGGATGTAACTGTATGAATCAAATAGTCGAGGCTAAGGATCAGGTCATTAATCATCCCCTGATGAGACAAGAAGTTGGCTTAGTGGAGAGTAGACCTTCCAAAATGATTCCACGTCACAACCTCGCCAACAACGACAGGGTAATTAGCGTAAGCAGAATACATCTAAAAGACGCTTTACCGAAATCAACGTGTCATTGGATCAAGCATTGCAACACGTGTTAGAGGCCAAGCTGGTTACGTTGAAAGATCCTTCCCAGAATCCCAACACTGCTTCCCCAATGTACAATCCAAGTGCAAGGTGTGTGTACCATTCTAACAGTCTTGAACATGACACTAATAGTTGTTGGACGTTGAGAAATAAGATTCAAGACTTAATTGACGAAGGAGTACTGGAGTTTACACAAGAGGGTCAAGCTAAATTCTTCTGCCATCCTTCCAAGGCACACCATGTTATGTGACAAGTTCAGACAAAGAGGCTTTTTTTTTGCATTTGAATTCTCAATTTGTAATTTTCTTTTAATTGTTCGAACATTTATTCATGTCAAACTTTGTTATTTCATCAACGCATTGCATATGTTTGTCTTGAATTATTTCATTCGTATCCATTATATTCAAAATATGTTTTTACTTCCCTTCGTGATATTCAACTCTCGATTAGAAGCTCTAAGCCTTTAGAGGGAGGATGACGAAAATAATACCATAATCTCTACAGTATCCTTTGGAACATATCTTACTAATGATGTACAGACGTTGTTTCAAATCCTAAACAGTGGAGTTATAAGGAAGATAACCCCTAGTCAACCCCTTTAAGCCTAAGAAGTAGGAGTTTTCTTTTTCACACAAATTGAAACCTTTAATCATAACTTGAGGCAGGGTAATTTCTCAGTTAATTCAACGATGCATTCAATCGCAAGCTTTCCCCTTGTACACGACAAGTAGTGTCAGAGGTATCATTCCAAAACAAAAGATGGTGATGGTTCCACATAATCGTTAAAACAAGCAGTCATTATCTATCAAAATAAAATCTCACTAAGTCAAAACCTATGAAGGAGACTATGATATGGTGGCAGAACCAACTGTTAATACTGGTTTGCGTTTTTTGTTTGCAAATGTCGCGGTAAGCAAGAGTATCCACCGACTTCTTTTATCCAACAAAGGAAAGGTTGAAAAGAATAGAAAAGACCTTTTTCGATATTTTTCTAAGTAAGGGGGTAGATTATGAAAATGGAAGGTGTTATCACCCTTTCCATTCGTGGTTTTCCACGGGCTCTTAGGTACTTGCTCATTTTTTAAAACTGTTTGTGTTTGTGTGTTTTGAAAGTTTTTGTTTGCTTTATGGTAACTCTTGTATCAGTCCTCAAGAGTGTGATAAAGCGTTTTGAAAAGATTTTTGAAAGTGTGTAAGTGTGAAAATTTGTTTTTGAGAAAGTACCTAACAGTTATCTACCTACTCGAAAAAGGACGTTCTTTTCCCCCTTTCCTATAGATAGTGTTATCCTACTATTAGTGAGTAGGTAGCCATATCGTTAGATTTTGAGGGACTATCGAAAGGGACGCTATGGTCATTGAAGGCAACAGGTGAGGATATCTTAGCATTCGAAGGGACTGTCATCATATAGGCAACATCGCGGGACAAGATCATTCATGCTTGATTTTGTTTTGAATTAGGGTTTTCTATTTGATTGGTTTTAGTCTTTCCATGCAAACCCTAATTACTAGCATTTGTATATAAAGCGATAAATTGCGGAATTTTAAAGTTACTACACTATTACAACATTTGTGGGGAGGGGGTGTACAAGTTGAATGGGGATTGCAAGAATTTAAACCCTAATTAGTCTATTACAACCATATTGAAATTGAATAAATAATGTACAAACAATGTGAATGAATATAATGCACAAGTAATGATATGAGTATAATGTACAAAAATTGAAGTAAATAATATACAAGACTGTAAAGAAATAATGTACAAGGTATTGAATAAAAAAGAAATGAATTATTTTGTTTTGTTAAGAATGGTTTTTTTTATCTTAACCTAATAAACTAAAAAGAAAATGATTTAAAAAAGAAGAGAAATAAATTAACTTAATTTAGAAAAGTATTTTTTAGTGTTTTTACGAAAAGATTTTAATATTAATAGAATAAAAAATAATTAAAAGAAAAACTAAGTTCTACATTTAATTAATAAATTAAACCCTAATCTAATTAAAAATTAAATTTGTATAAAAAGATATTTTTGGCCTTTTTGTATTGAAAGAAAATGAAACAAGTATATTATAGTGGAAATATTAAATAAAATATTTTTGGGATTTTTGTTAATAGAAATAATAATAATAATAATAAATAAAAATAAAATAAAATAAAAAAGAAATAAGTCAGGGGGTATAACTTTGATTTGGGGTGTTTTTGTAGAAAACAGTTCTTTTGGTTAGAGCCTGGCCCAAATTGATTTTTTTTTGTAAACAAAAAAATGACAGGAAAAGAATGTTGGGCCTGGTTGTTCTAAGTGATAGAAGGGGGTGCGTGATGAATAGGGGGTTGGGCCTGCTGATGTTCATTGATTTTATTGGCCCATTTATTCCTTGCAATAAAAATAAAATAGATAAATAAATAAATATTAAAAAAAATGTTTGTTTTAAAACATAAATGTGAAAACAGTTGATTCTTCCCTTCTATACTCCTTCACTCTCTCTGACCTGAGGCCGACCGGAACACTTGTTGGAAATCGCTCATGGTGGCGACGACGGCGGTCCACGGTGGAGATGCGTTGATCTTACTTTTTTTATGCCATTTTGTTCGTCTTCCTCTCCTCTATCTTAATTTGTGACTGATTTTCGTAGATTTCCCTTGGTTACGCGTAAATCTAAAGGGAGGAAAACGAAACCCTAGGGTTGGATAGCTTTACCTCGGTGAGATCTTTCCTCTCTCTTTCTCCTTGTTATTTCTGAAGGGTTTGGTTTTCTGGAAAATGATGATAAAAATTGTTTTAGGGTTTTGTTGTTGTTTGCATGCGATTTTTGTTTCTGTTTGTGTATATTTTTGTGGTGAAAAGAATCCCTCCTTGTGAATCGTGGATCTGCTTCTTATACTATGGCTTGCCTGTTCAATTCACTTTATTTTTCATGATAACATTGATGCTAACTTTGCTTTGGTTCAGTTCTGACTTGATGATTCGACTTTGTACTTGTTTGCTTTTTACTGATTTTGTGGCTTTGCTGGTTTTTGGGGCTGCACATGTTGTATCAGTTCTGGTACTTTCTATACTTTTGCTAGTTTTACTGGACTGTGCTTTGTAAAGACTGTATTGTGATAAATTTTCTGAGTTCGTACTTATTGATAGCTTTTATGTACTTTGTTGTATTTTATAATAGTCGCTTGTTGGATTTGATGTACCTTGAACTGAATTGCTTCTTTCCTTTACTGTGAACAGAACTTGTGATTTGTAGTAGAGATGTGACTTGGACTGTGATTGAATTGGATCTGATTCTGTTTGTAAAATAATGAGGCTTTTGTAATTTAATTTGTAAGGTTTCTATTTACGTGGAAAATTGGTGCTGAGTTTAAATTTATGGTTTGGACTTTTCTCTTTCATTTGTGAACCAAAATTTGTCTTTGTGATTTGCAAAAGTCCTACTCCTAGCCAATGATAGAGTTCTGTATGAGGCTTTTTGTTTGTTGTGTCAGTTTTGGCACTTTGATGAATACTTTTTGAGTTTTAATTTTCTTCTTTTCTATGAACAAAAGCATAGTCTTTGAGATTTGCAGTAAAGTAGTTTTGGGCCATGACATGACTTTACAAATTCTGAGGCTTTTTGATTGTTTGTTGTACTGGTTTTCTGTTGAGACTATTTTGTGATTTGAAGCAACATGAGGCTTTTGCTTGTTGATTTGATATTTTTTTATTTCCTCTTTATCTTTTGTGAACTAAATATTTGAGATTTGCAAAAGATTATCCCTAGCCAATGATGTATGATCCTGATTTTTTGTGGAACAACATGTATGAGGCTTTTTGTTTTAAACTATGTTGGGTTGAAATCTGTTGGGCTTTTGTACCTGTGTTGGACTTGAAATTATGCTTGCACTATTTTGAACCAAGCTTTGTCTTGTGATTTGCAACGATAATTGGCCCGTGATAAAAATTGACATTGTTTGAGGCCTTAGAACACAAAACCTCCTTTTTCTGAACTCTTGATACTTTGTTCCCCTTTAGACTTTGCACAGGTCTTGTTCTGGAAGCTTCCTGCAGCCTTCCCTACTGTTTGTTGTAGTTTGTCACGTTGCTTGCTGCAGCTTGCCCTGCTGTTGTTTTCTGCCTACTATGCAGCTTATTTGCTGGTTTTGTTTTGGCAGTTTGCAGTATTGTTGTTGCTTGCAGCCTGCCCTGTTTGCTGCTTGCTGCAGCTTGCCTTTTAAAATCTGATTCCTAAACCTAAACCCTAATGATGAGTTTCTTATACCATTTTTTTTATTTGAAAAGCTTGCTAATCTTCTTTTCTTCTTTGTTTCATGAACATGAGGCGTGGGCAACAAACGGAGATTGGAGGGGTTGCTTGAAGATGAAGCAAATGAAGATTTTGAAGAAACAAAATTTCTCCTTTTTGTAAATAAAACAAATATTTGTAATTTATTACATTTGTAGACAAGACAAAATTGTAAATTTAACTTACTTGTAATGTAATGAACACATTGTCCTTTGAATAATTTTGGTGTGATGAAATTATTGTACCAATCTCCAATTCTAATTGAACTTTGAAAATCTTATTTGAATGCTTTGAGTAAAATACCTTGGTTTGGGTAAATTGTACTTCAAACAATCACCAAAATGATCAAACAAAATAAACTCTTTGTACTCCAATCAAATTTCTAAAACAAAATAAATGTTTAAGAATTTAATTCCACTTGGTTAACTTGAATCCAAAAACCATGGTCATTTAAAATAAAAGCCTTAATCTTCAACTTTTGTCCAATGTCTAAATGGTAATCAAAATGAGTTCGCACGTCATACTTGATTAAAATGGGACTTCATCGTCTATCAAACATGTTTTAAGAACATTCGTCAATGTTGTAGAATTAGCAAACTCTAGCAAATTGTGTTTAAGAACATTTGAAATTTTGAAAACTCAATTTTCTCTGAGAAATACCAAATCCTAATTGTTGAATTACCGCCTAGGAAGAGAATCTGTATTTTCGACCTTTGAGCCAATTGAGTGTGCGAGAAACCCTAGGATAGCATCTTGCATGAAAAATTTGAGGGCAAATTTTGGGGTACAATAGTTGCCCATGTTCAATCTTCTTAAACTTGAAAAGTGAGAATGGCATGCTTGCCGTTTGTAGCTTGAAAGTGGAAGATGATTGAACACTAGAGTGCCCAAAAATTTGCACTTGCTGGTGTACAAAGTAATTCCTTAAATCTATTGTATCGGGAATGGGCTTAAAGATGCCATTGGATGAACCGGGGGATAACTGTCGGAGATGGGCTTGCAGATGCCATCCAAGGGTGAATGTTGACAAAAAATGGACTAAGTTTGGCCTTGATTTCCACTGGGAACGAATCAGAATAAACCTTTGGAGCGATTTATTTGAAACAGAAAAAGGACCTACTAGGAAAGAATCAGAATAATCATTGAGAGATTTGTCTGAACCAGAAGAGGTCTTAAATAAGAAACAGAATAATATTCATAACTGAGTTGTATCTGACTCGTATCTGAGATATGTACTAAATGTGAGTCAGAATGAAATCCGTATCTGGATCGTATCTGGACTGTATCTGAAAGTTGAATCTGAATGAGTATCAGGATGGCATCCGTATCTGGAGCATATCTGAACTGTATCTGAAAGCTGAATCTAAATGAGTATCAGGATGGCCTCCGTATCTGGAGCGTATCTGAACTAAATCTGAAAGTTGAATCGGAATGAGTATCAGGATGGCATCTGTATCTGGAGTGTATCTGAACTGTATCTGAAATCTGAATCTGAATGAGTATCTAGATGGAATTCGTATCTGGAGCATATTTGAACTGTATCTGAAATGTAAATCTGAATGAGTATCAGGATGGCATCCGTATCTGGAGCATATCTGAATTGTATCTGCCAACTTGAACCCGAATGAGTATCAGGATGGCATCTGTATCTGGAGCGTATCTGAACTGTATCTGAAAGTTGAATCAGAATGAGTATCAGGATGGCATCCGTATCTGGAGCATATCTGAACTGTATCTGAAATCTGAATATGAATGAGTATCAAGATGGCATCCGTATTTGGAGCGTATCTGAACTGTATCCGAAATCTGAATCTGAATGAGTATCAGGATGGCATCTGTATCTGGAGTGTATCTGAACTGTATCTGCCAACTTGAACGTGAATGAGTATCGGGATGGCATCCGTATCTGGAGCGTATCTGAACTATATCTGAAAGCTGAATTAGAATGAGTATCAGGATGGCATCCGTATCTGGAGTGTATCTGAACTGTATCTGAAATCTGAATCTGAATGAGTATCAGGATGGCATCCGTATCTTAAGCGTATCTGAACTGTATCTAAAATTTGAATCTGAATGAGTATCAGGATGGCATCCGTATCTGGAGCGTATCTGAACTGTATTTGCCAACTTGAACCTGAATGAGTATCAGGATGGCATCCGTATCTGGAGTGTATCTGAACTGTATCTGAAAGCTAAATCCGAATGAGCATCAGGATGGCATCCGTATCTAGAGTGTATCTGAACTGTATCTGCAGATTTTGAACATTGTTAATGGTAGCTGTTAAACTTATCCTGAAAAGGGTAAAATGTCAACTAAAATGCAAAGTCATGATACATGAAATGTATGCATAATGGGATACATGTATTCGTGTTATCAATGTTTATGATATATGAATGTAATGTATGTGTATGCGAGCTGATCTGCGACACTGCTGTTGGTTTGGGGAAATAAATCCCTGACTACCGCTGAGGATATGGAGTATAAGTCTTTATGTTGTGAAGTTGAATATTTTGATGAATTTCTGCTAAGAGAAATAAACTCTATTTGTAAGGGAAATGCCATGTATTGCTTTGTAAAATCCTGTTGGGGAATCCGGAGAAATTTGGTGACTTCTAATGAGGATTGATAACTAGAAGCTTCGTTCCGCTGGGGATTAAATTGCACACTGCGGGGGATCTATAGTTTGTTGGGGAAATAAACCTTGTTGTCAGTTTGTTGGAGAAGTGTCTTCTTCACCGGGGAAAATTCTCGAGGGTTCTTAAGGTCGACTCAACTGGTGAGGAATTTTCAGAGATTGAAACTCTAGCTGGGAGTCAATCTATGAGAAGGATTTTGGGGATATTTATCACTGCCCCTAGTAGTAAGTGTTGTAGTAATGCCAGAAAATGTTTGCTTGGTCACACATGACCCTTTATGTGGGAGTCTATTTGCCCCCTAGAGTTAATCTGATGCACCTCGACGCTTGATATTTTGATCATATTTTCGGTAGCCCTGAACTTCCTAGAGATACTTTTCTAAAACTGTTGTGGAAGAAGCTGAAGACATGATACTGACACCATCTGATACTACTGGCGCAAATGAACGAATTAGTGATACCCAAGATCTTTGGTCAAGTCTCAGAATTTTCTAAGAACTGTCATGGAAAGATCTGAAGACATGATACTGACACCATCTGATACTATTGGCATAGATGAATGAATTGTTGGTACCCAAGATCTTTGGTCAAGTCTTAGAATTTTCTAAGAACTGTTATGGGAGGATGTGAAGACATGATACTGACACCGCCTGATACTACTGGTACAGACAAGTAATTTGATGGTAACGAAAGTCTTCAAAGTGGATTTTGTTCAAACCCCTGATCAACGTAACATTTCCCCTTGAGTGATACATATGGAGATCTGCCCCTTGAGTGATGCATATGGAGTTTTTCCCCTTGAGTGATGCATATGGAGATTTGCCCCTTGAGTGATGCATATGGAGATTTGCCCCTGGTTATTCAACAATTCTTTGAGAGATTCTTTGAATCTTGACTTGACTACCCTATATGTGTTGGACAAAGGTCATACAGTGCCTGTTGATCATGAGAGATTTGTCATTGGAAGTGTCTTTCCAATTGAAGTGATTTTGTTCACTGAGAGAGCTTTTGTTCACTGGATATTCGTTGTGTGAATTTCTTCGCTGTCAATCAAATCACCATATGCAAACAATGATATTCAAGTAATGCAAAGTTTATGTTTGTCTTAACATTTATGAAAATGCGTTTTAGCAAGTAAAGAAATTTTGTAAGAAAAATTCAACTCAGGATTTTAGAGTAAAGTCCTACAAGAGTCAGGGTACCTTTTGGTAACAGTATGCTTTCGAACTAACCCATGCTTTAATTAGGACTTTTAAAGGGTTTTAACGTGGCATGGTTCACGATTTAAGAAACAAAAGATAAAGGCTCAAAGTGTATTTGTACCCACCCGCTCTTCGTGATGTTCTTCAGTCCTAAACTCAGTTAATTGTGTGTTTGAACTCCAATTGAGTCTGGAATGACGTTTTGGTGATGGTTCAAACAAGTTAGGTTTGTCGGAAGGCAATCATTTTTTTGCAACATTTTTTTTCATGTTGTTGAGGATTTGCAGTGACCTCCTTATTTTGATTTTCCATCGCTAATTTTTACCTGACCGTTCTTATTTGGAGATTACGGTCAGCGGGACGCCCTAGTTTTTCTTAAGTCTTCTTTGACTTAGTGGGCTTTTATTTTTTGAGAGATAAATACTTCCTATTTGGTAGGGAACCATCACCGTCTTTTGATTTCAGAGGAATTTTTTTGACGTCACTCGTTGTATTACGAGATGTGAGTTTGCGATTTGAACGCGCATTTGAATTAATTAAGAGACTACCCTGCCCCAGGTTTTGATTAAAGGTTTCAATTTGTAAAAAAAAGGAAAACTTCTACTTCTTTGGCTCGAAGGGGTTGACTAGGGATTATCTTCCTTATAACTCCAGTGTTTAGGATTTGAAAGAACGCCTGTACATCGTCAGCAAAGTTTGTTCAAAAGCACACTGTATGAGATTTATGGCATTGTTTTCGTCATCCTTCCTATAAAGGCTTGTAACTTTTAGCAATAGTTGAATGTCATAAAGAGAGTAAAAAGCATAGTTTAAATATAGTGAAAATGAATGGACGGATTCAAGACAAAACATGTGCAATGCATTAATGAAACAAAGTTTGACATTAATAGATAATTGTCTGAGCAACAAAAGAGATTACAATTGAAAATTCAACTGAACAGAAGCCTCTTTGTCTAGACTTGTCACTTTAGGTGGTGAGCCTTTGAGGGGTGATATAAAAAGCTCCAATTTACCGTCTTGTGTGAACTCCAATGCTCCTTCGTCGATCAAGTTTTGAATCTTGTACTTCAACGCCCAACAATCGTTTGTATCATGTCCAGGACTGTCGGAATGATAGGCACACCTGGCATCAGGATTGTAGCTGGAAGCATAAGTTTTAGGATTTGGAAGAGGTCTTATTGGTGTAATCAGATCCATCCTTAACATATGTTGCAAAGCTTGAGACAGTGGCATGTTGACGTTAGTAAACTATCTTTTGGGCTCTTTTTGTCTTTGCTAATTTTTTGGTTGATGTTGACGAGGCCGTTGTTGGACCCGTGATGTGGCAGAAATTCGGAGTGGCCTATTTTCCCTTGAACCAGCTTCTTGTCTTGCGGGTGGCTGGATGATGATTTGACCCCTACTTCTAGCTATTCGTCCCACTTGGTTACATCCGTCTTGACGGAGTTTGTTGACGAGGGTCCTTAGCTCTTCTTGTCCTTGAGCCAAGTTTTGGATGAGAGCCATCTGGCCAAGCATTTGGATTCTCATTGCTTCCATCTCAACCTGCAGCTGTTCAACCTGGTCATCCTTGTTGTTATCAGGATGTTTCTTGGTCATATTCCTAGTGAGGAGTGCTTTCAATTCTTCCTGTCCCTTGGATAGGTTAAGGAACATTTCCCTAAATTGGGCCTCTTGAGTTTGAAGATCTCTGTTGTCTTGTTGGAGAGCCATTGCTGAAATAAACAGCGAGAACATGAGAGACCGGTACTGGAGACTAACTGTTATGCAATGACGTATATGACATGCAAATGTTTTCAATGATCTCGCGGGGTAAATGTTAGTAGTCAATTACATCTTTGATTGGAGAACTTTGTATCGGTGGATGTCCTTCAACGAGAATTAAGCTCACCATGTCGAGTGGGTCATAGCCTTTGACTTAAGTTGTTGTACTTGATTTTTGACAGTGCTTGGTTAGAGGAAAATAAATCCTCTTTCCCCTTGATAGACGTCTGGTTCAACGTGACCCTGCATCAAAAACCCTCGAGATCCTTGAAATGCTATGGTTCAATGTCAAAAATTCTTATGGTATGATTTCATGATGTAATGTACAAGTATGCAAAGTAAGCAAGCTTATATACAAATAATCATATACACACAAAGCATACAAGTCCTTATGTTTAGGCTTGCATGGAGTTTGTAGGCAAGTACCCTCTTGAAGTTTAGTCGGCTCAAACCTATCCTAGCTAATAGTAATCGGGTTCTAATGAGCTCAATATCACTGGATTGTTTCCTTGGTCATTGTTTCAGCACAAGCCTCTTTAATGGCGACCGAAATATCCCAAAAAACTAAACCTCAATGAGTGTAGTATCGAGTATCTACCAACTTCGGACTGCACCAAAGCCGGTCATCTCACTACGTCCTAATGGCCAAGTTGGTCAAGGAAAGGTTCTAGAAGGTAGTTAGTGCTTCAAGACATCACTCAGCGGCCCCGTATTCTCTTTGATTAACTCAAAGGCTACCGGTACCCATAAATATGTCGCACTAACATAGTTATTGCTTAGACCATATCGGTATACCCCGCCCAATTTCCACAATGTATTGCTACTTACCTATAATGTATCCCAAATCCGGGTAGAGCATTCAAATCCAAGCAAAGAACCATAATGTAAAGCATACAAGTCAAACAATGAAAGAAAATAAATGTGACCTAGCAAATTGGGAAACCAGGAGAGGTGTCAAGGGTTTTTTTGGCTAAGTTCTTGTTTGAGAAAGCTCATCATTTTTGGGATACCCTGGACTTACAAGATTTTGAAGAGGTGTTAGCCCTTCTCATCTATGGGTAGGTACTATTTCCTAATCTGGACCAGCTCATAGACGTGAATACGGTTAAGGTTTTCCTGTCACGCAATCCGGTACCTACTCTGCTTGGAGATATCCTATATTCTCTGCATACTCGCACTATAAAGAAAAGAGGGACCCTTTTGTGTTGCACTCCTCTTTTGGCTAGATGGTTTATTTCGCACCTACCCCAATCCGTCTTGAAGAATGAACAGGGTTTGAGATGGTCTCATTGGATAATGACTCTTACGCATTCAGGTATTCATTGGTGTCCTCGATCCTCAGAGAATGTTACCATCATTGATCGATGCGGGGAATTCCCTAATGTCCCTCTCTTAGGAATTAGGGGAGGAATCACTTACAATTCTTGTTTGGAACTGCGACAGTTTGGATATGCGAGAAGGGATGGTCCTCATGATACACTTATCCAAGGAATCGCCTTCGACTATGAGAATGATGCTCAGGGTTACTGTAAAATGTTCATGCAAGATTGGGGCATGGTACATAGAGTTGATAGCAAGACACTGGGGCACAAGAATTCCATCCCTCTTGAGCCTTATCTCAAATAGGTAGAAGCCTGTGCTCAAATTCTTATGATGCCTTACCCCGCCATCCTACCTATGATTATGGAACCAATTGCTGAAGGAGACACTCCTTATCTTGTCCTTCATCCTGACATGCCAACTGATCATGAGGAGTTACAAATATCATGGGTTCAACTTAAGAAGGAGCGGGATATGTTTGAAGCTCAATTCTATGCCAGCGAGAAGAAAGTCATGGAACTCACTAGGCTACTTCATGAAGAGAGGAATATAAATTCCTACATTGCACCAAAGAGGATGCACTAATGGGAAACCTAATTTTCTTTTTGCTTTAAGTTTTATTTTGTTTGATTGTAAACCTAAAGGGCACTCTTTGTAACAATTAGAACTTATTAATACAATTAACGCATGTTTATTTTGTTTAAGAAAATTTGAGTCTTTAAGAATCCTTGAAATCATTGCATACGCATATCATCCATGACATAGCATAAACGGGTTTCAAAGTAGGATTCTCATCTTCTTCTCTATTTATTTCGACAATAGTGGCTTCTGAACAAAGTATCAAGGATCTCCAGGCACAAAATGCCCAATTTCAGCAAATGTTCGTAGCTTTGGCTAAGGGCAAGAAGATATGAAGGCCCTTATTCTGAAATATAGAAAGAAGAAGACGAAGAAGACCGCCGGTATGGTAAACTTGGGAAGAAGATTCAAAGGACCGTTAAAGCAAATGGTTGATCGGCCTCTTCATCCAAGGAAGGAGAGAATCAAGAGGGTGAGACAAGGGAGGAAGACCCTAGTCCAGGGGAATCTGATAATGACACTAATTACAATAAAGAGCAGTATCCTCCGGCTGATGAAAGGTACAAACAGTCAAAGGATCACCTGAATGCAATGGAGATCCAAAGAGTGCCAGGGCTGGATTTTAAAGAGCTGGGTTTGGTATCTGGGGTTGTCATCCCACAAAAGTTCAAGGTTCCGGTATTTGCAAAGTATGATGGGGTTTCTGGTCCCAAGCTTCATCTCTGTTCTTATGTGAGGAAGGTTCAGCCTCACGCTGTTGGTAGGAACTTGTGGATCCATTTCTTTCAAGACAGTCTGTCCGGGACTCAGCTTGAGTGTTCTATCAGCTGGAAGGAATCAATGTCCGCAACTGGGAAGATCTGGCTGCTGCTTTTTATAAGCAGTATCAATATAACACTGACCATGCTCCTACCCGTACTCAACTCCAGAGTATGTCTATGAGTGCAAGCGAAGGTTTTAAGGACTACGCTCAGAAGTGGAGAGATTTGGCAGGGAGAGTCCAACCCCCTTTTGTGAAATCAAGCTTCTCAAATAAAGCTTTTGTTTTGATGAATACAAACCATGGCTTACAAAAGAAGGAAAAGACTTTGGTCAAGCATCTAAGCATCTAAGGATAATATCTTCAATCAAAGCTCTCTACAACATTAAAGGTATAATAATATTATCTACTTTGATCTTAAGATATAGATGCTCAAAAATGAAAAAGAAATGTTTAAGAATCATTACTCAAGCTTTTCAAAGATTAAATTTCACTTTTCTTATGCATGCAATCGATTTACATCTTAGTGCAACCGATTGCACTCTTCAAAAATTCAAAATCTTTTGCTTCTGTTTCTTGATGCAATCGATTACATTGTTTGTGCAATCGATTTCACACTTAAAATTTTCAAAACAATTGATTATGTCTTAGCATGCAATCGATTACATAGTTGGTGCAATCGATTGCACTCAGTTAAATTTTGCTACTGACTTTGTATGCAATCCATTACATTATTAATGCAATCGATTGCACTCTTAAAATTTTGAAAATATAGCTGTTAAAAACCTTGTGCAATTGATTACACTAAAGATGCAATTGATTACACACTACACGAATTTGAAAATTTACAGCTTTGTTCATACCTTTTGATCATACCTTTTCATTACATCTTTTCACTCAAACTTGGCATTTGTTCATGATACAATTCCAGATCTTCATGATGTTTCAAAAGGGTGTTATGAACATATAAATATTCAATTTCAAATTCATATCTAACACCTTCTTTCATAATATTTTTCTGAACTTTAAAAATACAAACTCAAGCATTCTTCATTTTCATGCATAAGTTTTCTGCATTTATTTTCATACTTTAAAGCAGAAAACTTTGAGCAAATATATCTTGAGTCTTTGTACAATATTATTATTGAAAGAAGAAGATTATACATTGTCAAAATCACTCTTAAGTGATCAATATACTCTACTCACTCAAACTCACAAATTGTTTTTACTTACTTATTTTCCAGGATCGTTGGAATTAAGTTTAAGTGTTTGTTGTTGAAATCTTGTTTCTCCAAGTTGTTGGATACAAGTGTAGTTACATTGAGAGGATTTTTCTCATAGGTAACTTAGTGAAAATCCAAGAGGATTGTTCTTGGTCCAAGAGGATTGTTCTTGGTTTGGTTGGTAGTTCTTATGTAAGTTTGCCACAATAAGGAAATCTCTTTCATGTTGAAAGGGGACTGGAGTACTCTCGGACTGTGAGGGGAACCAGGATATGTCGCCCGTGTCTCTTTATTTTTCTACATTTTTAAGCTTTCCTAAAATCTCTTATAACCAGAAAAATAAGAACCATCATCACTAAAAACCAGAATTTTTAAAAGTACCTAATTCACCCCCCCCCCCTCTTAGGCGCACTTCGTACTTACACCTTTGTCTGATAGGGAGTTGGTGGACATGTTTCTTGGTACGCTATCTGGTTTGTTCTTTAATCACTTAATTGGTAGCTCCTCAGCTGGTTTTATTGAGCTGATATTGACTGGAGAAAGGGTAGAAGTTGGGATTCGAAGTGTCAAGATCTAGAAAGACACCTCTTCAAGTACAGTGAAAAAGCCATTCATGGGTAAGAAGGAGGTCAATGCTATTTACAATCCAAGAAGTCAGAATAGAACCGAGCACCGTCCAACGATAGGGGATGTGATGATACCTAGGCCTGTGGCTACTCAACAACGAAACAATCATCCAAGGATAGAAAGACCTCAAAGGCAGTTCACCCGGATCAATATGACGATGTCTGAGGTTTTACCCCATCTGTTAAAATCTAATTTGGCAACCTTAAGGGAGGCTCCCAAGAACCCCAACACCACATCTCCTCGTTACAATCCAAATGCTCGGTGTGCTTACCATTCTGAGAGTCCAACCCCAATACAAACGACTATTGGGCTCTGAAGAATAAGATATAGGATCTGATTGAAGAAAAGGAGATTGAGTTTGATGCTCTTGAGATGTCTAATGTCATAATTTCTCCCATGCCCAAGCACAATCGTGGTGTTAATGTCTTTAATACTGATCCATTTGTTACTTTTGTTGATGAAGTTTCTACTCCTCTCATGACTGTCAAGAAGAATTTGTTGCTAGCCGGTTTATTTCCGAGTTATGGTGAAAGTTGCCACATGTGTTTATCTCTGCCTTCTGGTTGTTATTTGCTAAAGGCAGGTGTTCAACACCTGATTGATAACAAAGAGATTTTGTTCGAAAAGACTCTGGTTCCAATTGTTCTACATGAAGATGTTGCTATCATAACCATTTTTGGCAATCCTTCCAAGGTCTCCTCCAAAAGACCTGTTAAGATTACATCTGCTCCAAGAATTGCTCCATTAATAATCACTTTTCCTAGCCCTGTACCATACTCCTCGGACAAATTTGTTCCTTGGAATTACGGTGCTGATGTTTACTACCATGGCGTCAAGCATGATTTGTTAACCATTAAAGACGAAAAAACTGAAGAGGTTGATCCCGATATCAGTAAAATTGTCGGGACCAGCAAAATTACTCAAAGTGGAAGGGTTTTCTCTCCCGAGATCTCCCCAAAGACAGTTGCTAAGCCTGTTGTTATTCCATCTGTTGTTCCGGCTAGTACTCCCGGTACTACTCCCATCCTTACTCCAGTCGTTACCCCTGCCGATGAGTCATCTGGGACTCGGGGCAAAGAAGTTGTAGGTGAGCCTGCCCGGAAGGAGGCACATAGAGAAGTTATTTTGTAATCCTCTAAGCAAGAATTGGAGGAGATTTTAAAGATAATCAAGAAGAGAGACTAAAATATGGTCGAACAGTCGGGGCCGACCCCTTAAAAGATATCAGTGTTGGCTTTGTTATTGTGTTTCGAGGCCCATCCAAAGGCTTTGGTTACATTTCTCAAGACCACACATGTGCCGCAAGAAACCTCTGCTGACCAATTCGAGGACTATGTGGCAAGTTTGACTGCTGATAATGGGTTGGGTTTTTTGATGTTGATTTAACACCCAAAGGGAGAAGGCATAATGATGCTCTGCATGTCTCGATTGAATGCAGGGTCACTACTATGGCCCATGTGCTAGTGGACACTGGATCGTCACTGAAAGTTCTGCCCAAGAAGGCTCTTGATAGGCTAGATTGTGAAGGTTTGACCTTAAAGCCCAGTAACATTGTGGTGAGGGCTTTTGACGATTGAAAAAGAATGGTGCACGGGGAGGTGGACATCCCTGTCAAAGTGGGTTCCTAGACCTTTGAATCCACCTTCTACGTGATGGATATCAGCCCATCTTATTCTTGTTTGTTGGGTCGTCCTTGGATCCATGAAGCTGGAGCCATCACTTCTACGTTGCACCAAATGTTGAAGTATCCAGTGAAGGGAAAGATTGTCACCATGAATGTTGAAGAGGAGTACATGGTAAGCCATCTAAACTCTTACAAGTATGTGGAAATGGACGGTGAGTTCATAGAGAGCCCTTTTCAAAATTTTGAAGAGGTTCCCCAGACTATGGCATCAACCGAGACTATTACCAGTGTGCCAAAGATCATTGGACCTCCTTTAAAGATGGCTTCTCTCAAGGACACCAAAGCAGTAGTTGAAGAAGGTAGGTGTACCATTTGGGGACAACTCCCTAATTTTCCTTACAAAACTGACAAATTTGGTTTGGGCTTTACTTCAGGAGCTCAAAAGGTTGTTCGACGTGCTCGGGCTGGAGGACCTCCCCTACGCATTAGCAATCATGGGGTCAATGCTATAGAAGACAATGATGAGGATTCTGATATTGGCAGCTGGATCTACCATACTACCAACGGTGGATCTAGTAACTCTACGACCAAAGATTTTATGCCAATTACTTTTGTTCAGAAGTAAATTCTTGCTTATTTTTTGGATTTGTAATAAACAATATAAACTCTATGGCCTTGTGTCTTACCCAAGGCACAATGGTTTATTTGTGAGGGTTATTATATGTCATTATCATATGCCATCAATAAAACATTGGACGTTTTTGCATACAAATTTTGCGCTGTTTTTTCTTTTCTTTTCTGCTTTTTACTTTATCAATACAGCTATGCTCTTACACACTCACATATCAAAATGCAGATCCATATCCACTCTGGATCCCATTGATAACAGTTCTGCTATTTTTAGTTATAACTTCGAAAATCCGATCAACCAAGCCGAGCACGAAGGTGAGCAAGATCGTGAGGTACCTGGAGAACTTGCTAGACTATTACAGCAGGAAGAGAGGGCTATAAAGCCTCATGAAGAGCCAGTTGAGACAATAAACTTGGGCACAGGGGTAGACAGAAAAGAAGTCAAGATTGGCGCAAATCTGGGGCTTAATGTCAAACAGCGGTTGATACAAATGTTTTATGAATATGTCTAAATCTTTTCCTGGTCATATGAAGACATGCCAGGATTGGATACGGATATTGTGGTTCACCGACTACCAACTAAAGAAGATTGCCCTCCGGTAAAGAAGAAGGTATGTCGCATACGACCTGAAATGTCAGAGAAGATCAAAGCAGAGGTTATGAAGCAGTTCAACGCTGGATTCTTAGCTGTCACCTCTTATCCCAATGGGTGGCCAATGTGGTGCTGGTGCCTAAAAAAGACGGTAAGGTACGAATGTGTGTAGACTAAAGAGATATGAACAGGGAAAGCCCCAAAGATGACTTTCCGCTCCCCCACATTGACGTCCTGGTTGACAACACCGTGCATCACAAGATCTTTTCCTTCATGGATGGTTTCTCTGGTTATAATCAGATCAAGATGGCACCCGAAGATATGGACAAGACAACCTTCGTCACGCAATGGGGCACTTTCTGCTACAATGTGACGTCGTTTGGATTAAAGAATGTCGGGGCAACCTACCAGTGAGCCATGGTCGCCTTATTTCATGACATGATTCACCATGAGATAGAGGTAAACATGGATGATATGATAGCCAGGTCTCAAACCGAGGAAGAGCACCTTGATCATTTACAAAAGTTGTTTGATAGGTTGAAGACATACAAGCTGAGGTTGAATCTGAACAAGTGCACCTTAGGGGTAAGGTCTGGTAAACTGTAACACCCCAATTCTACCCCGACAATTATATAAATAAATCAGAGTTATAAAATTCATATCATGCAAACGAATCGGGACATCACACATTCTTCTATCAAAATTCATTGCATTCATCGTGGACATATAACACTTTTAAAACATTGGATGAACCGTCATCATAACATCTATAATTAAATAATTCAACATCTACGCAGCGGAATTCTTAATAACAATTTTATCATCAATACAACAACTTCAAAACAAGACAATATAATAATAATCAACAATAAAAAACAACAAGCGTTCATCCCCCCAAGTGTTACATATCAGAGCAATGACACTGACTCGAACTACTGAAGGTATACAACCTTCACTCTCGATTACCTTCACGTTACCAACATAAGTACAACATCCAAACAGAAGGGGTGAGATATCTAACAATATAATAAAGCGCATGATAATTAATATATTAAATTAGATCAATGACATCACCACTTCTCATCTCATAATCAACAATAATTACAATGCATATACGCATTCATCAACATCAAAATACACTTCTCTAAACAATCATATAATGCGACTCAATACTATGCAAATGCATGTGGTACCATTGGAGCAGAACTCCCATCTCTAAAATTTTCCAATTAATAGAGGCATTAACAAGGCATGGCCTTCATCTCAAAATTCGCCAATACAGGCCATCTCAACGAGCATAAGCTCCATCTCAAAAATGCAATGTATGCGACACAACCATGAATGTAATAACAACACCCAAGTTAACAACATCTCAAATCATCTCAAAAACATCTCAATTAATATCTCAAAAGCATCTCAAAATAACAACATCTCAAATGCATCTCAACGTCTTGTCATCAACATCTCATATCATCAAAATAATTTATTAAACATCATTTATTTATTATAAATCATCAAACATCATTTATTTATTATAAATCATCAACATAACATCATGAATAACTTCTCACTAACAACTCAGCTGTAAATTAATTCCACAGTAAATCAATACCTCTATTCTGTAACTCTAACGTCATTACCGTCACTATTCCTATTGTTATAGTTCAAACAACAGCTTCTAAGCATCTAACTTCCACATTCTGTACAAAAACAACACAAAGGCCAAGAAAACTTCTGGCCAGCACAACCTCTAACATCACAACCTCTAACCAACACAACTTCTAATAACACAACTTCTAATAACACAACTTCTGACCAACACAACTTCTAACAACACAACTTCTGACAACACAACTTCTGACAGCACAACTTCTGACAACACAACTTCTGACAGCACAACTTTTAACAGCACAACTTTTGACAGCACAACTTCTGACAACACAACTTCTGACAGCACAACTTCTGACAGCACAACTTCTGACAGCATAACTTCTGACAGCATAACTTCTAACAGCACAACTTCTAACATCACAACTTCTAACATCAGAACTGCTACATTTTACAAATCCTACTATTTTAATTCTTAGCCTGATATCAACCTAACTAAGAACAGTATAACCAATTCTATTTCCAATTTAATTCATTATTCTAATACAGCAACTTTTGATATCCTTCTGGCTTAATTATGCATTTTTCATGACTGCAATATTCTGCGTTTTTCATCACTGCAACTCACTACGGAATTCATACCTAAAGCTCTAAAACTTTATATAATCATGGATAATTATCACTCATAATTTACCTTATAATTCTACATCCATTAAACAACATCATGACATCAA
The DNA here is from genome assembly GCA_948472305.1 of Vicia faba. Lineage (NCBI taxonomy): Eukaryota > Viridiplantae > Streptophyta > Magnoliopsida > Fabales > Fabaceae > Vicia > Vicia faba. The sequence goes on from OX451738.1 coordinate 1,069,402,475, forward strand.
TATTCATCTAAAATTCATCAATTCTCATCATACAACAATCATGTATTTTCAATTCAAGAACAAGACAACAATCTTCTCTAACCCCACATACCAATTATCATAAGCTCAATTATAGAGTCAGAACCCCACCCTTACCTTGGATTGAAGGTCGCTCTACAATTTCTGGTTGAATTCTCGTTCTTGCCGTTTTCCACTTTTTCCAAGAGTTTGCACGTTCTTCTCCAAATCCTTATTTCTTCTACTGCTTCTTTCTTTCTATTCTATTCCAACAACAATAAAATAACCCTATTATTCTATTAACTCTTTATTGGGCTTAAAACCAATACACCCCCTTATTACTTCTATTCCTTCAAAAACAAGCCCACATCAAATAATATTATACTTCTAATATTATTTCACCACATAATATTATATCTCTAGTATTATTTCTCCACTTAATAAAATAAATCCAATTAATTATAATACAACTTCACAAATATTCCAAAAATAATTTAATTAAATAATTAATTAAATTACGGGCGTTACAACTCTCCCCCACTTAGAATATTTTCTTCCTCGAAAATTTACCTCAATCAAACAATTCAGGATAGGAGTCTCGCATCTTGCTTTCCAACTCCCAAGTCATGCTTTCACCAGCAGCTCCTAGCCAAACCACTTTAACCAAGGCAATCTATTTTCCCCTCAGAGTCTTCATTTCATGATCCGCGATCCGTACAGGCATCGTCTCCACCGTAAGATTATCCCATACTTGCACATCGTCCATATGAATCACATGAGATGGATCGGAAATATACTTCCGAAGTTGCGACACATGAAACACATCATGCAGATTCAAAAGATTAGGCGGTAAAGCCACTCTATAAGCAACATTCTCCACTCTCTCTGAAATCTGATACGGTCCAATAAAAAGAGAAGTGAGCTTCTTAGACTTTAATGCTCGCCCAACACCAGTCACAATTGTAACTCTAAAAAACACATGATCACCAGCTTGAAATTCTAAATCCTTCCTTCGCTTGACATGATAACTCTTATGTCTACTTTGGGCAGCTTTCATCTTCTCTCAAATCAACTTCACCTTCTCGGTAGTCTCACGAACAATTTCAGGTCCAAGTACTACACTTTCTCCAGATTCATGCCAACATAACAGAGTTCTACATCTTCGACCATACAACGCCTCAAAAGGTGCCATCCCAATACTAGAATGGTAATTGTTATTATATGTGAACTCTATCAAAGGAAGATAAGTATCCCACGAACCTCCCTGCTCAAGAACACATGCCCTCAACAAGTCTTCCAATGATTGAATAGTCCGTTTAGTCTGACCATCTGTCTGAGGATGATATGCTGAACTCAACCTCAACTTAGAACCCAGCGCTTCTTACAAACTCTTCCAAAAATCAGAAGTAAATCTTGGATCCCTATCTGACACAATGCACAAAGGAACACCATGCAGCTTCACAATCACACTAATATAAATCTCAGCCAACTTCGGCACTAGAAAACTGATGTTAATAGGAATAAAATGAGCTGACTTTGTAAGCCTATCAACAATCACCCAAATCGAATCATGTCCTCTTAAAGTATTAGGCAACCCTGTCACAAAGTCCATTGAAATGCTATCCCATTTCCATTCTGGAACTTTCAACGGTTGCATCAATCCTGCAGGCTTCTGATGTTCAACTTTCGACTTCTGGCAAGTCAAATATGCATACACAAACCGAGCCACATCACTCTTCATCCCAGGCCACCAAAACAAACCTTTCAAATCTTGATACATCTTCGTAGCTCCTGGATGATAACTCAACCTACTTCTATGACTCTCTTCATGTATCACTTTCTTCATCTCAGCATCATCAGGAATACAAATCCGGTTACAAAACCTCAGTACACCTTGCACATCCATCTTAAAATCATTATTCTCAGACTGATCAATCCCAACCATCAAATCTATCTGTTTCACATCCAACTTCTGAGCTTCTCTGATACTGTCTAGAAATTCATTATTAATCTTCAACGTACCCAACATGACACTCTGCGGAGTAACCTCGCAAACTAAGCTCATATCGCTGAACTGCTCAATCAATTCCAACTCTTTAATCATCATTGCTGACATATGTAAAGTCTTTCGACTCAATGCATCAGCTTCCACATTTGCTTTTCCTGGATGATAATTCAAACCAAAATCATAGTCCTTTAACAATTCAAACCATCTTCATTGCCTCATATTCAACTCCTTCTAATCAAATAAATACTTTAAACTATTATGGTAACTAAAAACTTCAAATCTAGAACCATAAAGATAATGCCTCCAAATCTTCAATGCAAAAACAACTACAACAAGCTCTAAATCATGCGTAGGATAGTTCTTCTCATGAGTCCTCAACTGCCTTGACGCATAAGCAACTACCTTACCATTATGCATAAGCACACCTCCTAAACCCATCTTAGAAGCATCACAATACACCACAAAAGGCTCTCCTAGATTAGGCAACGTCAAAATCGGAGCCGGCGTCAACCTCTTCTTCAATTATGTAAAACTTTCTTCGCACTGAACATCCCACACAAAAGCTCTACCTTTACAAGTCAACTTAGTCAACGAGAGTGACAACTTAGAAAACCCTTTGATAAACCTTCTATAATAACTAACTAATCCCAAGAAGCTTCTAATCTCAGTAGTTGACCTCAGAGTTTCCCATTGCAACACAACATCAACCTTCGATGGATCTACAACAATGTCACTACCTGAAATCACATGACCAAGAAAACTAACCTCTTTTAACCAGAATTCACACTTGGACAACTTTTCATATAACTTCTTCTCTTTCAAAATCTGCAATACTACTCTTAAATGTTCATCATGCTCTTCTTCTAACTTAGAGTAAATCAAAATATCATCAATGAACACCACTACAAACCGATCCAAATAAGTGTGAAAGATACGATTCATATATTCCATGAATACTCTCGGCGCATTAGTAACACCGAAAGGCATCACTGAATACTCGTAATGTCCATAACGCATTCTGAAATCCGTCTTCTGAATATCTTCATCCTTCACTTTAATATGATGGTAACCCGACCTCAAATTAATCTTACTAAACACACGAGCATCCACCAATTGATCCATTAAGTCATCTATTCTTGGAAGCGGATACTTGTTCTTAATTGTCACTTTATTCAGCTGTCTATAATCAACACAAAGCCTCATAATTCCATCTTTCTTCTTTACTAACAACACTGGAGCACCCCACGGCGATACACTTGGTCTTACAAACTTCTTCTCAAGTAACTCTTCCAATTGCTTCTTCAACTCTGACAATCCAGACGTAGACATCATGTATGGTGTCATAGACACAGGTCTGGTACCAGGTACAAGATCAATTGCAAATTCAACTTCCCTCTCTGGTGGTACATCATGAATCTCATCAGGGAAAACTTCAGGAAATTCACACACCACCTGCAATTCCTCAATTATAGCTTGAGTTTCTACGGATAGTGACGCCATCAACAAAAACATATGTGCTTCCTCTTGCATCAACTTCCTCAACTGTCTAGCAGACAAAAGACCATCTTCCTCTTCTTCAGGAGTAGAAAACTTCACCGACTTGTCATAACAGTTAATATGAACACATTTATGCTCTAACCCATTCATACCCAAAATTACATCCAAACCTCTTAACGGTAAACAAACCAAATCAACAACAAAGTCTCTTTCGAAGATCGACAAGGAACACTTAGCACACACAAAAGAAGTAGTCACCGACCCCTTGGCTGGAGTATCGACGAACATTTCTCCATTCAAAGAAGACAACATAAGACCCAACCTTTCAACACAATCAGCAGCAATAAAACAATGCGTAGCACCAATATCAATAATAGTAATTAAAGAAGTACTATTAATGAAACATGTACTTCTAATAAGTCTGTCCTCAGCAGCTGTCTGATCCTCCACTAAAGCAAACACTTTTCCACTAGACTGAGCTCTCTTCGGTTTCAGACACTGACTACCAATGTTCCCTTCTTCTCTACAACTGAAACAAATCACATCCTTGTGTTCACACTCAGATACAACATGTCTGTTCTTACCACAACGGAAACACCTCTTCACTTCAGCAGTTCACACATTACTCTTGTGCCCAGATTTCCCACACTTAAAGCAAACCACACCAGCAGGAGCATCTCCCCCACTAGTCCTTTGTCTCTGAGCAACTTTCTGTTTACCTTTACTAGCTGGGGCATCATAAGGCTTACCATGATTCTGTTGGTGCTTACCCCTCTTCTCACTGATAATCTTGTAATGAGCATTATTGTCCTCTTCATAAATCCTGCAGCTATCAACCAAATCAGCAAAGACACGAATTTTCTGATATCCAACTGCTTTCTTAATCTCCGGGCGTAACCCGTTCTCAAATTTAATACACTTCAAAATTCAGTATTTCCTCAGCGTAATGCGGATAAAACTTAGCCAACTCAGCAAACTTGGCAGCATACTTAACAACAGACATACTTCCTTGCTTCAGCTCAAGGAATTCAATTTCCTTCTTACCACAAACATCTTCAGGAAAGTACTTTATCAGAAATTCTCTACGGAACACGCCCAAGTGACATTCTCACCTGCAGCTTCCAACTTCAGACAAGTCTCTAGCCACCAGTCATCATTCTCGACTGCTAGCATATGAGTCCAATAACGAACCTTCTGCGCTGGAGTGCAGTCCATTACGCGAAAGATTCTCCCTATCTCTTTCAACCACTCCAATGCTCTGTCAGGATCATACCTTCCCTTTAACGTAGGTGGATTCTCTCTCTGGAAAGTCGCCAAGCTACGAGATCTAGCATTCTCGTCAACATTCGGTTGATTTTCCATCGCATGAGCCATTGCTTCTAAAGCAGCAACAAGTGCAGCATCATTCCTTCCAGCCATTTCAACTTCTCACTACAACATAAACAACGATTAGAACTCAAATAACAATACTCCACTGTTAGACAACTACGACACGACGACAAGGTCAGACCAAACTTTTGCTCTGATACCAACTTTGTAACAACCCAATTCTACCCCGACAATTATATAAATAAATCAGAGTTATAAAATTCATATCATGCAAACGAATCGGGACATCACAAACTCTTCTATCAAAATTCATTGCATTCATCGTGGATATATAACACTTTTAAAACATCGGATGAACCGTCATCATAACATCTATAATTAAATAATTCAACATCTACGCGTCGGAATTCTCAATAACAATTTTATCATCAATACAGCAACTTCAAAACAAGACAATTTAATAATAATCAACAATCAAAAACAACAAGCGTTCATCCCCCTGAGTGTTACATATCAGAGCAATGACACCCACTCGAACTACCGAAGGTATACAACCTTCACTCTCGATTACCTGCACATTACCAACATAAGGGCAACATTTAAACAGAAGGGGTGAGATATCTAACAATATAATAAAGCACATGATAATTAATATATTAAATTAGATCAATGACATCACCACTTCTCATCTCATAATCAACAATAATTACAACGCATATACACATTCATCAACATCAAAATACACTTCTCTAAACAATCATATAATGCGACTTAATACTATGCAAATGCATGTGGTACCATTGGAGCAGAACTCCCATCTCAAAAATTTGCCAATTAATAGAGGCATCAATAAGGCATGGCCTTCATCTCAAAATTCGCCAATACAGGCCATCTCAACGAGCATAAGCTCCATCTCAAAAATGCAATGTATGCGACACAACCATGAATGTAATAACAACACCCAAGTTAACAACATCTCAAATCATCTCAAAAACATCTCAATTAACATCTCAAAAGCATCTCAAAATAACAACATCTCAAATGCATCCCAACGTCTCGTCATCAACATCTCATATCATCAAAATAATTTATTAAACATCATTTATTTATTATAAATCATCAAACATCATTTATTTATTATAAATCATCAAACATCATTTATTTATTACAAATCATCAACATAACATCATGAATAACTTCTCACTAACAACTCAGTTGTACATTAATTCCACAGTAAATCAATACTGCTATTCTATAACTCTAACGTCATTACCATTACTATTCATATTTTTATAGTTCAAACAACAACTTCTAAGAATATAACTTCCATATTATGTACAAAAACAACGCAAAGGCCAGCACAACCTCTAACATCACAACCTCTAACCAACACAACTTCTAATAACACAGCTTCTAATAACACAACTTCTGACCAACACAACTTCTGACCAACACAACTTCTGACAACACAACTTCTGACAGCACAACTTCTGACAGCACAACTTCTGACAGCACAACTTCTGACAGCACAACTTCTGACAGCACAACTTCTGATAGCACAACTTCTGACAGCACAACTTCTGACAACACAACTTCTGACAGCATAACTTCTGACAGCAGAACTTCTGACAGCATAATTTCTGACAACATAACTTCTGACAGCACAACTTCTGACAGCACAACTTCTGACAGCACAACTTCTAACAATACAACTTCTAATAGCACAACTTCTAACATCAGAACTGCTACTTTTTACCAATCCTACTATTTTAATTCTTAGCCTGATATCAACCTAACTAAGAACAGTATGACAAATTCTATTTCCAATTTAATTCATTATTCTAATACAGCAACTTCTGATATCCTTCTGGCCTAATTCTGCGTTTTTCATCACTGCAATATTCTGCGTTTTTCATCACTGCAACTCACTACGGAATTCATACCTAAAGCCCTAAAACTTAATATAATCATGGATAATCATCACTCATAATTTACCTTATAATTCTACATCCATTAAACAACATTATGACATCAATATTCATCTAAAATTCATCAATTTTCATCATACAACAATCATGTATTTTCAATTTAAGAACAAGACAACAATCATCTCTAACCCCACATACCAATTATCATAAACCCAATTATAGAGTCAGAACCACACCCTTACCTTGGATTGAAGGTCGCTCTACAATTTCTGGTTGAATTCTCGTTCTTGTCATTTTCCACTTTTTCCAAGAGTTTGCACGTTCTCCTTCAAATCCTTATTTCTTCTACCGCTTCGTTCTTTCTATTCTATTCCAACAACAACAAAATAACCCCATTATTCTATTAACTCCTTATTGGGCTTAAAACCAATACACCCCCTTATTACTTCTATTCCTTCAAAAACAAGCCCACATCAAATAATATTATACTTATAATATTATTTCACCACATAATATTATATCTCTAATATTATTTCTCCACTTAATAAAATAAATCCAATTAATTATAATACAACTTCACAAATATTCCAAAAATAATTTAATTAAATAATTAAGTAAATTACGGGCGTTACATAAACTGCTAGGTTTCATTGTCAGTGACAAGGGCATTCAGGTGGACCCTGCAAAAGTAAATGCTATACAAGAGATGTCGGCTCCTCGCACAGAGAAGGAGGTCAGAGACTTTTTGGGATGCCTAAACTACATTGCCAGGTTCATTTCCCATTTAACTGCTACTTGTGAGCCAATATTCAAGCTCCTGAAGAAAGATCAAGTAGTAAAATGGAATGACGAATTCCAGACTGCCTTCAAAAGAATCAAGGAATGCCTTTAAGAACCTCCAATTTTGATGCCTCCGATTGAAGGAAGACCTTTGATAATGTACTTAACAGTGTTAGACAATTCAATAGGTGTGTGTTGGGGCAGCATGACGAGTCTGGTCAAAAAGAGCACGCAGTATACTACCTTAGCAAAAAGTTTACCGACTGTGAGACAAGATACTCACTGCTCGAGAAAACTTGATGCGCTTTGGCATGGGCTGCTCACCGACTGAGACAGTATATGTTGACCCACACTACTTTACTGATATCTGAGATGGATCATATCAAGTACATCTTCGAGAAGCCCGCTCTCTCCGGAAGAATAGCGAGATGGGAGATGATCTTAACAGAATACGATATCCAATACACAACCCAGAAAGAAATCAAGGGAAGTGTATTAGCTGATCGTTTGGCTCATCAGGCCGTGGATGACTACCAGTCCATGAATTTTGAATTCTCGGACGAGAATATTATGCTAGTGACTGATTATGAAGAACCTGGACCGGATGAAGGACCTGAAGAAGGATCCCGATGGACTATGGTTTTCGATGGAGCCTCGAACTCACTCGGTAATAGCATTGGTGCTGTAATCATATCCCCTGAGGGTTGTCATACTCCTTTCACTTCCAGACTATGTTTTAACTGTACCAACAACATAGTGGAGTATGAAGCATGCATCATGGGTATCAAAGCTGCTATTGATCCGAGGATCAAGTTCTTGAGAGTTTTCGTGGATTCAGCCTTGGTGATAAGTCAGATCAAAGGAGAATGGGATATGAAGCACCCGAATCTCATCCTGTACAAAGAACACGTGCTGACATTGCTTCCACACTTTGAAGAGGCCACGTTTGAACATTTTCCACGAGAAGAGAATCAGTTAACGGACGCGCTAGCTACCATGTCATATATGTTCAAGCTCAAGTGGGACAATGAGGCTCCCCGAATTACCATCGAGAGGTTGGATGAACCAGCATACTACTACAAGATCAACACTAAAGGAGTAGTAGACAAACCATGGTTTCATGAAGTGAAAAGGTATCTCGAGGTTCAAGAATATCCCGAGGGGGCATCTGTCAATGATAAGAAGTTTATGAGAAGATTCACCGCAAAGTTCTTCCTTAGTAATGGAATCCTCTACAAGCACAATCATGACTCTACTTTACTTTGGTGCGTAGACAAGAACGAAGCAGAGAGGATTATGACATATCTACATGAAGGCACCTTTGGAATCCATTCAAGTGGACATACCATGGCTAAAAATATCCTACGGGAAGGATACTATTGGTCCACTATGGAAGCAGATTGCTATTAGCATTCCCGAACTTGTCACAAATGCCAGATCTATGCTGATAAGGAGTATGTGCCTCTGGTTCCTTTGAATGTCTTGACGGCTTCTTGGCCCTTTGCAATGTGGGGCATTGACATGATCGGAGAGATTATACCTACCGCTTCCAATGGGCATCGCTTCATCCTGGTGGCCATTGATTACTTCCTGAAGTGGGTTGAAGCTGCCTCTTTTGCTACTGTTACCAAGAACGTTATGGCGCGGTTTATCAAGCATAACTTGATATGTCGGTACGGTGTGCCAGATAGAATCATCACTGACAATGGTATGAATCTCAAAAACACGATGATCACCAAACTCTGTAAACAGTTCAAGATCCAGCACCGTAATTCTTCCCCTTACCGACCGAAGATGAATGGCATTGTGTAGGCTGTTAACAAGAACATCAAGAAAATTGTACAGAAGATAACAGAGACATACAAAGAGTGGCATGAGATGTTACCATTTGCTCTTCATGGTTATCGCACCTCCGCACGAACATTGACAGGGGCAACACCATACTCTCTGGTATACAACATGAAGGTTGTCCTGCCTATTGAGGTCCAGATCCCTTCTCTGAGAATAATGAAGGATGTAGGTATGAATGAAAATGATTGGATCCAGACTCGACTTGATCAACTGAATTTGATTGATGAAAAGAGACATACTACTGTCTATCATGGTTAAATGCATCAAAAACGGATGATCGAGGCTTTCAACAAAAAGGTTAGACGCCAAGTATATTAATTCGGGGATCTAGTGATTAAGAGCATCATATTGTTGTAAGGTGATCCCAGGGGAAAATGGACTCCCACATACGGAGGGCAATTTGTGATCAAAATCATTTTTTCTGGTGGAGCCATCATTCTGACCACCATGGACGGTGACGACCTTCCTCACCCTGTCAATGCAGACATAATGAAAAGATACTACGCATAAATAAGACCCAATAGGTTGATTCGCCTAGGCAAAAATAAGGGCTTCCCGGCGAACCAAAAGGGTTCGGGCAAAAATTAGGGATGAAAACAAAAAAAATCTGTACACCCGGCAAGTCGAAAACTTGAAAAGGCGGCTTGGGAAAAAAAGGGTATCCCGGTGGACTGAAAACCCGAAAGGACGTTCTAGGAAAAAGTTAGGTATTTCCATTGGATCACCTTGCGACCAGACTTCAGCATCATCTTTCAAGCTCAAAACGGCACCGATCAATCCAGTCAGCTTCGGACAAGTAGCAAAGTGATGAGATGCTCGAGGACATAGCGGCAATAGCAGAATTGAAACTCAATGGGATTATTACACATAGATGTTTTATTCTCTTTGTACGCAATATTTTATAGCTTTCATTTTCACGACGGTGTTCTCTTACTAGAGCGTCAACCTCCTTGTACAAAAACGCCTGTTATAGGCCAACTTCGAAAATAATACAAGTCACTTTTACAAAACCATTTGTTTTTCTTTTTCTGTTTTGTTTTGCAAAAACGTCCAATGATTTATTCTTGACATATGCATTTGAATATGATTTCTATTCAAAATATTTGCATAAGAAACGGAAAGACAATTGCTAATAACTTAAGAAACAGGGGCAAAAACTAAAAAACCATGTCAATCCCGACAGTTACTCCTTCCGGAAGGTACAGGGGCAGAGACAACTTTGAAACTAAGTCACCATTACATGATCCCCCGTGACATATACACTCCCCACAGAGTAGAGGCAACCAAAGCTTTGACATCGGCTTCCCCAAACAGGAGCTACTTTCCCCAGCAAAGTTCTTTCAGAGAACCGACGTCGATATTCCCCAACCGAATTTGATAATCTCAAGTGGTTCATAAATTTTTCTCCCGAGCAGAGTTTATTTCTATGAATACAGAAGCTCAATCCCCAACAGATTTTATTCCTCCAACTACAGAAATTCATCCCTCAGTGGAGTTTATTTCCCCGAATCGGCAAAATATTCCAGTAAAGCATCTCCTCTCGCAAGCGGAGCTATTCCCCCGTAGAGTTATTCTCAAGCAGAGTCTCTCCCCGACAGAATATTCGTAAACAAGGAGCAAATCCCCAGTATAGTCATCTTCATTCACCATCCCTAGCAGAAATGAAGAACTCGGCTTCCTAATACTTTTCAGCAGCAGTCGAGGATTTACTTCCCCCGACTGAGAAATACCTTAATAGCATCTCCTATCCAGACAACATGGCATGCACATACAACATAATCTCACTTATTTTGAGAACATCAACACAGTTCATTTCATACATCATGACATTGCATACGACTAACTCTTTACCTTTCAGGGAAAAGACCAAATCAGCAAGCTACGTCTAACTAAGGACTATTCCAGGATTTTCCTTAGAAAGATAATCCAAGATCTCTCTGCTCACTATGCCGGTAGAAGAGATTCCAAGACTTTCGTCTGGGTCAGTTGAATCGCTACTAAGATTCTCCTGATTACTATGCTAGTCAAAGTTACCTAAGATCTCTTCGCTCACTACGCTGGTGGAAGAGGTTCCAAGACTTTTGTCTGGGTCAGTTGAATCGCTACTAAGATTCTCCTGATTACTATGCCAGTCAAAGTTAACCCAAGATCTCTCTGCTCACTATGCTGGTAGAAGAGACTCCAAGACTTTCGTCTGGCTCATTCGAATCGCTACTAAGATTCTCCTGATTACTATGCCAGTCAAAGTTAACCTAATTTTTTCCCCGGGTCAGACAGGTTGACACTAAGATCTCTTTGATTACTATGCTAGTGGAAGATGTACCAAGAATTTCGTATGGGTCAGTTAAGTCGACACTAAGATCTCTCTGATTATTATGCCAATGGAAGATGTACCAAGACTTTCGTCTGGGTCAGTTGAATCGCTACAAAGATCCTCCTGATTACTATGCCAGTCAAAGTTAATTCAAGGCCTTTCCCAGGTTTAGTCAAATTGACGCTAAGATTTCTACCCCAGTTGAAGACAACTTGAGACCTTTCCCTGGTTCAGTCAAATCGATACTAAGATTTCTATTCCAGTTAAAGAAGTTATGAAGCCTGGAAACTGACCGGATAATAGTCAATCAATAATTCAAGACACTATGAAGCCCGTGTCCTGACCGGATAACAGTTTAATCTCATTTCCCTAGTAAGTCGTTGTGAAGCCTGGAATAAGACCAGATAGCAGTCAACCTTATCATCCTCAACAAGTCACTGTGTAGCCTGGATCCTGACCAGATAGCAGTTCGCTTCCATCTCTTCAATCAAGGGATAACTCCCTAGTAGAGTAATGGACAAACTGAATCTCCTAGACTCTATTCCCCAAGACAGAGACCAACATTCCTCAGTGAAGGCCACCCTAACAACAGGAACAAGAATTCCCACGAAGGAATATCTCATGAAATCATCATTGTTTTGGATGGCGTCTTTAAGCCCATCTTCGAAGACTCTCCGTTACCTTACCTGGATGGCACCTATAAGCCCATTCTTGGCATCATCGACCGTCAGTTTTACCTCATGCGAGTGGAAATTTCTGGGCACTCTAGTGTTCAATCATCCTCCACCCTCAGATCATGAAAGGAAGACAAGTCAATCTAAATCCTCAGGTTTAAGAAGATTTAACAGGGGAAGCTGTTGTACTTCAAAATTTTCCCTCCCATTTTCACACAAAACATACTCCTATAGGTCCTCAATTTCTCAAGTTGACTAAGGATTGACTAGACAAATCCTCCTCCTAAGACAATGAGCCTCAAACTAGGGTTTCATTCCTCATCAAGATGGTTGAGTTCCAAGGGTCCCAAATGGTTTCCATTGTCCTAATATGTCCTCTAGATCATCCATGCCAAGTTTCATGCCTTGCACAACAAGTTTGCTCAGTCAACTGCTCAAATGCCTAAAAATCAACTGTATTAGGGCAAAAGTCAATTGTGGCCCAAATACAGTCAAACTTCGAGATTTTTGGTCAACATTAATATTTTGAAATATTATCCGTCATTTGATCAAGGGTTGATCATGATTCCTCAAGAAATTCTCCTAACTCATCAAAAGTCAAAAATGGCAATTTAGGGTTTCGATAGGAAAAGTCAACCAAACTTTAACCAGGCATAACTTTCTCATACTTTTTCAGAAATTTTCCAACCAAGGCTCATTTTTAAGAGAATCCAATTCCCTACAACTCTTCCTCATCCCTCAAGGTCAAGAAATTCCTCAATCAAAATATACAAGTTCATACATTATAGGTCATTTAAAAAAGTCAACAAAAACACCTTTTGGGTCAAAGCTCCTTACATGAACATGGAAGATCCAATTGAGATGAAACCAAAAGGGTTTTTTAGAGGACAACTTAAGCTTTCTAAAAAGTCAAAGAACACCCTCTTAGGGTTAAAATTGAGAGAGATATGCATTGTCAAAGTTGGTCATTTTTGGAAATTTGCATAAAATCAACAATGCCCAAATTTGCATTTTTTCCAAATGGGCCTAACTTTTTATACTTTAAACACATTCCTAGCCTGGTCCATGACCCAAACACTTTTCCATGCATCATTGGCTTTATTTATTTAATTTATTTTGATTTTAATACTTTAAAAATCAAATTAAATCAAATAAATAATATAAAAATAATGAAGATTTGTTTTAATTTGATTTCGCATTGAATTACAATCCAAATATGTTGTCTAATACCAAGAAAAATCGTGCAAGATTGAAAAGAGAGGAAATCTCCACATATGGAAATATTGGAAGCAAAATTGAAAAGGAATTATTTTTTGGATTCTTGCCATACATAGTGACCTAAATTTATTCACATATTTATACACAAGCACTCTCAACCCTAAGGATAAGTTTTGACACGTAGGGCCTTCCTCCAAAGCAAGAAACGCGTTCCATCTTTTGTAAAAAAAGGTGCAAGACCTATCTTCGTCCACAAGCCAGTTCAAGGAGTTTTGAGTCTTCAGTAATCATCCACGCATACTCAGGAAAATTTTCCCATTGTTTCCAAGCCTTTAAGCTTTAAGAATCTCCATCTACACATCACGGTTTGCACTCCCTTAATTCAAAATCATTTTCAGGGTTTTATGTGTTTTACCTTCGATTTGCTTGCATAAACGTGTTCATAATCATGTTTGTGACCTTTTGGATAGCCTGGATTTGATTTTTAGTACAGGAACAAGCCTGCGCCATAGTTAGGGTTTTCGAGCTCAAAGTTGGGGTTTCTCTGTCCAGGGAAAATTGAAGGGGATCATGGGCACCAATAGACTCAGGGAAAAATTCTTGGTTGATCTATGCTTTTAGTTTTGGTTAATATGGCTTATTTTGTATTGTAGAAATCTGCAGGGTTATAGCTATGGACGAAAACTGTCACTATAGCCTTTAGCGACAACTTTGTCCTTAGGTAAAAGGATGGTATCAAAAACAACGGTTGCAGGAAGAAGATAATTAGGTGGCAGCGTCCCATTGTAGAGTTTGAATTTGGTGCGTGTTTTTGGGCATAACACTTTGTTTTGCTTATAATTTATTCGTTTAATTATATAAATGAATAACATTCCAGCGCAGATGGTTAATGGGCAAGGCGTGCAATGCAAACGTCCAGGGTTCGATTCCAGGCGTATGCATTTTGTATTTTCTCAATATTTTCCACAGGATATAGTGTGCAACATTCAAAGGGGAGTACCATGCAACTCCTAGATCCAGCCATCAGGTCATCATCAATCCAGATCAAACGCTCTAGCTTCAAGTGTGCATGGTGGACATTCCAGAAGCCACCACACCAGATCCAGTGCAGGATGATGGGCTTGCATCAATCTGGGCCTATCCATTCTTCTTCACACCCCCAAAATGCTTCACAACATCAGGCCCATTTTAATTCTTTTTCTAAATCATAAAATCAAGAAAAACATGAAATATTAGAACTAGATTTTTAATCATTAAAAATTAATTTCTTTTTCATAATTCAAGTTAACTAGAGACTAGGTTTTAATTGCAATTAAATTACTTTTCTCAAATAAAAACACAAAAAACATTAGAATTGGGTTTTTTTTTCATAAAAATATTTAATTTCATTATTAATTAGATTAATTAGGATAATTTGAATTCCTTTTTCATAATTAAAATTAATTAGAAATTAGGTTAATTTGTAAAATTAATTACTTTCTCAAAATCCAAAAAATATTTTTCTTTATTCACTAATTAAATGTCTTTAAATTTAATTGTTAATTCCCCGTATTTAATTTTGTCACCCGTATTCTTTTTCCATTATTTTTTAAATTATTGTAATTGCTTCGAGAGTGCAGTAGTTTTAATTAGGTTATTTACTGTCGTTCCCTATTTACTGTTTAATCCCCAAAGTTTTTGGTTATGTATCCCCCTCCCCGAAGCCTTGTAATAATTAGATTTACTTTTCCGCTTTTACTTTCTGCAAATATATAAACTGTTTAGATGTATGCGTAGGTTGTATGCAAAAGATCAATAATTTGAAACAGTAAAAAACATAACCGTGCAAAGATAAATATCTGAAAAAAGCACACTATTGCACACTTTCACCCCTAGGGTATTTCCCCACTTTGGTTTCCTTCGAAAATGGTCATGTACCTCGAACGTAGGGCTACTATTAGCAAAGACTCTCTTTTTAAAAGTCATCATAAAGATCATGATTCCTTAATGTCCCTCGAGTTTCCTATGAGAAATGATCTTGTCCCCCGATGTTGCCTATATGATGACAGTCCCTTCGAACTGCTAAGGTATCTCTACATGTTGCCTTCAATTGCCATAAACGTCCCTTTTGATAGTCCCTCAAAAATCCAATGATTAGGGTTACCTACTCATTAATAGTAGGATAACACGGTCTAAAGGATAGGAGGAAAAGAACGCCTTTTTTTGAGTAGGTAGATAATTGTTAGGTACTTGCTCAAAATAATCTTTTTACACTTACACACTTTCAAAATTCTTTTCAAAAATGCTTTATCACACTCTTGAGGACTGATACAAGAGTTGTCATAAAGCAAACAAAATCTTTCAAAACACACAAACACGAAAACAATTTTAAAAAATGAGCAAGTATCTAAGAGCCCATAGATAACTACGGATGGAAATGGTGCTAACACCTTCCCTTTCCATAATCTACCCCCCGTACTCAGAAATCTCGAAAAAAGATCTTTTTCTGTTCTTTTCACCCTTTCCTGATTGGATAAAAGAAAATTCAGCGGCAACTCTTGCTTACCGCAACAGTTGTGAACAAAAAACACAAACCAGTATTAAACAGTCGGTTTTGCCACTGTATCACACCCTTATCTTGCCTATGTGTGTCAACCTAGCGGGCCTCCTACGCATAGTATTTTTTAACTATGTCCGCGTTCACAAGATATGGGAAGTCTTCACCGCCCATGGTAGTCAGCATCATGGCACCACCAGAGAACACTCTCTTGACAACAAATGGCCCTTCGTATATGGGAGTCCATTTTCCCCTGGGGTCGCCTTGTGGAAGAATGATGCGCTTTATTACCAAGTCACCAACTTGATATACTCAAGGTTTGATCTTTTTGTTGAAAGCCTTGATCATACATTTTTGGTACATCTGACCATGGCAAATAGCAGCCAGTCGCTTTTCATCGATCAAGTTTAACTGATCCAATATTGTCTGAATCCACTCGCCTTCGCCCAGGCCGTCTTCATTCATAATCCTTAGCGAGGGAATTTGAACTTCCACTGGCAGAACAACTTCCATGCCATAGAACAAATAAAAGGGAGTTGCCCCAGTTGATGTCCGAGCTGAAGTACGGTAGCCATGAAGAGAAAACGGTAATATCTCATGCCAGTCTTTGTAGGTCACTACCATCTTTTGCACAATCTTCTTAATGTTTTTGTTGGCCGCTTCCATTGCGCTATTCATTTTAGGTCTATAAGGAGAAGAATTATGATGCTTGATTTTGAACTGAGTGCAAAGTTCTGTAATCATAGCATTGTTGAGGTTATTCCCATTATCGGTGATGATCCTTTTGGGGATACCATAGTGGCAGATGAGGTTGTGTTTGATGAACCTGGCTACCACACTCTTTGTGACTGAGGCAAATGAGGCGGCTTCGACCCATTTGGTGAAATAATCGATGGCGGATAGAATGAAGCGATGTCCATTGGAAGTAGTAGGTTTGATCTCTCCAATCATGTCAATGCCCCACATTGAAAATGGCCACGGAGCGGTCATGACGTTCAGAGGGATAGGAGGCACATGGACCTTGTCAGCATAGATTTGGCATTTGTGGAAAGTTCTTGAGTGTTGATGGAAATTAGTCTCCATCATTGACCAATAGTAACCAGCTCTCAGTATTTTCTTGGTCATGGTATGTCCGGTAGAGTGAGTCCCAAAGAGGCCATCATGCATGTCTTCCATAATTTCCTCTGCCTCCTTCTTGTCCACACATTGAAGTAGAGTAGAATCATAGTTGCGTTTGTACAGGAATCCATTACTTAGGAAGAATTTGGCTGAAAATCTTTGTAAGAACTTTCTGTCATTGATGGATGCTTCTTCAAGGTACTTTTGTGCTTCAAGGTATCTCCTCACCTCATGGTACTATGGCTTTTCTATGTCAGTGTCGAGCTCATAGGAGTGTGCAGGTTCGTTAAAATTTTCAATTATAATCATAGGAGCTTCATTGTTCCATTTGACCTTGAACATAGAAGACATTATGGCCAAAGCATCGGCTAACTAATTTTCTTCCCTAGGGAAGTGTTCAAAGGTGACCTCTTCGAAGTAAGGAATCAGAGATAGCACAAGCTCTTTGTAAGGTATGAAATTAGGGTTCTTAGTGTCCCGTTCTCCTTTTACTTGGCTAATTACTAGAGCTGAATCCCCAAACACATTCAAATGCTTGATCTTTAAATCAATGGCGGCCTTCAGACCTAAAATACACGCTTCATCTTCAGCCATGTTGTTCGTACAGTCGAAGCATAGTCTGGCAGCGAAAGGAGTGTGGTAACCTTCAGGGGAGATTATCACAGCACCAATTTTGTTACCCAAAGAGTTGTAATCCCCGTCGAAGACCATAGTTCATCGGGATCCTTGTTCAGGTCCGTCATGCGGTCCAGGTTTCACGCAGTCGGTCACTAGCATGATGTTCTCATCTAGGAAGTCAAAGTTCATAGACTGATAATCATCAACAGCTTGATGGGCTAGATGATCTTCTAGTACACTTCCTTTGATGGCCTTTTACATTGTGTATTGAATATCATGCTCATTCAAGATCATTTTCCATCTAGCTATCCGTCTGGAAAGAGCGGGTTTCTCGAAGATGTACTTGATAGGATCCACCTTAGAAATCAGTAGAGTGGTATGAGTCAACATATACTGTCTTAGCCGGCGAGTAGGCCATGCCAGAGCGCAACAAGTTTTCTCGAGCAGTGAATATCTGGTTTCACAGTCGGTAAACTTTTTGCTCAAGTAGTAAATAGCATGCTATTTTCGGCCAGACTCATCATGTTGGCCCAAAACACACCCTATAAAATTCTCTAGTACCATTAAATACATGATCAAGGGTCTTCCTTCAACTGGAGGCATGAGAATAGGAGGTTCTTGCAGATATTCTTTGATTTTGTCGAAGGCAGCTTGGCATTCATCATTCTATCTGACTACTTGATCTTTCTTCAAGAGTTTGAAGATCGGCTCACAAGTAGAAGTTAAGTGAGATATGAAGCGGGCAATGTAGTTAAGACGACCCAAGAATCCTCTAACTTCCTTTTCAGAGTGGGGGACTGGCATTTCTTGGATTGCCTTTACCTTGGCAGGATCGACTTCGATTCCTTTACCACTGACAATAAAACCTAGAAACTTTCCAGATCGTACTCCGAATGTGCACTTATTAGGATTCAACCTCAACTTGTACTTTTTCAGCCTCTCGAATAGCTTGTATAAGTGATTGAGATGTTCTTCCTCAGTTTGTGATCTTGAAATCATATCATCCACATATACCTCTATTTCATTGGATCATATCATGAAACAAAGCTACCATAGCCCTTTGATATGTTGCCCCTGCATTCTTCAACATGAATGGCACAACCTTGTAGCAAAAGGTGTCCCATTGCATAACGAAAGTGGTCTTCTCCATGTCTTCGGGAGGCATCCTAATTTGATTATAGCCAAAGAAACCATCCATGAAAGAGAAGACTTTATGCTGAGCAGTGTCATCGACCAGGACGTCAATATAAGGTAGAGGGAAATCGTCCTTGGGACTTGCCCTATTCAGACCCCTATAATCTATGCACATATGAACTTTTCCTTATTTCTTAGGTACTGGCACAACATTTGCAACCCATTGGGGATAAGATGTCATAACTAGGAATCCTGCGTCAAATTGTTTCATCACTTCAGCTTTTATCTTTTCAGACATGTTAGGCCTCATGCGACGAACTTTTTGTTTGACAGGAGGATAATCTTCCTTTGTCGGCAGATGATGCACTACAATATCGGTATCCAACCCTGGCATATCTTCATACGACCAAGAAAACACTTCCACATAGTCATGCAAAATCTGAACCAATCTTCTTTTGACACTGCTTTCCAGGTTAAGGTCGATCTTGACCTCTTTCTTATCTGTCTCGGTACCTAGATTGATGACTTCAAGTGACTCTTCGTGCGGCTGAATAACTTTTTCCTCTTGTAATAGAAGTCTGGATAGTTCTCCCGGTATTTCACAATCTTCCTTGCCTTTATCCTCGGCTTGGTTAACTGGATGTTCAAAATCATAGTCGGCAATAGTAGAGTCATTGGAAATGAGATCCAGAGTGGATGTGGACCTGCAAGAGTGTGTGTGTGCATGTAAGACACATTGCTATTTTGAAAAACATATTTGAAGAAAAGAAAGACAATGAGCATAAAGATTTGAATGCAAAAGTCCAATGATTTGTATTGAATGATCATATGATAAAATGAACATAAATAAAACCCTTGACAAATGGATCATAGTGCCCCGGGCCAGGCACATGGCTTAAAAGTCATTGTTTAATATTACAGACAAAATGTTGTTGAATTAATAGAAAGCAATAAACGAGTAATTACTCCTCAACGAAGGAGATGGGAACGAAGTCCTTTGCACGCTAATTGTTGAGCTCCATTGTAGTAGGATATACCCATTCTTCAAATGCATATTCATCATCAGAATCACCTACATCGTTAACTTCATGACTTCCAATACGGAGAGGGGGTTTCCCTGCACGGGCGCGCCTCACTTCTTTCTGAGCCTTGATAGTGAAACCCAAACCACATTTGTCTGATTTGAACGGGATCTCGAGGAGTTGCCCCCAAGTATTATAGCTTCCTTCTTCGACTGCGGCACGAGAATCTTTAAATGAAACCATCTTTGGCATAACCTTAACAGCTTTAGGCACATCAGAATAATATTTGGCAGTAGCAACCATTGGTGGAACAACTTCAAAAGTCTTACATGGGGTTTCTATAAATTCTCCATCGATCTCCACATATTTGAAATAATTGAGGTGGCCTACCATGAACTCCTACTTACCACAGACAGTGACAATCCTTCCTTTGACTAGATACTTGAGCTTTTGATGAAGAGTTGACGTTACTTCCCCTGCTCCATGGATCCAAGGGCGACCCAACAAACAGGAGTAAGCAGGACGGATATCCATGATGTAGAAAGTAGAGTTAAAAACCAGTGAGCCCCCTTGGGGAACATTTTTAAAGAAGAGCCAGTGTCAACCAGAACATGTGCTAAGGTAATCCCCTTACATTCAACAGAAACATGCAAAGCTTTGTTATAGTTCTTTCCAAATGGTGTCAGATCAACATCCGAGAACCCCAAACCATTGTCGGCCATCAAGCTTGCCACACAATTTTCAAACTGGTATGTCATGGTCTCATGAGGGACATGAGCCTTCTTCAAGAATTTGATTAACACCTGAGCATGAGCATCGGAATAAAGTAGAAAGGATAACATGGAAATCTTGGAAGGGGTTTGCCCCAGCTGCTCTACAATCTTGAAATCACTCATTTTTATAATTTTCAAGATCTCATCCATTTCTTGAGCGGAAGGTTCTTCAGCATAATGCCTTTTACGGATATTTCTGTCTCAGTAGGCTCAACTACTTTCTCCTTTCCCCTTGTGTCAGCACTAGGCTTAGCAGTGGTGATGCAGACATGTACCTTTGTAACAGTTGGTGGTGAGATGTTGGGTGAAAAGATTCTCCCAGTTCTGGTCACCTTACTAGAGCCAGCAATGTTACCAATGTCATCAACTTTGCTTTCTTCAATCCAATTGTTTTGCTTTATTCCATGGTAAATCACCTCAGCACCATAGTTCCATGGCACTGCTTTGTTTGAAGAGTACAAAATTGGCCTGGGACGGTAATTATCAGAGGAGCAACAGTCAGTTCATTTGAAATCCTGATAGGACCCTTGGAGGAGATCCTAAGGGGCTTGTTAGAGATTGTTATGATAGAGAGGTCTTCAAACTTATTAGTCAAACTTTTGGAAGACGGAGTCTTCTCAAATAGGATCTCATGGCTATTCATCAGGCATTGAATGCCTTCCTTCAACCCTTTGCATCCATTGAGTTGTTTGGTGCAGCAAACACAGTTCTTTAAACAGCCATGGAAAATCCTGGCTTTCAACAGATTCTTTTTGATAATGGTTAACAGAGTAGTCAAGTCTTCGACGGAGGAAACAAAAATGATGTCTTCAACAGCATTGACACCCTTGACATGATTTGGCGTAGGAGCGGTGATTACATTCGGAGTTGGAGGAGGATCAAATTCAATGGTCTTGTTGTCTATTAAGTCTTGAATTTTATTCTTCAGTTCCAAGCATTGGTTAGTCTCATGCTCGGGACTATTCGAGTGATATGCACATTTGGTATTCAGATTGTATTTCGGTGAAGAGGTATCTGGATTAGACGGACGATCACACAGTTTCACCAAATTAGCCTTTAATAGGTGTTGTAAGGCTTGGGATAGTGATATGCGTATCCTAGTGAATTGTCTTCGTGGAGTCTCAAATCGTTGATGATTGGCAGATTGTCTTTGAACAGGAGTTGGATTGGAAATCCGAACAGCATTAACAGAAGAAAAGTCATCCTTCTTGGTACGGGGCCTTGCTCCATACACAACATTCATTTCTTTCTTCCCGGTAAAAGGTTTCTTTACGGGATTGGAGGTGGAAGCAGATTCTATGGGAATCTTCCCGCTTTTGATACCACTTTTAACTCTTTGATCAGTTAAGATCTGTTGGGTGAAACCGAATGAAGAATAACCAACCAATAAGTTGAAAAATGGACCAGATAAAGTTCCCATAAACATATTAATATGCTCCATATCAGTTAATGGCAGTTGGACCCTACTTGCAAGATCACTCCACTATTGGGTGTACTCTTTGAAGCCTTCATTCTTCCCCATTGTCATGTCTTGCAGTTGAACTCTTGTCAGTTCCAGGTTGGAATTGTAGTGGTATTGGTGGTAGAAAGTTATGGCTAAGTCTTCCCATGTATGGATACAGGAACCCTCCAATTGGTAAAACCACTCTAGTTGCGTCCCAGCCAAGCTTTCTTGAAAGAAGTGAACCCCAGAGTTTCTTGTCGATGGGTCTGCGGTTGAATTTTGCGCACATAAGACTTTAGGTGAAGCTTTGGGCAGGACACCCCATCGTATTTTTTAAAGACTGGGATCTTTAATTTATGGGGAATGACAACCCCAGATATTAAATCCAAATTATCAAAATCCAAACCGGGGACGACTTAAATCTCAATGGCCTTCAGTATGTCTTCTAGCTGCTTGTACTTAACATCGGTAGGAGGATACTGCTCGTCAAAATAATCTTCATCATCAGACGCTTGATAATTGATACACCTAGCCTGGGTACTCCTTGCTTCTCCAATATGATTCTCATCTTCCTCATACAAGTCTTCCACTATCGGTATCTGACGGACCGACTCTCTGAATCTTCTACCCATGTTGACAAAAGCTTTCCTCTTTGGTTTCTTTTTGGCTGCCAACAACGTCATCAACTCTTGTTACCCATTGGCCAAGGTCAGCAAAGTCTCTTGAAACTGGGAGTTTTGTGCTTGTAGGTCTTTCATTGTTTTCTCGATATCCATCTTGCTCAAATAAACAGCAAAAAGATAAGGAAACCTGTCGTGGAAAACATGTTATGTTATGATGCATGGAAGATGTGTATGCGAATGATTTAAAGGATTTGTGAAATTTAAATTTGTATAGACAAAGAATGAACAAACGTCAATTTTCATTAATTAGTTCAAAATTATTACATCATGCCTCTTGGGCTTACAAAATAAATCTCTAAGATAAAAAGGTCGAACGCATCCTCTTTGGAGCAATGTAGGCGTTCAAGCTTTGTTCTTTATGGAGTTTCTTTGTAAATTCCATAAACTTTTTCTCACTAGTGTAGAATTGAGCTTCGAATGTATCTCGTTCTTCCTTTAGCTGAATCCAACGCTTTTGCAAGTCTTCAGGAATAGGCATGTCAGAATGGAGGACAGTATACGGGACATCTCCTTCAGCCACAGGCTCCATGATAACTGGTAGAATGGAAGGATAAGGCATCATGAGCTTCTGAGAATGAGCTCGTACCCACCTAAGATAAGGCTCAAGGGGAATAGAATTCTTATGTCCCAGCATCCTACTATTCACTTTGTTTACCATCCTCCAAGCTCATACAAACCTCTGACCGTAGCCTTGATCGTCGCTCTCGTAGTCGAATACCACTCCTTGGATGAGCATATCATGTAGACCATCTCTTCGGGCATACCCAAACTGTCACAAGGCCAAGCAAGGGTTGTAAGTGATACCTCCCCTAATGCTAAGCAAAGGGACATTAGGGAATTCTCCACAATGGTCGATTATAGTAACATTCTCCAAGGATCGAGAACACCAATGAATATACGAATATCTGAGTGTCATAAACCTATGGGACCACCTCAAACCTTGCTCGTTCTTCAACACAGACTGGGGAAGATGCGAAATAAACCATCTAGCCAAGAGAGGAGTGTAACACATGAGGGCCCCTCTCTTCCCCATAGTTCAAGAGTGGATAAAATGTAGGATATCTCCCAATAAAGTAGGCACTGGATTGCGAGATATGAAGATTTTGACAGCATTCACATCTATAAGTTGGTCAGGGTTTGGAAATAAAACCATCCCATAGATGAGAAGGGCCAAGATTTATTCAAAAGTTTGTAAATCCAGAGAGTTCCAACAATCTTGAGCTTTTTCAAACAAGAACTTGGCTAAGAACCCTTTGACATCACTCCTTGTTTCCCAATTATTCGTGACATCGGATTGTTGCAAGTGTAGTGCTCGGGCAATCTCTTCAGGGCTTCGATCTCTTTCCGTACCGTTGAAAGGTAGTTGATTTAGAATAAGAATCCTCAAGAGTTGGGAGAATTCTTCCATAGTAGGTACGAGCTGGTAATCGGGAAAGGTGAAGCAATGGTGTAGATGATCGAAGAACTGGAAAAGCACCTTCATCATATCTTCATCAGTGCTCAAGGTAACCAAGTTTAGGAGGCAGCCATGTCTTGCGGTGAATGAAGAATTCTCAAGGACCCTTGATGCTAACTCTTTGAGTTGAAAAGGAATTCTTACGAGATTGACTTGGATAGTATTCTTGTGGATGGAATCCATGTCCTAAAAAACAGAACAAAGATAAATCCCAATAATCATTGAAATGGTTAGTGAGAATGCTTATGATATTATGATGTTTATAATGTTATGTACAAGTAAGCATATACACACAAGGCAAACAAGTCCTTAAGTTTAGGATTGCATGGAGTCTGTGATACGGTGGCAGAACCGACTGTTTTGAAAATGCTGGTTTGCATTTTGCGTTTTGTATTTGCAAAATGTCGCGGTAAGCAAGAGTCTCCACCGACTTTTATTTCATCCAACCGGAAAGGAAAAAAGCACAAAAAAAAATTCTTTTTCGAGATTTTGAGTACGGGGGGTAGATTATAGAAAGGGAAGGTATTAGCACACTTTCTATCCATGGTTTTCCATGGGCTCTTAGGTACTTGCCCATCTTTTAAAATTGCTTGTGTGTGTTTGTTTTGAAAAGTTTTGTTTTACTTCATTTTAACCCTTGTTTCTGTCCTCAAGAGTGTTACGAAGTGTTTTGAAAACTTTAGTTTGAAAAGTTTGTTTAAAAGTGTATGGTGTAAAAGATTTATTGTTTTGAGCAAGTACCTAACAGTTATCTACCTACTCGAAAAAAGATCGTTTATGTTCCCGTTTCCTTTCAACAGCACTATCCTACTATTGAGAAATAGGTAGCCCCATCGTTGGAGTTTGTAAGGGTCAATTCGTAAGGGACGTACGATCATTAAAGCAATGTTAAGACATCTTAGTAATAACCCTAGAGTCTTAAGATCATATTCGAGGCAACATTTCTGAGGCGACGTTTCCGAGGAAACATTTCCGAACGGGACTTTTGATCTTTGTTAGATAGGAGGGAAACCACTAAGACACCCTATACTTAATGATCGTTTACCGAAGGCAACCGAAGTGAGAGTATACCCTATGAATGCACATGTGCGAGTGATTTGATTTCAGTTATTATCTTTGCACATTAGGGTTTCTAGCCGTTTTAAATTATCATGCAATCTTGTCATGCAATCCTATTAACATACATCTAAACAGTTAATATTTACGAGAATTAAAATGCGAGAAAATAAACCTACGCTATTACAAGGCTTCGGGATAGGGATTAATTACATAGCCAAAAAAAACCCGCAAAAGACGATAAGTAAAAGAAAATCCTAGATTAAACTATTACATACCGTGGACAGTTACATCAATATTGCAAAAAATAATAAAAATGCGCGATGAATCGAATGCAAAGTAATTAGGGTTTTGACCCCAACTATACCTAATTGTAATTTAAAGGAAAAGTCATTTTTTTGTCGTTTTTCTGTTATTTGAGAAAATAAAGCTCAATTGAATAATAATAAAAAACCTAATTACTAATTAATTTTAATTTAAGAAAAATAATTCAATTGACCTATTCTTGTATTTTTATTTTTGAGAAAGAAATAAATATTGAATCAGATTTAGGAAACATCTTCGTCGAGATTTAAGAACTCGCATGTAATTCAACTGAGAGAATTTCTATGCTGAGATTTAGGAACCTGTCTGTAATTCAACGGAGGAACTTTGTCGAGATTTAGGACCTTATCTGTAATTCAACTGAGAAAAACTCTGTTGAGATTTAAGAACTTGTCAGTAATTCGACTTAGGGAAACATCTTCATCGAGATTTAAGAACTCGCCTGTAATTCAACTGAGATATCTCTGCTGAGATTTAGGAACTCGTCTGTAATTCGACGGAGGAACTTTATCGAGATTTAGGACCTTGTCTGTAATTCAACTGAGAAAAACTCTATTGAGATTTAAGAACTTGTTAGTAATTCGACTTGGGGAAACATCTTCATCGAGATTTAAGAACTCGCCCGTAATTCAACTGAGAAAACACTGCTGAAATTTAGGAACTCATCTGTAATTTGACAGAGGAACTTTGCCGAGATTTAGGACCTTGTATGTAATTCAACTGAGAAAAACAACTCAATTGAGATTTAAGAACTTGTCAGTAATTCGACTTGGGGGAAACATCTTCATCTAGATTTAAGAACTCGCCCGTAATCCAATTGAGAAAACTTCTCTGTTGAGATTTAGGAACCTGTCTGTAATTCAATGGAGGAACTTTGTCGAGATTTAGGACCTTGTCTGTAATTCAACTGAGAAAAACTCTATTGAGATTTAATAACTTGTCAGTAATTCGACTCGGGGAAACATCTTCATCGAGATTTAAAAACTCGCCCGTAATTCAACTGAGAAAACTTCTCTGCTGAGATTTAGGAACCTATCTGTAATTCAACGGAGGAACTTTGTCGAGATTTAGGACCTTGTCTGTAATTCAACTGAGAAAAACTCTGTTGAGATTTAAGAACTTGTTAGTAATTCGATTGAGGGAAACATCTTCATTGAGGTTTAAGAACTCGCCTGTAATTCAACTGAGAAAACTTCTCTGTTGAGATTTAGGAACTCGTCTGTAATTCAACGGAGGAACTTTGTCGAGATTTAGGACCTTATCTGTAATTCAACTGAGCAAAACTCTGTTGAGATTTAAGAACTTGTCAGTAATTCGACTTGGGGAAACATCTTCATCGAGATTTAAGAACTCACCCGTAATTCAACTGAGAAAACTTCTCTGCTGAGATTTAGGAACCTGTCTGTAATTCAACGGTGGAACTTTGTCGAGATTTAGGACCTTGTCTGTAATTCAACTGAGAAAAACTCTGTTGAGATTTAAGAACTTGTCAGTAATTCGACTGAGGGAAACATCTTCATTGAGATTTAAGAACTCGCCCGTAATTCAACTGAGAAAACTTCTCTGCTGAGATTTAGGAACTCGTCTGTAATTCAACGGAGGAACTTTTTCGAGATTTAGGACCTTGTCTGTAATTCAACTGAGAAAAACTGTGTTAATATTTAAGAACTTGTCAGTAATTCTACTGGAGATAAAAGCTTCATAGCTTTGAATTTTATGAGAATTTAACCGCATCCTTCCTGAAAGGTAAAGGTTAGCTGTATGTAATGCATGATATGTATCAAGCAATGATGTTCTCAAAATAAATCATATTATGTTGTATGATGCGTATATGCATGTGTCATGATGTATGGAAATGTAATGTTTTTACCTGGGGGAAATAAATCCCGGATAGCTGCTGGAGAAAAGAGTTGAATTCTTTGTTTCCGCTGGGGATGGGGAATGAAGATGATTGTGAGAATAAACCTGCAGGAGAGGATAACTCCGTTGGGGGATAAACTGATGAGGAGATTACTCTGTGGGGAAGAGATGCTCTGCTGAGGATTCCACCAATAAATTCAGCCGGGGATGAATTATCGTTGCTGGTGATACTTAATCCTGTTGGGGATTTGAATTCTGTGTGTGCAAGGAATGAACTCTGCTGGGGATGATCTTTCAGTTGCGACTTCACTGGGGATAACCTTTTAGGTTCTACTGGGGACAATATTCCAAAGTCTACTGGGGATGATTCTCCATACTCCACTGGGGGAAGCTTTTTTTCAGACTACGCTGGGAAAATTTTCAAACTCCACTGGGGATATTTTATACTCCGCCGGGGATAATAAGACTTTTTAGTGTTGATGGTAGATAAACTCTGCTTGGGGAGAACATTACCGATTCATTCACAGTTGCGAGTCTCAGCTGGGGAGAGCTAACATTACAGTCTTTTTCTTACTCTGCGGGGAGTGAATGCACCTTTAGCCATATTCTTCAGCTAAATCTACCTTCGTACCTGATGGATAGAGCAACTGTAAAGCTTGGACAAACTTATTTGCCCCTGTTTCTGATATTACCGGTAATCGTCTTCTGTTTCGCGTGTAAATATTCATGAGTAGCAATTAATGTCAAATATATACCAAAAATGAACATTGGACGTTCTTTGCAAAACAAAACAGATAAAGGAAAAACAGTTTGAAATTTCTTTGAAGATGAATTGTATTGATTTTGAAGTTTGGCCTGTAAATAGGCGTTTTTGTACAAGAGGCTGACGTCCTAGTAAGAGAACGCCGCTGGACAAATAGAATTTATACAATTTGTAAAAAACAAAACAGTTATGTGAATAATCCCACTGGGTTCCAACTCTGCTATTGCCTTTATGTCCTTGAGCATCTCATCATGTTGCTACTGGGTTGAAGGTAGATCAGATTGATTAGTGCCATCCGAGCTTGATAGTCGATACTGAAGTCTGGTTGCAAGGTGATCCAATGAGACATAGTGTTACGCTTTAATCCCTAATTTTTGCCTGGACCGCCCTTTCGGGTTTTCAGTCCACCGGGATACCCTTTTTTGCCCAAGCCTCCTTTTCAGCTTTTCGACTTGCCGGGTGTATAATTTTTTTTTAATTTCCATCCCTTATTTTTGCTCGAACCCTTTTGGTTCACCGAGAAGCCCTTATTTTTTCCTAGGCCAGTCAACCTAGTGGGTATTTGATTATGCGTACTATTTTTCGCTATGTCTGCATTGACGGGGTGAGGAAGGTCGTCACCATCCATAGTGGTTAGAATCATAGCTCCTCCTGAGAAAATGTTCTTAACCATAAATGGTCCTTCGTAAGTAGGGGTCTATTTACCCCTGGGATCACCTTGAGGTAGGATAATGCGCTTGATCACCAGATCCCCAACTTGATACTCTTGTCGTCTAACTTTCTTGTTAAATGCCTTGATCATCCGTTTTTGATACGTCTGACCATGACAAATAGCAGTAAGTCTCTTTTCGTCGATTAAGTTCAGTTGATCAAGTCGGGTCTGAATCCAGTCATCTTCGCTCAAACCTGCATCCTTCATAATCCGAAGAGAGGGTATCTGAACTTCGATGGGCAAGACTGCCTCCATACCATATACCAAGGAATAGGGGGTTTCCCCTATTGACGTCCGCGTTGAGGTGCGGTATCCATGACGAGCAAATGGTAACATCTCGTGCCAGTCTTTGTATGTCACTGTCATCTTCTGCGCAATCTTCTTAATGTTTTTATTAGCCGCTTCGACAACCCCATTCATCTTCGGCCGGTAGGGAGAAGAGTTGTGATACTGTATCTTGAACTGCTTGCAGAGCTCGGTGATAATTTTATTGTTGAGATTAGTACCATTGTCCATTATGATCCTCTCTGGTACACCATACCGACAGATCAGATTGTGTTGAATGAACCGTGCCACGGCGTTCTTGGTTACAGTAGCAAAGGAAGCTGCTTCAACCCACTTCGTAAAGTAAGCAATTGCTACAAGGATGAAACGATGCCCGTTAGATGCCGTAGGTATGATCTCACCAATCATGTCGATGCCCCACATTGCAAAAGGCCACAGAGCTATCAATATGTTCAGAGGTACTGGGGGTATGTGCACCTTATCAGCACAGACTTGGCACTTGTGACAGGTCCAAGAATGCTGATAACAGTCGGCTTCCATTGTAGACCAATAATATCCTGCCCGTAGGATCTTCTTTTCCATAGTGTGTCCACTGGAATGAGTCTCGAAAGTACCTCCATGTAACTCTGCCATGATCCTTTCTGCCTCGTTCTTATCCACACAACACAGTAAGGTTGAATCATGGTTACGCTTGTAAAGGATGTCATTGCTGATGAAGAACTTTTCCGCGAACCTCCTCATAAACTTCTTACCATTAACAGATGCACCCTCGGGGTACCCATGAGCCTCGAGGTACCTCTTAACCTCATGGAACCAGGGTTTTTCTGTTACCTCTTCAATCTCAATGTCACAGCAATGTGCAGGTTCGTCCAACCTTTTAATGATAATCCGGGGAGCCTCATTGTCCCAATTGACTTTGAACATAGAAGACATCGTAGCCAGCGCGTCCGCCAATTGATTCTCCTCTCTAGGGAAGTGTTCAAAGGTTATCTCTTCGAAATGGGGAACCAACATCAATACATACTCCTTGTAAGGAATAAGATTCGGGTGTTTCATATCCCACTTGCCCTTGATCTGACTGATCACGAGAGCGGAATATCTGAATACACTTAAGAACTTAATCCTTAGGTCAATTGTTGCTCGAAGACCCATGATGCATGCTTCATACTCCGCCATATTGTTGGTGCAGTTGAAACATAGTCTGGCGGTGAACGGAGTATGAGAGCCTTTAGGAGATATGATCACGGCGCCAATGCCATTGCCCAAAGCGTTTGAAGCTCCATCAAAGTACATAGACCATCGGGATCCCTCCTCAGGTCCTTCATCCGGTCCAGGTGTCTCACAATCAGTTACTATCATGATATTCTCATCTTGGAATTCGAAGTTCATAGACTGGTAATCATCCACTGCTTGATGTGCCAAATGATCTTCCAACACACTTCCCTTGATTTCCTTTTGGGTCGTGTACTGGATATCATACTCAGTCAAGATCATCTGCCATCTTGCTATTCTTCTGGACAAGGCAGGCTTCTCGAAGATATACTTGATTGGATCCATCTTTGATATCAATAGAGTAGTGTGAGTCAGCATATATTGTCTCAGCCGGCGAGCAGCCCATGCCAAAGTGCAACATGTTTTCTCGAGCAGTGAGTATGGGGTCTCACAGTCGGTAAACTTTTTGCTAAGGTAATAAATAGAATGCTCTTTTCGGCCAGACTCGTCATGCTGCCCCAGCACACACCCCATTGAATTGTCGAGTACTGTCAAGTATAAGATCAAAGGTCTCCCTTCAACTGGAGGCATCAGAATGGGTGGTTCTTGGAGATACTCTTTGATCCTTTCGAAAGAGGCCTGACATTCATCGTTCCATCTTACAACTTGATCTTTCTTCAGTAGCTTGAAGATTGGCTCACAAGTAGTAGTCAGGTGTGAGATGAATCGAGCAATATAATTCAACCGTCCCAAAAAGCCTCTGACTTCTTTTTCTGTTCGGGGAGCTGGCATTTCCTATATAGCCTTCACCTTTGCAGGATCCACTTGAATACCTTTATCACTTACGACGAAACCCAACAGTTTACCAGATCTCACCCCGAAGGTGCACTTGTTCGGGTTTAACCTCAACTTGTACAACTTCAACCTGTCAAATAGCTTCTGAAGGTGGTCAAGATGTTCTTCTTCAGTCTGGGATCTCGCAATCATGTCGTCGATGTATACCTCAATCTTATGATGGATCATGTCATGGAACAAAGCGACCATGGCGCGCTGGTACGTTGCCCCAACATTCTTCAATCCGAAAGGCATGACTTTGTAGCAAAAGGTACCCCATTGAGTAACAAAGGTTGTCTTCTCCATGTCTTCGGGAGCCATTTTAATCTGATTATAACCGAAGAAACCATCCATAAAGGAAAAGACCTTATCATGTGCGGTGTTGTCAACCAGAACGTCGATATGAGGTAGAGGGAAATCATCCTTGGGGCTAGCCCTGTTCAGATCCCTATAGTCAACACACATTCGAACCTTACCATCCTTCTTCGGCACTAGAACCACATTGGCCACCCATTGTGGGTATGAAGTAACTGCTAGAAAGCCGGCATCAAACTGCTTCATTACTTCAGCCTTGATTTTCTCATACATCTCCGGGCGCATTCGGAGAACTTTATATTTTACTGGAGGACAGTCTTCCTTGGTAGGCAGGCGGTGAACCACAATATCGGTATCTAACCCAGACATATCTTTATAAGACCAGGAAAAGATGTCAACGTAGTCACGCAGCATCTGAATCAGCCGTTGCTTCGCATTAGGCTCCAGATTTGCATCGATCTTGACCTCTTTCTTATCTACCTCTGTACCCAGATTTACTGATTCCACCGGCTCTTCATGCGGCTGTATGGCCCCCTCTACCTGAAGTAGCAGTCTAGCAAGTTCACCAGGCACTTCACAATCATCTTCACCTTCGTCTTCGGCTAAGTTGATCGGACTTTCGAAGTCATAAATGGCAGTAGCAGAGTCGTTACCAGTGAGATCTAGAGTGGATGTAGACCTGTATATGTGAGTGTGTGTAAAATAGCTGTTTTGCAATATATAATAAAAGAAAAACAAGGAGCACAAAATTTGAAATGCAAGAAACGTCCAATGCTTTTATTAATGGTATATGGAGATGACAAATATCAAGCCCTCACAAACAAAGCCACGGTGCCTCGGGTAAGACACCGGGCCGTAAAGTTTAAAAATTGTCTGTTACAAATTCAAAACAAAAGTCTCATTACTGGGTACTAAAAGAAATTGGGACGAAGTCTTTTGCTGTCCAGTTGCTTAATCCACCGTCGGCCGTTGGGTAAATCCAGCTGTCAAATTCAGACTCTTCAACATCGTCTTCAATGGCATTCACTCCTGAATTGCTGATAAACAGGGGAGGTCCTCCGATCCACGCACGCCGAACAACCCTTTGAGCTTCTGTAGTGAAACCCAAACAAAACTTGTTAGTCTTATGTGCAAAATCAGGGAGTTGGCCCCAATTTTCACACCCACCTTTCTCAACAACAGCCCAGGCATCCTTGAGGGAAGCCATCTTCATTGAAGGATCTTCAGTAACAGTTTCAGTTGACGCCAGCGTTTGGGGGACTTCTTCAAAATGTTGACACGGGGTTTCAATGAACTCCCCGTCCATTTCCACATACCGAAAAGAGTTGAGGTGGCTCACCATGTACTCCTCTTCTCCTCGTACTATAACAATTTTCCCTTTCACTGGGTATTTCAGCATCTGGTGGAGTGTAGACGTTACTACCCCGGCTTTGTAAAAAACTTGTTTTTCAAGGAACTTCAGAATGATTTTTGCAGACATCTCAGGTTATTATGGAATTTGGAAGGAGAAACACTCGAAGCTTTAGTTTTAAGGAGCCCGAGATTGAAGAACTGAAGAGTTTGATTCCGAGGATCGAGAGTCCGACGGATTTTCAGAAGAAGTATGGGTCCATTGTACCTCTCATGAAGCGCAAGATGAAGGAAGGCATCCTCAACACGTTGGTTCAATTCTACGATCCTTTGTACCGATGTTTCACCTTCCCGGATTACCAGTTGATGCCCACTTTAGAGGAGTACTCTTACATACTTGGCTTGCCGATCACCGACCGTGTTCCTTTTTCTGGATTAGAAGAGGAGCCCAAATCTCACGAGATAGCAACCATCACCCACTTGAAGAAGTCAGAGATAGAGGAGAACATGACTATGAAAGGGGGAATCCGGGGTTTGTCTGCGCAGTTTTTGTTGAAGAAAGCTCGTCATTTTGCTGAGATAAAGGATAATGTTGCCTTCGAAGACGTGTTTGCTTTACTCGCGTATGGTCTATTCTTGTTCCCTAACGTTGATAAGTTTGTGGATATCAACGCCATCAGAATTTTCCTAATTGGAAATCCGGTCCCTACGCTGCTAGGAGATACCTACTACTCCATCCATCTTCGAAACTCTTATCAAGGAGGAATGATTATTTGTTGTGCACCGTTGTTGTATCAGTGGTATGTTTCGCACCTACCGAGGGCTGATGTTTTCTGGGATCTCGAGAAAGAACCGCGTTGGGCACCAAAGATTATGGCTCTCACTCATTTCGACATTGATTGGTATAATCGAGTTTACTACGACGTGAAGATCATCGATAGCTGTGGTGCTTTTCCTAACGTGCCTCTTCTCGGTACGAGAGGTGGAATCAACTATAACCCTGTTCTCGCGCGCCGTCAGTTTGGGTACCCGATGAGAGATAAACCAAACAACATCCATGTGAGTGGTTTCTTCCTTCAGGAAGGACAAGATCATCAGGCAGCTAAGAGGGAGATCGAAGGAGCTTGGCGCCACATCCATAGGAAAGGGAGAGATATGTTAGGACATAGAGGTGCCGTTTCTTTGGAGCCTTACCTACAGTGGGTCTGTGCTAGGGCTTGTGCTCTCAAGATGCCCTATAAACTTGAGAAACCTTTATTCCCCACCATTGCACCATCATCTGTTGTTATCCCTATCGCGAATATAGGAGAATACCAAGGAAATCTGGCTAGGATGAAGTCCGAGAGGGATGCTTGGAAAGAAAAGTACCATATGTCTGAATATGAGAATCGAGTCCTGACTCGACAGCTAAAGGAAAAGGAGGATTTACTCTTTATTCAAGACGGCTGGTTCATTGATCATGATGAGAAGCTTCGTCAAAAGGATGCTTTGCTGAAGAAGTATGCTAGTGAAAAGAAGAGAAAGAAGGAAGGTTCGGTAAGCGTTGCTCTCGTGCCTAATCCGCAGAAAGAAGTCATTGATCGACTGGTAGCTGAGAAGAAAGAGATGGAAGACTTTTATGAAGAGAAGATCAAGAAGCTCCGGTTACAGTTGGTGTTTGGTCCTTCATCTGAGGATTCCGAGTGATCTTTAGCTTTTAGTTTATTTTATTGATGTCATTTTGTAAAACTATGTAAAAGGGCTTCATGCTCCGAAGTTGCAATTTATTGCTTTATTATGGGCTTCATGCTCCAAAGTTGTAATTTATTGCTTTATTTTGGACTTCATGTTTTAAAATTGTAATTTATCGCCTTATTATGGATCCCATGTTTCGAAGTTGTAATTTACTGCTTTTATTATTGGGTTGTTATCCCAAAGTTGTAATTTACTGTTTGATATGCCAAAATTGTAAGTTGTAAGTTATCGCTTTCGGTTAATGGATTGAGTTTTTGTTATTCCAAATTCCTTTACCATTGATGTATGCAAAATTATTAAAGTTCCTCGAAAACTTTTAAAATGAATCATCATTTGCATCGCACATCATGCATCATTCAACATTTCACTTCACATGTTTTCTAGAGTCTTATCCTTGTTCTTTTTCCACTCCCAAGGTTGTCAAGCTGTCTCACCAATACGACACTCGAGACAATCGTCAGAGGAAAATGGAAG
The DNA here is from genome assembly GCA_948472305.1 of Vicia faba. Classification (NCBI taxonomy): domain Eukaryota; kingdom Viridiplantae; phylum Streptophyta; class Magnoliopsida; order Fabales; family Fabaceae; genus Vicia; species Vicia faba. The sequence goes on from OX451738.1 coordinate 1,069,437,775, forward strand.
ATCTGGAACAGGAAAACCATGAGCTTCGTGGGGAAGTTGCTACACTTCGTGTCGAGATGGAAAAGTTAACTGCGTTAGTGGAAAGTTTGGTGGCTGTTCAGAATCAGCCATCAACTACAGCTGCCGAGATTCAGACCTCAACTCTAGTGGTTTCCGAGATTGTCACAGTTCCTGCATCCGTGACTCAAATCAACTCCCCGCTTCAACATCAGATGCCGAAGCGTTTTCCATGGGGAATGCCTTACAAAATTTGTGCCAGAGGGGTATCAGCCTGCCGTACAACCTTTATTTCAACCTGCTTTGTCTCTTCCTCAACCAGAGACAACTGCTATGCCACCAGTAATTCCGTCTGTGACACCTTTTCCGCAACCGATTATGACAACCGTTGCTCCTGTGGTCCACTCCGTGCCATACTTGAATGAACCTACTTACCCTGCCGAGCCTGCTGAAAGTTTGGGTCTTTTTGATAGAATGGAAGAGTTTCAGGATCAGTTCCAGGAAATGCAGAAAGAGCTTAGAGCTTTAAAGGGGAAGGATTTGTTTGGGAAGAATACGCATGACCTTTGTTTAGTTCCAAATGTCAAGATTCCAGCAAAATTCAAAGTGCCGGACTTTGAGAGATATAAGGGTGATTCGTGTCCTAGAAGTCATTTGACAATGTATGTGAGAAAGATGTCTACGTATTCCGATGATCATGACTTGTTGATTCATTATTTTCAAGATAGTTTGACGGGTGCTGCTCTGAAGTGGTATATGGGTTTAGACAGTATTCGGATCCGCAACTTCAACGATCTTAGCGAAGCTTTCGTTCACCAGTATAAGTACAACGTTGACATGGCACCGGACAGGGATCAACTACGGGCAATGTCGCAAAGAGACCGAGAATCTTTTAAGGAATACGCCCAGAGGTGGCGTGAAATCGCTACTCAAATCTATCCACCTCTTGAGGAGAAAGAGATGACGAAGATATTTTTGAAAACTTTAGGTTCCTTTTACTATGAAAGAATGATAGCCAGCGCACCCAGTGACTTCACCGAAATGGTAAGCATGGGCATGCGGTTAGAGGAAGGGATTCGTGAAGGGCGTTTGGTTAAAGAAGTAAGTCCGTCTAGCAGTGCTAAGAAGTTTGGAAGTGTTTTCCCTAAAAGAAAAGAGCAGGATGTCAGCGCTTTGTTCCCAGGTAGACCTAGGAGAGGTTACTCTCACGTTGCGGCAGTCACTCTGGCTGTCCGCCCAGCTTTGATGACCCCAGCTCATCAAACCCCGCCAACTCAACAACGGCCATTTCAGCAGCAGCCTCGACAACAGGCTTATCCATTCAACAATCAGAACCGTTCACCCAGAAAACTGCAGTTCGACGCCATTCCTATGACTTATACTGAATTGTTCCCTGCTCTTATCAGAAAGAATCTCATCACGACAAAGCCTCCTCCTGTTGCACCGAACAGTACTTCTCCGTGGTACAAGGCGGATCAGTTTTGTGACTATCATCAAGGGTCGTCGGGGCACAACCTTGAGAATTGTTTTGCTTTGAAGGCGGACGTGCAGAGATTGATTAAGAATGGTATCTTGTCTTTCAAGGATGTTAATCCAAATGTTAGAGATAATCCTTTGCCTCGACATGGGGAAGCTTCAGTAAATATGGTGGAAGGTTGTCTGGGGAAGTTTCGAGTTTTTCAAGTTGAACACATAAGAGAGTCGTTGATCAGGTTACATCAGAGTTTGAGAAGACTTGCCTTTGTTAGGCACCAGCATGATTATGATGTTTGTGAGTTTTGTTCAAGAGAGGATGATTGTCCTATTTTGAAGGAGGATATTCAGAAGTTGCTAGATCAGAGAGTTATCACTATTACGTATGACAGAAATCCGGAGGATGAAGTGAATGTTATCATACCACAATTCAATTTTCCTGAATCAGTAGAGATCGCTTACGACAGTCAGACTGCACTTGTTGATCCTTTGATTATTTACCACCTGGTCCTGTGCCTTACAACTCAGACCAAGCTGTACCGTATAAGTATAATGCCATAATGATTGAGAATGGGGTAGAAGTCCCTATATCGACAAGACCGTCTTTTGTTAACATCGCTGATGTGAGTAGAGTTACGAGAAGTGGACGTGTCTTTGCAGCAGTACCTTTGAAGAGACCAGAAGTTCAAGTTAGGAGGCCCATACCGGCGGAGATTCCAGTAAGAAATGTTGAACCAAGGGTTGAGATAGGCCGATCCAGTGAACCTATCCCTCACCCTGAGGATGATGAGATCCTGAAGCTTATCAAGAGAAGTGAATATAAGATTGTGGACCAGCTTTTGCAAACTCCTTCCAAGATTTCCTTGCTTGCTTTACTGAGAGATTCTGGTGCCCATAGAGAAGCTTTGATGAAGGTCTTGGACCAGGCGTTCGTGGATCATGATGTGACGGTTGACCAGTTTGATGGAATTGTGGGAAATATTACTTCATGTAACAATCTTGGTTTCAGTGATGAAGAACTCCCGGAGGAGGGGAGAAACCATAATATGGCTTTGCATATCTCAGTAAGTTGCGGAAATGATACCTTATCAAGTGTGTTGGTGGATACAGGTTCGTCGTTGAATGTGATGCCCAAGACTACATTATATCGGCTTTCATATCCGGGTGCTCCTATGAGACCTAGCGGAGTAATTGTTAAAGCGTTTGATGGTTCTAGGAAGACAGTCATTGGTGAAGTGGATCTTCCTATAGTAATTGGTCCCCACACTTTTCAAATCACTTTCCAAGTGATGGATATTCGTGCTGCCTACAGTTGCTTATTGGGTCGTCCCTGGATCCATGATGTCGGGGCAGTCACCTCTACGCTCCATCAGAGACTAAAGTTTGTAAGGCATGGGAAGCTAGTGATGATTGGGGGAGAGCAAGCTATGGTGGTAAGCCATTTATCATCATTCTCTTTTATTGATGCGGACGAGGATGTTGGAACCCAGTTCCAAGGTCTTTCTGTTGCTAAGAATACAGTGAAGAAGCAAGGGGCATCCATCTCTTCTTTTGAGGATGCGCGGCGAGTGGTGGAAAGTGGTTCGGCCGAAGGATGGGGCCAGGTGTTGACGTTACCCGAGAACAAGTCTGGGGAAGGTCTGGGTTTTCATCCAGTGTCTGCAAGAGTCAAGAAGGAGTTGGTTGTTCGTCCGATTCAAGAGGTTTTCCGAAGTGCAGGTTTTATACATCCTGAGGTTGATGCTATCATAGAAGATGATTCCGAGGAAGATTTGCCCGTTTTTGTGACGCCTGGATTGGCTTGCCAAAACTGGATAGCTGTTGATGTTCCTATTGTTATGCACATTTCCGAGTAATGTTTTGTTTGTTTTTCTTTGAAAAATTCGCTCTGCCCAAGGCGAAAAATATTTTATGTCGGGCTATGAAAAATAATTCCTTTTGCTCTGCCCAAGGCAAAAGAGAAATGTCTGGGCTCCTTGTTTCAAATATTTCCCTTTAATGAATAAAATTGTTATTTTGTCCACTACTATTTTATTTTTCACTTTTTCAGGGAAATAGTAATGAAAATTAATTAATAACCTTTTGTTTTATTTGCACAAATCGATTTCTAAAATAAAGCATAATCATATGTGCAGATTAATCCATGACTTAACCATCGAAAACAATGATCCTATGCCCTCTCCCAACTTTGAATTCCCTGTGTTCAGAGCCGAAGAAGAGGATGACGAAGAGATTCCTGTTGAGATTTCCCATTTGCTTGAGCATGATGAGAAGATCATTCAACCATTTGAAGAACCTTTAGAGTTTGTCAACTTGGGTGATGAAGAGGATAGAAAGCAAGTCAAAGTCGGAGCACTGCTTATCCCGGGAGTTAAGGAGAAGATGTTGGAGCTTCTCAAAGAGTATGTTGATGTGTTTGCTTGGTCCTACCAAGATATGCCAGGTTTGGACAATGATATTGTGGAGCATCATTTACCGTTGAGACCTGAATGTCCGCCGATCAAGCAGAAGTTGAGAAGGACTCGTCCCGGCATGGCTGACAAGATCAAAGAGGAGGTTCAGAAGCAGATTAATGCAGGTTTCCTTGTTACGTCGGTCTATCCTCAGTGGTTAGCCAACATAGTGCCTGTTGCAAAGAAAGATGGCAAGGTTCGGATGTGTGTAGACTACAGAGATCTGAATAGAGCTAGTCCGAAGGACGACTTCCCATTACCTCACATTGACGTATTGGTCGACAGTACCACCAAGTTCAAAGTCTTTTCTTTCATGGATGGTTTCTCTGGTTACAACCAAATCAAGATGGCACCGGAAGATATGGAGAAGACCGCTTTCATTACACCTTGGGGAACTTTTTGCTATCGGGTTATGCCGTTTGGTTTGAGGAATGCGGGCGCAACATACCAAAGGGCCATGACTGCTTTGTTCTATGACATGATGCATAAGGAGATCGAAGTGTATGTGGATGACATGATTGCCAAATCGCAGACTGAGGAGGATCATTTGGAACATTTGTTGAAGTTATTCCAGCGGTTGAGAAAGTATAAACTCCGTCTGAATCCCAACAAGTGTACTTTTGGTGTTCGTTCTGGAAGACTTCTGGGTTTCATTGTCAGTCAGAAAGGTATTGAAGTAGATCCTGATAAAGTCAAAGCCATTCGGGAGATGCCCGCTCCCAAGACGGAAAAACAAGTAAGAGGATTCCTTGGGAGACTGAATTATATTTCTAGATTTATATCTCATATGACTGCTACCTGTGGGCCGATTTTCAAGCTTCTCCGAAAGAACCAAGGATGTGTGTGGACAGAAGATTGTCAGAGAGCTTTTGATAGCATCAAAGAATATTTGCTTGAACCTCCCATTTTGATTCCTCCGGTGGAAGGAAGACCTTTGATTATGTACCTGACTATATTGGAAGATTCCATGGGATGTGTGCTTGGTCAACAAGATGAGACTGGAAGGAAGGAACATGCCATATATTATCTGAGTAAGAAATTCACAGACTGTGAGTCTCGATACTCATTGCTTGAGAAAACCTGTTGTGCTTTAGCTTGGGCTGCTCGCCGTCTGCGCCAGTATATGATTAACCACACCACTTGGTTGATCTCCAAAATGGATCCGATTAAGTATATCTTTGAGAAGCCCGCCTTATCTGGAAGGATAGCCCGTTGGCATATTTTGTTATCTGAATATGACATTGAGTATCACACTCAGAAAGCAATCAAAGGGAGTATTTTAGCCGATCATTTGGCTCACCAACCAATTGACGATTATCAACCCATCAAGTTTGATTTCCCAGATGAAGATGTTATGTACTTGAAAGCTAAAGATTGTGAAGAGCCGTTACCTGAAGAAGGACCTGATCCTGAATCCCGTTGGGGTTTAATATTTGACGGAGCTGTGAATTCCTATGGAAATGGAATTGGGGCAATCATCGTCACTCCCCGAGGTGCTCATATCCCGTTCACGGCGAGACTGAAGTTTGACTGCACGAACAACATGGCGGAATATGAGGCATGTATTATGGGTCTCGAAGAAGCAGTGGATCTAAGGATTAAAATTCTTGATATTTATGGAGATTCGGCATTGGTAATTAATCAAATCAAAGGAGAATGGGAGACTCGTCATCCTGGTTTGATCCCTTACAGAGACTATGCTAGAAGGTTGTTAACTTTCTTCAACAAAGTGGAATTACATCATATTCCTAGAGATGAGAACCAAATGGCTGATGCTTTGGCTACTTTGTCTTCAATGTTTCAAGTGAATGGTTGGAACGATGTGCCCACAATCATAGTTATGCGCCTTGATAGACCTGCTCATGTGTTCTCGGTAGAAGAGGTTACCAACGACAAACCGTGGTTCTATGACATTAAACATGTTCTCCAAACTCAAGAATACCCGCCTGGGGCATCCAATAAAGATAGGAAGACGTTGAGAAGATTAGCAAGCAGTTTCTTTCTCAATGAAGAAGTTTTGTATAAGAGGAATTATGACATGGTCTTGCTCAGATGTGTAGACAGACGTGAAGCAGACATGCTGATGCAAGAAGTACATGAAGGATCCTTTGGCACTCATGCCAACGGACATGCAATGGCTAGAAAGATGTTGAGAGCTGGTTACTATTGGATGACAATGGAATCTGATTGCTGCAAATATGTGAAGAAGTGTCATAAATGCCAGATTTATGCGGACAAGATGCATGTGCCACCGACTCTCCTCAATGTTATATCTTCACCTTGGCCTTTCTCTATGTGGGGCATTGATATGATTGGGATGATTGAACCCAAAGCTTCAAATGGTCATCGTTTCATCTTGGTAGCGATCGATTATTTTACTAAATGGGTGGAAGCAGCATCTTATGCTAATGTAACCAGACAGGTGGTAGTCAGATTTATCAAGAATCAGATCATTTGTCGATACGGTATCCCGAGCAAGATCATCACTGATAATGGTTCAAATTTGAATAACAAGATGATGAGAGAGCTTTGTGAGGAGTTCAAAATCGAACATCATAATTCTTATCCTTACAGACCAAAGATGAATGGGGTTGTTGAAGCTGCTAACAAGAATATCAAGAAGATTGTCCAGAAGATGGTGGTAACTTATAAAAATTGGCATGAAATGCTTCCGTTTGCTCTGCATGGATACCGTACTTCAGTTCGAACTTCAACAGGCGCGACCCTATTTTCCCTAGTTTATGGTATGGAAGCAGTACTCCCCGTGGAGGTTGAGATTCCGTCTCTGAGAGTGTTGATAGAAGCCAAACTTTCTGAGGCTGAATGGCGTCAAAGTAGGTATGATCAGTTGAATTTAATCGAAGAAAAGAGATTGACAGCTTTGTGTCACGGTCAATTGTATCAGCAGAGAATGAAGAAGGCTTTTGATAAGAAGGTTCGACCGCGCGAGTTCAGAGAAGGTGACCTTGTGCTCAAGAAGATATTATCTTTCCAACCTGATTCCAGGGGCAAATGGGCTCTGAATTATGAAGGACCGTATGTTGTTAAGAAAGTCTTCTCTGGAGGTGCTTTGATTCTCACCAATATGGACGGTGACGAGCTCCCGCGTCCCATGAACGCCGATGCAGTCAAGAAGTATTTCGCTTAGGCAAGCTTTTGGTCAGACCAGTCTTGGCATTTGAGCACATTTTGGAATTCGAAGTTGTTAGGGAGAATAGCGATCATTGTTTTTGTGTAACCTTTTTCTTTCATGTACTATTTCCCACACTTTTGTAAATCGTTGGAGTCGCGTTGTTAGCGAACTACCATCTTATTAATGAAATTTGAGCATTTACCTTTTGTGGGCAAAATTTTAATTTTTACGGAAATATTTAGTATTTAAAATATTCTTATTTTTAAAATGTGTCGTGAATAACGAAAGGAATATTAACAGTCGTTCCGAAGATGGTCAAGCCATGAAATGCAAAACAGTACAGTAATTTATCCTTGCATGTTGAGCATGTTTCCTTTCAAAATCGTCATGAAGTGTTGGTTGTGTACACTCTTGGTTCTGGTGGTGCTAAGTTTGGTGACTCCCCAGTTGTTCCAGTTAAGTGTTGTTTTGGCTACCTTTGTTTGGGAAATTTTGAAGTGCGGTACGCTTCGTCTCATGCCAGTGGTCTATTGGTGTTAGAAGATTGGATTTGGATACTTTTCTCCTCAGAAGATTTGAGCCTTGTAGCGTGTTACGCTCCGACGTTGCGGTGTGGCTCCAGTTCCAGTTATTTTCCGTCTTTTTCAAGATTGATCGAGTATATATCTTTTTGTGACATCTTACCGTCTTCAGGATATTCCTTCTGTTCGTTTTGTCAGCACAACATTCATTTATTCATTCACACTTATATCATGCACGCATGTTCACATTTGTCGTTGATTTCTGGTTGTATACTTTGTTTATTCAAACAGTGTACACGTTCTTTCCAGGTAGGAGGCTAGCTTAGTCAGAAAATGCGCTTCCTTTCTAAATTCCCCAACTGAGCTAATCCTCGTGGATGAATTTTGATTTAGTTTGCCTTGTCCATTTCTGGATAGGATGAATTCCCCAATCGAGTTACTTTCTCATTGGGTGGAATCGTGTTTGACTGTTTTCTCTCTAGTTTATTCTTGGTTGAAGTTGTTGCCTCTGGCATAGGCTATCTCATGATTTTCCCCAGTGAAATTGCGACCTAGACAGATGGTGCATTTATTTTGCACATTTGAGTATGTGATCTCCTCGGGAAGGATTGATTCATTATTCTCTTTGACGAAGATTTATTTCTCTGCCAGTGTCATCGCAAGTTCCTTCTGAGTTATTCTTGGAAAACGACAAGCGGCAGCTCTTCACGAGCAACTTGTGCGTTATTATTATTTTCGGGAAATGACAAGCGGCAGCTCTTCACGAGAAACTTGTGCGTTATTATCTTGTGGAACACGACAAGCGGCAGCTCTTCACGAGCAACTTTTGCGTTATTATCTTGTGGAACACGACAAGCGGCAGCTCTTCACGAGCAACTTGTGCGTTATTATTATTTTCGGGAAACGACAAGCGGCAGCTCTTCACGAGCAACTTGTGCGTTATTATCTTGTGGAACACGACAAGCGGCAGCTCTTCATGAGCAACTTATGCGTTATTATTATTTTCGGGAAACGACAAGCGGCAGCTCTTCACGAGCAACTTGTGCGTTATTATTATTTTTGGAAAACGACAAGCGGCAGCTCCTCACGAGCAACTTATACGTCATTTTTTCTTGTGGAAAACAGCAAGTGGCAGCCTCTTTATTTGAGCAGCTTGTATGTTATCGGTATTTTCTTTGGACGACAGCAAGTGGCAGCCTCTTTATTTGAGCAGCTTGTATGTTATCAGTATTTTCTTTGGACGACAGCAAGTGGCAGCCTCTTTATTTGAGCAGCTTGTATGTTATTGGTATTTTCTTTGGACGATAGCAAGTGGCAGTTTCTTTATTTGAACAACTTGCGTATCTACAATATTATTATATCAGCATTAATGAGTATATCTCCGGAAATCTCGCAGAGAAGCTTGTCATGAATCATTACCTTCGGAAGTCGATAATCCATCATCAGCAAGATTGTTTGCTTTTCGTCTATCTTCGACTTTGGGTTGCAAACTCACTGTTTTGGGTCAATAATCTGTTTTATGGCCTATGCAAGATGCTTTCTTTGTTAGGGTCAGAGGTCGTATTCCCTCGATTTTATTCGCTGTCAAGAGTCTGTCGTTTGAAGTCGATAGCTTGTTTCCCCAGTAATGTATAATCCATGTCTCTGTGTTTTGTTGGTGTTCGATTCCTCCAACATTGTCTTGTTTCATACAATATCTTTCTCTGTGAATTCAATCACTGCATTCATATCAAACATAATGACGGCATCCTAGGACAAAATTTGCGTAATTATGTATTTAAGTACCTTCAATCTCGTCGAAACGAAGATTTCAATCTTCATATCTCCGGATAGAAGAAACTTAAATAGGGGCAGCTGTTGTACCCCAAATTTTGACCTAAGATATCATCTCCCATCTGCATCATTACATTACAAGTGTTTTGATCTACTGATTTTAAAAATTCACAACTTTTTTGAGTCGAGAGCTATTTATTTCTGAACACTAAATTTATTAATTGATTCATGCTAAAACAATGTTTATTAATTATTTATTATCTTAAATTTAAATAATTGGAATTTTGTTTTCAATTGTTATATAATTTAAAGATTTATAGATAATAAAATAAATATTAAAGAAGAGGCATATTAATCGTTCAGACAGTGTTTATTTATTATTCACTATCTTAAATTTAAATAATTGGAATTTATTTTCAGTTATTACATAATTTAAAGATTTATGAATAATATAATAAATATTTGAAAAAAGTTCATTAATTGGTCAATAATGATTATTTAATTATTTATCATTCTAAGTTAAATAATTGAAATTCTATTTTTAATTATTATAATTTAGAAAATTATGAATAATGAATTAAATAATTGAAACTATTAATTGATCAATGATATTTATTTATTTGTTTGTTTATTATTCTGAATTTAAGTAATTGAAATTTATTTTCAATTATTATACAATTTAAAGAATTATAAACGATAAAATAAATAATTAGAGAGAAAGAAGGAATTAATTGGCAAATATTGGAACTTTATTCATTTTATTCTAATTGTACAATTATTGTGTAAATACTGTATTTATTTACAACGAATTTACAATAATAATTTTTTTACAAAGTTAAAATGAAATAAAAAAACTATTCTAATGTTTTCTAATTCTAAATCTTCTATCCAATGCTTTTTGTCTGCTCGTTTGATTTTACCTGCGAAAACAATTAAAAGAAAAAAATTAGAATTGAACAAATAATTAAAAGCAGAAAATTATTTAGTGTTCATCATTAAAAGCAACGGCTGGAATCAGTTTACCCTTTTTTGCAAATCACGGGATTTCTCCCGGTTCACAAAAAAAGGAGGAATTTTTATTTTCATAAATGAATGCACAATTTTGAAACATGCACAAATTCATTTTATTTTTCAAAACTGCATAATTAAAAATTAATTGCATTTTTCAAAGTCCAATGCATATTTCAAAAATTATACACAGCATACAAAAAGTCCATGCATAATTTCAAAACAGCATATGCAAGACAAACAAATGCAACGTAAACATAACATGCCATGCACATAGAAGAAGCCAAAACAAATAGGCTCCATACTGTGCCTTTGCAAGTCAAAGAAGTGTGCAATTCAAAACAAATATGCAAGTAATATATTCCATTTTCATCATGTTCCAGCACTGTTGCAATTTCAGAAAAAACAGTACATATCATTTTATGCATCAGTGTACTTGAGAGAGAGAGAAGAGAGAAAAAAAATGGTTTTGCAGGTTTTGGTTTAGGCAGAAGGAATTACAAGACAAAGCTACAGCAGTAACTCAGTAAAAATAAGAAGCACAAGAGTAGAATACAAACAAACTGGATGAAACAGTATGATGTAGAGGCAAATATATTAAAAATATACCAAAGCCTTCAACGTAAACCTGAAGGCCAGAACTGTTATAACATAAGAAAATCACTTCAAAGAAATACAATTGATCCCCAAGCCTTCAAAAAACAAAAAAGAAAAATTGTCAAGATATACAAATTTTCTCAAAGTCACATACCACCACCCACCATTAAACCTCAAGAACCTGCTTAAGCCACAGAAAATCACCAACCTGATTGAGCCATCAAACCAATACCATAACCATTTCCAAACATTGCCTAAACCACAAACTTGTTACCTATCCAAAAAAACCATGGCTTAAACAACAGTATACCAGTTCAAATGCCTACTGTCTAAACCAATAAACATACCCAAAACCAGTAAAACCTGCTACTGCATTCCCAAAACCTGGTACTGCATTATCAAACACGGCCTAAAACCATACAAACCAGTAACCTGCATAAATCTGCATATAACTAAAACCATTTTCCCAAACCATCCTTCACCATGGCCTAAAGAACCATAAAATTGCATAAACCTGCATAGGGCCTAAACCAATTTCCAAACCCAAGCATACAGTAAGGCCTCAATACGTTCATCATTAGCCAAAAAGCAAAAGCATACAGAAGTCAGAAAGAGAAGAAGCAGAAGCCAATCAAAACTACGTTCCAACACTAGCTCGAGGCAACAAACATCAAACAATATCAACCATGACCAATACTAAAGGCATCAGCATTCATCATGGGCCAATCCAAGAAGCAACAGAAGCGAAGTAAAGGGAAGAAGGGAAGAAGATAAATACAGAATACCAGTAATCAGAAGCGATACCACGCCGTCACCGTCTCCTCGCCGTCCCGGCCTCCTAGCTTTCCTCACCTTCCCTCCTCCTTCTCCAGGTAGCTCTTTCTTTTACCCTCTTTGTTTTTCTTCATAATACCTCAATAATCATGTGAAGAGAATGGAGTAAAAATCAAATCAAAACTAAAAATCAACACATGCATTGTAACGAATACCGAATATGAAAACGAACTTACCGAATCTGTCGCCCCCTAACGTCTTGCTGGAGGGAGAAGGAAAGTGAACAGCTGGTGGCCTTTGGGCAAGAGGGTTCAGAGCATGAGAGAAGAAGAAGACGAATCACGCGAAGAAGAACACAAGAACAAGCAAAACGGCGCCTCTGTACGCCTTAACCTTAATCCCCTTTCATCCAACTAATACAAGGTGTTTACCCTAAAACAAAATTAAAACGCATGAACCTGCCTAACTGCCCAAGCCCAGCGAAAACCTCTTTGCGCACCCCCCCCCCCCCCCCCCCCTGTGTTAGTTTTGTTTAGGTCCTCTTGACATCTTTGGGCCCATATATCATCAACTCACCCTTTTATTTTCTTGGTACCTTTTTATGTTATTTATCTTGTTTTCTTTAAAGCCATTTTTAGAGTTTTTTTTCTTTATTAATATTGATTAGACTTAATTAATAAGAAGTATATTTTAATTAAAATATTTTATAATTTGACCATTTTTATTAAGTTCAACCTTAAGTTCAATTTAGTAATTTTAATATTCTCTTTTAATTAGATTTAAGTTAGTGACTTTTAAGTTTTAACTTAGTTTAGATTTATTTATTAATTCTTAAAAATAACATTCTTATAAAAATATTAAAAAAAAACATATTAAAAGTAAAAACTTTTCAAAAACATGTATAAAAATAGAAAGCTTAAAAAATATTTTTGTTTTCCTTAATTAATAACTCTTAAGTCTTAACTTAGCTTAATTATTTAATAGCTCTAAAAAATAAATACTTTTATTAATAATAGAAAACTAAATAATAAAAAAGAACATTTAAGAATTAAAAACTTTTTATTTTTACTAAATTAATTCTCATTTGCTTTTGTCCAAAAAAAACATATAAATAAAACTTAAAAAATATTTTACTTTCTTTAATTAATTCTCTTGCGTTATTAATCTTAAACAAAAATCTAAAAATGCATTATTCGCATCATTTATTCTATCATTTAACTATTGTTATTTAATCATTATCCGCATAATTTTTCTGTTTATTTATTTCATGTTTATTTGTTTATTCCGTTTACGTTTAAATCCAAAGGAAAAACGATAAATTTGTTGGCTTCATGTCCTCAAGTCTAATCGCGCGAATATTTGCATTTCATTAAAAGTTAGGATAATTTTCCTTCAAGTATTCAATCTTTTCAAAACTTATACCCTTTTGAGCCAAAACTTCGACGTTAGGTCGTCGCATCGTCAAAAAACCCGTCTGTACCCTATTTCGGCCAAAACGATTTTTTCAAACGATCAATTTTAATAAACAGATATTTCAAAAGGTTCCTATAGAGTACTATAGATGCATTAGGTGCTAATACCTTCCCCTTGTATAACCAACCCCCGAACCATAGACCTCTTTTCAAAAAACGCCTTGTATTTTTATTACTTTTAAAAAAGTATTATTTTACATTGCATATCTAGGGTTTTATTTCGCTATTTTCCCTTTTCCTTTGGAAATAATAAAGCGCGGTGGCGACTCTTGCTTTTTGTGAGGCGAATTAATCCATAATTCGATCTCCGATTTACCCCGCTACATTTTTTATCGCTACAGGCTTTACTACAGGGGCTCAAAGGGTTGTTAGAAGCGCTCGAGCTGGAAGACCTCCCCTACACATCAACAATCAGGGAATTAATGCCATTGAAGACAGTGAAGAGGACTCAGACATCGACAGTTGGATCTACCCAACAACCAACGGTGGACTGAGTAACTGGACGGCTAGGGACTTCATACCTGTTTCTTTTATTCCTCAGTAATTGACTTATTTGTTTTAAGATTTGTAATAAACAATTTGAAACTTTACGGCTTGGTGCCTTACCCAAGGCACCTTGGCTTTTGCTTATGAGGGCTATTATTTGTCATTTCATATATCATTAATAAAGCATTGGACGTTTCTTGCATACAAATTTTGCGCTCTCTATTTTTCTTTTCTGTTTTCACTTTATCGAAACAGTTATTCTCTTACACACACTCACGTATCATAATGCAGATTCATATCCACTCTAGATCCCATTGATAACAGCTCTGCTATTTCCAGTTATGACTTCAAAAATCTGATTAACCAAGCCGAGGATGAAGGTGAGGATGATTGTGAGGTGCCTGGAGAACTTGCTAGACTGTTACAACAGGAAGAAAGGGCCATACAACCCCATGAAGAGTCGGTTGAGACAGTGAATTTGGGTACAGAGGAAGACAGAAAGGAGGTTAAAATAGGTGCAAACCTGGGGCTTAGTGTCAAACAGAGGTTGATACAAATGTTGCACGACTATGTTGAGATCTTCGCCTGGTCCTATGAAGACATGCCTGGTTTGGACACTGATATTGTGGTACATCGCCTGCCGACTAAAGAAGATTGTCCTCCGATTAAGCAGAAGGTCCTTCATATGCGTCCTGAAATGTCAGAGAAGATCAAGACAGAGGTCATGAAACAGTTCGAAGCGGGATTCTTAGCTGTCACTTCCTATCCACAGCGGGTTGCCAACGTTGTTCTAGTACCTAAAAAGGACGGTAAGGTACGGATGTGTGTTGATTACAGAGATCTGAACCGGGAAAGCCCCAAGGATGACTTCTCACTTCCTCACATTGATGTTATGATCGACAATACCGTGCATCACAAAATCTTCTCCTTCATGGATGGTTTCTCTGGCTACAACCAAATCAAGATGGCTCCTGAAGACATGGAGAAGACGACCTTCGTTACACAGTGGGGCACCTTCTGTAACAAGGTGATGCCTTTTGGGTTAAAGAATGCTGGGGCAACTTATCAGCGCGCCATGGTCGCTTTGTTCCATGATATGATTCACCATGAGATCAAAGTTTACGTTGATGATATGATATCCAGGTCTCAGACTGAGGAAGAGCACCTTGATCATCTCCAAAAGTTGTTCGACAGGTTGAAGACATACAAGCTGAGGTTGAATCCGAACAAGTGTACCTTTGAGGTAAGGTCTGGTAAGCTTATGGGTTTCATTGTCAGTGACAAGGGTATTCAGGTAGACCCTGTGAAGGTAAAGGCCAGACAAGAGATGCCGGTTCCCCGCACAGAGAAGGAAGTTAGAGGCTTTTTGGGACGTCTGAATTATATCGCCAGGTTCATTTCACATTTGATTGCTACTTGTGAGCCAATCTTCAAGCTGCTGAAGAAAGATCAAGTGGTGAAGTGGAATGATGAATTTCAGACCGCTTTCGAAAGAATCAAAGAATACCTTTAAGAACCGCCAATTTTGTTGCCTCCAGTTGAAGGAAGACCTTTGATATTATACTTGACAGTGCTAGACAATTCAATGGGGTGTGTGTTGGGGCAGCATGACGAGTCTGGTCGAAAAGAGCACGCAATTTACTACCTTAGCAAAAGGTTTACCGACTGTGAGACATGATACTCATTGCTCGAGAAAACTTGCTACGCTTTGGCATGGGCTGCTCGCTGGCTGAGACAGTATATGCTGACTCACACTACCATGTTGATATCGAAGATGGATCCGATCAAGTATATTTTCGAGAAGCCCTCTCTCTCCGGAAGGATAGAAAGGTGGCAAATGATCTTAACTGAGTATGACATACAATATACAACCCAAAAAGCAATAAAAGGGAGTGTATTGGCGGATCATTTGGCTCATCAGGCCGTGGATGACTATCAGTCCATGAATTTTGAGTTGCCGGATGAGAAGATTATGTTGGTGACTGACTACGAAGAACCTGGACCGGATGAAGGACCTGAGGAGGGATCCCAATGGTCTATGTATTTTGATGGAGCCTCGAACACTCTAGGTAATGGCATTTGCGCTGTAATCATATCTCCCGATGGATTTCATACTCCGTTCACCGCTCGATTATGTTTCAACTGCACCAACAACATGGCAGAGTATGAAGCATGTATCATGGGTCTTCGAGCTGCTATTGACCTGAGGATTAAGTTCTTAAGTGTATTTGGGGATTCTGCTCTGGTGATAAGTCAGATCAAAGGCGAGTGGGATACGAAGCACCCAAATCTCATTCCTTACAAAGAGTATGTACTGGCATTGCTCCCACACTTTGAGGAGGTAACCTTTGAACATTTCCCACGAGAGGAGAACCAGTTAGCGGACGCGCTAGCTACCATGTCTTATATGTTCAAGGTTAGGTGGGACAATGAAGCTCCCCAAATTACCATTGAGAGGTTGGATGAACCAGCACACTGCTGTGAGATCGATACCGAAGAAGTGGAAGACAAACCCTGGTTTCACGAAGTCAAAAGGTATCTCGAGGCTCAGGAATATCCCAAAGGGGAGTCTGTTAATGATAAGAAGTTTCTAAGAAGGTCCGTTGCAAAGTTCTTCCTCGGTAATGGGATCCTCTATAAACGCAACCATGACTCCACACTATTATGGTGTGTAGACAAGAGCGAAGCAGAGAGGATCATGACAGATCTACATGAAGGCACCTTTGAAACCCATTCTAGTGGACATACCATGGCTAAGAAGATCCTACGGGTAGGATATTACTGGTCCACTATGGAAGCCAATTGTTATCAGCACTCTCGAACCTGTTATAAGTGTCAAACCTACGCTGATAAGGTGCATGTGCCTCCAGTCCCCTTGAATTTCCTGACATCTCCTTGGCCCTTTGCAATGTGGGACATCGACATGATTGGCGAGATCAGGCGCACCGCTTCTAATGGACATCTCTTCATTCTCGTAGCCATCAATTACTTCATGAAGTGGGTTAAGGCAGCTTCCTTTGCTACAGTTACTAAGAACGTCGTGGCACGGTTTATCCGACATAACCTGATATGTCGATATGGTGTACCAGAGAGGATCATCACTGACAATAGTACGAATCTCAACAACACAATGATCATCGAGCTCTGTAAACAGTTCAAGATACAACATCATAACTCTTCTCCCTACTGGCCGAAGATGAATGGCATTGTTGAAGCAGCTAACAAGAATATCAAGAAGATTATGCAGAAGATGACGGTGACATATAAATACTGGCACGAGATGTTACCATTCGCTCTTCATGGGTACCATACCTCAGCATGGACGTCGACAGGGGCAACACCATACTCTCTGGTATATGGCATGAAGGCATTCCTACCCATCAAAGTCCAAATACCCTCTCACAGGATCATGGAGGATGCGGGTTTGAACAAAGACGACTGGATCCAAACCCGAATTGATCAGCTGAATCTAATTGATGAAAAGAGACTTACCGCTATCTGCCATGGTCAGACGTATCAAAAGCGAATGATCAAGGCTTTTAATAAGATATTCAGACGTCAAGAATATCAAGTCGGGGATCTAGTGATCAAACGCATCATACTGCCGCAAGGTGATCCCAGGGGCAAATGGGCCCCCACGTACGAAGGGCCATTTTTGGTTAAGAACATTTTCTTGGGGGGAGCTATGATTCTAACCACCATGGATGGTGACGACCTTCCTCACCCGGTCAATGCAGACATAGTGAAAGGATACTACGCATAATCAAAGGCCTGCTAGGTTGACTGGCCTAGGCAAAACTAAGGGCTTCTCGGCGAACCAAAAGTGTTCGAGAAAAAGTAAGGGATGAAAATGAAAAAAATATGTACACCCGGCAAGTCGAAATCCCGAAAGGGAGGTGTGATACGGTGGAAGAACCAACTGTTTAATACTGGTTTGCGTTTTGCATTTTGCAAAATGTCGCGGTAAGCAAGAGTCGCCACCGAATTTTATTTTATCCAATCAGGAAAAGGAAAAAGAACAGAAAAAACCTTTTCGAGATATTCTGAGTACGGGGGGTAGATTATAGAAAGGGAAGGTGTTAGCACCCTTTCTATCTATAGTTATCTACGGGCTCTTAAGTACTTGCTCATCTTTTAAATTTGCTTGTGTTTGTGTGTTTGTTTTTGAAAATGTTTTACTTCGTGATAACCCTTGTATCGGTCCTCAAGGGTGTGATGAAGTTGTTTTGAAAATTTGTTTGGAAAAGGTGTTAGTGTGAAAATATTTGTTTTGAGCAAGTACCTACTAGCATCTACCTACTCGAAAAAAGATTGTTTTTGTTCTCATTTCCTTTAGACAGCGCTATCCTACTATTGAGGAGTAGGTAGCACCGTCGTTGGTGTTTGTAAGGGACAATTCGAAGGGGACGCGCGAAAGGGACAAATACAATCACTAAAGCAATAGTTAGAAAACTTTAGTAGCAACCCTAGAGTCTTAAGATCTTTCCGAGGCAACATTTCCGAGGCAACATTTCTGAGGCAACATTTCTGAGGCAACATTTCTGAGGCAACATTCGAATGGGACACTTTGATCTTTTTAAACTGGAGGGTAACCACTAAAATATCCTATGCTTAATGATTGTTTACCGAAGGCAACCGAAGTGAGGTAAACCATAGGAGTGAATATGTGCATATGATTTGTTTCAGTTATTTAATCTTTGCACATTAGGTGATCTACCGTTTTAATTTTCCAGACATTCTTGCCATATAACCCTATTAGCCATGCATCTAGACAGTTAAAGATTGCGAAAATTAAAAGTGCGAGGAAGTAAAACCTAGCTATTACAAGGCTTCGGGGAGGGGGGATTAATTACATAACCAAAAATCGGGGATTTAAACAGTAAATAAAAAACTTAGGTTAACTATTACAAACCCTGAACAGTTACAAAGTGATGGAAAAATAATTAACAAGAGCGCGGCAAATTAAATGCGAGGACGATTGAAATAATTTAAAACCCTAATTTGAGAGAAAGAGATTTTTTTGGATTTATTATTTGAGAAAATGTTTAATTGTAAATTAATTAAACCTAATTCCTAATTATTTTTTTTAAATTGTGAAAGAAATTAAATAACCTAATTTACTAATTAAATTAAAAAGGTATTTTATGAGAAAAAATAATTTTTGTGTATTTTTGAGAAAAATTAATTAAATTATGTACAAATAAAATCCTAAGTCTAATTATTTTTAAATTATGAAAGAAATTAAAGTTGCCTTAAATTAATCAAACTAATTAATTTAAAAAAATATTTATTAAGAAAATAAATCTTTTTGTGATTTTGATTTGTTAATTTAATAAAAATAATTTTTGTATTAATTAAAAAAAGAAAAGAAATTAAAGAAAATAATAAATATAACCAAATGGGCCTACTGTTAGCAATTCTGGGGGGGGGGGTGGAATTGAAATTCTATGGCGAATTAGGCATCAAGCCCAGTCAACTTTTGGATCATGTGCCAGCACTGACTTGAGGAGCACCATAGACCTTCAAGGGAGAAGCGTGAGATCTGGCCAGCAATGCATCCAAGGGCTGGGCACTGAGGTTGCATGGAAGGTGTGTGAGGGAGCATTGCATTGGATTGGCCTGAAATTATTAGGAAAATAATACAATGCACACGCCTGGGATCAAACCCAGGACGTGTGCATCAAAGGCATGCCTCCCAACCATTTGCGCTGGAATTATTAGTTGTAAACATAATAAATAAATAAAAACAAAATCCAAATCAAGTGTCCTGCCAGAAAAAACACGCGAAGTTTAAATGGACCAGTCACGCCTTGCCACGCCATTGTCTTCTTCGCTGGGACTGTTGTCTTAGGTAACAACTTTTACCTACGGATTTTGGCCATGGCTATAACCCTGTGTATCTCAAAAATCATGTACAGGCAAGATAAATTAAATTGGTGACCATGAATCAACTGGGCTTGGAGCCCTAATCATCATGGTACCCATCTTAAGAGCCAATTGTTCCTGTACTCAAAAACCCTAAAACGAGTTCATAAACCCTAGCAATGGTGTATTGCGATTCCTGCACTATAAATCCAATTCAAGGACATAGGTAACTTGCAAACATTAATACAAATAAAATGGTATAATCAAAACATGCTTGTGATGCCAAAATCAAAGAAATCATAATTGAAATTTTGTGCAAACCGTGGTTGATGATGGGCGCGATTTTGGACGCTTCAGACCTTGCAAATGAATGGAGAAGCTTCCTGAGATATCCAAGAATATATTGCTAACCTTGAAATTCCTTGAGGATGGTTCTAAGATGGATTTTGATCTCACACTTTTGTCCAAATTTTTGAGTTTCTTTCTTGCTGTTTCACGCCTCCAACCCTTGTGTTTTTTATCTGCAATTGTTATGCACTTATAGTAGACTGAATTAGGTCAACAAAATTGTATCATATCTTTGAGAATTATGAAAATTGGATTTGATTTTCTTCATGTATGATATCTTTCTAAAACAAGCTTCAATCCAATCTTTTTCAACCCTAATGAGCCTTACACGAATTGATCATCATGCTAGCTGTATATGGACTCCAAATGTGCACAAAAATCTCAAGATTTGATTTTTTTTTCATCATTTTATCATTTAATTTGATTTATTTTGATTTAAATGAATAAAAAATCAAAGTAAATGATAAAAATAATAAAATAATATGTGAATGAGCTCAGGGGTAGTGGGTCCTATTAGAAATATGTTTCAATCAAGAAAACATGGGCCCCTTTGGAAAAAATGCAAATTTGATCAATGTTGACTTTTGACAATTTTCCAAAAATTGCCAACTTTGACAATGCATAACTCTCTCAATTTTGACCCTATCAGGGTGTTCTTAGGCTTTTTAGAAATCTTAGGATGTCCTCTAAACAACCCTTTTTGGTTTCATCTCAATTGGATATTCCATGTTCTTTTATGAAGCTTTGACCCAAAAGGTGTTTTTGTTGAGTTTTCAAAATGACTTATAATGTAAAAATTCATATCTTTTTGTGAGTGCATATTTTAAACTTGTGGGATGAAGATGAATTGTAGGTAATTGCATCCTATTCAAAATTATCTTTGGATGGAAAATATATGATAAAGTATGAAGAAGTTATGCTTGGTCAAAGTTGGGTTGACTTTTACTAAGAAACCCTAATTTAGCAACTTTTGGGTTTTGATGAATTTGGAGCATTCCTTGAGGAATCATGATCAACCCTTGATCAAATGATGAAAGTCACTTCAAAATTTTGATGTTGACCAAAAATCTTGAGGTTTGACTGTATGTGGGCCAGAGTTGACTTTTGACCTAATACAATCGATTCTCAAGCATATGAGCAGTTGACTGAGCAACCTTCTTGTGCAAGGTATGAAACTTGGCATGGATGATCTTGGAAACATATTAGGACCTTGGAAGGCATTTGGGACCTTTTTGGTTCACCTATCTTGATGAAGAATGAAACCCTAATTTTGAGGTGCACTGCCTTAGGAGAGAGTTTGTCTGGTCAATTCTTTGGCAACCTTGAGCAAATTGAGGATCTCAATAGACATGTATTGAGTAAAATGAGAGGGAAAATTTTGGGGTACAATAGTTGCCCCTGTTCAATCTTCTTAAACCTACGGATGTAGATTGGCTCGTCTGCCTTTCGTAATCTGAAGGTGGAAGATGATTGAACACTAAAGTGCCCAGAAATTTGCACTCGCATGAAGCGGAACTCGACTTGTGACATCGGGAATGGGCTTACAGATGCCATTAGGAGGTTGATGATAGAATATTTTTCGGAGATGGGCTTAAAGATGCCATCCTGGATGCGACGGAGAATCGTCGGAGATGGGCTTAAAGATGCCATCTAGAGGATGTTGATTTCCTAAGATATTCCTTTGACGAGAGTCCCTGTTACTGTTGTTGAGGAGGAATCTGCTGAGGAATGTTGGTATCTGTCTTGGGAGATATAGAATTTTAGGATCTTCAGTTGTCCGTTACTCTAGTGGGGAATTAACTCCGGAGGTGAACTGCAAATTTGGTCAGTGTACAAGCTGCACCGCGACTTACTAGGGAAAT
Source organism: Vicia faba (assembly GCA_948472305.1). Classification (NCBI taxonomy): domain Eukaryota; kingdom Viridiplantae; phylum Streptophyta; class Magnoliopsida; order Fabales; family Fabaceae; genus Vicia; species Vicia faba. The sequence goes on from OX451738.1 coordinate 1,069,459,537, forward strand.
GTGAAACCAATCGTGTTTGATTAGGTCCCAATCTTACAGTGTTGTGGACTGCTGTCTGGAGATAAGGGAGAAGGAACCTGGATAGTAAGGTTACTTTGATATGAAAGCCTGGATAGTAGGGCTGTGAGAAGGGACCTGGGTAGTAGGGTCACTTCGATATGAAAGCCTGGATAGTAGGGTTGTGAGAAGGAACCTGGGTAGTAGGGTTACTTCGATATGAAAGCCTGGATAGTAGGGCTGTGAGAAGGAATATGGGTAGTAGGGTTACTTCGATATGAAAGCCTGGATAGTAGGGCTGTGAGAAGGGACCTGGGTAGTAGGGTTGTGAGAAGGAACCTGGGTAGTAGGGTTGCTTCGATATGAAAGCCTGGATAGTAGGGCTGTGAGAAGGAACCTGGGTAGTAGGGTTACTTCGATATGAAAGCCTGGATAGTAGAGCTGTGAGAAGGAACCTGGGTAGTAGGGTTACTTCGATATGAAATCCTGGATAGTAGGGCTGTGAGAAGGGACCTAGGTAGTAGGGTTACTTCGATATGAAAGCCTGGATAGTATGGTTGTGGGAAAGAACCTGGGTAAGGTTGTTTCAAGAGGAGTTTGGGTAAAACTGCAGCGGGAACCTGGGTAAGGTTATAAGTTTGTGTAAAACTTCAGAGGGAACCTGGGTAAGGTTACTTTGGGATAAGTTCATGTAAAACTTCAAGAGGAACCGGGGTAAGGTTACTTTGTGATAAGTTCGTGTAAAACTTTAGGAGGAACCGGGGTAAGGTTATAAGTTTGTGTAAAACTTCATAATGAACCAGGGTAAGGTTATAAGTTTGTGTAAAACTTCAGGACGAACCGTGGTAAGGTTACTTTGATCTGATAATGTAGATTACTTGACCCGTTTGATTTCAGGAACTGAGTTTCCATTAGTTGTCTGTAGATGTGATCTGTATAACTGCTGGATTTGTTGAAGCTAATCGTCTCTTCCTGAAAAGATATTGGGGTTAGTTGTATGCGATGCATGAAATGCATGATGAGATTATGTTCTCAAAATGAATGAGATTATGTTGGATATAATATGTATGTGTATGTCATGGTGTGCGTTTGTGACGTGCTGTCGGGGTATGCTCGTGTTTGGGAAAATAAATCCATGAAGGTTACTAGAGATTTGCGAATATTCTACCGGGAAGAGACGTTGGAGAAAAACTCTGCGGGGACCAGACTTTGGGGGAAGGGATACTCTGTTGGTAGACCTGCTGATCTGGAGGAATAAACTCAGCTGGGGATGAAATTCCGTTGCTGGAAGTGGCGAGCTCTCTTGGAGAAATAAACTCTACTTGGGGGATGAAATTTGTTGACTTGCCTGTGATTATGAACCTTGGCTGGGGATAATTATGTCCTGTTTCGGGAAAGCTAGCATCAATGCCTTTGCATACTTTTACTCTGTGGGGAGTCGTATACCAACAATTATGTTCCCAAGTCTGGCTCTATCCCGATACTTGTGGGCAGAGGAACCGTCAGGTTTAGTACTTCTTGTTTTTTCCCTATTGCTGGAATTACGAGTAATTGTCTTTGTTTCTTATGTAAATATTTATGAGCAGCAATCATTTTCAAATGCATATATCAAAAATAAATCATTGGACGTTCTTGCAAAACAAAACAGAAAAAGAAAAAACAAATTGAAGTTTTGTAAAAATGACTTGTATTAATTTTTGAAGTTGGCCTGGAATAGGCGTTTTGTATAAAGAGACTGGAGTTCTATTAAGAGAACACCGCCGAAATATAGAAATTATACAATTTTTGTAAAATAAAGAAAAACAGCTATGTGAGATGACCCCATTGGGTTCCAACTCATCTATTGCCTTTATATCTTCAAGCGTCTCATCACTTTACTGCTTGGTCGAAGGTGGACCGGATTGATTGGCGTTGTCTCAGCTTGATAGCTGATACCGAAGTCTGGTTGCAAGATGATCTAATGAGACATAGTGATACGCTTTAATCCCTAACTTTTTCCTGGATTTCCCTTTCGGATTTTCAATCCACCAGGATACCCTTTTTTTCCCAAGCCTCCCTTTCAGGTTTTCGACTTGCTGGGTGTACAGATTTTTTTCATTTTCATCCCTTACTTTTGCCCGAACCCTTTTGGTTCGCCGGGAAGCCCTTATTTTTTTCTAGGTCAGTCGACCTAGCGGGTCTTTGATTATGCGTAGTATCTTTTCACTATGTCTGCATTGATAGGGTGAGGCAGGTCGTCACCATCCATGTTGGTTAGAGTCATAGCTCCTCCAGAGAAAATGTTCTTAACCATAAATGGCCCTTTGTACGTGGGAGTCCATTTGCCCCTGGGATCACCTTGCGGCAGTATGATGCGTTTGATCACCAGATCCCCAACTTGGTATTCTTGACGCCTGACTTTCTTGTTAAAAGCCTTGATCATTCGCTTTTGATACGTCTGACCATGGCAGATAGCAGTAAGTCTCTTTTTGTCGATTAGATTCAGTTGGTCAAGTCGAGTTTGGATCCAGTCGTCTTTGTTCAAACCCACATCCTTCATAATCCTGAGAGAGGGTATCTGGACTTCGATGGGTAGGACTGCCTCCATGCCATACACCAGAGAGTAGATTGTTGCCCCTGTCGACATCCGTGCTGAGGTACGGTACCCATGAAGAGCGAATAGTAACATCTCGTGCCAGTCTTTATATGTCACTGTCATCTTCTACACAATCTTCTTGATGTTCTTGTTGGTTGCTTCAACAGCCCCATTCATCTTCGGCCGGTAGGGAGAGGAGTTATGATGTTGTATCTTGAACTGTTTGTAGAGCTTGGTGATCATTGTGTTGTTGAGATTCGTACCATTGTCAGTAATAATTCTCTCTCGCACACCATATCGACAAATTAGATTGTGTCGGATAAATCGCACTACGACGTTCTTAGTTACTGTAGCAAAGGAAGTTGCCTCAACCCACTTCGTGAAGTAATCAATGGCTACTAAGATGAAACGATGCCCGTTAAACGCAGTAGTTCTGATATCGCCGATTATGTCAATGCCCCACATTACAAAGGGCCACGAGCTGTCGGGACATTCAGAGGAACTGGAGGTACATGCACCTTATCAGCATAGATTTGGCGTTTATGATAAGTTCGAGAGTGTTGATAACAATCGGCTTCCATATTGGACCAGTAATATCCTACCCGTAGGATCTTCTTAGCCATGGTATGTCCACTAGAATGGGTTCCGAAGGTTCCTTCATGTAGATCTGTCATGAACCTCTCTACTTCGCTCTTGTCTACACACCGTAGTAGTGTGGAGTCATGGTTGCGTTTATAGAGGATCCCATTACTAAGGAAGAACTTTGCAGCGAACCTTCTCAAAAACTTCTTATCGTTGACAGATGCACCTTCAGGATACTCTTGAGCCTCGAGATACCTTTTGACTTCGTGAAACCAGGGTTTGCCTACCACTTCTTCAGTATCAATCTCGCAGCAGTGTGCTGGTTCATCTAACCTCTCAATAGTAATTTGGGGAGCTTCATTGTCCCACCTAACCTTGAACGTAGAATACATGTTAGCTAGCGCGTCCTCCAACTGGTTCTCTTCTCGTGGGAAATGTTCAAAGGTTATCTCCTCAAAGTGTGGGAGCAATGTCAGTACATACTCTCTGTAAGGAATGAGATTTGGGTGCTTCGTATCCCACTCGCCTTTGATCTGACTTATCACCAGAGCAGAATCCCCGAATACATTTAAGAACTTGATCCTCAAATAAATAGCAGCTCGAAGACCCATGATACATGCTTCATAATCCGCCGTGTTGTTAGTGCAGTTAAAACATAATCGGGCGGTGAACGGAGTATGACAACCTCGGGAGATATGGTTACAACGCCAATGTTGTTGCCCAGTGCGTTTAAGGATCCATCAAAATACATAGACCATCGGGATCCTTCCTCGGGTCCTTCATCCGGTCCAGGTTCTTCGTAGTCAGTCACCAACATGATATTCTCATCTGGGAACTCAAAATTCATGGACTGGTAGTCATCCACAGCCTGATGAGCCAAATGATCAGCCAATACACTCCCCTTGATTTATTTTTGGGTTGTATATTGTATGTCTTACTCAGTTAAGACCATTTTCCCCCTTGCTATCCTTCCGGAGAGAGCGGGCTTCTCGAAAATATACTTGATCGGATCCATCTTTGATATCAACAAGGTAGTGTGAGTCAGCATATACTGTCTCAGCCGGCGAGCAGCCCATGCCAAAGTGCGGCAAGTTTTCTCGAGTAATGAGTATCGGGTCTCACAGTCGGTAAACTTTTTGTTAAGGTAGTAAATGGCGTGCTCTTTTCGGCCAGACTCGTCATGCTGCCCCAGCACGCACCCCATTGAATTGTCTAGCACTGTCAAGTATAATATCAAAGGTCTTCCTTCAACTGGAGGCATCAGAATTGGTGGTTCTTGAAGGTATTCCTTGATTCTTTCGAAAGCGGTCTGGAATTCATCATTCCACTTTACCACTTGATCTTTCTTCAGCAGCTTGAAGATTTGCTCACAAGTAGCAGTCAGATGTGAAATCAACCTGGCGATATAATTCAGACGTCCCAAGAAACCTCTAACCTTTTTCTCTGTACGGGGAACCAACATCTCTTGTATAGCTTTTACCTTCGCAGGGTCTACCTGAATACCTTTGTCACTAACAATGAAACCTATAAGCTTACCAGACCTTACCCCGAAGGTACAATTGTTCGGATTAAACCTCAGCTTATATGTCTTCAACCTGTCAAACAATTTTTGGAGATGATCAAGGTGCTCTTCCTTAGTCTGAGACCTGACTATCATGTCATCAACATACACTTCGATCTCATGATGAATCATATCGTGGAACAAAGCGACCATGGCGTGCTGATAGGTTACCCCAGCGTTCTTCAACCTAAAAGGCATCACCTTGTAGCAGAAGGTGCCCCACTGTGTAATGTAAGTTGTCTTCTCCATGTCTTCAGGAGCCATCTTGATCTGGTTATAGCCAGAGAAACCATCCATGAAGGAGAAGATTTTATGTTGCACGGTGTTTTCGACCAGAACATCGATGTGAGGAAGTGGGAAGTCATCCTTGGGGCTTGCCCTGTTCAAATCTCTATAGTCAACACACATCCATACCTTACCGTCCTTCTTAGGTACCGGAACAACGTTAGCAACCCACTATGGATACAAAGTGACAGCTAAGAATCCTGCATCGAACTGTTTCATGACCTCTGCCTTGATCTTCTCGGACATTTCAGGGTGCATATGGAGGACCTTCTGTTTAACCGGAGGACAGACTTCTTTAGTCGGTAGACGATGTACCATAATATCAGTGTCTAAACCAGTCGTGTCTTTGTAGGACCAGGCGAAGATTTCAACATAGTCGTACAATATTTGTATCAACCTCTGTTTGACGCTAAGCTCCAGATTTTCACCTATTTTGACATTTTTCCTGTCTTCCTCAGTACCCAAATTCACTGTCTCAACCGGCTCTTCATGAGGCTGTATGGCCCTCTCTTCCTGCTGTAATAGTCTAGCAAGTTCTCCAGCCACCTCACAAACATCCTCACCTTCGTCCTCGGCTTGGTTGATCGGATTTTTGAAGTCATAACTGGCAGTAGCAAAGCTGTTATCAATGGGATCCAGAGTGGATATGGATCTGCATTATTATACATGAGTGTGTGTAAGAGAATAGCTGTTTTGGTAAAGTGAAAGACAGAAAATAAAAACAGAGAGCGCAAAATTTGTATGCAAGAAACGTCCAATGCTTTATTAATGATATATGAAATGATAAATAATAGCCCTCACAAACAAAGCCAAGGTGCCTCGGGCAAGGCACCGGGCCGTAAAGTTTTAAATTGTTTATTACAAATCTTAAAACCTATAGGTCAATTACTGCGGAATAAAAGAAACGGGTATGAAGTCCCTAGCCGTCCAGTTACTCGATCCACCGTTGGTTGTTGGGTAGATCCAGTTGTCGATGTCTGAGTCCTCTTCACTGTCTTCAATGGCATTAATCCCACGATTGTTGATGCGTAGGGGAGGTCCTCTAACCCGGGCGTGTCTAACAGCCTTTTGAGCCCCTATAGTAAAGCCCAAACCAAATTTGTCAGTTTTATGAGTGAAATCAGGGAGCTGACCCCAATTGGCACACCCACCTTCTTCAACCACGGCCCTGGCATCCTTGAGAGAAGCCATCTTCAAAGGAGGTTTGTTGCTAGCAGTTTCAGTCGATGCCGAGATCTGAGGGACCTCTTCAAAATTCGGACAAGGAGTTTCGATGAATTCCCCGTCCATCTCTACGTAGCGAAAGGAATTGAGGTGGCTCACCATATAATCTTCTTCACCCCCGCACTGTGACAATCTTTCCTTCTACCGGATACTTCAGCATTTGCTGGAGTGTGGAGGTGACTTCCCTAGCCTCGTGGATCCAAGGACGACCCAGCAAACAAGCATACGACGGCCTGATATCCATCACATAGAAAGTGGACCCAAAAGTTTGAGAACCTACTTTGACAGGGATGTCCACCTCCCCGTGCACCATTCTCTTTGATCCGTCAAAAGCCCTTACCACAATGTTACTAGGCTTTAGAGTTAAACCCTCGTAATCCAACCGGTCTAATGCCTTCTTCGGAGGAACATTCAGTGAAGACCCGGTATCTACCAACACATGAGCCATAGTGGTGCCCCTGCATTCAATTGAGACATGTAGTGCATCATTATGCTTCCTTCCCTTCGGTGTCAAATCCGCATCTGAAAAACCCAGCCCATTATCAGCAGTCAGGCTGGCCACACACTCTTGGAATTGATCAGATGAAGTTTCCTGTGGCACATGCGCAATCTTGAGGAATGCGATCAAAGCCTTCGCATGGGCCTCAGAACACAACAACAGAGACAACATGGATATCTTCGATGGGGTCTGCCCCTGCTACTCGACCACATTGTAGTCGCTCTTCTTAATGATTTTCAGTATTTCCTCTATTTCTTGCTTAGGGGCTTCCACAACAACTTTCTTAGGCGCCTTCGTTCGGGCAGGCTCACCTACAACCTCTTTGTCGCGGGTATCAGATGATTCACCGACTGGAGTAAGAACAGGAACAGTAGTTGATGTACTAGAAGGGATAGCATATGTAATGACGATAGGTTTGTTGACAGTCTTAGGGGAAATCTCGGAAGAGAAGACCCTTCCACTTCAGGTAACTTTGCTAGTTCCGACAATGTTACCAATATCAGGATCAGCCTCTTCATCTTTCAGATCTTGTTTGATGCCATGATAGTACACATCGGCACCATAATGCCATGGGATAGCTTTATCGGAGACATACCGGACAGGACTAGGAACAGTCATTATCAGCGGAGCAATTCTTGGAGCAGATGTAATCCTAACAGGTCTTCTCGAGGAGACCTTGGAAGAATTGGCAGAAATGGTTATAATAGCAACGTCTTCAATTGGAACAACATGAATCATAGTTTTCTCGAACAGAATCTCTTTGCTATCTATCAAGCGTTGAACACCTAACTTCAGCAAGTGGCAACCAGAAGGTAGAAACGAACACATGTGGCAGCCTTCACCACAACCCGAAAATAAACCAGCCAACAGCAAATTCTTCTTAACAGTCATGAGAGGAGTAGACACTTCATCGACAGAGGTAACAAACAAATCAGTATCAATAGCATTGACTCCACGATCGTGCTTATACTCTCTCCCCTGTTAGGATCCCGGCTTCGAATCCTTCTGTATTTTGTCGCTTCGAATCCTAGCTTCTACTCTCTCCCCTGTTAGGATCAGCTCAGTGAAACCAGCTGATGAACTGCCGATCAAATGATTGAAAAATGGACCAGATAGCGTCCCCATAAACATATCAACTAGCTCCCTATCAGACAATGGGGGTTGAACTCTCCCAGCCAAGTCTCTCCATTTTTGTGCATAACCTTTAAAACCTTCACTTGCACCCATGGACATACTCTGGAGTTGAGTACGAGTGGGAGCAAGGTCGGCATTATACTGATACTGCTTGTAGAAAGAAGTAGCCAGATCTTCCCAATTTCATACATTAGCTCCCTCCAGCTGGTAGAACCATTCAAGCTAAGTCCCTGACAGACTATCTTGAAAGAAATGCACCCATAAATTTCTATCAGCGGCGTGGGGCTGAATCTTCCTGACATAAGAGCGGAGATGGAGCTTTGGGCAGGACACCCTATCATACTTGGCAAAAACTGGAGCTTTGAACTTCTACGGGATGACTACTCCCGACACTAATCCCAATTCTTCGAAATCTAGAACAGGTATTCTCTGAACTTCCATGGCACTCAGACGATTTTCCAACTGTTTGTATTTATCCTCAGCAGGAGGATATTGCTCATCGTTATAATCAGTATCATTTTCAGACACTGCAGGACTGGGGTCCTTCTCTTCTTCTTGGTTCTGCCCTTCCTTAGATGAAGAGGTCAGGTCGACTTGTCGCTTCAACCGCTCTCCAAACCTTCGGCCCATGTTCAGAATACCAGCAGCCTTCTTCTTTTTCTTCTTCTCTTTCAGAATGAGGGCTTTCAGATCCTCCTTCCCCTATGCCATACTGATAAACATTTGTTGGAATTGGGCGTTTTGTGCCTGCAGGTCCTTAATGCTTTGTTCGGAAGACATTTCTACTGAAATAAACAGCGAAGAAGATGAGAAACCTGTAGTGGTACCTGTAATTATGTGTATGATGATGGGATGCGTATGCAATGATTTCAAAGACTTCGAAAAATTTAAATTTGAAAACCAAAATAAACAAAACTTTTATTAGCTGAATTTGAATTCAAATGCCTTTTAGGCGTTACAATCAAAAATAAACAAATCGAAAACTATAAAAGACATCAAAAATCCCATGGATGCTTCCTCTTTGTGCCGAGATAGTCATTGAGCCCTTTTTCTTCATGGAGTTGCTTTGTAAGTTCTAAGACCTTCCTCTCCTGAGCATGGAACTGATACCTATAAGTATCATGCTCCTTCATCATCTGAATCCAAGACCTCTGTAATTCCCCAAGATTGGTGGGCATGTAAGGATATAGAATCGTGTAAGGAATGCCTTCTTCGGTAGTCGGTTCCACAATCACTGGAAAAACAGCCCCATAAGGCATCATATGCCGCTGAGCACGAACTCGTACCCATTGTAGATAAGGTTCCATTGGAATGGAAGTCTTTGGCTCCAAAGCCCTGACGCTCGATCTGTTTACCATGTCCCAAGCTCGTATGAACCTCTGGCGATAATCTTGAATATCCTCCTCATAGTTGAATACAATACCCCAGATAAGTAACTCATAGGGACCATCCCTTCGAGCGTGACCAAATTGTCGCAGAGCTAAACAAGGATTGTAAGTTATACCCCCTCTGATACCAAGCAGTGGGACATTAGGGTACTCCCCGCAGCGGTCAATGATAGCAATGTTTTCCATAGATCGAGAACACCAAAGAATATCTGTATGAGCGAGTGACATTATCCTTTGTGACCAAACCAGACCTTCTTCATTCTTCAATATGGACTTAGGGAGGTGAGAAATAAACCACCTCGACAGCAATGGCATGCAGCACACAAGAATCCCTCTTCTCCTCATGGTACGAGTATGAAGAGTGTGCAAAATATCTCCGAGCAAAGTAGGCACCGATTTGCGAGAGAGAGAAGGATCTTAATAGCATTCACATCTACGAATGAGTCTGGATTAGGGAAGAGAACTAAACCATAGATAAGAAGAGCCAAGACCTCTTCAAAAGCCTGAAAATCCATATCATCCCAAAACAGCTTGGCTTTGTGTATCAGAAACTTATCTAGAAAACCCTTGACTCTGCTTCTAGTTTCCCAATTGGATACCACGTCGGCCCGTTTCAGGTGCAAAGCTGAGGCAATGACTTCTGGCTTAGGAACTTCTTCTAGACCTGTGAAGGGTACCTGTTCAAGAATGGGTATATCCAATAGCTGAGAGAATTCTTCCAAGGTAGGCACCAACTGATAGTCTGGAAAGGTGAAGCAGTGGTGCTTGGGATCAAAGAACTGAAAGAGTACACTCATCATCTTTTCATCAAAGTTTGAAGTAACCAGGTTGAGAAGTTGACCATGTCTCTTAGTGAACGCAGAAGTTTCAGAAACCCTTGATGCTAGCTCTTTGAGTTGGGAAGGTATCTTCACAAAGATGATTCGGATAGTGTTTCTACGAACGGAAGCCATGATCTGCAAAACAGAACAAAGATAAATTCCCTTGGTCTTTAAAATGGTTAGTGAAATAAGCATGGATGCCATGCTATGATGCATGATGTCATGATAAACCACGAGTATGGAAAACACAGGTATAGCAAGCACAGTCAAATCACACAAAGTCCTTAGTTTTAAGGCTTGCATGAGGTCAAAGGTAGTACCCTCTTGAAGTTTAGTTGGTTCAAACCTGTCCTAAAAAGTAACCGGGTTCTAGAGATTCTCAATATCACTGACCATCCTTTATCGGGCATTGTTTCAGCTCTCAACCTTTTCTTGCAGCCAAAATATCCCAAAAGTCTGGTCTCAATGAGTGTAGCATCGAGTATCAACCAGTTCTCAGCTCTACACTGAGGTCGGCTATCTCACTACTTTATAATGGCCAAGTTGTTCAACTAAGGTACTAAGGTCCGTTGGTGCTTCACGACACCACGCGGCGGCCCCGTATTCTCCTCGTTTCCCCACGAAGGATACCAGTACCAACCAAAGTGCCACACCAACAAATCCATCGCTTAAACCATATCGGTCTACGCCCTACAGTCTCCACGATCTATTGTTGTTTACCTAATGAGTTCCCCCAGATCCAGGTGTAGGATCTATAGTAACCCCAAACAGACCCTCAAAAGTAAAGTAATCAAGATAATCAAGAGAAGCAATTTTAATGACCTAGATCCTAAGGTAAACCCCACTTTATGTTTTTCCCCAACAGAGTCGCCAGTTTTGTGATACGGTGGCAGAACCGACTGTTTAATACTGGTTTGCATTTTGCGTTTTGCAAAATGTCGCGGTAAGCAAGAGTTGCCACCGACTTTTATTTTATCCAATCAGGAAAAGGAAAAAGAACAAAAAAAACCTTTTTGAGATATTCTGAGTACGGGGTAGATTATAGAAAGGGAAGGTGTTAGCACCCTTTCTATCCGTAGTTATCTACGGGCTCTTAGGTTCTTGCTCATCTTTTAAAATTTCTTGTGTTTGTGTGCTTGTTTTTGAAAAAAATTTACTTCGTGATAACCTTTGTATCAGTCCTCAAGGGTGTGACGAAGTTGTTTTGAAAATTTGTTTGGAAAAGGTGTTAGTGTGAAAACATTTGTTTTGAGCAAGTACCTACTAGCATCTACGTACTCAAAAAAATATTATTTTTTTCTTGTTTCCTTTAGACAGCGCTATCCTACTATTGAGGAGTAGGTAGCACCATCGTTGGAGTTTGTAAGGGACAATTTGAAGGGGACGTGCGAAAGGGACAAATACAATCACTAAAGCAATAGTTAGAAAACTTTAGTAGCAACCCTAGAGTCTTAAGATCTTTCTGAGGCAACATTTCTGAGGCAACATTCGAATGGGACACTTTGATCTTTTTAGACTGGAGGGTAACCACTAAAATCTCCTATGCTTAATGATTGTTTACCGAAGGCAACCCAAGTGAGGTAAACCCTAGGAGTGAATATGTGCATATGATTTGTTTCAGTTATTTAATCTTTGCACATTAGGTGATCTACCGTTTTAATTTTTCAGACATTCTTGCCATACAACCCTATTAGCCATGCATCTAGACAGTTAAAGATTGCGGAAATTAAAAATGTGAGGAAGTAAATTCTAGCTATTACAAGGCTTTGGGGAGGGGGAATTAATTACATAACCAAAAATCGGAGATTTAAACAGTAAATAAAAACCCTAGGTTAACTATTACAAACCCTGAACAGTTACAAAATAATGGAAACATAATTAACAAGCGCGCGGAAAATTAAATGCGAGGACGATTGAAATAATTTAAAACCCTAATTTGAGAGAAAGAGATTTTTTTGGATTTTTTATTTGAGAAAATGTTTAATTGTAAATTAATTAAACCTAATTCCTAATTTTTTTTTAAATTGTGAAAGAAATTAAATAACCTAATTTACTAATTAAATTAAAAAGGTATTTTATGAGAAAAAATAATTTTTGTGTATTTTTGAGAATAATTAATTAAATTATGTACAAATAAAATCCTAAGTCTAATTATTTTTAAATTATGAAAGAAATTAAAGTTGCCCTAAATTAATTAAACTAATTAATTTTAAAAAAATATTTATTAAGAAAATAAATTTTTTTGTGATTTTGATTTGTTAATTTAATAAAAATAATTTTTGTATTAATTAAAAAAAGAAAAGAAATAAAGAAAAGAAATTAAAGAAAATAATAAATATAACCAAATGGGCCTGCTGTTAGCAATTCTAGGGGGTGTGGAATTGAAATTCTTTGGCCCATTAGGCATCAAGCCCAGTCAACTTTTGGATCATGTGTCAGTGCTGACTTGAGGAGCACCATAGACCTTCAAGGGAGAAGCGTGAGATTTGGCCAGCAATGCATCCAAGGGCTGGGCACTGAGGTTGCATGGAAGGCGTGTGAGGGAGCATTGCATTGGATTGGCCTGAAATTATTAGGAAAATAATAAAATGCACACGCCTGGGATCGAACCCAGGACGTGTGCATCAAAGGCATGCCTCCCAACCATATGCGCCGGAATTATTAGTTGTAAACATAATAAACAAATAAAACAAAATCCAAATCAAGTGTCCTGCTAGAAAAAACGCGCGAAGTTTTAGTGGACCAGTCACGCCTTGCCACACCATTGTCTTCTTCGCTGGGACTGTTGTCTTAGGTAACAACTTTTACCTATGGATTTTGGCCATGGCTATAACCCTGTGCATCTCAAAAATCATGTACAGGCAAGATAAGTTAAGTTGGTGACCATGAATCAACTGTTCTTAAAGCCCTAATCATCATGGTACCCATCTTAAGAGCCAATTGTTCCTGTACTCAAAAACCCTAAAACGAGTTCATAAACCCTTGCAATGGCGTATTGCAATTCCTGCACTATAAATCCAATTCAAGGACATAGGTAGCTTGAAAACATTAATACAAATACAATGGTATAATCAAAACATGCTTGTGATGCCAAAATCAAAGAAATCAGAATTGAAATTTTGTGCAAACCGTGGTTGATGATGGGCACGGTTCTGGACGCTTCAGGCCTTGCAAATGAATGAAGAAGCTTCCTGAGATATCCAGGAATGTATTGCTAACCTTGAAAATCCTTGAGGATGGCTCTAAGATGGATTTTGATCTCACACTTTTGTCCAATTTTTTGAGTTTCTTTCTTGTTGTTTCACGCCTCCAACCCTTGTGTTTTTGATCTGCAATTGTTATGCACTTATAGTAGACTGAATTAGGTCAACAAAATTGTATCATATCTTTGAGAATTATGAAAATTGGATTTGATTTGCTTCATGTATGATATCTTTCTAAAACAAGCTTCAATCCAATCTTTTTCAACCCTAATGATCCTTGCACAAATTGATCATCATGCTAGCTGTATATGGACTCCAAATGTGCACAAAAATCTCAAGATTTCATTTTTTTTCATCATTTTACCATTTAATTTGATTTATTTTGATTTAAATGAATAAAAAATCAAAGTAAATGATAAACATAATAAAATAATATGTGAATGAGCTCAGGAGTCGTGGGTCCTATTAAAAACATGTTTCAAGCAAAAAAACATGGGCCCCTTTGGAAAAAATGCAAATTTGATCAATGTTGACTTTTGACAATTTTCCAAAAATTGCCAACTTTCACAATGCATAACTCTCTCAATTTTGACCCTATGAGGGTTTTCTTGGACTTTTTAGAAAGCTTAGGATGTTCTCTAAACAACCCTTTTTGGTTTCATCTCAATTGGATATTCCATGTTCATGTATGAAGCTTTGACCCAAAAGGTGTTTTTGTGACTTTTCAAAATGACCTATAATGTAAAAATTCATATCTTGTTGTGAGTGAATATTTTGAACTTGTGGGATGAAGATGAATTATAGGGAATTTCATCCTATTCAAAATTAACTTTGGATGGAAAATTTCTGATAAAGTGTGAAGAAGTTATGCTTGGTCAAAGTTGGGTTGACTTTTACTAAAAAACCCTAATTTAGCAACTTTTGGGTTTTGATGAATTTGGAGCATTCCTTGAGGAATCATGATCAACCCTTGATCAAATGATGAAAGTCACCTCAAAACGTTGATGTTGACCAAAAATCTTGAAGTTTTACTGTATGTGGGCCACAGTTGACTTTTGACCTAATACGGTCGATTCTCAAGCATCTGAGCAGTTGACTGAGCAACCTTCTTGTCCAAGGTATGAAACTTGGCATGGATGATCTTGGGAACATATTAGGACCTTGGAAGGAATTTGGGACCTTTATTGTTCACCTATCTTGATGAAGAATGAAACCCTAATTTTGAGGTGCACTGCCTTAGGAGAGAGTTTGTCTGGTCAACTCTTGGGCAACCTTGAGCAAATTGAGGATCTCAATAGACATGTATTGTGTAAAATGAGAGGGGAAATTTTGGGGTACAACAGGAGGCTTGGGCAAAAAAGGGTATCCTGGTGGATTGAAAACCCGAAAGGGCAATCCAGGCAAAAGTTAGGGATTGAAGCGTATCACTATGTCTCATTGGATCATCTTGCGACCAGATTTCAGTATCGACTATCAAGCTCGGACAGCGCCAACCAATTTGATCAACGTTTTGCCAAGTAGCAAAGTGATGAGATGCTTGAAGATATAAAGGCAATATCAGAGTTGGAACCCAATGGGGTTGTTTCACATAGCTGTTTTTATTTCTTTTACACAAATTGTACAATTTATGTCTTTCGACGACGTTCTCTTACTAGAGCGTCAGCCTCTTTGTACAAAAACGCCTATTACAGGGCAACTTCAAAAATCAATACAAATCATTTTCACAAGAAACTTTAATTCATTTTTCTCTTTCTGTTTTGTTTTGCAAGAACGTCCAATGATTTAGTTTTGATATATGCATTTGAAAATGATTGATGCTCATAAATATTTACATAAGAAACAAAAGACAATTACTCGTAATTCCAGAAACAGGGAAAAAACAAGAAGTGCCAAACCCTACAGTTACTCTGCCCAGCAGGTATCGGGATAGAGCCAGCTTGGTAACATAATTATTGGTACATACACTCCCCAATGAGTAAAAGTATCCAATGACATTGATGTCAGCTTTCCCAAAACAAGACAATACTCTCCCCAGCCTAGGTTCATAATCGCGGGCGAGTCAGCAAATTTCATCCCCCAAGCGGAGTTTATTTCTCCAACAGAGCTTGTCATCTCCAGCAATGTAATTTCATCCCCAACTAAGTTTATTCCTCCAGATCAGCAGGTCTACCAACAGAGTATCTCCTCCCCCCTAAGTTGATCCCCGCAAAGTTATTCTCCAGCATCTCTTCCCGACAGAATATTCACAAATCTCCAGCAACCGTCAGGCATTTATTTTCCCATACACGAGCATACCCGGATAGCTTTTCATGAACATACATCATGACATACGCATACATATCAAATACAGCATAATCTCATTTATTTTGAGAACATCATCTCACCCTGCATTTCATGCATCGCATATAATTAACCATGATATCTTTTGCAGAAAAGATGATTAGCTTCAACTAATCCAGCATTTATACAGATCACATCTACAAATGAGTAATGGAAACTCAGTTCCCGAAATCTCACAGCCCTACTACCCAGGCTTTCATATTGAAGTAACCCTACTATCCAGGCTTTCATATCGAAGTAACCCTACTATCCAGGTTCCTTGTCACAGCCCTACTATCCAGGCTTTCATATCTAAGTAACCCTACTATCCAGGTTCCTTCTCACATCCCTACTATCCAGGCTTTCATATCGAAGTAACCCAACTATCCAGGTTCCTTCTCACAGCCCTACTATCCAGGAATTCATATCGAAGTAACCCTACTACCCAGGTTCCTTCTCACAGCCCTACTATCCAAGCTTTCATATCGAAGTAACCCTACTATCCAGGTTCCTTCTTACATCCCTATTATCAAGGCTTTCATATCGAAGTAACCCTACTATCCAGGTTCCTTCTTACAGCCCTACTATCCAGGCTTTCATATTGAAGTAACCCTACGACCTAGGTTCCTTCTCACAGCCCTACTATCCATGCTTTCATATCGAAATAACCCTACTATCCAGGTTCCTTATCACAGTCCTACTATCCAGGCTTTCATATCGAAGTAACCCTACTACCCAGTTTCCTCCTCACAGCCCTACTATCCAGGCTTTCATATCGAAGTAGCCCTACTATCCAGGTTCCTTCTCACAGCCCTACTATCCAGGCTTTCATATCGAAGTAACCCTACTATCCAGGTTCCTTCTCACAGCCCTACTATCCAAGCTTTCATATCGAAGTAACCCTACTATCCAGGTTCCTTCTCACAGCCCTACTATCCAGGCTTTCATATCGAAATAACCCTACTATCCAGGTTCTTTCTCACAGCCATACTATCCAGGCTTTCATATCGAAGTAACCCTACTATCGAGGTTCATTCTCATAGCCCTACTATCCAGGATTTCATATCGAAGTAACCCTATTACCCAGATTCCTTCTCACAGCCCTACTATCCAGGCTGTCATATCTAAGTAACCCTACTATCCAGGTTCCTTCTCACAACCCTACTATCCAGGCTTTCATATCGAAGTAACCCTACTATCCAGGTTCCTTCTCATAACCTTACTATCTGGTTCCTTCTCTCTTATCTCTAGACAGCAGTCCACAACACTGTAGAACCTGGACCTGATCAAACATGATTGGTTTCACATTTCCCCAGTAAGTCGCGGTGCAGCATATACCCTGACCAGATATGCAGTTCACTTCTGCTTCCTCAAGCCTGAGTTATCCCCCAGTAGAGTAACGGACAACTGAATCTCTTAAAATTCTATTTCTCCCAAGATAGATACCAACGTTCCTCAGCAGATTCCTCATCAACAACGATAATAGGAACTCTCATCTAAGGAATGTCTCCGGAAATCAACATTCTCTAGATGGCATCCTTAAGCCCATCTCCTACAATTCTCCGTCACATCCAGGATGGCATCTTTAAGCCCATATCCGACAATCTTCTATCATTAAACTCTAAATGGCATCTATAAGCCCATTCCTGATATCACCAAATCAAGTGCCACTTCATGCGAGTACAAATTTCTGGGCACTCTAGTGTTCAATCATCTTCCACCTTCAGATCACGAAAGGCAGACGAGCCAATCTGCATCCTCAGGTTTAAGAAGATTGAACAGGGGCAGCTGTTGTACCCCAAAATTTTCCCTCTCATTTTACTTAATACATACCACTAGAGATCCTCAATTTGCTCAAGCTTGCCCAAGAGTTGACCAGACAAACTCTCTCCTAAGGCAGTGTACCTCAAATTAGGGTTTCCATTTTCATCAAGATGGGTGAACCACAAAGGCCTCATATGCTCTACATGGTCTTAATATGTTCTCAAGACCCTACATGTCAAGTTTCATGCCTTGCACAAGAAGATTGCTCAGTCAACTGCTCAGATGCTTGAGAATCGACTATATTAGGTCAAAAGTCAATTGTGGCCCACATATAGTAAAACTTCAAGATTTTTGGTCAACATCAACATTTTGAAGTTATATTCATCATTTGATCAAGGGTTGATCATGATTCTTCAAGGAATTCCCTAAATTCATCAAAACCCAAAAGATGCTAAATTAGGGTTTCTAAATAAAAGTCAACCAAACTTTGACCAAGCATAACTTCCACATGCTTTATCAAAAATTTTCCATCCAAAGCTCATTTTTAAGAGGATGAAATTCCCTACAATTCATCTTCATCTCACAAGTTCACAATATGCACTCATAAAAAGATAGGAATTTCTACATTATGGGTCCTTTTGAAAAGTCAACAAAAACACCTTTTGGGTCAAAGCTTCTTACATGAACATGGGAGACTCAATTGAGATGAGACCAAAAGGGTTGCTTAGAGGATATCCTAAGATTTCTAAAAAGTCAAAGAACACCTCTCTAGGGTTAAAATTGGAGGAGATATGCCTTGTCAAAGTTGACCTTTTTTGCAAAATTGCCAAAAGTCAAATGTGCTCAAAAATGCATTTTTTGCTAAATGGGCCTAACTTTTTATCCTTGCACCTCACTTATAATGTGGTCCGCGACTCAAGTATTCACCCACACATTATTTGCTTCATTTTGCAATTTATTTTGATTTTTTATTAATTAAAAATTGAATTAAATCAAATAATTGGTAAATAATAGAAAAGATATGATTTGATTTGGTTTTTGGACAGGTTGGCAATCAAAATATGCTGAATTATCAAGGCCATAACGAATCAAGCACAATCGGTACAAGAAAGGGAAGATTTGGCTCAAAATAGCAAGTTTGCATATGGCTAAAAAATCAAATCAAATCTCATCAAATTACAAGATTCAATCCAAGTTTGTAACGCTAATTCATCCCTAGGTATATATTGGACAAGAACAAAGCAAAAAACAGGGGTTAGCAATCATGAAAGAGGCAAAGAAAATTTAGAAAATTCAAGGAAAAAGTGTGAATCGGTTTTCACTCCACACACCAATTCAAGCCATTCCAATGATTCCAATCGTTTCTTGGACCTTCCCATAAGCCAATTGGATCATTTGCAAGACTTGAAACACCCAGAAACGCGCATAATCACTCTCACGGTTTGCAAAATAATTCAGAAACGATTACTGTATTTCTTACATCATTAGCATGTTTAAATTATATATTTGTGATCCTCATCATGTTTGCAAGCTAACTGAATACTTTAATTGCGTTTTTGAAGCCTATACATGCCTTTGCCATTGTTAGGGTTTGTATGTGCAGTTTAGGGGTTTTGTCCACATGTTAAATTGGCCAGCAAAAGGGGTACCATGATGTTCACAAGATCAAAATGAGTTGATCTATATAATTAGATGCCATTTATCTTGCGTGTTATGGATTTTTGAGTTTCACAGGTTTGTAGCTATAGACCTTTGTTTGTAGGTAAAAGTACCAGAGCCTAAGACGATGGATAGAGGAAGAAGAAGGTTAGGTGTCAGCCAGCCATTCGCCCATCCGAACCAGCGCGCGCGTTTTTTTTTGTTTTTTCCACTAACCACTTTATTTCATATATTATATTGTGTTTGTATTATAATTACAACAAAAGCGCGCAGCTCAGATGGCAATAAGGCGTTGGTAGTGAGTATAAGGACCTGGGTTCGATCCTAGGTCCCAACAAAATATTCTTTATTTCACTTTCTTGTAACAGATCCAACGAATCATCCTTCTTGGTGACCACCATGCACACTTGCGTCCAACCATTTGATCAAGCGTACCATCAGATCTAACGCTCCATCCGTGAAGGACTATGGTGCACGTTAAAGTCAACGCTACACAGGATCCAATATTGACTGGGCTTGGAAATTCAAAATGACACCCCCTTTTTGCTAGCATACAAGCCCATTTTATTTTTCTTTAATTATTTCTTTTATTTCAATTGTTTTGTTTAATTATTTTTTTCACCAAATTAATTACCTTTTTTTATTAATCATAAAATCAATAATTCACAAAATACCAAAAAAAGCATTTTTTTTAATAAAATATTTATTTTAATTTAATTAGAAATATAGGTTAAGTTAATTTCTTTTATAGTTAAAATCAAATAGAAACTAAGTTTTAATTTTACAATTAAATTTCTTTTCTCAAATAAAAAACCAAAAATACATAAAATCTTTTTGTACAAAATATTTTATTTTCTTGAAATTATTTAATTTAGCAAGATTAGGTTAATTTCAATTTCTTTTTCATAATTAAAATGATTAGAATTAGGGTTTCAGTCGTATATAATTTAATCAATTCTTTTCTCAAAAATACAACCCAAATTATTTCTCAATTAGATTTTAGGGTTTTCAATTTCTCCTCGTATTTAATTTGCCGCGCATTTAATTATTTCTTTTCCATTATTTTTGTAACTGTCGATGGTTTGTAATAGTTAAATTAGAGTTTTATTTCTTGCTTTAATCCCCGATTCTTTGGTTATGTAATTAATCCCCATCCCCGGAGCCTTGTAATAGCTAGATTTATTTTCTCGCATTTTTAATTCCTGCAAATATTTAACTGTCTAGATGTATGCTAATAGGATTGTATGGCAAGAATGTCTGGAAAATTAAAACGGTAGATCACCTAATGTGCAAAGATTAAATAACTGAAACAAATCATATGCACATATTTCACTCCTAGGGTTTACCTCACTTCGGTTGCCTTCGGTAAACAATCATTAAGCATAGGAGATTTTAGTGGTGGCCCTCAAGTCTAAAAAGATCAAAATGTCCCATTCGAATGTAGCCTCGGAAATGTTGCCTCGGAAAGATCTTAAGACTCTAGGGTTACTACTAAAGTTTTCTAACTATTGCTTTAGTGATTGTACTTGTCCCTTTCGAATGTCCCTTACAACTCCAACGATGGTGTTACCTACTCCTTAATAGTAGGATAGCGTTGTCTAAAGGAAACGAGAACAAACAATCTTTTTTCGAGTAGGTAGAATCTTAAGTACTTGCTCAATAAAAAACTTTTCACACAAACACTATTTCAAACAAATTTTCAAAACAAACTTCGTCACATCCTTGAGGACTAATACAAGGGTTATCACGAAGTAAAAAATTTTCAAGACAAACACACACAAGCAATTTGAAAAATGAACAAGTACCTAAGAGCCCGTAGATAACTACGGATAGAAAGGGTGCTACACCTTCCCTTTCTATAATCTACCCCCCGTACTCAGAATATCTCAAAAAAAGGTTTTTTCAGTTCTTTTTCATTTTCCATGATTGGATGAAATGAAACTCGGTGGCAACTCTTGCTTACCGCGACATTTTGCGAACAAAAAATCTAAAACGCAAACCAGTATTAACAGTCGGTTCTGCCACCGTATCACACTTCTCATAACCTAACCATCTGGGTTTCTTCTCTCTTATCTCCATTCAACAATTCACAACATTGTAAGACCTGGACCTGATCAAACACGATCGATTTCGCATTTCCCCAGTAAGACGTTATGCAGCCTGGACCCTGACCAAATACACCACTCACTTCCACTTCCTCAATCATTCCCATGTAGAGTAACGAACAACTAAATCTCATAAACCCTATCAGTATTCTCCGACGAAGTTCTCCTCAACAACAGGTACATGGATCCTCGCAAAGGAATCACTTATGCGATTGATATCTTTTCAGGATGGCATCTTTAAGCCCATCTCCGACGAGTCTACATCAATTTCCAAAATTCATCTATAAGCCCATTCCCGATATCTCCAATCGGCGTTACTTCATGCGAGTGCAAATTTCTGGGCACTCTAGTGTTCAATCATCTTCCACCTTCAGATCACGAAAGGCAAAACAACCAATCTATATCTTCAGGTTTAAGAAGATTGAACATGGGCAGATGTTGTACCCCAAAATTTTCCCTCTCATTTTACTCAACACATGTCAATTGAGATCCCCAATTTTCTCAAGGAAGCCCAAGAGTTGACCAGACAAACTCTCTCATAAGGCAGTATACCTCAAATTAGGGTTTCCATTTTCATCAAGATGTGTGAACCACAAAGGACCCAAATGCTTTCCATGGTCCTAATATGTTCTCAAGACCCTCCATGTCAAATTTCAAGCCTTGCACAAGAAGTTTGCTCAGTCAACTGCTCAGATGCTTGAGAATCGACTATATTAGGTCAAAAGTCAATTGTGGCCCACATACAGTCAAACCTCAAGATTTTTGGTCAACATCAACATTTTGAAGTGACTTTCATCATTTTATCAAGGGTTGATCATGATTCTTCATGGAATGCCCCAAATTTATCAAAACCCACAAGTTGTTAAATTAGGGTTTCTAAGGAAAAGTCAACCAAACTTTGATCAAGCATAACTTCCTCATACTTTATCAGAAATTTTCCATCCAAGGCTCATTTTGAAGAGGATGAAATTCCCTACAATTCATCCTTAGCCCACAAGTTCAAAATATGCACTCATTAAAAGATATGAATTTCTACATTACAAGTCCTTTTGAAAAGTCAACAAAAACACCTTTTGGGTCAAGGCTTGTTACATGAACATGGAAGACCCAATTGAAATGATACCAATAGGGTTTATTAGGGGACATCCTAAGATTTCTAAAAAGTCCAAGAACATATCTCTAGGGTTAAAATTGGAGGAGATATGCCTTGTCAAAGTTGACGTTTTTTTGCAAAATTGCCAAAAGTCAAATATGCTCAAAAGTGCATTTTTTACCAAATGGGCTTAGCATTTCATGATTGCACCTCACTTGTAGCATGGTCCACGACCCAAATATCCACCCACGTGTCATTTGCTTCATTTTCCGTTTTATTTTGACTTTTTATTAATTAAAAATTGAATAAAATCAAATAATTGGTAAATAATATCAAAGATATGTTTTGATATGATTTTTTAACAGGATCTCAATCAAATTATGCTGAGATATCAAGACCAAATCGAATCAAGCATGATTGGTACAAGATTGGAATGATTTGGCTTGATATAGAAAGATATCATACAAGGATTAAGACCAAATCAAATCTTCATAATGGACCAAGATTTAGCTCGTTTTTATTGACCTAATGTATTCTATTACATATACAAAACATATCCAATGCACAAGAACAAGGTTTTGCAGTCGTGAAAGAGCAAGAACAAACTCAAAAAAGTTGTCAAAAAGTAGGGATCGAATTTCACTCTACAGGACCTTTCAAAGCAATTTAAGGCCAGTAATCGCATCTTGGGCATGGACTGAAGTTGTCCCAATCATTTGCAAGGCCTGAAGCATCAAGAATCATGCGCTACAGCTCATACGGTTTTCCCTTTATTTCAAATTCGATTACTACGATTCTTGCATCTTAAACATGTTTTAATGGTATGTATGTTGTACCCCAAAATTTGCCCTCCCATTTCATCAACATTTCTCATCACAAGACTATTGGAACTCAAGATCAAGCTAGGGTTTACTCTGCTCAAGACACCTCCTTGCACTGTTGACCTAAACTAGGGTTTGAGTTTGCACAGGGATGTTTTGACCTACAATTCCCAAGATGACTTTCATGCTTCATGTTGGAATCACAAGCTTTCCCATACCAAGTTTCAAGCCTTGAATCAAATTTTTGCCCAGTCAATTGGACAGTTGACCTAGAAATCAGCTGTATTTGGGAAAAAGTCAATTGTGGCCAATTGACAGTCAAACCTCATGAATTTTGACCCACATCAACATTACGAACTCATATGAACCATTTGATCAAGTTTGGATCACAATTCCACAAGAAATTTGATCAGATCACCAAAAGGGCAAAATGGTCATTTTTAGGGTTTTGAGTGTACAAAGGCAATTTTTGACTGTTTGACCTAGCCAATGGAAAATCAAGCTCAACCATGGAAACAAGGACACAATGACGTTGTCTTGACCCATTCAACAAGTTCAAAAGATCTCAAATGCATAAGATTGACAGATGAATTTTCCAGTCAACTGATCAAAATTTGACTATACACTAAAAAGTCAAACTTTGACTTTTTGGTCAAAATCAAGTGCCAAGAGTAATTTTTCATCAAGACATGTCAAATTATGAAACTTGTTCATCAAGAAACCCAAAATTGCAAATTAGGGTTTAAAATGAAGAAATTTCATAACTTAGAAATTTTCTAAGTTATGAAATTTTCTTAATTTTCCCTAACTTTGTCCCACATTTTCACCAAGATGTAAATGGATTCAAACAAAACTTATAACATGAAAGTTGTAGTCCATCACAAAGTCTACAACTTTTATTCACAAAGTTTTCTCAAAAGAAGCTTGGATCTCAAGTTATGATTTTTGGAACAAGGGTACCTAAAACTTTTAACTTAGAGAAATTTTGTCCAAGAACTCTTCAAACACCTTTGTGGTTATGGAGAATCGAATGCTTGAAGTTGGCAAAAACTCACTTTGTGACCATGGCCAATACATGTTCATACCACTTGCCAAGTCTGACCAAGCTAGCTTATTACATAATTACAGGCCTCTAAACCAGTTTTTACTCCATAATTAAATGCAAATCCATTGATCCAATGCATTGTCTTGGTCATTAGGGTATTGTACACAAGTTTAATCCCTAAATGGTAAAAGGAACATTTCCAATTTTGCAAAAGGTTGCTTTATGTCAAACCACTAATCCTTGAGCCTTGAACAAGATCTTATGTTGTCAACAAAATCCACAAACTTGGGGCCAAGCTTGCACAATGTATGCAGGGTTAGAGCTATCCTATACAGGCCTGCTCTTGGTCACTTCTCATTTTGCTTCATAACCAAGGCATTGTGCAAAAAGCCAACATCTCACATATCTGATAAAACCAACTCAAGCAAAGTTATCAAAGAAGTTTCTCACACCCTAGAAAGCCAAAAGCACGAGCCCTTGACCACTCAAACCACCTCATACTCAAAATCTCCATTTTCTTGCAAAACAGGGCCAGTTCTGCATATTGCAAGCCACAATCAAATTCCCTCGTGCGTTTTGTCTAAAACTACTTCAAACACATTCCAATCAACATACCTGAGCTATCCAGACCATTCACAAGTTGTTGTAACTCCATTAACACACATTGCCATTTTTGTTTGGAAGCTTTGCAGGTTGAGTTATGTAGCACGATCCAGGCCATTTCAAAACAAACTAAGCATTGGGAAAGGTCCAGTGGACATCAGGCAAGCTCAAAAGAACCTCAGGCGCCATTGAAAGTTGCTACATTGTCCAGCTCGAACTCAACTGAAACAGGTATTTCATGAACTTCTATCTCTCTATTTAGGAATAGTTAGACTTAGGTTTGTGAATGAAAGATGTTGTATTCATAGCCCTGAAACCATACATGTGCTTAGTTTTCATTTATATTAATCGTGCTAGGAGAATTTCATCCATGAACTTTCTGAAAAAACTAGGTTAGAAATTAGGGCCAGAGAAATTCTCTCTGGTCTTTGAGAGTTAGCTTAAGTTTTTATATGGTTAGATTCGTTATTTGATGCTCTACAAGTTTCATGTTTTGAGTTTTGTCAAAAAAGCACTGAATCAGGAGATAGCAGTTTGTACACAGAAGGCGCGTTTTTTGTGTTTGAACAAAGGAAGAAGATGAAGTTATTGGGCTGGGCTGGCTTGTTTTACTTCTAACACTTGCATTTTCAGTTCACACCCCCAGGCCCATTTCTTTGTATTTTTATTATTTTTGCATTTTTATTTCATTTTTGACTTTGATATTTTATTTTCAAACATAAAAAATACTTAAAAAAATATTTTCATAAATTTTTACATTTATTTGGTATTTATTTTAATTATTTCCACCATTTAAATGATTAAATACTTTATATTTATTTTGTTTAAACTTAAAAATAATGTAAGAAATAGTTTTATTTTCATTTATTATTTTTATTCACATTTGAAAATATTTTCTTGAACTATGTACATTTTTGTAAATAATCTATTTTATTTTTATATACACTTAATATATTATATATATATATATATATATATATATATATATATATATATATATATATATATATATATATATATATATATATATATATTTATTTTTACTTTTATTAAATACTTAGAAATAAAACACAAAAATATTTTATTTTTTGTTTTTATCATTATTTATACTAAAAAATACCTTTTTAGGATATATTTCATTTTTATACATATTAATACATTTATGAACATAAATAAATACATTATATTTATTTTCTTAAGAAACTAGGGTTTTTTCCCTAAAAAACAAAAAAAAAAAATTAAAATTGACTTTTATTTATTTATTTCTTTACATTTCTTCACATTAAAAATACTTTTTGCATACATGAACAAATGAAAACTTTTTTTGCATAATACATTTTATCTAACATTTATTTATTGTATTTTATTTAAATATTGTGCATTTAAATACTATGTCTTACACATTCAATATGGTTGTAATAATTTAGGATTTAATTTCTTGCAAAATAATCCCCAATTCAAATTTGTACCCCCCTCCCTATATCATGTTGTAATAGTGTAGAATTTAAATTCTCGCACCTTTAAATGCTTTCAATTATGCCATGATTAGACTTAGGGTTTGTATGCAAAAATCAAATTAACAAATAGTTTGACCTAATCCAAGATAAAAATACATGAAAAAAACCAAACACAATGCACACTTGCACCCCTAGGGTTTCAATCCACTTGTTGCCTTCAAAAATGGGCCATGGTATGCATGTTATGTACTTTGGCAAAGCAAAAACAAAAACAAAAGATCATAGTCCCTCGATGACGCTATCTGAGTTGCTTAAACAAAAATGATCAAGTCCCTCAAGAAAATTGCCAAAAATACTTGACACTTTTGCTATCATGGTCTATACGATGACCCGCGCTTGTCCCGTTTAACATCCTAACACAAGGTTGTTCATCAAACACAATGATGAAACAACACTGTTAAAAGTGTTAAAAACATAAGAAAGATCTTTGAGTAAAATAGGGTAGATAACTCTTAGTTACTTGATTAAAGCTTGCAAAAAAACATCCTTGCTATCTTCAAAACACACTTCACAACACAATTTCAAAACCCTACTTTCAAACATTGAAAACTTTTCAAAAGACAAAAACACCTTTGTATACATTCAAACAAGAATCAATACAAAGATTGCCACAATGATGGCCTCTTTTCAAAACATCTTTCAAAACCACACACAAAGCACCATTTCAAACAATTGAAGAGCACCATTTCAAACAATTGGAAAGCAAAGCAAGTGATCTAAGCAAGTAACTAAGAGCCCAGGGATAACCATGGATAGAAAGGGTGCTAATACCTTCCCTTTCTATAATCTACTCCCTGAACCCAAGAAAACATCTCAAAGGTATTTCCTGTGCTTTTTGACCTTTCCTTAGGATAAAATAAAAAGTCGGTGGCAACTCTTGCTAAACCGAAACATTTGCGAACACAAACGTAAAATCCCAAGTCAGTTCTCCCACCGTATCACAGAACTGGCAACTCTGCTTGGGAATAACTTTAAAAGTGGAGTAACCTTAGGGCTTAGATCACCCTTTGCATGATTATATTGTTTGCTTTGATTGCTTTACACTTGGTTCTCTTGTTTGGGCTTGAAATCCTCTACCCGGATTTGGGAAACATTCATAGGTAAATAGCAATACATTGTGGAAACTGTGTGGGGTATACCGACATGGTTGAAGCAATAGCTATATTAGTGCGACATATTTGTGAGTACCGGTAGCCTTTGAGTCAATCAAAGAGAATGCGGGGCCGCTGAGTGATGTCATAAAGCACTAATGAACTCTTAGAACCTTACTTGACCATCTTGGCCTTTATTAGGAGTAGTGAGATGACCGGCTTTGGTACAGTCCGAAGTTGGTAGATACTCGATACTACACTCATTAAGGGTTATTTTCTTGGAATATTTTGGTCTCTAGTTAAGTGGATAAACCAAAACAATGAACATAGAAAACAATCCAGTGATATTGAGCTCCTTAGAACCCCGTTACTATTTATAGGACAGGTTTGAGCCGACTAAACTAAAGAGGGTATTTACCTATGAAACCTCATGCAAGCCTGAAACTAGGGTTTTTGTGTGACTTTCTTGTACATGTGTTTGTGCATACATCATGAACATCATAAAGCATCATATGCATCCACTAACCATTTCAAGGGTTTGGATCTTCATCTTTGTTCTTGTTTTGTAGGTCATGGAATCTCTTCGCAGGAAAACAATTCAAATCAACCTTGTGAGAATCCCTCCTCAACTCAAGGATCTCACTTCCAGGATTCCAGAGAATTCTCTCTTCAGTGAAAGACATGGTAGGCTTCTCAACTTGGTCAACTCCAACATTGAAGAAGACATGGTGAAAGTCCTCTTCTAGTTCTTTGACCCCCTACACCACTGTTTCACATTCCCTGATTACCAACTAGTACCCACTTTGGAGGAATTTTCTCAACTCCTGAGAATTCCTATTCTTCATCAACTATCCTACAACGGTACGGAAAAAGAACCAAAGCATGAAGATGTTGCTCAAGCATTACACTTGCAACCATCTGACATCAAAGGACATTGGGAGACCAGAAGTGGTGTTAAGGGATTCTTGGCAAAGTTTCTGTTTGAGAAGGCACAAGACTGCTGGAATTCTCTAGATCTACAAGCCTTTGAAGAGATTGTGGCACTCCTCATCTATGGGTTGGTCTTGTTCCTAAACCCTGATCAGCTTATAGATGTGAATGCTGTCAAGATTTTCATATCCCAGAATTCGGTACCTACATTGCTTGGGGACATATTACACTCATTTTACACACGAACAATGAGGAAAAGAGGTGTTCTCATGTGCTGTACTCCTCTCCTAGCAAGGTGGTTTATTTCTCACCTTCCACAATCAGTGTTGAAGAATGAGCAGGATTTAAGGAGGTCACAACAATTGATGACCCTCACACATTCTGATGTACATTGGTGTTCTCGGTCCAGAGAAAATGTCATCGTCATTGACCGTTGTGGGGAATTACCTAATGTCCCACTACTTGGCATTAGGGGAGGCATTACCTACAACCCCTTTTTAGCTATAAGACAGTTTGGATATGCTCGGAGGGATGGCCATCATGACATGCTGATTCCTGACCTAGTTTTTGACTTCAACGATGATGCGCAAGGACTTCGACAAAGGTTCATCAGAGCTTGGAGGATGCCCAACAAAGTGGATAGTAAGACACTGGGGCACAAAAATTCTATCCCCCTTGAGCCTTATCTCAAGTGGGTACGAACCCGCGCCCAGAATCTTATGATGCCATATCCTCACATTCTCCCCTTGATCAAAGAGCCTGTTATGGAAGGAGAGGTTCCATACACCATCCTACATCCTGACATGCCAACATCATGGGAAGAAATGCAAAAGAGTTGGATCCAACTCAAGGAAGAACGGAATACTTTTGAAGCCAGCTTCTATGCCAGTGAGAAGAAGGTTTTGGAGCTTACCCGCCGACTTCATGAGGAGGAAACTCTTAACACTTACATCGCACCAAAGAGGATGCGCAATGTATTTTTACATTAAGAATTTTGTAATATTCTGCCCATGGGGCACTTATGTACTAACAATTTCTTCTTAATATGACGTGTGTTCCTTTTTGTTTGCAACGAATTTGAATTTCTAAATCCTTGAATGCATTACATGAATAATATATCATTCATCATATGCATAAATAGGTCTTCACACCATGTTTCCTTATCTTTCTGTTGTTTATTTCAGCAAGATGGATTTGGAGCAGACGGTTAAGGATCTGCAAGCACAAAATTCTCAATTCCAGCAACTCCTCATGACCTTAATAAAGGGTCAAGAGGACCTCAAAGCACTGTTGGAGAAGAACAAAGAGAAAAAGAAGAAGAGACCTGGAGTAGCCACTCTTGGAAGAAGGTTTGAAAGCAATGCTAGAAAATTTCTCGAGTTCCCCTCAACATCTGATGAAGGGGCTGGTAAAGGAAAAGGGGCTGCGGTACCTTCTGAATTTGAAGTTGAAGAGGAGGAAGAAGAAGAAGACGAATATTACTCTGAACAACAATATCCCCCGGTGGATGATAAATATAAGAATCTGGAGGATAGATTGGCAGCCATGGAGTTGCAAAGGGTACCCGGTTTAGATTTTGAAGAACTAGGGTTGGTCGCTGGGATCGTTATCCCTCTCAAGTTCAAAGTACCAACATTTTCAAAGTATGACGGCCTGTCCTGCCCAAAGATGCATCTGAGATCGTATTTCAGAAAGATCCAACCCCACTCATCTGATAAAGACCTTTGGGTACACTTTTTCCAAGACAGTTTGTCAGGCACACAATTGGACTGGTTCTATCAACTTGAGAGGTCTGAGGTCCATAATTGGGAAGACTTAGCTGCTGCTTTTTACCGTCAATACCAATACAATGCTGATTTAGCGCCCACTCGTACTCAACTAGAGTATGGGTATGGCTTCTAATGAAGGATTTAAAGAGTATGCCCAGAAGTGGCGTGATCTGGATGGAAGGGTGCAGCCACCATTGTCAGATAGGGAGCTGGTTGACATGTTTTTAGGGACCCTGTCTGGCCCTTTCTTCAATCATCTAATCGGGAGTTCCTCCGCGGAATTTACCGAACTAATTTTGACCGGCGAAAGGTTTGAGGATGGTATTAAAAGTGGTAAGGTTCAGAAATATGCTTCCGCATCCACCGCTATCAAGAAAACCTTCCCAGCTTAGAAGGAAGCCTCTGCTGTTTATTCTCAGAAAAGTCAAGGAAGAACCGAGCGCCGGCCAACTGTAGGGGCTGTGATGATTCAAAAATATTCAAATGATCAACCTTGCGGCAATCAGTCAAGACCTAATCAACAACAGGTAGAAAGGCCACAATGGTAGTTCACCCGAATCAACATGACGCCGACTCAAGTATTCCCTCATTTGTTAAAGATGAATCTGGCTAGTTTGAAGGAAGCGCCAAAGAAGCCTAATACCTCCTCTCCATACTACCACTCCAATGCTAAGTGTGCTTACCACTCTGACAGTGTTGGCCGTGATACTAATAATTGTTGGGCGCTTAAGAATAAAATCCAAGACCTAATTGACGCCAAGGAAGTAGAATTCGATGCGCCCGAAAAGCCAAATGTGATTTTTGCCCCAATGCCCAAGCACGGTAATAATGTTCATGCCGTTATGGAGGACCTTCATGTTACTAATGTTGCTGACCTTTTGACTCAGTTACTAGTGATTAAAGAGAATTTGATGAGAGCCGGGATGTTCCCAGGCTGTGGGAAAGACTGCTACTTTTGTTTGAACATACGAGCTGATTGCCCAATGTTGAAATCAGGTGTCCAATGCCTGATGGATACCCAAGAGATACTCTTCCAAAAGACCCCTGTTGATACCTTCACTCCTGTTACTCATGCTACTTTTGCTACTTCAACCAACGATATTGCAATAATAACCATTTCCACCAATCTTCCCAAGGCTTGTAAAAGACCTGTAAAGATTACACCTGATCCTGAATTTGTACCATTAAAAATCACCATGGCGGGACTTGTCCCGTATCAATCTAGCAAAACGATACCATGGAACTATGGAGGAGAAATCTTCTATCATGGTATCAAACAGATTGAAGCAGTCCAAGAGAATTCTGAAGAAGAGATCCCTGATATAGGGAACATTGTGGGTACAAGCAAGATAACCCGCAGCGGCCGGATTTTTTCTCTGGAGATTCCTCCCCCTTGAGCAGTTTTTGGACCCTCGAAAGCTTCTGCACCTGTTAAGTTATCTGTGCGAGACCCGATAATTGAAGAATTGGATACTCCTGAAGTAAGGCCATCTGCTGTTACTACCAATAAGGGTAAGGAGATACTAGAAGCGCCTGTCAGGACGAAGGCTCATGCTGTGGTTATCCCCGAAACCACTCAAAGAAATGGATGAAATCCTGAAGATAATCAGAAAGAGCGACTACGACATCGTGGAACAGCTAGGGCAAACCCCTTCTAAGATATCCATGTTGGCTCTTCTACTCTGCTCTGAGGCCCATTCTAAGGCCTTAATAAAATTTCTAAAGATGGCACACATGCCCCAAGAAACTTCGGCTGACTAGTTTCAGGAGTGTGTGGCCAGTCTTACTGCTGATAATGGCCTTGGCTTTTCCGATGCTGACTTGACTCCCAAAGGAAGGAAACACAACGACGCGCTACATGTTTCAGTTGAATGCAGGGGAACCACCCTCGCCCATGTCTTAGTTGATACTGGTTCTTCCTTGAATGTGCTGCCGAAGAAAGCTTTAGACCATTTGGATTGCGAAGGATTGATCCTCAAACCTAGTAACATCATTGTTAGGGCCTTTGATGGGTCCAAAAGAATGGTTCATGGAGAGGTTGACATTCCTATAAAAGTAGGCACAGAAGTTTTCAACTCCACCTTTTATGTGATGGACATCCGTCCATCGTATTCGTGTTTGTTAGGAAGACCGTGGATCCATTATGCCGGGGCAGTTACCTCCTCTTTACACCAAATGCTGAAATATCCTGTTAAGGGTAAGATTATAACAGTGCACGGCGAGGAAGAGTACATGATAAGTCATCTCAACTCCTTCCTTTATATGGATTTGGATGGCGAGTTCATCGAAACGCCTTTCCAACATTTTGAGGAAGTTTCTCCTAAGGTAGCAGTTGCGAAGACAATGGTTGAGGTACCTATCGTTCCCAAGCATGTGCCTAGGATGGCATCTCTCAAGGATGAAGGGGCGGTGATCAAAGAAGGGAAGAGTACAGTATGGGGGAAATTGCCTGATTTTCCCCATAAGACGGACAAATTTGGACTAGGGTTTACATCTGCAGGACAAAAAGCTATGCGTCGCTCCAAGACTGGAAGGCCACCTATAAGGATCACTCACCATGAAGTTAATGTTGTTGAAGATGAAGATGAAGAGAACAACTTCGAAGATTGGATCTTTCCAACCGTCGAAGGGGGTTTAAGCAACTGGGAAGTAAAGGATTTTATTCCCATCACCTTCATCAACCAGTAATTTTATCTTTGAACAATTTCTTATTTCGGTCTGTAATAACTAAAATAATTCGTACACTATTTTAACCCCATGCCTTGCCAGGGGCATGTAGGTCCATTTGTAAGGGCTTGATTTTCTTCATTATCATATGCCATGTTTTAATGAATCATTGGACGCTTTCATCTACAAATTGTTGTGTTCATTTTCTTTCCTTTTGCATTTTGTTTGTTTAAGGATGGCTATCCCTTACACACACCCACACTCACAAATGCAGGTACCCATCCACTCCGGATTCCATGGGTGACTATTCTGCTTTAGCCTTCGGTAACTCTGAAGATTTAGTCAATCATGCTGAGTACGAAGTTGACAAAGACTGTGAAGTACCGGGAGAGTTAGCCAGACTTTTGCAACAAGAAGAGAGGGCTATTCTGCCTCATGAAGAGTTGCTAGAAACCATCAACTTGGGGACAGAGGAAGACAAAAAAGAGGTAAAGGTGGGTGCCAACCTGGAACCAAGTGTCAAAGAGCGCTTAGTGCAGTTGTTGAACGAATATGTTGAAATCTTCGCCTGGTCTTATGAAAACATGCCAGGACTAGACACAGATATCATGGTTCATCGTCTCCCTACAAGAGAAGATTGTCCACCGATCAAGCAAAAGGTCCGCCGAATGAGGCCTGACATGTCTGAGAAGATCAAAGCCGAGGTAATGAAGCAATTCAACGCTGGCTTCCTGGCTGTTACTTCCTATCCATAATGGGTTGCTAACATTGTGCTCGTGCCTAAGAAGGACGGCAAAGTCAAAATGTGTGTGGACTATCGGGATTTAAATAGGGCTAGCCCTAAAGACGATTTTCCACTGCCACACATCGACATCTTGGTTGACAACACAGCTTAACACAAGGTATTTTCCTTCGTGGACGGATTCTCGGGATACAACCAGATCAAAATGGCCCCCGAGGACATGGAGAAAACTACTTTTATCACGCAATGGGGTACCTTCTGCTACAAAGTGATGCCATTCAGACTGAAGAATGCAGGGGCAACCTATCAACGCGCCATGGTAGCTTTGTTTCATGATATGATACATCATGATATCGAATTTTACGTAGACGATATGATAGCTTGATCACAGACAGAAGAAGAACACCTTGATCATTTGCAAAAGTTGTTTTCCAGGTTGAAGGAGTATAAGCTTAGAATAAACCCAAGCAAGTGCACTTTTGGGGTTTGGTCTGGTAAACTTCTGGGATTTATTGTCGGCAACAAAGGCATTGAGGTTGATCCAGATAAAGTAAAGGCTATACAAGAAATGTCTGCCCCCCGTACTGAAAAGGAGGTTAGGGGATTCTTGGGACGCTTGAACTATATTGCGAGGTTCATCTCTCACCTAACATCTACCTGTGAGCCAATTTTCAAGTTGTTAAAGAAAGATCAGGTGGTTGAATGGAACAATGATTGTCAAGTTGCTTTTGATAAGATCAAGGAGTACTTACTAGAACCTCATATTCTGATGCCACCCGTCGAAGGAAGGTCGTTAATCATGTATCTAATTGTTTTGGATAACTCAATGGGTTGTGTACTGGGCCAACATGACGAGTCTGGCCGAAAAGAGCATGCCATTTATTACCTTAGCAAAAAGTTTACCGACTGTGAGACTCGCTACTCACTGCTCGAGAAAACTTGTTGCGCTTTGGTATGGGCTGCTCGCCGACTAAGGCAGTATATGTTGACTCATACCACTCTGCTGATTTCCAAGATGGATCCGATCAAGTATATCTTCGAGAAGCCTGCTTTATCTGGAAGAATCGCTAGATGGAAAATGATCCTGACTGAGTATGATATCCAGTATACTACCCAAAAAGCTATAAAGGGGAGTGTACTAGCTGACCATCTAGCTCATCAAGCCGTCGAAGATTACCAATCTATGAGATTCGACTTCCCTGACGAGGACATCATGACATTGGACAATATTGAAGGTAACGGACCGTATGACGGACTTGAACAAGGATCTCGATGGACCCTGTACTTTGATGGTGCTTCAAATGCACTTGGCAACGGTATCGGTGCGGTACTCATCTCTCCGGAAGGTTGCCATACACCCTTCACTACCCGACTTTGCTTCAGCTGTACCAACAACATGGCTGAATATGAAGCTTGCGTCTTTGGTCTCAAGGCTGCTATAGACTTGGGAATCAAATCTTTGGTCGTATTTGGGGACTCGGCTTTGGTTATCAGTCAAGTCAAAGGAGAGTGGGACACCAAGCATCCTAATATTATCCCATACAAAGAACATGTCTTGACGTTGTTGCCTCATTTCGAGCAGATTACCTTCGAGCATTTCCCGCGAGAAGAAAACCAGTTAGTCGATGCTCTGGCTACAATGTCTTCCATGTTTAAACTCAACTGGGATAATGAGGCTCCCCAAATTACCATCGAGCGAATGGACGAACCTGCGCATTGTCACGATATTAACACCGAAGAAGTAATGGAACAGCCCTGGTTTCATGAAATTAAAAGGTATCTCCAGACTCGAGAATACCCTGAAGGAGCTTCCGTCAATGACAAGAAGTTCTTAAGGAGATTTTCTGCCAAGTTCTTCCTAAGAAATGGCATCCTTTATAAGCACAGCCATGATTGTGTTCTACTTCGTTGTGTGGAAAAGGTTGAAGCAGAGTTAATCATGACCGAGATACATAGTGGCACATTTGGCACCCACTTGAGCGTACATACGATGGCTAAGAAGATTCTAAGGGTAGGCTACTACTGGTCTACCATGGAAGTTGATTGTCATCAACATTCCCGTACCTGCCACAAATGCTAAGTCTATGCTGACAAGATACATATCCCTCCTGTTCCTCTCAACATTCTGACAGCTCCTTGGCCATTCGCAATGTGGGGCATTGACATGATTGGAGAGATCAAGCCTACGGCATCCAATGGACATCGCTTCATCTTGGTAGCTATTGATTACTTCACAAAATGGGTCGAAGCAGCTTCCTTTGCCTCTGTTACAAAGAACGCGGTTGCCCGCTTCATCAAGAAGAATCTCATATGCCGGTATGGTATCCCCGACAAGATTATCACGGACAACGGTACAAATTTGAACAACACTATGATCACCGCTCTATGCGAGCAGTTCAAGATTTATCATCATAATTCATCTCCCTATCGGCCGAAGATGAACAGTGTTGTTGAAGCTGCAAACAAAAATATCAAGAAGATCATTCAAAAGATGACAGTCACCTATAAGGACTGGCACGAGATGTAACTGTTTGCTCTGCATGGATATCTTACCACGGCACGTACTTCAACAGGGGTAACCCCTTTCTCTTTGGTATATGGCATGGAAGCTATTTTACCTATGGAAGTTCAGATTCCTTCCTTAAGGATTATGAAGGATGCTGGTTTGAGTGAAGAAGATTGGATTCAGACCCAGCTTGATCAACTTAACTTGATCGACGAGAAATGACTTACTGCTGTTTGTCATGGTCAGACGTATCAAAAATGGATGATCAAGGCTTTCAACAAGAAAGTCAGACACCAAGTATATCAAGTCGGAGATCTTGTAATCAAGCGGATCATCTTACTGCAAAGTGATCCCAGGGGAAAGTGGACTCCTACTTACGAATGACCATTTGTGATCAAGAGCATCTTTTCTGGTGGGGCAATGATTCTGACCACCATGGACGGTGACGACTTTCCGCACCCTGCGAATGCAGACATAGTCAAAAGATACTACGCATAAAATAACCCGACAAGTTGAAAACCCGAAAGGGCGAGTTGGGAAAAAATGGGTACCCCGGTGAATCGAAAACCCGAAAGGGCGGTTCAGGCAAAAATTAGGGATAAAAAAAAATTGTACACCCGGAAAATTGAAAACCCGAAAGGGCTACTTGGGCAAAAAAGGGTTTCCCAGTGGATCGAAAACCCGAAAGGGCGGTCCAGGCAAAAGTTAGGGAATCAAAGCGTATGACTATGTCTCGTCGGATCACTTTAAGAACAATCTCTTCACCAACAAGCTCCAAGCTTCTGATCAATCCAGTCATCGGCGGATGAAGCAACGAATGGACAAGATACTCAAAGTTGTGAAGCCTATAGCAGAATGGGAATCCCATGGAATTATTACACATAGCCATCTTTCTTTTGTATAAAAATTTTCAATTTTTTACGACAACATTCTCTTACTAGGATGTATGTCTCCTTTGTACAAACATATTTACAAAAGTTAATACAAAGATACTTCAAAGTGCAGAAATTTGCATACCTTTCTTTTCTTTTTACACTTATGTTTTATTTGAAAACGTCCAAAGTTTTGTTAAATAGGCATATGCATTTGAACATAATC
The DNA here is from genome assembly GCA_948472305.1 of Vicia faba. Taxonomy (NCBI): domain Eukaryota; kingdom Viridiplantae; phylum Streptophyta; class Magnoliopsida; order Fabales; family Fabaceae; genus Vicia; species Vicia faba. The sequence goes on from OX451738.1 coordinate 1,069,496,535, forward strand.
ACTGCTTACAAATAAAAAGAAATTGAGAAAGGATAATTACTGATAGGTTGAAGGTGTAGGAAGATATCCTTATGCTATTTCAGAGGAAATCCCCTACAATACATCATTCAGATCCTCAACAAAGCTAAAAATTTGGAGTATTATTTCCCCAGCGGAGTTAAGCTTCAAGATCCTCAGCGGAGCCAGTGCGTTCTAAACTTGATTCCCCAACTGAGTTAAGTTTCAAAGTTCCCATTAGAATTCAAACTCCCGATCCCCAGAGGAGCCCGAAAAACCCTGAAATACCTATCCCCAGTGGAACCAGAATATTCTAAACCTTCTTCCCCAGCGAAGTCAAGTTTCCAACTATCAACCCCCGATGGGAACTGTTCAACTTCGCCCAATTTCCCCAGCAGGCTATCTTAAAAGTCTGAAAACCAAGCAGATAACAGTTAACTTCTTGGCTTATCCCAAACCAATATTATTCCCCGGTAGTTTGGCATACAACCCAAAACTCCTGATCCCACCATCCGAGTATACATTCTCCCCACAGAGTTATCTTCCAACAGATCGAAGATTCTCGGTCTCATTTCTCCAAGCAGAAGCCTCCCAGGTCTTAACTCCCCAATAGAGATTTTCCTTATGTCCCAGGAAAGTCGTGAAGGATTCTCATTCCCCGCAGAAGTTGTTAGAACCCTTGTAAATCCCCACAAGTCACTAAGGATTTCCAATCCCCAGCACTGGTCCCAGGATTTCTCATTTCTCAAACAATCAGAGATTCTTTAATCCCCAAGCAGTCGGCAAGGATTTCTCATCTTCAGCAATCAAATATTTTTGAATCCTCGGCATTGGTCAAAGATTCACTTTCCCCGGCAGCAGTCAAGGATTTCATTGTCTCCAGTCATCAAGGATTTATTTTCCTCAGCAAGACAGCTACTCAGCTTACATGCATAACCATTACATCCATATATCATAAACATTGATGAAACACAATTCATTGCAACATACATATCATGCAACATAACTTTGTGTTTTAGCTAACATTTTACCCTTTCTCAGGATAAGATTAAAAGGCTATTATCAACAATTTTCCTGGTACAATATGGATACACCCCAGACACGGCGGTCATTCTATTACTCATTCACAATTTCAAGTCAAAATACAGTACAGATACACCCCAGGCACAGCGGTCATTCTACTACTCATTCAGACTTCAGCAATTCGACACAGACTAGATATGCTCCAGACACGGCGGCCATTCTATCTCTCATTCAGATTCAACTATCAACTTCAAGTTCAGATACGCTCCAAACACGGATGCCATTCTGGCCTTTACACCAGCAGTTTGATTCTCCCTAGTGCAGTCGCCACAGAAGTCATTTTGTCACTTATTCAGATCCCAGTTACAGTTTCAGATACACTCCAGACACGGAAGTCATTCTGCTACTCATACAGACCTCAACTTCAGATACAGTCCAGATACGCTCCAGACACGGTTGCCATTCTGTCACTCATTCGGAATTTATCCCCAGCCCAGAGATGCTCCATACACAGATGTTTCTCTGTCGCCTATTCAGAATTCAGATACAATACAGATACACTCCAGACACGGCATTCATTTTGATATTCATTCCAAGAATCAAATACAGTTACAGCTCAGATACGCTCCAGACACGGACGCTATTCTTTTGCTCGTACAGACTCAGTCTCCAGATATAGTTCAAATGCATTCCAGACACGGATACCATTTTGATGCTCATTCTTCTGACCTACCACATTGCAATTCAACAAACATTCTTGGATGGCATCTTTAAGCCCATCTCTAGCAAGATTCTACCATCTCCAAATGGCATCTTTAAGCCCATTCCCTCATCTATGTTGTGACGAGTGCCAATTTACGGGCACTCTAGTGTCCAATCCTCTTTTACCTTCGAGTCGCGAAAGGCAAACTTGCCAATCTAACTCTTCAGGTTCAAGAAGATTGAACAGGGGCAACTGTTGTACCCCAAAATTTGCCCTCCCATTTCATCAACATTTCTCATCACAAGACTATTGGAACTCAAGATCAAGCTAGGGTTTACTCTGCTCAAGACACCTCCTTGCACTGTTGACCTAAACTAGGGTTTGAGTTTGCACAGGGATGTTTTGACCTACAATGCCCAAAATGACTTTCATGCTTCATGTTGGACTCACAAGCTTGCCCATACCAAGTTTCAATCCTTGAATCAAATTGTTGCCCAGTCAATTGGACAGTTGACCTAGAAATTAGTTGTATTGGGGAAAAAATCAACTGTGGCCAATTGACAGTCAAACCTCATGAATTTTGACCCACATCAACATTATGAACTCATATGAACCATTTGATCAAGTTTGGATCACAATTCCACAAGAAATTTGATCAGATCACCAAAAGGGCAAAATGGTCATTTTTAGGGTTTTGAGTGTACAAAGGAAATTTTTGACTGTTTGACCTAGCCAATGGCAAATCAAGCTCAACCATGGAAACAAGGACTCAATGACATTGTCTTGACCCATTCAACAAGTTCAAAAGATCTCAAATGCATAAGATTGACAGATGAATTTTTCAGTCAACTGATCAAAATTTGACTGTACACTGAAAAGTCAAACTTTGACTTTTTGGTCAAAATCAAGTGCCAAGGGTCATTTTTCATCAAGACATGTCAAATTATGAAACTTTTTCATCAAGAAACCCATAATTGCAAATTAGGGTTTAAAATGAAGAAATTTCATAACTTAGAAATTTTCTAAGTTATGAAATTTTCTTAATTTTTCCTAACTTTGTCCCACATTTTCACCAAGATGCAAATGGATTAAAACAAAACTTATAACATGAAAGTTGTAGTCCATCACAAAGTCTACAACTTTATTTCACAAAGTTTTCTCAAAAGAAGCTTGGATCTCAAGTTATGATTTTTGGAACAAGGGTACCTAAAACTTTTAACTTAGAGAAATTTTGCCCTAGTATAGGCTGGATTTTGACCCATCTTCTTGGCCATTTTTCACATAGTTCCACTTGGATTTTCAAGTTTCATTTCAAATATGGATTATAGTACATGTTGCAAGATTTCCAAATTGTCCAAGAACTCTTCAAACACCTTTGTGGTTAGGGAGAATCGAATGCTTGAAGTTGGCAAAAACTCACTTTGTGACCATGGCCAATACATGTTCATACCACTTGCCAAGTCTGACCTAGCTAGCTTATTACACAATTACAGGCCTCTAAACCAGTTTGTACTCCATAATTTAATGCAAATCCATTCAGCCAATGCATTGTCTTGGTCATTAGGGTATTGTACACAAGTTTAATCCCTAAATGGTAAAAGGCACATTTCCATTTTTGCAAAAGGTTGCTTTATGTCAAACCACTAATCCTTGAGCCTTGAACAAGATCTTATGCTGTCAACAAAATCCACAAACTTGGGGCTAAGCTTGCACAATGTATGCAGGGTTAGAGCTAGCCTGTATAGGCCTGCTCTTGGTCACTTCTCATTTTGCTTCATAACCAAGGCATTGTGCAAAAAGCCAACATCTCACATATCTGATAAAACCAACTCAAGCAAAGTTATCAAAGAAGTTTCTCACACCCTAGAAAGCCAGAAGCACGAGCCCTTGACCACTCAAACCACCTCATACTCAAAATCTCCATTTTCTTGCAAAACAGGGCCAGTTCTTCATATTGCAAGCCACAATCAAATTCCCTCGTGCGTTTTGTCCAAAACTACTTCAAACACATTCCAATAAACATACCTGAGCTATCCAGACCATTCACAAGTTGTTGTAACTCCATTAACACACATTGCCATTTTTGTTTGGAAGCTTTGCAGGTTGATTTATGTAGCACGATCCAGGCCATTTCAAAACAAACTAAGCATTGGGAAAGGTCCAGTGGACATCAGGCAAGCTCAAAAGAACCTTAGGCGCGATTGAAAGTTGCTACATTGTCCATCTCGAACTCAACTGAAACAGGTATTTCATGAATTTCTATCTCTCTATTTAGGAATAGTTAGACTTAGGTTTGTGAATGAAAGATGTTGTATTCATAGCCCTGAAACCATACATGTGCTTAGTTTTCATTTATATTAATCGTGCTAGGAGAATTTCATCCATGAACTTTCTGAAAAAACTAGGTTAGAAATTAGGGCCAGAGAAATTCTCTCTGGTCTTTGAGAGTTAGCTTAAGTTTTTTATATGGTTAGATTCGTTGTTTGATGCTCTACAAGTTTCATGTTTTGAGTTTTGTCAAAAAAGCACTGAATCAGTAGATAGCAGTTTGTACACAAAAGGCGCGTTTTTTGTGTTTGAACAGGGGAAGAAGATGAAGTTATTGGGCTGGGCTGGCTTGTTTTGCTTCTAACACTTGCATTTTCAGTTCACACCCCCTGGCCCATTTCTTTGTATTTTTATTATTTTTGCATTTTTATTTCATTTTTGACTTTGATATTTTATTTTCAAACATAAAAAATACTTAAAAAAATATTTTCATAAATTTTTACATTTATTTGGTATTTATTTTAATTATTTCCACCATTTAAATGATTAAATACTTTATATTTATTTTGTTTAAACTTAAAAATAATGTAAGAAATACTTTTATTTTCATTTATTATTTTTATTCACATTTGAAAATATTTTCTTGAAATATGTACATTTTTGTAAATAATCTATTTTATTTTTATATACACTTAATATATTTAATATATATATATATATATATATATATATATATATATATATATATATATATATATATATATATATATATATATATATATATATATATATATATATATATATATATATATATATATATATATATATATATATATATATATATATATATATATATATATATATATATATATATATATATATACAATTTTATTTTTACTTTTATTAAATACTTAGAAATAAAACACAAAAATATTTTATTTTATTTTTATCATTATTTATACTAAAAAATGCCTTTTTAGGATATATTTCATTTTTATACATATTAATACATTTATGTACATAAATAAATACATTATATTTATTTTCTTAAGAAACTAGGGTTTTTTCCCTAAAAAACAAATAAATAATTAAAATTGACTTTTTTTTATTTATTTCTTTACATTTCTTCACATTAAAAATACTTTTTGCATACATGAACAAATAAAAACTTTTTTTGCATAATACATTTTATCTAATATTTATTTATTGTATTTTATTTAAATATTGTGCATTTAAATACTATGCCTTACACATTCAATATGGTTGTAATAATTTAGGATTTAGTTTCTTGCAAAATAATCCCCAATTCAAATTTGTACCCCCCTCCCTATATCATGTTGTAATAGTGTAGAATTTAAATTCTCGCACCTTTAAATGCTTTCAATTATGCCATGATTAGACTTAGGGTTTGTATGCAAAAATCAAATTAACAAATAGTTTGACCTAATCCAAGATAAAAATACATGAAAAAAATGAAACACAATACACACTTGCACCCCTAGGGTTTCAATCCACTTGTTGCCTTCAAAAATGGGCCATGGTATGCATGTCATGTACTTTGGCAAAGCAAAAATAAAAACAAAAGATCATAGTCCCTCGATGACGCCATCTGAGTTGCTTAAACAAAAATGATCAAGTCCCTCAAGAAAATTGCCAAAAATACTTGACACTATTGCTATCATGATCTATACGATGACCCGCGCTTGTCCCGTTTAACATCCTAACACAAGGTTGTTCATCAAACACAATGATGAAACAACATTGTTAAAAGGGTTAAAAACATAAGAAAGATATTTGAGTAAAATAGGGTAGATAACTCTTAGTTACTTGATCAAAGCTTGCAAAAAACATCCTTGCTATCTTCAAAACACACTTCACAACACAATTTCAAAACCCTACTTTAAAACATTGAAAACTTTTCAAAAGACAAAAACACCTTTGTATACATTCAAACAAGAATCATTACAAAGGTTGCCACAATGATGGCCTCTTTTCAAAACATCTTTCAAAACCACACACAAAGCACCATTTCAAACAATTGAAGAGCACCATTTCAAACAATTGGAAAGCAAAGCAAGTGATCTAAGCAAGTAACTAAGAGCCCATGGATAACCATGGATAGAAAGGGTGATAATACCTTCCCTTTCTATAATCTACTCCCCGAACCCAAGAAAACATCTAAAAGGTCTTTCCTGTGCTTTTTGACCTTTCCTTAGGATAAAATAAAAAGTCGGTGGCGACTCTTGCTAAACCGAAACATTTGCAAACACAAACGCAAAATCCCAAGTCAGTTCTCCCACCGTATCACAGTATCACACATGTATCTAACTGTTTTTGAAAACTGAATGGGGGTGTGTGATGGGGCAGCATGACGAGTCTGGCTAAAAAGAGCATGTTATTTACTACCTGAGCAAAAAATTTACCGACTGTGAAACAAGATATTCACTACTCGAGAAAACTTGATGCGCTCTTGCATGGACTGCTCGCCGACTAGGACAGTATATGCTGACCCATACCACCTTATTGATATCTAAAATGGATCAAATAAAATACATCTTCGAGAAACCTGCCCTTTCTGGGAGAATAGCGAGATGGCAGATGATCTTGACAGAATATGACATACAGTATACTACCCAGAAAGCAATAAAGGAGAGTGTACTAGCTGATCACCTTGCTCACCAAGCTGTGAAAGACTACCAGTCCATGAAGTTTGAATTTCCGGATGAAGACATCATGATGGTAAACAACTATGAAGAATTCAGACCATATAACGGACCTGAACAAGGATCCCGATGGACCCTGGTTTTTGATGGGGCATCTAAAGCACTCGGAAATGGTATAGGTATTGTACTCATATCTCCTGAAGGGTGCCATACTCCTTTTACTGCCATACTTTGCTTCAATTGTACAAATAACATGGTGAAATACGAAGCATGCATTTTTGGTCTCAAAGCTGCCATAGAGTTGGGGATCAAATCCTTAAATGTATTCGGAGATTCAGCTATGGTCATCAGCCAGATCAAAGGGGAATGGGACACCAAACACCCTAACCTTATCCCTTACAAAGAACATGTGTTGACATTGCTCCCATACTTTGGGAAGAGTACCTTCGAGTATTTCCCACGAGAAGAAAATCAGCTAGCAGACGCACTAGCCACAATGCCATCCATGTTTAAACTTAAATGGGATAACGAGGCTCCCTAGATCACCATTAAACGAATGGAGGAACCAACTCACTATCACGAGATTAATACTGAAGAAGTAGTGGACCAGCCTTGGTTTCACGAAGTCAAGAGGTATCTCGAGGACCAAGAATATCCAAAAGGAGCTTCAGTCAATGATAAGAAGTTCTTAAGGATATTCTATGCTAAATTCTTCCTTAGTAATGGCATTCTCTACAAACGCAATCATGACTCTGTTTTGCTTTGTTGCGTAGACAAGGTTGAAGCGGAAAAGATCATGGCTGAGTTACATGAGGGAACTTTCGGCACCCATTCCAGTGGCCATGCGATGGAAAAGAAAATCCTACGAGCAGGCTATTACTGGTCTGCCATGGAAGTAGACTGCTATCAACACTCTCGAACCTGCCACAAGTGTCAGATTTATGCTGACAAGGTGCACGTACCTCCGGTTCCTCTGAATGTCTTGACGGATCCTTGGCCCTTTGCTATGTGGGGCATCGATATGATTGGGAAATCAAGCCAACAACCTCTAATGGACACTGCTTCATCTTAGTGACCATTGATTATTTTACAAAGTGGGTTGAGGCAGCCTCATTCGCTTCCATTACCAAGAATGTTATCGCTCGGTTCATTAAGCAGAATCTCATATGTCGTTACGGTATCCCATAGAGGATCATTATAGACAATGGTATGAATCTAAAAAATACTATGATCACCGCCCTATGCGATTAATTCAAGATTCAGCATCACAATTCTTCCCCTTACCGGCCAAAGATGAATGGTGTTGTCGAAGATGCAAATAAGAACATTAAAAAGATCATACAGAAAATGACAGTCATATACAAAGACTGGCATGAGATGCTACCATTTGCTCTCCATGGGTATCGTACCACAGCTCGCACATCAACCAGGGCAACACCCTACTCTCTGGTATATGGCATGGAGGCGGTCTTGCCTATTGAGGTCCAGATCCCCTCTCTGATAATTATGAAGGATGCAGGGTTGAATGAAGAAGATTGGATCTAGACTCGACTTGATCAACTGAACTTAATTAATGAGAAAAGGCTTACTGCTGTCTGCCATGGTCAAATGTATCAAAAATGGATGATCAAGGCTTTCAACAAAAAGGTCAGACGCCAAGTATATCAAGTCAGGGATTTGGTGATCAAGCGCACCATATTGCCGCAAGGTGATCCCAGGGGCAAATGGACTCCAACATACGAAGGATCATTTGTAATCAAAAGCATATTCTCTGGTGGAGCAATGATCTTGACAACCATGGATGGCGACGACCTGCCGCACCCTGCAAATGCAGACATAGTCAAAAGATACTACGCATAAGAGACCTGATAGGTTGACACACCTAGGCAAAACAAGGGCATCCTGGAGAACCAAAGAGGTTCAGGAAAAAATTAGGGATAAAACAAAAATTTGTACACCCGACAAGTTGAAAACCCGAAAGGGCAGCTTGAGCAAAAAAGGGTAGCCCGGTGGACTGAAAACCCGAAAGGGCGGTCCAGGCAAAAGTTAGGGAATTAAATCGTATGACTATGTCTTGTTGGATCACCTCACGGACAACATGACAAACTCAGAGGTTCTGATCAATCCAATCAGCTTTGGACAAGGCAACAAACAGACAAGATGCTCATAGACACGAAGGCTATAGCAGAATGGGAACCTCATGGGATTATTGCACATAGCTATCTTTTCTTTGTATCAAAATTTTCATTTTTTATGACAGCATTCTCTTACTAGAATGTTCGTCTCATTGTACAAAAATACTTACTTAAAGTCAATACAAAGATATCCCTTTGAAAGTACAAAACTACCTGTTTTTCTTTACTCTTGTGTTTTGTTTACAGAAACGTCCAATGATTTATTTTTGAACATATGAATTTGAACGTAATTACTGTTTACAAATAAACAAAATAGAAAGACAATCACTAATGGCTTTAAGAGATAGGGAAATCTCTCTAAGCTATTTCCATGAAAACCCCCGCAATGTGCTTTTTAATCCCCAGCGAAACAAAGCTTCCAATTATCAATCCCCAGTAGAAGTCGTTCAATTTCTCAGGATTTTACAAGCAGTACACGACATTTCCCTTGCAACAGAGTTTATTTCTGAGAGGAAATTCATCAACACATCAACTTCACAACATGAAAACTTACACTCTGTATCCTCAGCAACAGTCAGGGATTTACTTTCCCCAATCCAACAGCAGTACAGAAGACTAGCTCACATACGCATACATCGCATCCATATATCATAAACATTGATAACACGAATGCATTATACCATGCATTTCATACAACATGACATTGCATATTAGCTAACATTTTACCCTTTTTAGGATAAGATTAATCAACAGCTACCATTAACAATGTTCAAAGTTTTCAGATACAGTTCAGATACGCTCCAGATACGGATGCCATTCTAATACTCATTCAAATTTCCGATACAGTTCAGATACGCTCCAGGCACAGACGCCATTCTGATACTCATTCAGATTCAGCTTTCAGATACAGTTCAGATACACTCCAGACACGGAAGCCATTCTGATACTCATTCATATTCAACTTTCAGATACAGTTCAGATACGCTCTAGACACTGATGCCATCCTGATACTCATCCAGATTCATCTTACAGATACAATTCAGATACTCTCTAGATACGGATGCCATCCTGATACTCATTCAGATTCAGCTCTCAGATACAGTTCAGATACGCTCTAGACACGGATGCCATTCTGATACTAATTCAGATTCAACCTACAGATACAGTTCAGATATGCTCCAGACACGGATGCCATTCTGATACTCATTCAGGTTCAACTTCCAGACTCAACTCAGATACGCTCCAGAGACAGACGCCATACTGACACTCATTCAATTTCAGCTTACAAATACTGATTCAACAATCATTTCGGGATGGAATCTACAAGCCCATCTCCAACAACTTTCTATCATCTCTCTAAATGGCATCTTTAAGCCCATTCCCTCTACCATCACATCACCGAGTGTAAATTTCTAGGCACTCTAGTGTCCAATCATCTTCCACCTTTGAGTCACGAATGGCAAAACTCTCCAATCTAACTCTTCAGGTTTAAGAAGATTCAACAGGGGAAGTTGTTGTACCCCAAAATTTTCCCTCTCACTTATCAAGAATTTACTCACAAGATCTCCTTAGCTCAAGACTGCACTAGGGTTTGATCAGCTCAAAACACCTCCTTAAGCACTGATGACCAAAATTAGGGTTTGAGTTTTTACAAGGATTTTTGAACTTCCAATGCCCCATACGGTTTTCATGTATCATTATTGACCCTCGAGATCACTCATGTCAAGTTTCAAGCTCTGAATCACACTTTTGCTCAGTCAATTGAGCAGTTGACCTAAAAATCAATTGTATTGGGGAAAAAGTCAACTATGGCCAATTCACAGTCAAACTTCATAATTTTTTATCCACGTCAACATTTTAAACTCATATGTATCATTTGATCAAGTTTGGACCATAATTCCTCAAGAATTTTAATCAAATCTCCAAAAGGGCAAAATGGTCAAAATTAGGGTTTTGACTGGGAAAGGGCAATTTCTGATTTTTGACCTAGAAAATGATCAATTGGTTTAAGGAATGATCTCAAGAGTCCAATTGCATCATTTTGACCTAATGATATGGGTCAAAATATTGCTCAAGATTGACAGATGAATTTTCAGTCAACTGATCAAAGTCAACTGTACTGAAAAGTCAAACTTTGACTTTTTGGTCAAATTCAAATGCAAAAGATCAAAATTCATCAAAGCATGTCAAAATATGAAAATTATTCATCAAGAAATTAAAAAGTAAAGATTTCATTTTAAAAAGTCAAAATTTCTAAACTTAGAAATTTTTTTAAGTGTTGGAAATTTCATGTTTTTTCACAAACTTTGAACAAGTTTTTCACCATGATGCAAGATGATTCAAGAGAAACTTCCAAAATTAAAGTTGTATATCTCCATTAAATCTAAAAAATTTCTTTACACAACTCCTTTTAAAAGTGCTCAGATCTCAAGTTATAATTTTAAGAACATGTGGTCATGAAACAAAACACTTGGTGAAATTTTGCCCTAATTTGGTCAGGATTTTGACCCAACTTCATGGCACTTTTTCATATAGTTCCAAGGGGAATCTTCAAAAGAAATTCAAATATGGGTTGTAGAGAACATTGCAAGATTTCCAAAATGTCCAAGAACTCCTTGAGATCATTTTTGAGTAGGGAGAATCGAAGAGATAAAGTTAGGGTTTTATCACTTGAATTACAAGTCATTTTGTGATGAACCAAATTCAAAATTCAAACCATGATGCATAAACTCTACTTTTCAGGCCTCAAACTTGTTATTCACTCCATAATTAATTGCTTGCACAGCTGTTAGAGGTCTCATTTCAAGCATTCAATGCATTGACATGCTTTATATCCATTTTTGGAAGAAAGTGCACATTGCCATTTTGATAAAGTGTTTTTTTGCACAAAACTTGTTCTTGAGCCTTGCACTTGTTCTCTTCTGATCACACAAGTCCTATAACTCATAAGAATTGGTTTAGACACTTACAATCACCCAGCCCATGCTTGTACCTCACATTGAAACTTGGTTTCCCTCTTTTCTTGAAAATCAAGTAACCTAGCCAAAAGCTTGTAACTTGTACTTCTGATTGTCTAAACCACTCCAATCATGTTGCTTATAGATACATAAACTATTTGCATCAAACACGCGAATTCTCATGCCCAGAAAACAGCTAGAACTCATAATCATATTTCATACCTCTATTTTCACATAAACTGACCAAAAACTTGAAACTCATAACTCTCTCGTGCGTTTTCAAGCCTTTTGTTTCCTAAAGCTTCCAAACATCATTTAGAGATGATCCCCCACCATGTTACAGAACTGTAACACTGTTGTACCCCAAAATTTTCCCTCCCATTTTTATACAAGATACAATCCTAGGGTTTCTCAGATATTCAAGTTGGCTTAGAAATCGATCAGACAGATTCTCTTCCGAAGCAGTAAAATCAGCAATTAGGGTTTTGCAGTTCTCAAAAGAAAATGAGTTTTCAGAGTTTCAAACGGTCTTTATGGTTCTTCATGTGTTATCAAAGTTGTTTGTGCCAAGTTTCAAGCCTCACATCGTGAGTTTGCTCAGTTAGTGATTCAGACGACTGAAAATGACTCCATTAACCCAAAAGATGACCTTTTGCGACATCAAGTTCAAGTGACTGTAACTTCTTCAATTTTCAATATCATGAAGTGATTCTTTTTGCAAAGTATCACAAATAGCATTGTCTATGAGATTACTTCAACGATCAAAGTCAAAGTGCGCTTGGAAGACCATGAAATTTGTTAAAATTTTATAGGAATTTCTTGACTGAAGAATGTTATTTCTAGATGTTGATCATCACGTTGAGATAATTCATTGAAACAAGAGTTTGAGTTTGAAAGTCCATGAATAGTTTGTTGTTCGTACTTCAAATCATTCGCGTTTGGATGATAATGATTATTGGATCGAAATAGGATTTCTATCAAAATTCTTACAGGATATTCAAAAGGGTGTAGCACCAATTCCATTTCCAAATTCAAGACATCCATTTCAAGTTGCAAGAATTCAAAAAAATGGAGGGAAAATTCTTTTGTCATTTGCTTAAAGAAAAGTCAGTATTCTTTGCCATACATTTGAGAAACTACAAGACACTCATTAATACTTTCAAGTCCGTATGTTTCTCGTGCATTCATTTCAAATTCAATGTGCTAAATCCATGGATTCAAGGTAAATTTCAAATGATTCAAGTTTTGCAAGACATAATCAATTTTTTCATAAACTTCATTCAAAGTCTCATTATCCATTCAAGTTCAAAAGTTCTACATGTGAATCAAGTTCACATCGATTCTACATATTACAAGACAATGTTTATTCCAAGTTTCCATTCTCAATTTCAAGTCCAAATCTTATTCCAAATTCAACTTTTCAAGGCTATATTCAAAAATCAACTCATCATTCTTCAAAAGAATTTGCAGAGCTTACAAGACTACAAAATGACTTTTGAATACCTAAGTCCTCACCATTATCATTCAATTTCCTTTTGGTACAAGGCTTACGTTCGATCTATCATCCAAAGTGTTATTCAAGATCAAAGAATGTTCAATTGTTAAAGTTTTACAAGCTTGCAATTACAAAAAAATATGTTACAAAATTCCTAACAAAGCACTAAAACTACAAAGGGGTTTTCTTCATTATCAAGCTTTCTTCAAGTGCTTTAAGTCACTCGTCGTCAATCCAATGGGCCCGTACATGTGAACAAAAGAAGAGAATTAGTTAGCAAAATTCATGTTGGAATAAGATTGGAAAATTTCAAAGAAATCTCTATATTTTCATCATTAGGGATTGGTAAAAAAATCAGAAATAAGGGGACAACGTTTCGTCCGTGTTTGGTCCATTGCAAATCACAATTTTCAATTGGTTCACAGAGGGAAAAATAAGGAGAAATGCAAGTCAAAATCAATAATTTCATCATGGTTTCAAATGCTGCAAAGTTAGTTTACATCACAATGAAAAAAGCACAATCACAAAAAGCCAAAATGCTGTCAAAATGGACTGCATTGCAGCCCTCCATATGTTGTCCATAAGAGGCCAAAATTTGTCCAAATAGCTGCAAACATACAGCCCAAAATTGCACAAATATAGGCCAAGTCAAAACTGCAACAAAAAGGAGAAAAAACAGCATAACACAAATGTTCAAACCCAATTGCTTTTTCCCCCAAAAAAAGTTTTGTTTTTCAGATATAACAGGGCCATTTCAGGACAACAAGGGGGAGAAAAAAAAAACAGTTTTCAATATTCCAAAAAAAAACCAACAATAGGCATACGAAAAACACAGAGAAATGAGAGAAACAATATTCATTTATTCAAAAAACCAGCAGCAAGAATAGTTTAACAAAGCATACCAACACCCCAAAGATATCATCATCATTTTCTTAAATACCACCCTTCAGAAAAGAAGAGAAGACAGAAAAAAAGAGGGTAGAAGTCAAATTCCCTGTCAAGCAAAAGCCAGCAACAAGGTAAGTTTCCCTCACTCCTTTGCATTTATCATAAATTTTTCATCTGCATACGTTTCTACTTCTTTTGTTAATTAATCAGCATCCAAGAACCAGAACATAACAAATCAACAAAACCAGCAAACCTGGAAAAAATATTAAGAACCAGAACAGAACAAATCAAGAAAATCTGGAAAAAACGTTAAAAACCAGAAAACCATCATCACTCATCAAACCAACAAACCTGTAAAAAACCAGAAAACCATCATCACTCATCAAACCAACAAACCTGTAAAAAACCAGAAAACCATCATCACTCATCAAACCAACAAACTTGTAAAAAAAACCAGAAAACCACCATCACTCATCAAACCAACAAACCTGTAAAAAACCTGCAAAACCATCATCATCATCGTTAACCCTGCCGCGTCTCACATCTCCCTCCGCCTCTGACTCCTTGCCGCATCTCACATCTCCCCCCGCCTCACTCGATCACCATCCCAACCTTCACCACCAATCTTCAAAACCGGCAACATGCAGAATCAAAGAGTGGAAAAACGCGTTAGAATAGGACCGAATTCAGAGGGGAGTATGGCGGCCAAGTTCGGCGAGAGAGGGAACGACGGAGTGGAGTGTGGAGAGAGATGAAGAATCGCGTTTCAACTGCAGAGAGAGAAAGATTGTTTTTTTTTGTGTTTCAACTTTCTTTTAATTAAGTTTTTATTAAAGATATTAATAATTAAACCCATTTTCCTTCCCAACACACAATTCCCAGCGGCTACCTTGATACCCTAGGGTTTTGCTGTTTGCAATTTATTCTCTTTTGGGCTTTATCCAAGCTACTATACAGCCCATCTTGTTTCCTTTTATTTGATCACCGTCTTTTTTTATTTTCTTTTTGATAACAGTAAGAGCTTTGGGCTTAAACGCCTAGTGCGGATTCCACACCCCCAGGCCCAATTTATTATGTTTTATCTTTGTTGTCTTTTAAATAAAAAATTATTAATGCTTAGTTTTAGACATGCTAATTTTCTTTTCTCATAAATAATTTATTTACAACATTAACATAAAAATGACTAAAAATAGTAGAATTTAGTTTTATCATTCTTTAGATTTCATTTAAATAGGTAAAAAATACAAAAAAAATAATACATACGATTTAATTTCTTTTAGTCAATTATTTTGTTTTTAGAATAGGTTTTACTTTATTCTTTTCAAGTAAATACTTAAGAATTTATTTCTATATTTTGTTGGTTAATACTATTTCATAAGATTGTTGTAGTTTTAATTAATTGTCTGATTCAATTTGGTTGTATTGTTTGCTATTTGGACCTTTCTATCGCATTTGACTCATCCCCATTTGTAAAAATTGTACCCCCATTCTCGAAAACTTTGTAATAGCATAGAATTTCAATTCCCGCAATTTACTGTTTTTTCTTATATTGTATAGTAATTAGGCGTGTATGGAAAGATTCAAAAATCAATCGCTACATAACCTAATCAAAGAACAAAATGACTTGAAACAAACGCACTTTTTCACACACGCACCTCTACGGTAACCTCGCTCGTTGCCTCGGAAATACAGTCATGTCCCTCGAATATGGGACGCCTTAGCAATGACCCTTCGATAAAAAAAAAGATTGTAGTCCCTCGATGACTCTCGACGTTGCCTTCGATAAAACGATCTCGTCCCTTACGAAAATAGCTAAAGCGTCTCATAAGTTGCCTTCGATGACTGTAAAATTAACCTGCTCATGTCCCTTCACATCCAACTATGGGGCTTCTTACCAAATTAATGGTAAGATAGCAACATTAAAAGGAGGAAGAAAAGAACAATTGAAAACCTTTCGAGTAGATAGATTCGCTCCTAGTTACTCGCTTGTTCACGATAAAAACATTTTTACACCTACACTTTCATTTCAAAACATTTTCAAAAGACAAAACATTTTGTATACGTTCTTATAGAGATGAGAACCATTGCAAAACATCTTTTCAAAACACTTTCCGAAACACAATTCACAAACACATCTTTGAACCACTTTTCGAAACAAAACTTTGTACGCGTTCTTACAGAAACGAGAACCACTACAAAGAGATTTTTCAAAACACTTTCAAAGCTCACACCACAAGCACACTGTCAAATAAAAGCAAGTGATCTAAGCGAGTAACTAAGAGCCCGTGGAAAACCATGGATGAAAAGGGTGATAATACCTTCCCTTTTCATAATCTACCCCCCGAACCCGAGAAATAATCTCGAAAGGTCTTTCCTGTGCTTCTTTACCTTTCCTTTTGGATAAAATAAAAGTCGGTGGTGACTCTTGCTATCCGCATAAATCCGATCGAAACGCAAAACATCAAGTCAGTTCTCCCACCGTATCACAAACACCATTAACACCATCCTCCATTTTCAAAAACAGAGCTTTGCACTTGGACTTCTCCAGAACTCCTCAAGCCCTTTCAGCTCAAGCTAAGCATTCCATTAGCTTCCTGGGAACTTGAGGAAGTTAACCCAACCTATGGAACTCCTTGAAAGCTGCTCAAACTTCAAACCCGATACCCTCTTGCAAGGTAAGTTTCTAACTTTGGAACTTCTCATACTGTTGGCTCCTAAATTCGACACCTTTGTTTTGATCTATGTCAGCCATTAAAAGCTGAAAGATGCTTTCGACTGGCTAAGTCTGTCGAAGTGCCCGTCGAAAGATGGCAAAATACTTAGAAGATTTCTTCCAAGGAAGAAGGCTGATTGCCTTCGACGTCGAAGGAGTTTTCGTCGAAGATGTCTCTTGATGAAAGTGTTCGATGGTCCAGAGTGGAGCAGTTTGAAATTCAAAGCTTTGGAGGGAAAACGGTTTCCAGCAGTTACTACGTGCAAACGTGCAAGGATCTGGAGCGTCGAGCATGGAGAACGTGCCAAGTGGATTGATCTCGAAGCAGTGTAACTGCCCGACGGTTACTTGGGATGTTTTAGTATAAATAGGAGTAGACATGTAGTTTCTCGTGTGTGTTCACAATTCTATACAAAGTCACTCATTTAGATTCGAGTACCCAGCGTGTGAGAAAGAATTGTTGAGAAATGTATGTGTGAAACACCAATTTTATCAATTAAAGTCATTTACTTTCCCAGAATTTTACTTGCTTTTCTCTTTACATTTCCTGTCGAACCTTTACCTTAAAGCCTTGTTTATTTTACCAAGTCTTTCTTTTATGCAATTTACTTGAAACCTTTTATTTAAAGCCTTATCCAACTTAATCAAACTTCAAAATCAACCTATGTCCATAGGATCAATCTGATCGATCCTGCGAGTAACCAAATAAGTAACCATTTGGAGGATCAGCGGTTGTTTACCAAAACCCAAGGTAAACAAATTGGCACACCTGGTGGGACTGTGTGTTGATTGTTGAAAATAATCTCATCTTTTCGAGTTGTATGTTATTGAGGAGTGGTAGAATATACACTAACGATAACAATACTGCCAGAAGGAGGGAAGAGATGGCGAATCCGCCAAACAATAACGAAATCCCACAAACGAGTGTGGGAGCAACGGTTAGTATGACCGTAAGTGAAGCGACAAACGTTGGTTCGACACCAGCAGTGTCGGTCACAACCACGGGGCCAATAACTTCGTTAACAGGCCCCAGGATACCTTTGGGAACTCCCCCACCAAGGGGAAATATAGGCACAAGGCCTGTGGTTCCCCCAGGATTTATTCCATTCTATGGTATGCCAACTTCTGAAGTGGCAAGCCTGACGAATGCTGCGTCCACTTTTTCAGACCCTTTCGTGAGTGCCTCTTCGCCACTCCAAGGCTCTGGAGTAGGCATGGCGAATAGAAATAGAACCCAACTCTTAGGAGGAACGTCCCAAGTAGCCCATGGCCTTACAAATGCCTCGACAGCAGTCTTGAGGCAACAAATGGACGAAAGCAACCATGATATGGTGCAAATGTTGGCACAAACTTTGAGTACAGTGCTAAATCCTCTAATACAAAATACTACTCAATCGAATCAGCAAGTTACAGCGCAAATGACGCGTTTGGCCGACTTCTTTGGAGTACCCCCACCTATTCGACAGCCCCAAAGGGCGCAAATAAGGGGAAATCAGGGGATATTTGTAGAGGAAGAAACCACCATTAACCAGGCTCAACAGCCTGTCGAAGAAAACCTTAGGGCACGATTGGAACAACCTGTCGAAGAACCTAGGGTAATAACCCCAGAGGTAAGGTTAGTTAACAGAAACCAAAATGCTGACGAAGTGGTCCAGCATGTCCAATACCAAAACATGGGTTTGGAAAATAATCTGGCAACCATGATTGAAAGGATCATGACTCAAAATGGGATGAACATGGGCTTTCGAAGGCCCAACTTTACATCTCCATTGTCAGAATATGTGTTACAAACGGACTTACCTCCTAGATGCAAAGTCCCCAAATTTACTAAGTTCTCTGGGGACACGACAGAATCTACTGTCGAACATGTGGCGAGGTATTTGATCGAAGCAGGAGACATTTCAAATAATGAAAACCTGAGGATCAAGTACTTCCCAAGTTCTTTAACCAAGAACGCTTTTACTTGGTTCACAACTCTTCCCCCCAATTCGATCCATCATTGGACCCAGTTGGAAAGATTGTTCCATGAACAATTCTATATGGGGCAAACCAAGATAAGCCTGAAAGAACTGGCCAGTGTGAAGAGACGTTTCACTGAACCTATAGACGAATATCTGAATAGGTTTAGGTTGCTCAAGGCGAGATGTTTTACACAAGTGCCAGAACATGAGTTGGTCGAAATAGCCGCAGGCGGTTTAGATTATTCCATTAGGAAGAAGCTAGACACCCAATACCTAAGAGACATGGCCCAACTGGCCGATAGAGTTCGACAGGTCGAACGCCTCAAAGCTGAAAAAGCTAAGGCAACGAAAACTCACAAAAGAGAAAGAATAGCGTACGTTGAGATGGATGACGAAGATCTAGAATCCTTCGACGATACTTTAACTGTCGAAGAAGGAGAAGTCGATTTAGCAGAACTAAAACAAGGGCCACCATACTCTTGTAAACAGTTAGTCCCCTCAAGTGGGAAAAATCCCATTGGTCCAGAAAAGACCAACGATAGGTTCCCAAAAAAGACTTATAGTTTTGACATCACAAAATGTGATGAAATATTCGACTTGCTAGTTAAAGATGGCCAAATGATAGTACCCCCTGGGGTAAAAGTGCCTCCTCTTGATCAAAGAAAGAAGAGAGGTTTTTGCAAATATCATAATTTTCTGGGCCATAAAACTTCTCAATGTTTTCTTTTCAGGAATCTTGTGCAAGACGCTATTGAGGAAGGGAGATTAAAGTTTGCTGACAAATCCCCCATGGCTGTCGACTCCAATCCACTGAAGGCTGAAGCCCACTATGCTGAACCCTCTGAGGTGAACATGATAGAGGCAACCAGGATCCAGTCGAAGAAGCCAGGCATTACCATGGTCGAAGTCTCAAAGGACCACATCAACATGCCAATCTTTGGCAGTTTTTCTGGAAATTTATCCAGGAAAACAATTGAAGATGTCCAGAAAGCGGTCGAGAACCCGAAGTCGGAGACTGTTGAAGCACAAAAAACTGGATCAAAGCCCAGTTCCCACTTGGCCACTGTTCAAGGCCAGACGGAGAACCTGGAGACACAAATGAAGCAGTTAACTCTTGCTAGCAAAGATACAATGAATATCAACATGGTTGAACTTTCTGACCCAAAAGCATCAGAAGAGGCCATAAGGCAAGAGCAGGCTAATAAGACGGCTTTCCCTCGGGAAAACGAAAACTTGGCAGATTTTTTACAAAGATGCCAGAAGAAGAAATCAGAGGTGATGCTGTGTCCAAGATGCAGTTCGATCTTTGATAAAAAAGCTGCTGAGCACATTCAAGGCGTGAGAGCAGCAAATAAGAGAAGGGAGAATGCTGACCTTCGACATGATCCCAGAAGGGGTTCTAATCAAGACAAGAGGCCATTGACTTTTAGGCCTCCAACAAATGTGCCAGTAGACACTTGGTACAAAACCTCTGGCCGGAAAAGGCCAAGTGAAGAGAAATGGCATTCTTTCGATGTGCCAAGAGGTTCCTCTTTGACTCAAAAGAAAGAGCCTCAAGTTGCTGCACCTAAGGTTGCTCAAGTGTCCAACAACTACAAGGGTAAAAATCCTATGTCTCGATCCCAATGGAGGAGATATCAAAGGAGACGAAAAGCTGAAAGGGAGGCTGCCAACGAACCTAAGGCAGAAACTAGTTCGAATGTTCCTCAAAGGAAACAAAGGAAGCCTCTAGAGAGAGAACCAGTTACCAACAGGCTAGTTTGGCCTAACCAGAGCGAAGTCGAAGACGAAGACGATGCTGAGTCCGACGATACTTTGGATATAATGGTGAATATTGTTTCAGTGCTGCCCAGGGAATTCAATCGACAGGTAGAAGTCGAAGCAAGTGACTGGGAAGTGGAACAAGAAATGGCCAAACATAGGCCAGTGTGCTATTTTGTCATGGACAATGGCACTACTGAGGAACAAAATGGCTTCTTCGAGCCACCTACAGAGGCGATGAAGAATCACCTCAAGCCTTTGTTCATAAGGGCTAAGCTCGAAGAAACTACTGTGAATAAAATATTGGTCGACTGTGGGGCAACTATCAATATTATCCCTCATTCTATGCTAAGGAAGATTGGCAAAAGGGATGAGGAAATCAAACCTCACAATATGGTCCTGTCGAACTATGAGGGCGGCATTGGGACCACCATGGGAGTGATCCAGCTAGATATCAAAGTTGGGTCTATCCTTCGACCAACGATGTTCATGGTCATATCGGCCAAACCTAACTACAACCTTTTGTTAGGCCGTGAATGGATTCATGGTGTTGGCGCTGTGCCTTCATCGATGCATCAAAGACTGTTGCTATGGCGTCCAGATGGGATGGTCGAAAACATAGAGGCAGATCAAAGCTACTACCTTGGTGAAGTGAATCACTTGGGTGTGGCAGATTTCGACAAAAACTTGGCTCACATAGGGCCATGTCCAACACCTGACTTCGACATGGCGCCAGCGCCAAACACCTTTTGTTCCCTATACCTGCATCCTGAGCATGGTTTCCAATGGGACAGAGAAGACTTGTCCCACATAGACTTCAGTGGGTTAACTGATATCCAACCAACTGGTTGGGGAAGTGAATTCAGTGATAATGACTGAGTCACAGTCTTTGAAGCGAATTTCGGCTTATGTAGCCGAAACCAAGATGATAACGGCTCTCGAAGCCGAAGTAAAGTACATGGCCACACAGGCCAATGATCAACAAATATCTGCTGTTGGCCCAGGAAAGGATTTCGATCCAAAACCTCCTGATATCATGCCAGAAGAAATGCAGGAACAGAGGCTCGACGCTATATATGACGATGAGCCTTTGGGCTTCGAAAAGGACCCCTTGGCGAACAACATTAAGATGTTAGCACAAGACCCTTTAGAAGAAATCAACTTAGGCGAAGGATCAGAGAAAAGGCCAACTTACATCAGCGCCAAAATTGATCCAGAGCTTAGGTTGGAAGTAATCCAATTGCTGAAAGAGTTTAAAGACTGTTTTGCATGGGATTATGACGAAATGCCTGGTCTCGACAGAGGATTGGTAGAACTTCAGTTGCCAATCAAACCTGGGAAGAAGCCAATCAAGCAAAATCCAAGGCGCTTCGCTCCTGAGATACTGTCGAAGATCAAAACGGAGGTCGAAAGACTTCTGAAATGCAAATTCATCCGTGTTACAAGGTATGTCGAATGGATTGCAAATATTGTGCCAGTAATTAAGAAAAATGGTACGTTAAGGGTGTGCATAGATTTCAGAGATTTGAATGCTGCCACCCCCAAAGATGAATATCCTATGCCTGTGGCGGAAAGGCTAGTCGATTCTGCCGCTGGCTATGAATACCTGAGTATGCTCGATGGTTATTCAGGATATAATCAAATATTCATTGCTGAAGAGGATGTGTCGAAAACAGCTTTTCGATGCCCTGGGGCCTTAGGCACTTACGAATGGGTAGTGATGCCTTTTGGCCTAAAAAACGCTGGGGCAACGTACCAGCGAGCAATGAATACTATCTTCCATGATTTTATTAACACTTTTTATGCAAGTTTATATTGATGATATTGTTATAAAATCTGTTTCCAGGAAGAATCACATTGACCACCTTCGACAATCATTCGAAAGAATGAGAGAACATGGTCTGAAGATGAACCCTTTGAAGTGTGCGTTCTGTGTGAAAGCTGGAGATTTCTTGGGCTTCGTTGTCCACAAGAAAGGAATCGAAATCAATCAGAACAAGACGAAGGCAATTCTGGAAGCGAAAGCGCCGTCGAATAAGAAGGAATTGCAATCTCTCTTAGGCAAGATAAACTTCTTAAGGAGGTTTATATCTAATCTAAGTGGGAAAGCTCAGGCCTTTTCACCCTTACTTCGACTGAATAAAGAGGGGTTCGAATGGGGGCAGGAGCAACAAGAAGCCTTCGACAAAATCAAAGGGTACCTCACTAAGCCACCTATTTTGGTGCCTCCTTGTAGCAATAGGAGTATGAGATTGTACATAGTTGCATCTGACAAAACTCTGGGAAGTATGTTAGCCCAAGAGGATGAGAATGGAGTCGAAAGACCCATTTACTATCTCAGTCGAGTTTTGAATGATGCAGAAACTAGATATAGCGAAGTTGAAAAATTGTGTCTATGTCTGTATTTTTCTTGTACAAAACTCAAGCAATATATAAAACCAGTTGATGTTTATGTTTCGTCTCATTTTGATGTTTTCAAATATATGTTGTCGAAACCTATCTTGCATAGTCGAATTGGCAAGTGGGCATTAGCATTAACTGAGTACTCCTTGACCTTTATGCCTCTTAAGGCAGTAAAAGGACAAGTGGTTGCAGACTTCATAGTCGACCACTCAATTCAAGTCGAGGATACTAATTATGTGGAGATAGAACCTTGGAAATTCTACTTCGATGGTTCCAGCCATAAAGATGGAACAGGGGTAGGAGCCTTGATTATTTCTCCAGATAAAATTCCAACAACATTCAAGTACAAAATAGCAGGTTCTTGTTCGAACAATGAGGCTGAGTATGAAGCTCTAATTACTGGCCTTGAGATATTGTTGGAATTGGGGGCAACTCGAGTCGAAATAATGGGAGACTCAGAGTTAGTCATTAAGCAAGTCACAAAGGAATATAAATGCATAAGAGAGAATCTCATTATGTACTTTGTGATAGCAAATCGTTTATTGAAACAATTTGAAAGTGTCAATATTCGACACATACCCAGAGTCGAAAATCAAATAGCCAATGACTTGGCACAAATCGCATCTGGGTATAAGATTTCAAAAACGAGATTACAAAGAGCAATCGAAGTTCGAGAGAAGATAAAAGCAACTTGTCTATCCCCAACAGACTTGGAATCGACGAGACTAGGATATGCTGATCACAGTAACTTCGAGATTTCGTTCATTGATAATTTGTCAGAGCAAGATTGGAGGAAACCTATTGTGGACTATCTTCAAAATCCAGGAGCTTCGACAGAACGAAAAACAAAATACAGGGCGTTGAGTTTTGTACTCATGGGTAATGAGTTATTCAAGAAGACGCCTGAAGGGGTGTTGCTAAAGTGTTTAAGTGAAACTGAAGCATACATAGCCCTTTCGACTACGCATGCTGGGGCATGTGGGGCTCACCAAGCAGGCCATAAGATGAAATGGTTGTTGTTTCGACAAGGACTATATTGGCCCACTATGCTGAAAGATTGTGTTGAGTTCGCCAAAGGTTGCCAAGAGTGTCAAGTTCATACAGGCATCCAGCATGTACCAGCAAGCGAACTTCACTCGATAGTGAAGCCTTGGCCCTTTAGAGGATGGGCGTTGGATCTCATTGGAGAGATTCGACCAGCATCATCAAAGAGTCAGAAATACATATTGGTAGGCATTGATTATTTTACTAAATGGATCGAAGCTGTCCCTTTAGTCAATGTAGACCAAGAAAATGTCATTGAATTTATTCAAAAGAACATTATCTTTAGATATGGAATTCCTGAGACAATAACAACTGATCAAGGGTCAGTTTTCACTGGTCGAAAGATGCAGGAATTTGCTCAGGAAACAGGTTTCAAACTCCTAACATCCACGCCTTATTATGCACAGGCGAATGGTCAAGTCGAAGCAGCTAACAAAGTGGTGATTGGCTTGATAAAGAAACATGTTGGGAAGAAGCCAAAGAATTGGCATAAGACGTTAGACCAGATTTTATGGGCTTGTCGAACGTCCCCAAAAGAAGCTACTGGTACAACACCATATAGGCTAACTTTTGGCCATGATGCAGTGTTGCCAGCAGAAATTTGTCTTCAATCTGCAAGGGTTCAGAGGCATTATGATATTCCTTCTGAGGTTTATTGGAACATGATGTTAGATGAACTGGTGGATTTAGACGAAGAGAGATTACGCGCTCTCGACTTACTCAGGCTTCAGAAGAAAAGAGTAGAAGACTCTTATAATAAAAAGGTAAAACCTAAGGTATTTTTGCCTGAAGAACTAGTTTGGAAGGTAATTCTTCCCATGGATCGAAGGGATCGAAGCATGGGGAAATGGTCACCCAAATGGGAAGGACCCTTCAGAGTTATCCAAACTTTTTCTGGTGGAGCCTATGAAGTCGAAGAGTTAAGTGGAGATAAAAGGCTCTTGAGAGTAAATGGTAAATATTTGAAAAAATACAAACCTATACTTCAAGAGATAAAAATAAAATAATAAAAGTAGTCTAAATTAACCATAAAAATGCCAAAATGGAAATTTTATTAATTTCAGCCAAGATGGCAATTGTTGTCGAATAACGATTACAGAAGATGGTTACAAAAGAGAATCAATCAAAAGGTGAGAGAATTCTTGAGTCGAAGATACTTGGCGTACTGCAGCTCCAACCTCTTCTTGCACCAGGAGTTTTCCTGCACTAGTTTGGCAATTTGAGCGTCGAGGCTTTGGGCCCTCTCAGCGAATTCTAGGCCTTGTTTGATCTCAGTCTGGCTCTCAGTGTCTGAGATGGTCGAAAGAATTTCCTCCTTGAGTACAGTGTTGGCGTTTATCTTCGCCTCTATCTCTGCGATTTGTGCCCGGAAGGAAACATTCTCTCGATCAATGGCATCAACTCTTTCCTGTGCAGACGCTTTTTGTTTCGACAACTCAGCAATTCGAGAAGTCGAATCTGAGACAGCAGTCCACGCAGAGGAGCTTCTGCCATACAACACTTCAAGCTGACTGTTAAACCCTCTTTGGCGCCTGTAATCCGCTGAAACTTGATCAATCATAGAGTGTAACTCCATGATCAAGTCTGAGATTTCTGGGGCTACAGCTTCAAAGTCGACAGCATTCAAGACCTCTTTTAAGCATGATGGAGCAGTGGGGTCCCCCTCTAAAGTCTTCATCAAGTCCCTCTTGAAGAACTGGGCCTTAACCTTCGCCAATGCATCATCAAGAGGAGAAGTTTCAGTAGACTTCCCCGACAGGGTAGGAATTTCCTGACTAGTGTCAGACGAACTCTTACTCTCGATGATTGCATTGAGGTAGCTAACAGGGTCAGTTTGTTTCAAGCGTTCCAAGTCCTCTTTTGACCTGTGCTTCGAGGAGGTAACCCTTGCAATAGTATTATCTTGGGTTTGAGGTTCTTGAGTGCTAAGTGCCTCGACTGGTTGCTCTTCGACTCTGACTGAGGCAGTACCAGCATCGACTTGTGGTTCTTCGTTAGCATCACCCTGGGGTCCTTCGCCAGCGTCATTTTGTGGCTCTTCACTAGCGTCACCCTGGTGTCCTTCGCCAGTACCACCTTGGTTCTCTTCGTCGGCATCATTTTGATTTTCTTCGACATCATTGCCTTGGTCCCTTTCTTCTTGATTCTCTTCTGACAAATCCACCACCTGAACCGTTTCTGGCTGTTGTTCCTCCACTGGCTGTTGTTCCTCCACCAGAGGTTCCTCCGTTGTTTTCTCCACTGTTTCAGCATTGGCCTCATTCTCAGTATGGGCTTCGTCATTGCCCAAGTCTTTTTCCTAAGGCCTGCTAAGTTCAGCAGATTCCAGCGTTTCTGAGGTCCTTGGTTGAGAACTTTCAGTAGTGTCCTGAAAAGGGAAAGAAGACAAATCGTCAGATGTCGAAAGAGACACAGTCGAATACGGGTATTTATGCCTAAGTTAGAAAAAAGGTCTAAGGGATTACCT
Source organism: Vicia faba (assembly GCA_948472305.1). Classification (NCBI taxonomy): domain Eukaryota; kingdom Viridiplantae; phylum Streptophyta; class Magnoliopsida; order Fabales; family Fabaceae; genus Vicia; species Vicia faba. The sequence goes on from OX451738.1 coordinate 1,069,523,013, forward strand.
GTGGATTAACTTCAGCCCCAGGGCTGGAATTGTCACTTTCGACAGGCTTGTTAAGAAGAATGTTCAGTTCCTCCTCGGTTGGCTCCTCGATGATCACTGGAGGTGGCCTAGGCTTTCTCACAGCGACCTTTATTCTGACGGTTCGACCTTCAGGAGCAGGAGCAGGAACAGAAGCATCCTTCGTTAACTTTCGCCTCTTTAAGGGGGCAGGAGGAGAATCGCTTTCTTCATCACTCCCAGATTCGACCACCAGTCCTGGCCGTTTCTTGGGCGAAGGTGCCTAGAAAACCAATAGGAATTCGATTGGATAATTACATCGAAAATCAAAATCGAAAGCCAGAAGAAAAATGAAGAAAATCTGGTTACCGATATAGGAGGCCTCTTCGAAGAGCCTTCCCCCTGTTGGTTGCCTGTGGTCTTCGCCGGCGCTGTAGTCTTCGCCGGCGGTGGAGGTTTTGTTGTAGGGACTCCTCCCTGTTGACCTTCTGTAGCCTTCTTGGCTACAGGCTTTCGAACAACTGAAAGCAAAGGAAAAGTTAACAGGCTAGCAGTCGAAGAGAAAAACAAAAAGTAATGTGAGAGCACGAACTTACATTTCTTTACTTTGTCCAACACAAGGACAAAAGACTTCTGCAACTCTGCCATGAAGTCCTTCTCGTCGAAGAAGTACTCAGCATAATAGCTTCTCCACCACTCCTCGAAGGATGGTGAGCAAAGGAAATTAAGCTGGTAGTCAAACAGCGAGAGGATTGTTCGACCAGCGTATCTTCCGATATGCTTGATGGCAGCTTCTTCTGTATAGTCGTTGCAGAAGTACAACATTGACTTCTCTCTTTGAAAAATCGGAGAAGGTAGGGTTTGGATAATACCAAACTGGCGAGATACCAGATTTGGTTGATAGGCAAGCAGACTCAAATGAGTCTTAGAACTCTTAAATCGAAGAGGCATGATCCTCGGTGTAAGGAACGCCTCCCACAGTATGGTGTGTTCATCAACATTGGGACCACTCGACTCCTTTGGATGTGGCCTAGTGAACCATGCTGGCCCCACACGCCGTTGAGCAAATGGAGCCATAGTTGAAACAAATTCCTTCCTTCGAGCGAACATGAGAACGAAGTTAGTGAAGGTTTGTTGAAACTCCAGGCCATCTTCCACAGGTGTCAGCAGAGCCAGCCTGATTCCTTCGATGCGTCTATTCGCTATCGCCGGAGCCTGTTCATTTATCTGAACCTTCTTGGGTAAGAAAGATTCGAAAGTGGCGTTGAGCCACAGTTGAAGTAGCCAAAAAGGCCCAGCGAGTAGCAAACTGGCCCTGTCCTCGATATGTTTCAGAAGAGTGGCCCCATTGCTGATCGAGTCATAAAGACTGGCCAGAATCAGTTCTTCCAAACAGATGTTTTGGCGGTGATGCAGTTGGGTAGCAAGAGTGACCATCTTTTTGGTCACCTGCAGAGACTTCGAGCAAAACACAAAGCGAGTTAGCCATAAGGCTAGAAACGCTATGTGTTCGACATCCGACACCGCGTCTGTCGACCTGTCATGATAATGATTGATAAAAGTGGTGTATGTTGGCTTGGTCTCAGAGAAGCCAATTTGGTCCTCCGACATCTCCTCCGGATCGAAGTAATCTCCGGTTGGTCGAAGGCCAGTAATAGCGGCCACGTCGAAGAGTGTGGGGGTTAGCATCCCACATGGAAGATGAAAAGTAAAATGGGAGTAATCCCAGAACAACAGTGAAGCTATCAGCATCTCTGGGGAGTAGTTCAAACCCGTCTTCGACAGCATCACTAAGTCGAAGATTCCCATATCCTTCCAGATCGAGGTTTGATGTTTCTCCAACTTTGTTAGCCAAGCAACATAATCGGAGGTCAGATTAGGGCAAGACCTGAAGACCCTAACCCCTCTGTTGAAGAAGCGGAGGTCGATTTTTTCACGAGTAGGGTCTTCGTTGTCTTCTGCGTCTTTCTTGGCGCATGCTACTGGCTTGAGTTTCTCGACGATTGGGAAATAGCTCTTGATCTTCAGAGCTTCAGAGATGCTTGGATTCATGGGGCCAGACATTGCGAAGATCTGGTTGGAGTATCCAACCGGGATCATCAAGTGGCGCGAGTAAGCATCGCGAACGGAGATGTCAGAAGGTTCAGGAACCCTTCGTTTGCCTGTAGAGTTTACTACCGGAGCAGTGACGAAGACCTTGGGTTTAACATGTTCAGTTGGTGCGTTAGCACTGGGAGCAGTAGAAGCAGAGGCCATTGTTGAGGTTGAAGATGAAGTGAAAGAGGAAGAGTTTTCTGCAAAGAGAGCAAGCTTGTACGAAAACAAGGAAGTTTGAAGGCTAGTTGGCGTAAAAAGTCCCACAATGGGATATTCACTGCTATTTATAGTAGTGGGAAAAATCCCCAATAACGAGGACATTAAATGCCATTTAATGTTGCAGGAGTTAGTGGGACGCGTGGCAGCCCCCTGTTGTTTTGGCCGTTTCTGCAGAAGTAGAGGGACGCAGCGTGCGTCCTCGTTTTTGGGATTTGTCATAATGACAAATTCTGAAATGACGTTTGGTACTGCACGCCGTACTGAAAGTGACGTCCTAGGATCAAATCAATGATGGTTTCTTGGGATTGCCAATAGTTGGTAAAAAACAACAAAAAGTGCACAAGTTAACTTGTGACTAAGCGTGGGAAGACAGGTGTCGAATGGCATTTCAAAGAATGCCTTTTTCTTTCAGAATCGAAATAAGGCATTCTTGGGGGGCAATTTGTTGGCTCCTAAATTCGACACCTTTGTTTTGATCTATGTCAGCCATTAAAAGCTGAAAGATGCTTTCGACTGGCTAAGTCTGTCGAAGTGCCCGTCGAAAGATGGCAAAATACTTAGAAGATTTCTTCCAAGGAAGAAGGCTGATTGCCTTCGACGTCGAAGGAGTTTTCGTCGAAGATGTCTCTTGATGAAAGTGTTCGATGGTCCAGAGTGGAGCAGTTTGAAATTCAAAGCTTTGGAGGGAAAACGGTTTCCAGCAGTTACTACGTGCAAACGTGCAAGGATCTGGAGCGTCGAGCATGGAGAACGTGCCAAGTGGATTGATCTCGAAGCAGTGTAACTGCCCGACGGTTACTTGGGATGTTTTAGTATAAATAGGAGTAGACATGTAGTTTCTCGTGTGTGTTCACAATTCTATACAAAGTCACTCATTTAGATTCGAGTACCCAGCGTGTGAGAAAGAATTGTTGAGAAATGTATGTGTGAAACACCAATTTTATCAATTAAAGTCATTTACTTTCCCAGAATTTTACTTGCTTTTCTCTTTACATTTCCTGTCGAACCTTTACCTTAAAGCCTTGTTTATTTTACCAAGTCTTTCTTTTATGCAATTTACTTGAAACCTTTTATTTAAAGCCTTATCCAACTTAATCAAACTTCAAAATCAACCTATGTCCATAGGATCAATCTGATCGATCCTGCGAGTAACCAAATAAGTAACCATTTGGAGGATCAGCGGTTGTTTACCAAAACCCAAGGTAAACACATACATGCATCATTAATGATTTATTTATGAACAAAACATGTAGATATCATTGCCCTAAAGCTAACCATGTCCATAGTTTCCATTAATTTTGCTTGAGCTTAGAGAATTGAGATTGAATTTTCTGAGATTTTTAGGGTTCAGAATAGGGCCATTAAAATTCATGTTTATCTTTGAGCTATAGTTTTAATGCTTTACATTTCTGAAATCGTGAGGAAATTTGCTACAAGTTTCATGTTTACAGTTTTCATTTTTGTTGAGATTTGAACAAGTTACAGTTGGTTTGGCTGGAGGTTGAAGATGAAGTAGAAATTTGGGCACGTTTTGTATCATATATTTATTGTTTTGCATATGTTAACGGATGTATAGCCACCCCAGTGGTAGAAGCGCGCGCCTGTAACCTTTGGGACCTGGGTTCGAGCCCCAGTGGTACCCTTTTGATTTTTCTCACATTTTTTTGCATTTTTCTGACCCTTTTTGGCAGGAGTTGGGCTTCAATCTTTGGGCCTATGTTTTTTTTGTTACTTCTCACCCCTGTGCAGGCTATCAACACCCCTGGCCTAGATTTTATTTTCTTTTTTTTTATGTATTTATATTTATTTGTTTTCTTAAATATTTTCCTAATACTAAAAATCATAAAAATACAAAAAATAATAGATTTACATTTTGACATAGTTTATTTATTTTTTTCACACAAAAAATTATTTTATTGATTATACTTTATTTATTTTTATTAATTATTCTTCACAATATACCTTTAAAAAAACCACACAAAGCACAATTTCAAACAAAAAGCAAGTGATCTAGCAAGTAATTAAGAGCCCATGGAAAACCATGGATGAAAAGGGTGCTAATACCTTCCCTTTTCATAATCTACCCCCCCGAACTCAAGAAATAATCTCAAAGGTCTTTCCTGTGCTTTTTCACCTTTCCTTTTGGATAAAAGAAAAGGTGGTGGTGACTCTTGCTAACCACAACATTTGCGATCAAAAACAAAACCTTCAAGTCAGTTCTTCCACCGTATCACAATGTCGTCCATGTAAACCTCGAGCATGTCTCGAATCTCACCTTGGAAGACTTTGTTCATCATCCTTTGGTATGTTGCCCCAGCGTTTTTCAAGCCGAAGGGCATTACATTATAGTAGTTGTTTCCTGACTCAGTCATGAAAGTAGTATATATTTTATCGGACTTAGCCATGGGGATTTGATTGTACCTAGAATACGCATCCATAAAAGACAGTAATTTAAATTCAGCAGAATTATCAACTAGTCTATCTATGTTAGGTAAGCATCTTTAGGGCAAGCCCTATTATAACCAATGTACATTCTCCATTTTCCCTTAGATTTTTTAACAAGTACAATGTTTAAAATCCATGTTGTGTATTGGGCTTCCTAAATAAAATTTGCCTCTAGGAGGTCTTTTACAGCCTTTTTAGTAGCCTTTCTTTTCTCAGAAGACTTCTTACGCCTTGGTAATGCGGCTGTCGAGGTCAACTGGGTTGACATGAGGCAGTGGATTTGACTTTTCTGAGTTATTGGGTCGTGCTAGCTTGTTGCCGGTTCTGGGAAACACGCTGATGGAATTCAGTCCCTTTAAGGCTACTTCAAAGCATCATCCTACAGCCTCTATATCCCGGTGAAGAGTGGCGGCAAGTCCCTTGGATGTGTAATACTTCATCTTTAAGTGAACGATGGAGGACACGGCTATCAGCTCGGCCAAGCTTGGCCTTCCCAAGATGCATTGGTATAGAGATGGGCAGTCTATTTTAAGGAATTCAATTTTGACGGACCTGGTGGTCTCGACCATTCCGAAAGTGACAATCTGCTCGACATAGCCCCATGGCTTTGTGGCTACATCGTTAAAGCCCTGCAAATATGATCCCGCATAGGGTGTCAAGTGTGTTTTGTCAACTTTTAACATAGAGAATAGTTGAGAGTACATTATGTCGACTGAACTTCCTTGGTTGACCAGTATGCGAATGTCAAAGTGTTAGCTCCTAAATTTTCGACACCTACAACAAGTAGGTCTTATGGGCCAAAAATAGATTGAACAAGTCTATGTTGGAAAGACTTCGACATAGTGAAAAAATACTTAGAGAAATTTCTAAGTTAAAATGAATCTTCGACCAAAAGGTTCTCACATCCTTTGACTGAAAAGGTTCTAGGGTCTTCGACTAGAAGGAAACTTCGTATCTTCAACAGAAGATTTTGAATCTGAAGAAAGGAGGGAAAAGCAGTTCGCTTAGTGTAACGCGGTGGGAAAACTGACTTGGTTGTTTTACGTTTGATCATAATTGTTGTGGTTAGCAAGAGTCGCCACCAACTTTTCTTTTCTCCAAAAGGAAAGGTTGAAAAGAACAGAAAAGACCTTTGAGATGTTTTCTTGAGTTCGGGGGGTAGATTATGAAAAGGGAAGGTATTATCACCCTTTTCATCCGTAGTTATCTACGGGCTCTTAGTTGCTTGCTAGATCACTTGCTTTGTTTGAAAAATGTGCTTTGTGTGGTTTTGAAAGTATTTTGAAAATGTGACTTTGTAATGGTTCTCGTTTCTATAAGAACGCGTACAAAGTGTTGTTTTAAAAATATTTCAAAGGAGTGTTTGTGGAAGGTGTTTTTTGAAAGTGATTTTGAAAAGGGTTTTCTTTGTAATGGCTCTTGTTTCTATAAGAACGCGTACAAAGTGTTTATCTTTTGAAAATGTCTTCAAGTTTGAAAGATGTTTTTGAAAGTGTTGGTGTTTGTTTTGAAAATAGCAAGGATATTTTGGTTTGAAAATGAGCAAGCAACTAGGAACATTCTACCTACCCAAAAGTCTTTCTTGTTTATTTCCTCTTTCCTTTGACATTGTTATCTTACCATTGATTTGGTAAGAAACCCTATCTTTGTATGTAAAAAGGGACGGGCATGGGTCATCATATAGCCATGATTAGCAATATTGTAAGATATCTTAGCATTTCTTTAAGGGACTAAGATCATTTTTGAAAGGAAACTTTTATAGCGTCATCGAGGGACTATGATCTTGTATTTTTTTATTTCTTTTGCTAAGATACCTCACATGCATAATATGGACATTTTCATAAGGCAACAAAGTGGATTTACCCTAAGGGTATAAGTGTGTAAGTGTATTGATTTACATGCATTGTTTTGTCTTTAAATTAGGGTTTTCTAAACATTGATTTTATCTTTCCATACAAACCCTGATTTACTAGCATTTATATATAAAGCATTAAATTGCAGAAAATAAAAATACTAAGCTATTACATTATTAGGGGAGGGGGTGTACAAATTTACAAATGGGGAAATTTCAAGAAAATTAAATCTAAATAATTATTACAACCATATTGAATATTATACAAAAATGAAGATAAAAATGCAAGAATGTAAATGGAAAAAGAAATATGATTTTTGTTTGGTTTTCATGAAAAGGTTTTAACCTAAACCTAATTAAGAAAAATGATTAATGAAAATTAAATAAAATTAACTTAAACTAAATAAGAAAAGAAATTAACTAAAAAAGATTGTTTAGGGTTTTATTTATGAAAAGGTTTTAAATTAATAAAAATATTATGAATATTAATTAATTAAAAGAAACCTAAGTTCTAAATTAATTTTAATTGCAAGAAAATAATATAATAGTTAAACCTAAACCTAAATATTAATTATTAAGAAAGAAATTAATTTATTAAGAAAATATTTTTGTTCTTTTAGTTTCATAAAACAAATAAACTAAATAAGTGTAAAAATAATAAATAAAATATTTTTTGGATTATAATAATAATAATAATAAAGAAAAAAAAAGAAAAAAAATAAAATAAGAAAAATAAATAAATAGTAATGAAAATTTGGGCCAGGGCGTGCTGAAGTAAGGCAGGGGTTAGAAAGTTAGCAAAAAAGAAGAAGGCCCAATGTTGGGGCCCAGGCGCTGCAAAGAAACCAAAAAAATGTAAAAAATGTGAAAAAGAACAAAAGGCAGCGTGCTGGGTGTTGAACACACGTCCTCTTGATTACCAGCGTCTTTCCTTACCACTAGGGTGGCTATACATTCGTTGATATAACGGAAACAATAAATACATAATACAAAACAAGTTCCAGAAATGTACTTCATCTTCAACCTCCAGCCATAGTTCATATAACTTGCTCATTTCTCAACAAAAATAAAAGATACAAACATGAAAGTTTCTCCATTTTTTCCATACGAATCCAACCATATAAATATCATGAGCTATAAATCAAAGAAGGATGAGAATTTCTAAAAGTACCAAATTCTGACCTAAATATTTCAAGAGATTCAAACCTAAAATTCTCTAAGCTCAATCAATATAAATGAAATCTATGGATATGTACAGTTTTAGGGTAATGATGTCTACATTTTATCTTCATAAATGCAAGCCTAACAATGCCTAAGTAATGAGATAGAAGTTTAAGAAAAATACCTCAAAACTGGAAATCGTGAAATGCAAATGAGCTTGATTCAAGGTGTTGCAATGATCATGTTAGCTTCCTCAAGTTCCCAGGAAACTAATGCAATGATTAGCTTGAGCAATGGATGGTTGAAATGGTCTGGAGAAGTCAACTTGTAGAGCTCTATTTTTGGTTATGGAGGTTGATGAAGATGGAGTTACAGTTATGAAATAGGGTCGGGGATAGGTTATATTTGACGTGTAAGAGCTTTGTGATTGATTAGGAAGGAAAACACACGAGGCAAATGAGAGATATAAGTTTAAGGTCGGAACTGTGCATCAATGTATTTTTTTGTGCAATTTCTGGATTGAGGGAGTTTTGGCGTGTTTCAGGGTGCTTAAGCTCGTGTTGTAGCTCACAAATAGTTCCTCTATTTATAAGCAACAAGTTTTGAAGCTTGTTGTTGATCAGAATTTAGAATCACAAGTTTAAGCATAACATGTGATTTTTTTGAGAAATCCAAGTTTCAAAGTCTTGTGTACTTGCTAAGATAGAGTGGTTATGTAACGCCCGTAATTTAATTAATTATTTAATTAAATTATTTTTAGAATATTTGTGAGGTGGTGTTATAATTAAATTGGATTTATTATTTAATTAAGTGGAGAAATAATAATATATTAGAGGTATTATATTATTATGTGGTGAAATAATATTAGAAGTGTAATATTATCAAGGTGGGCTTAATTTGAGATAGTAGATGTAATAAGGGGGTGTAGGTTTGGAGCCCAATAAGAATAATATAATAATATTAGGTTATTTTATTATTTAAGAGAAGAATAGAAGGAGGAAGCAGTAAGAAGAGAAATAAGGATTGTGAAGAACGTGAAGTTGCTGGAAAAAGTGGAAAACGGCAAGAATAGAGAATTCAACCCGGAAATTGTAGAGCGGCCTTCGATCCAAGGTAAGGGTGGGGTTTTGGATTTATAATTGGGTTCATGATGTTTGATATATGGGGTTAGATGTAATTGCTGTTTGTCCTTGAATTGGATGTGTTATGAATGATGTATGGTGAATATTGATGAATTCTTGATGAATAACGACGTTATGATATCGTTTGATCGATGTAGTATTATAGGTTAATATTAGGTGATGATTTATTATGATTATAATGAGGTTTGTAGAACTGTAATTAGATTTCCGTAGTGAAATTACAGAAGAAAACGCAGAAAATTATGCAGACTGTCGAAGGATGTGTCGACCTTAAGCTGGATGACTCGATACATGAAAGATGTTCGACTCAGGATGAGTCGATGCATGCAGGGCTTGCATCGATACATGGGCGATGTTTGACTCAGGATGAGTCGATGCATGCAGGGCTTGCGTCGATACATGTTAGTTTCAAGACTCAGGATGAGTCGACCGGTGAAGTGCATGTGTCGATACATGTTGTATTGAAAACCAGGATGAGTCGATCCATAAGGAGGATGCATCGACTCATAGTGTACAAATGAAGCAGGATGAGTCGATCCATAGTGTTTTTTGTCGATACATAAGGTCTGATTTTCGACAGAATTGGCTTTTAGAAGTTGTAACTTGAGTTTTAAGATGTTGTTTGAGATGTCGTTCAAAGTGTTGATTAGCTAACGGGATGAACTCTATTCTAGATGATTTAGATGTTGATTAAGAAGTGTAATCTTAGTAACAAATTTAGGATTTAGAATTAATTCCCGTAGATGACTGTTGTGCTGATTTTTGGACAGATTGATGAATGTGAGATGTTTAGAGGCTGTTGTTAGAATTATGACAGTAGGATTAGTGACAGAAACGAAGTAGAACTGCAGAATAACAGTATGGATTACTGTAGTATTAATATACAGCTGAGTTATTAGTAAGATGTGGTTATTAAAGTCGTGTTTGATAGTTATGATGAACAAATGACGTTTGATAAATAAATGATGTTTAATAAATTATTTTGAGATGTTTATGAGATGCTGTAATTGAGATGTTTTGAGATGATTGAGATGTTGTTATTCTGAGATGTTTATGAGATGTTGTTGTTTTGAGATGATTGAGATGTTGATATTACATTCATGATGAGTCGCATACATTGCATTTTTTAGATGGAGCTTATTCTCGTTGAGATGGCCTGGATTGGCAAATTTTGAGATGAAGGCTATGCCTTGTTGATGCCTCTATTAATTGGAAGATTAGATTTTTTAGATGGGAGTTCTGCTCCAATGGTACCACATGCATTTGCATAGTTTTGAGTCGCATTATATGGTTGAATAATGAAGTGTATTTGATGTTGATGAATGAGTATATATGCTGTAATTATTGTTGATTATGAGATGAGAAGTGGTGATATTATTGATCTAATTTAATATATTAATTATCATGCGCTTTATTATATTGTTAGATATCTCACCCCTTCGGTTTGAATGTTGCCCCTATGTTGGTAACGTGCAGGTAATCAAGAGTGAAGGCTGTATACCTTCAATAGTTTGAGTCGTGTCATTGCTCTGATATGTAACACTCGGGGGGGATGAACGCTTGCTGATTTTTGATTGCTGATTTTTAGTTATTGGACTTTAAATTGTTTATTTACTAAATATGAGATGTTTTGAAGTTGTTGCTTTTATTTAAAGATGTTATTGAAGAATTCTACTGCGTAGTTGTTGAATATTTAATGAAAGATGTTATGTTGTTAGTTCATCCGATGTTTTGAATAAGTGTTATATATCCATGATGAATGCAATGAATTTGTTAGAAGAATTTGTGACGTCTCGATTCATTTGTATGATTGAAATTTCATAACTCTGATTTATTTTGCATAAACTGCTTGGGGTAGAATTGGAGTGTTACAGGTTATGCTTTAAACACACTTGCTTTTGACTTTATAGATGGAGTGTGATCAGAGGGAACAAGTTAGAGGCTCAAGAATTGACTTTGTGCATAAAGCTTGCTTTTCAAGAATGGTATTCTTCACTTTCTTCCCAAAATGGCAATGTGAATTGGATAAAGCTTAAACCACTTGGATTATAGCTCAAACGTTTGTGTAATCCATTAATGATGGATAGATACACAAGTTAGAAGGCCTGCAAAGCAAGATTATTGAGCCTAACATGGATTTGCATTCTTGTTCATCATGAAATTGACCTATAATTTAAGAATGAAATGCCAACTTCATATCTTCGATTCTCCTTGATCAAACATGATCTCATGAGGTTCTTGGACATTTTAGAAATCTTGTAATGTGCTCTAAAACCCCTTTTTGAATCACTTTTGAAAATTCCCCTTGAAACTATGTGAAAATTTTCCATGAAGTTAGGTCAAAATCATGCCTAAACTAGGGCAAAATTTCACTAAGTTTCCAAGTTTCATGAACATGTATTCACAAAATCATAACTTGAAATCCATGTATTTCTAGGATAAGTTGTGTAAAGAAATGTTTTAGATCTCATTTAGATCTACAAATTTCATGTTGAAAGTTTCCTTTGAATCACCTTGCATCACGGTGAAAAATTGGCTCAAAGTTGTGAAAAAATATGAAGTTTTCAACACAGAAAAATTTCTAAGTTTGGAAACTTTGACTTTTCAAAATGAAATCTTGACTTTTTGATTTCTTGATGAACAAGTTTCATATTTTGACATGTTTTGATGAATTGTGATCTTTGACACTTGATTTTGACCAAAAAGTCAAAGTTTGACTTTTCAGTATGCAGTTGACTTTTGATCAGTTGACTAAAAATCAACTATCAATCAAATGACCTTGAGCAATGTTTTGAGTCATACCATTAGGTCAAAATGATGCATTTGAAACCTTGAGATCATGTCTCAAATTAATTAACCATTTGATAGGTCAAAAATCAGAAATAGTCTTTTCTCAATCAAAACCCTAATTTTGACCATTTTTCCCTTTTGATGGTCTGGTCAAATTTCTTGAGGAATTGTGGTCCAAACTTGATCAAATGACATATAGGAGTTCACAATGTTGATATGGATCAAAAATTATGATGTTTGACTGTAAATTGGCCATAATTAACTTTTTTTCCCCAATATAGTTGATTTTCAGGTCAATTGATCAATTGACTGAGCAAAAATGTGATCCAAGACTTGAAACTTGTCATGATAAATTTTGAAGGTCCACAATTATCAATGAAAGTCATATGAGGCATTAAGATTTCAATTATCCTTGTGCAATATCAAACCCTAATTTTAGTCATAAGTGCTTAAGGAGGTGTCTTGAGCTGATCAACCTTTGTGCAGTCTTGAACCAAGGAAGATCTTGTGAGAAAATACTTGATAAATGAGAAGAAAAATTTTGGGGTACAACAGTTGCCCCTGTTCAATCTTCTTAAACCTGAAGAGTTAGATTGGCGGATCCGTCATTCGTGACTTGAAGGTGAAAGATGATTGGACACTAGAGTGCCCAGAAATTTGCACTCGGTGATGTGGTGGTTGATTGTGTAGGGAATGGGCTTAAAGATGAAATTTAGAGAGATGATAGAGATTTTTTAGAGATAGGCTTATATATGCCATCCAAAGGTGATTGTTGACAGAAATTAGACTAAGTTTAAACTTGACTTCAATTGGAAAAGAATCAGAATAAATCTTGGAGCGACTTATCTGAACCAGAGAAAATGTCTACGGGAAAGAATCAGGATAAACCATTGAAAGACTTAAACTGAACCAGCAAAGGTCTTGAATATTACTTAATTTATGATGGGCCTGTGTCGGGCTGCTTCATGATGAGTCTGTGTAAAACTGCATCTGAAAATGAGAATGAACCTGTGTAGTGTTGTTTGATGATGAGTCCATGTAAAACTTCATCTTGGAAATAGGAGGAACCTGTGTAGGGTTGCTTCATGATGAGTCTGTGTAAAAACATCATCTTGGAAATAGGAGGAACCTATGTAGGGTTGCTTCATGACGAGTCCGTGTAAAACTTCATCTTAGAAATAGGAGGAACCTGTGTACGGTTGCTTCATGACAAGTCTGTGTAAAAAATTCATCTTGGAAATAGGAGGAACCTATGTAGGGTTGCTTCATGATGAGTCCGTGTAAAACTTCATCTTGGAAATAGGAGGAACTTGTGTAGGGTTGCTTCATGACGAGTCCGTGTAAAACTTCATCTTGGAAATAGGAGGAACCTATTTAGGGTTGCTTCAATTGGTTGTATAGATAAATGCCCTGACTTATTACAGGTATTAATCTAGAACTTGAAAATGGTTAATGGTATCCATCTGTTGATTGACCTTTCCTGAAAAAGGTAAAATGTTAGCTGTATGCAATGTCATGATGTATGAAATGCATGATGTCATTATGTTCTCAAAAATAAATGAGATTGTGTCCTATGCACTTATCATGTGTGAAATATTAATGAATGTATTTTTTTTGTCTAGGAAAATAAATCCTTGACAAATGTTGGGGAGTCAATAAATCTCGGACTGTTGTTGAAGAGTAGGTGTGTCTTCAAACTTTTCTTAGAATGTCCCCACCAGGGATTTCCTGTTTTGTTGAGGAGAACTCCGCTGGGGAATCCTGTCATTTGTTGGGGAAATAAACCATGTTTCCAGTCTGTTGGAGAAGATAGCGACTTCAATGGGGAAAAATCCTCGAGGATTCTTGAGGTCGACTCAGTTGGGGAGAAGTCTTCAGAGATTGAAACCTTGGTTGGGGGTCACCCTATGAAAAGGACTTTGGGGGGAATTTGTCATTTCCCCTAGTAGTAAGTGTTTGTGGCACTGCCAGGAACTAATTGACTATACGTAACCCTTTGTTGGGATTTGCGTTCGATGCCCCAAGTAATTTTAGATGGAAATTTGCCCTTGGTTATTCTGCACTTCTTGAGAGATTTCTTGGAATCTTGACTGGACTGCCCCAGGTTTGCTGGATAGTGGTATGTCATGCCCCCTTGTTTATGTGAGATTTGTCATTGGAAGTGTCATCCCACTTGAAGTGATTTTGTTCATTGAGAGAGTTTTCGTTTATCAGATATTCGTTGTATGAATTTCTCTGTTGTCAAATAAATAGCCATATGCAAACAGCGATATTCAAATAATGCAAAGTTTACGCTTGTCTTGAAATTTTGAAAATGCATTTTTAGCATGAAATTTCGTAAGAAAATTCAACTCAGAATTTAGAGTAAAGCCTTACAGGAGTCAGGATACCTTTTGTAACAGTATGCTTTCGAACTAACCCATGCTTCAATTAGGACTTTTGAAGGGTTGTAGGGTGTCTTGGTTCACGGTTTAAGAAACAAAGGATAATGCTCAAAGTATATTTGTACCCGCCCATTTTTCGTGATGTTCTTCAGTCCTAAACTTAGTTAATTGTACGTTTAAACTCCAATTGAGTCTGGAATGATGTTTTGGTGATGGTTTAGACAAGTTAAGTTTGTCGGAAGGCAGTCACTTCTTGCAACATTTTTCATGTTGTCGAGGATTTGTAGTGACCTCTTCTTTTTTTTATCCCTAATTTTTTCCTGACTGTTCTTGTTTTGAGATTACAATCAGCGGGATGCCCCAGTGTTCTTCTTTGTAGGTTTTGACTTAGTGGGCTTTTTTTTTAGAGATAATGACTGCCTATTTGGTAGGGAACCATCATTTGTCTTTTGATTTTTGATGTCATTCGTTGTATTACAAAGTGGAAGTTTGCGAATGAACGTGCACTTGAATTAACTGAGAGACTACCCTGCCCCAGGTTTTGATTAAAGGTTTCAATTTGTGTGTAAAAAAATAAAACTTCTACTTCTTTGGCTCAAAGGGGTTGACTAGGGATTATCTTCCTTATAACTCCAGTGTTTAGGATTTGAAAGAAACACATGTACATCATCAGCAAGGTCTGTCCAAAAGCATATTGTGTGAGATTATGGAATTATTTTCGTCATCCTCCCTCTAAAGGCTTACAACTTTTAAAACAAGAGTTGAATATCATAAAAGGAGTAAAAAGCTTAATTTAAATTAATGGATTAATTCAAGACAAACATATTTAATGCATTAATCAAACAAAGTTTGACATTAAAAGATAATTGTTTGAATAAAAGAAATTAGAAATGAAAATTCAAAATGAACAATACGCTTTCAGTGATTCGGCATAGGAGCAGTGATCACATTCGATCTCCTTGGTGTCAATCAAATTCTGAATCTTATACTTCAACGCCCAACAATCATTAGTATCATTCCTGGGACCGCTGGCATGATAAGCACATGTTGCATTAGGATTATAGTTAGGAGAAGAAGTTTTGGGGTTTGGATGAGATCCTGTCAACGTAATCAGATTCATTTTCAACAAGTGTTGTAGCGCTTGAGACAGCGGCATGTTGATGTTGGTAAACTATCTTTTGGGCTTGTCTGGCCTTTGTTGATTTCCCTTTTAATGTTATCGGTGTGACGCAGAACCAGAGATCAAGACTGCCCCTACATGTTGGTTATGACGACTCTTTTGACCATACACAACATTGGACTCTTTCTTCCCATTGTATGGCTTTTCTGAGCATCGGAGGGTGTAGCTCCTTAGATCTTTCCTCTCTTGATACCAGCTTCGACCCTTTCACCGGTCAGTATTAGCTCGATGAATCCGGTCGAGGAGCTTCCGATTAGGTGATTGAAGAAAGGTCCCGTCAAAGTTCCCATGAAGATGTCAATCAGTTCCCTGTCAGTTAAAGGGGGTTGCACCCTACCATCCAGATCCCTCCACTTTTGGGCGTATCCTTTGAAGCTCTCGTTGGAACCCATGGTCATGTTCTACAA
Organism: Vicia faba; assembly: GCA_948472305.1. Taxonomy (NCBI): domain Eukaryota; kingdom Viridiplantae; phylum Streptophyta; class Magnoliopsida; order Fabales; family Fabaceae; genus Vicia; species Vicia faba. The sequence continues at coordinate 1,069,538,687 of OX451738.1, forward strand.
TTGCACACGAGTTGGTACAAGATCAGAATTGTACTGGTGTTGTTTGTAGAAAGCAGTAGCTAAATCCTCCCAGGTGCGGATGCGAGAACTCTCCAATTGATAGAACCATTCAAGTTGAGTCCCTACTAGGCTCTCTTGGAAGAAATGGATCCAAAGTTTCAGATCAGTTGTGTATGGTTGAATCTTGCAGACATAAGACTTTATGTGTATCTTAGGGCAAGAGACTCCATCGTACAGGGCAAAGGCAGGGATTTTGAACTTTGATGGGATGATCACCCCAGAAACTAAACCCATGTCTCCTAAATCCAAGCCAAATATCTGTTGAATCTCCATAGCATTGAGCCGATCCTCCAACTGTTTGTACTTGTCATCAGCGGGAGGATATTGTTCCTCAGAATAGTTGGCTTCGTCTTCATCAATCTCCAGACTGTTGTCTTTTTCATGACTATCCCTCATGTTGGATGGAGTTGGAAGATCTAGAGCCCCCTTGAGTGGTCCTTTAAGTCTCCTTCCCAAGTTCAGGAAGCCTATTGACTTCTTGGACTTTTTCTTCTTGTCTTTGAGAAGAAGAGTCTTCAGGTCCTCTTGCCCCTTAGCCAAAGCCAGGAACATTTGTTGGAAATGAGCATTTTGAGCTTGGAGATCTTTCACCGTTTGTTCCATATCCATCTTACTGAAATAAACAGTAGGAAGATAAGGAGTCCCGTATGGGAGAAACTTGTCATGATATTATGCATGATATATGGATGCATGTTTTCAAGGATCTCGCGGGGTAAATGTTAGTAGTTACTTACAGCTTTGATTGGAGAACTTTGTATCGGTGGATGTCCTTCCACGAGAATTAAGCTCACCATGTCAAGTGGGTTGTATCCCTTGACTCAAGTTGTTGTGCTTGATCTTTGACGTCATTTGGTTAGAGGAAAATAAATCCTCTTGCCCCTTAATAAACGTCTAGTTCAATGTAACCTTGCATCAAAGGCCCTCGAGATCTTTGAAATGGTTATTAAAAATGTTATGGTAAGATGTTATGATGTTATGTATAAGTATGCAAAGTAAGCAAATTGATATAAACATATACACACAAAGCAGACAAATCCTTAGTGTGATACGGTGGGAGAACTGACTTTAGGGTTTTGCGTTTGATCGCAAATGTTGCGGTTAGAAAGAGTCGCCACTGACTTTTCTTTTACCCAAAAGGAAAGGTGAAAAAGCACAGGAAAGACCTTTGAGATTATTTCTTGAGTTCGGGGGGTAGATTATGAAAAGGGAAGGTATTAGCACCCTTTTCATCCATGGTTTTTCATGGGCTATTAGTTACTTGCTAGATCACTTGCTTTTTTTGAAATTGTGCTTTGTGTGGTTTTTGAAAGTATTTTGTAAAGAGGCTATTGTTTAGGCAATCATTGTAATGATTCTTGTTTGTAAGAATGTATACAAAGATGTTGATCTTTTGAAAATGTTTTCAAGTTTGTAAGATGTTTTGATAGTGTAGGTGTTTGTTTTGAAAATAGCAAGGATGTTTGTTTTGAAATGGAGCAAGTAATTAGGAGAAATCTACCTACTCAAATGTCTTTCTTGTTCATTTTCTTTTCCTTTGACATTGTTGTCTTACCATTGATTTGGTAAGCAAACCTATCTTTGGATGTAAACGGGACAGGCGTGGGTCATTGTATAACCATGATTAGCAATGTTGCAAGGTATCTTAGCATTCTTTTTGAGGGACTAAGATTATTTGTAAGGCAACTTAGATAGCGTCATCGAGGGACTATGATCTTGTATTTGCTTGTTTTTGCTAAGATACCTCACATGCGTAATATGGCCATTTTGTATAAGGAAACCAAGTGGAATAACCCTAGGGGTGCCTGTGTGCAAGTGGGTTGTTTTCATGCTTGTTTTTGTCTCGAATTAGGGTTTTCTAAGCATTGATTTTAGTCTTTCCATACAAATCCTAATTACTAGCATTGTATATAAAAGCGATAAATTGCGAAATTTAAAGTTACTATGCTATTACAACATTTGTGGGGAGGGGTATACAATTTGTAAATGGGGATTGTAAGAATTTAAACCTAATTAGTCTATTACAACCATATTGAATTGGTATGAATATACAAGGAATTTAAATAAATACAAAGTATAAAAATGAATAAATGTACAAGGATGCAAAATGTGAAGAAAATGAATTTTGTTTGGTTTTCATGAAAAAGGATTTTGTCTTAACCTAATTAAATAAAAAAAATAGTTAATTAAGTTTGAATTTTATTAAGAAAAAGATTTTAAAAGAAAACCCTAATTCTATTAATTAATCAAAAGAAAATAAGTTTAAGAAAAGTATTTTTGGTATTTTTTTATCTTGAAAATATTTATAGCATTATAAAATATTTTTGGAGCTTTTTTTTTAATATTAAAAATAATGTATTTTAAATAGTGAAAAAAATAAAATCATAATATTAATTAAATTTATAAGATTTACTTAAAAAATAAATAAAGTAAATAAAAATATTTTTAATTATGGGAAAATAAAATGAGTCAAAATTTAAATATTATTTTTTTGTATTTTTATAATTTTCAGTATTTAAAAAATATATTTAAGAAAATAAAAAATGAAATAAATAAATAGTAAAACTTGGGCCAAGGGTGTCAAGAGGAAATAGGGAGGTCAGTCTGCAAAAATAAAAAATAAGCCAGGCCCAAAGGGCCCAACGCGTGCCAAACAAAAAAAGTCAGAATTGTAAAAATATGAAAAAATGCAAAAGGGTACCACTGGGGCTCGAACCCAGGTCCCATTGGTTACAGGCGTGCGCTTCTACCACTGGGTTGGCTATACATCTGTTAATACAAATGAAACAATAAATATGTAAGGAAAAATGTGTTCTGAAGACTTCATCTTCAACCTCCAGCCAGACCAACTGTAACTTGCTTATTTCTCATCAAAAATGAAAATTGTAAACATGAAACTTGTAGCAAATTTTCTCACGATTCTAGAAATGTAAAGCATTAAAACTATAGATCAAATATAAGCAAGAATTTTAATGGCCCTAATCTGAACCCTAAAAATTTCAGAAATTTCAGTTTCAAAATTCTCTAAGCTCAAGCAAAATTAATGGAAACTATGGACATGGTTAGCTTCAGGGCAATGATATCTACATGTTTTGTTCATAAATAAACTAGTGAGGATGCCTGTGTGAAGAGTTCCAAGTTGAGAAAACTTACCTAAAAACTGGAAATCGTGTTTGGAGTTTGAGCTTGTTTCAGGTAGTGGTGATGATCAGATTAGCTTCCTTGGACCTCTAGGAAGCTAATGCAATGCTTAGCTTAAGTTGAGGGTGGCTGAAATGGCCTGCAGAAGTCCAACTGTAATACTCTGTTTTTGGCTATGGGAGGTGAGGAAGATGATGTTACAGTTTGCAAACAGGGACAGGGATGGTTTGTACTTGATATGAGGAAGCTTTTGAAACAAAAAGGCAAAGAAACGCACGAGGGAAATATGAGTTTGAGGTTCAAGGTCAGAAATTATGCAATAATGGAGTTTTTGGGCAATTTCTGATTTTAGAGAGTTTTGGTGTATTTCAGGGTGCTCAAGCTCGTGTTCCAGCTCACAAATAGTGACTCTATTTATAAGCAACAAGTTTGGAATGCTCTAGTTGATCAGAATTCAAATTTACATGTTTAAGTTAAACATGTGATTTTTTGACAAAACAAGTTTCCATGCCTTGTGTACTTGCTAAGATAGAGTGGTTATGCTTTAAACAGGCTTGCTTATGACTTTGTGGATGGAGTGTGATCATAGGAAACAAGTTAGAGGCTCAATGTGAACTTTTTGCAAAAAGCTTGCTTTACAAGAATGGCATTGTTAACTTTGTGCCAGAAATGGAAATGTGTTGTACCCCAAAATTTGCCCTCCCATTTCTCATTGACTTCTCACCACAAAGCCCTTGAAGCTCAAGATCCAGTTAGGGTTTCATCTGCTCAAAGACTTCTCCTTGCACTGTTGACCCTAATTAGGGTTTGTGTTTGCACAAAGATGTTTTGACCCAAAATGCCTAAGATGACTTTCTTGCTTCATATTGGACTCCCAAGTTTATCCTCATCAAGTTTCAAGTCTTGATTCCAAGTTTTGCCCAGTCAATTGGATAGTTGACCTAGAAATCAACTGTATTGGGGAAAAAGTCAACTTTGGCCAATTGACAGTCAAACCTCATGAAAATTGACCCACATCAACATTGTGAACTCATATGAACCATTTGATCAAGTTTGGATCACAATTCCACAAGAAATTTGATCAGATCACCAAAAGGGCAAAATGGTCATTTTTAGGGTTTTGACTGCACAAAGGCAATTTTTGACTGTTTGACCTAGCCAATGGCAAACCAAGTTCACATATGGACTAAAGGACCCCATGGAATTATCTTGACATGCTCAACAAACTCAAAAGATCCCAAGTACACAAGATTGACAGTTGAATTTCCCAATCAATTGATCAATTTTGACTGTATATTGAAAAGTCAAAACTTTGACTTTTTTGGTCAAAATTAAGAGTCAAAATTCATTTTTCATCAAAACATGCCAAATCATGAAACTTGTTCACCAAGAAATCAAAAAATGCAAATTAGGGTTAGAAATGAGAATTTTTCATAACTTAGAATTTTTCTAAGTTATGAAAAACCCTAATTTTTTCCCAACTTTGCCCCACTTTCTCACCAAGATTCATTTGGATTCAAACAAAAGTCAAAACATGAAAGTTGTAGCTTGTTGCATAATCTACAACTTTGATTCACAAAGTTTCCCAAATGAGGCTTGTATCTCAAGTTACAAATTTTTGAATAAGGGCACTAAACCATTCTTAACTTTGTGAAATTTTAACCTATTTTGACAAGGTTTTCTACCCAACTTCAAGGCCATTTTCCATACACTTCCACTTGGAATTTCAATTTTCATTTCAAATATGGATTGTAGTACACATTCCAAGCTTTCCAAAATGTCCAAGAACTTCTCAAACAACCTCATAACTTGAGAGAATCGAATTTCATAATATAGCAAAAACTCACTTTTGAATTGGCTATTTTCCATGTTCATAATTTGTGCAAACTTCTCAAACCAGCATGCCCCTTGATTACAGGTCCTTAAACCATCCAACACTCATTAATTTAATGCATGTTCATTGTGCTAAAGCTTTGTTCTTTAAGTTCAAACATTACATACAAGTTTAATCCATTTATGGAAAAAGCAAAATAACCAATTTTGAAAAGTTAAGCTTTATGTCCAATTGAAAATCCAACAAGTACAGATGAGATCTAATTGGCACAAGATTATGAGAAAAACACTCTGATCAAGGAGAGATTATGCAGCACATTAGGGGGCCTCTACTGACCTAGAACACAACTTGGGCATTTGTTGCTTAAAGTGTAAGTAACTTGGCATTTGGTAAGACAACTCTCATATCAGCTTACAAACACTTAAGCAAACTTGTGAAACACATCCAGGACATCACAACCAAGCTAGTACACGACCCTAACATCCCTCATACACTCCCAATCTCAAAATCACCTTCAAACTGCAAGAACAGGGCAAGGCCTGCAGTTTGAGTGCCATCTTTCATTCCTCTCAAGCTTTCTTGCCCAAACTAGTTCACACACCTTCCATACCATCTATGCAAGCTAACCAAAACCTAAAACACGACCTGTAATTCCTCTAACTGGTTCCACCATTTTCACTTTTCTGATTTGCAGGTGAAGGGCTCTAGCACGATTCAAGAGCTTTCAAGACAAAGTAAAGCTTGGAATAGCATCCCTGGACCTCAAGGAAACTATCCCAATCATCACCTTGCATTGAAATCTTCTCCATTGCCAGATAGAACTTCAACTGAACAGGTAAGTTTTTGAATTCGTATCTCTCTTATTAGGCATTGTTAGCTTTAGGTTTGTGAAGAGAATATGTCACAATCATTTCCCTGAACATGCCCATATAAGTAGATTTCATTTATATTATGTATGCTCAGAGAATTTGATGTCTGAACTTTGAACAAAAATTAGGTTAAGAATTGGGAGAGAAGAAATTCTCTCTCATTTCTGAGAGTTAAAACATGTTTTTTATATGTGTGAATTCGTGAGAAGATGCTTAACAGTTTTGATGTTGGAAGTTTTTGCTAAAACTCAAGGAATCAGGACCTTGCAATGGAAGAAAGTGGCGCGTGTTTTTGTTCAAACAGAAGGCTGGAGGTTGAAGAAAGGTCTTCATGGGTTGGGCTTGTGTTGACTTTTCTTTTTTGCACCATACAATTGCTTCTGAACCCCCTGAGCCCATTTGGTTTATTTTTAATGTTTTTTGACTTTTTCTTTTTTTAATTGACTCATTTATTTTTTCTCATGATATTAAAAATATAAAAATATTTTTTTCTCACCATTTTTGAATTTATTAGGTATTTATTTGATTTTTCTTTTAGTTTGTACATAAATAAATAAATACATATACTTTTTTATTTAAAATACTAAAATAGTGCAAATACATTTTTATACACTTTTATTTTTGTTCTACTTTCTGAAAATATTTTATAGAAAAAATACTTTTTTTATTAAATATTAAATATTATTAATTAGTATATATAATACATATTTTGTAAATAATATAAATAAATACTTATACATTAGTATACTTAGAATAAAATACCAAAAATATACATATTTTATTTTATTAATATTTAATATTAAAAATACATTTTTCACAATTAGACTTCATTTTTATTTTATTCTTGTATATAAATAATAAATATTGTATATATTGAATAAATAATGCATTTTATTTTGTAAACTAGGGTTTTGACCTAAAAATGAAAATACTCTAAAAATAATACCCTTTTTATTTCTTTTTTATTTTTACATAAATAATACTTTTTCATACATATAAAAATTCTTTTTACATCTTGCATATTTATTTCATTTCCATTTTAATTTATGCCTTTAATTATATTGTAAATATTCAAAGAAAATGATGTAATAGCTAGGTTTAATTTTTTGTCTAAATATACCCCATTTGAAACATTGTACCCCCTTCCCCATATTATTGTGTTGTAATAGTGTAGGAATTTTATTTTTCGCACTTTAAACGCTTTCTAAACATACCATGCTAGAATTAGGGTTTGTATGCGAATAAAATGAACAAAATAGTTTGACCTAATATCAAGATAAAACAAGCATGAAAATGGACAACACATCTCACACTTGCACCCCTAGGGTATTCCACTTTGTTGCCTTCAAATAAATTGGGCCATATTGCATGTTAGGTTTCTTTGGGTAAAACAAACAATCAAATGATCATAAGTCCCTCGATGACGCTTTCAAAAAGTTGCCTAAAATGATCAAATCCCTTTCAAAGAAAAATTGCCCAAAGACATTTAACACTATTGCAATTATGGTCTAAACGATGACCCGTGCCCGTCCCTTTTATCTCCTAATACAAGATTGTCCACCAAATGCAATGGTGGAACAAAATTGTCAAAAGGTTTAAAACATAACAAAAATCTTTGAGAACTTTAGGGTAGATGACTCTTAGGTACTTGTCAATTTGCAAAGAAAACACTTGCCTAATTTCAAACCACACTTCACAAACACTTTCAAAACCAACTTTCAAAAACCTTGAAACATCTTTTCAAAAGACAAAACACCTTTTGTAAAACATTCGAGTAAAGAATTGTTACAAGGGTAGCCTATACAAGGCATCTTTTCAAAAACATTTTCAAAACCACACACCAAGCACCATTTCAAACTATTGAAAACTAAGGCAAGTTGATCTAAGCAAGTACCTAAGAGCCCATGGATAACCATGGATAGAAAGGGTGCTAATTCCTTCCCTTTCTATAATCTACTCCCCGAACCCAAGAAAAATCTCAAAGGTTTTTGCTGTGCTTTTTAAACCTTTCCTTAGGATAAAATAAAAAGTCGGTGGCGACTCTTGCTCAACCGAAACATTTGCGAAAACAAACGCAAAACCCTAGTCAGTTCTCCCACCGTATCACAGAACTGGCGACTCTGCTGGGGATAATTTTAAAAGTGGAGTAACCTTAGGGCTTAGATCACCCTCTTGCATGACTAATTGTTTGATTTGTTTGCTTTATGTCTTGGCTCTATTGTTTGGGTTTGCAATCCTACACCCGGATTTTGGGAAACATTCATAGATAGCAATACGTTGTGGAAACTTTGCGGGGTATACCGACACGGTCGAAGCAATAGCTATATTAGTGCGACATATTTGTGAGTACCGGTAACCCTTGAGTTCAATCAAGGAGAGTACGGGGCCGCTGAGTGATGTCACTAAGAACTAATGACCTAGAACCTTACTTGACCATCTTGGCCTTTTATTAGGGGTAGTGAGATGACCGGCTTTGGTGCAGTCCGAAGTTGGTAGATACTCGATACTACACTCATTGAGGGTTGTTTTCTTGGAATATTTTGGTCGCTAGTTAAGTGGCTAAACCAAAACAATGAACAATGAAGACAATCCTGTGATATTGAGCTCCTTAGAACCCGTTTACTATTTATAGGACAGGTTTTTAAGCCAACTACACTCAAGAGGGTACTTACCTATGAAACCCCATGCAAGCCTGAAACTAGGGTTTGGTGTGATTTGCTTGTACATATGTTTTGTGCATACATCATAAACATCATAAAACATCATATGCATTCACTAACCATTTCAAGGGTTTTGGATCTTCATCTTTGTTCTTGTTTTGTAGGACATGGAAATTCCTCGCAGAAACACCATTCAAGTCAACCTTGTGAGAATCTCTCCTCAACTCAAGGAGCTCACCTCAAGAATTCCAGAAAATTCATCCTTCAGTGAAAGACATGGTAGACTGCTCAGCCTAGTCAACACCAACATTGAAGAAGACATGATGAAAGTGCTATTCCAGTTCTTTGACCCTCTTCACCACTGTTTCACTTTCCCTGATTATCAGTTAGTACCCACTTTGGAGGAGTTTTCTCAACTCCTGAGAATTCCTATCCTTAATCAACTACCCTTCAACGGTACGGAAAAGGAACCAAAGCCGGAATATGTTGCTCGAGCATTACATCTACAACCATCCGACATCAAGGGGCATTGGGAAACCAGAAGCGGCGTCAAAGGATTCTTAGCAAAATTCTTGTTTGAAAAGGCACAAGAATGTTGGAACTCATTGGACCTACAAGCCTTTGAAGAGATTGTGGCACTCCTTATCTATGGGTTGGTCTTGTTCCCAAATCCTGACCAGTTGGTAGATGTCAACGCCGTCAAAATCTTCTTGTCCAGAAATCCAATACCAACATTTCTTGGGGACATCCTTCACTCATTTTACGCACGAACAATGAGAAAAAGGGGTGTTCTCATGTGATGTACTCCTATCCTTGCAAGGTGGTTTATTTCACACCTTCCACAATCTGTCCTGAAGAATGACCAATGATCGAGGTGGTCCCAACGGTTGATGACTCTTACTCATTCTGATGTGCATTGGTGTTCTCGGTCCAGAGAAAATGTCATCATTGTCGATCGTTGCGGAGAATTTCCTAATGTTCCTTTACTTGGAATTAGGGGAGGTATCACCTACAACCCTTGCCTAGCTTTGAGGCAATTTGGATATGCACGGAGGGATGGCCCTCATGACATGTTGATTCTTGACCTAGTTTTTGACTTCGACAATGATGCGCAAGGACTTCGCCAAAGATTCATCGGAGCTTGGGGAAAACTCAACAAGGTTGATAGCAAGACTCTGGGACACAAGAATTCCATCCCTCTTGAGCCCTATCTCAAGTGGGTACGAGCCCGAGCCCAAAGTCTAATGATGCCTTATCCTCATGTACTCCCAGTGATTAAAGAGCCCGTCAATGAAGGAGAGGTCCCCTACACCATCCTACATCCAGACATGCCTACATCGTGGGAGGAAATGCAGAAAAGTTGGATTCAGCTCAAGGAGGAACGGAATACTTTTGAAGCTAGCTTTTACGCCAGTGAGAAGAAGGTTCTAGAGCTTACCCGCCGACTCCATGAGCAAGAGGCCCTCAACACCTACATCGCTCCAAAGAGGATGCGCAATGTCTTTTTGCCTTAAGAAGTTATTTTGTAATATTTGGCCCATGGGGCATTTATGTACTAACAAATTTCTTCTTATTAATATGACGTGCGTTCTTCTTTGTCTGAGACAATTTTGAATGTTCTAAATCCTTGAATGCATTGCATACATAAGCATACCATTCATCATGCGCATAAGCAGGTCTCACTCCAGGTTTCCTTATCTGTCTGCTGTTTATTTCAGTAGGATGGATCTCGAGCAAACAGTCAAAGACCTACAAGCTCAGAATGCACAGTTCCAGCAACTCCTGATGACCTTGGCTAAGGGTCAGGAGGATATCAAGACTCAATTGGGGAATAAGGACCCAGTGAAAAAGAAGAAAAAGAGGATTAGGGTGGCTACCTTGGGGAGAAGATTTGACGGAGAAGCTCGGAGAGTGCTTGAGTTTCCTCCTACTTCTGATGAAGGGACTAGTAAAAGAGATGGAGCTGCGGTGCCTTCCGAGTCTGATGCGGAAGAAGAAGAGGTTGAAGAGGATGAAGATTATTCTGACCAGCAATACCCTCCAGCTGATGATAAATACAAGGGTTTAGAAGACAGATTGGCCGCCATGGAATTACAAAGAGTACCGGGTTTGGATTTTGAAGACTTGGGTTTGGTTGCCGGGATTGTGATTCCCCCAAAATTCAAAGTGCCAGTGTTTGTGAGGTATGATGGGCTGTCCTGTCCAAAAATGCATCTCAGGTCCTACGTGAGAAAGATTCAACCCTATACGGCAGATAAAAACCTCTGGATTCATTTCTTTCAAGACAGCCTTTTGGGAGCTCAGTTGGAGTGGTTTTATCAACTAGAAGGAACCAGTGTCAGAAATTGGGAAGATTTGGCCACCGCTTTCTACAAACAATACCAGTATAATTCTGATCTTGCTCCTACTCGTACCCAACTTCAGGGTATGTCACTAGGAACAAGCGAGGGATTCAAAGAATATGCACAAAAATGGAGGGATTTGGCTGGCAGGGTGCAGCCTCCTTTAACCGACCGTGAACTCGTTGATATGTTTCTTGGGACCCTATCTGGGCCATTTTTCAATCATTTAATTGGTAACTCTTCCGCGGGGTTTACCGATTTGATCTTAACAGGCGAAAGAATAGAAGCTGGCATCAAGTCAGGAAAGATTCAGAAGGGTGTTGCTGCAAGTGTTGTGAAGAAGCCTTTTAAGAAGGAAACAGCTATGGTATATTCTCAGAGAAGAGCAGGGAAGACGGAGCGTCGGCCAACTGTGGGGGCCGTAATGATTCAAAACACTCCGAATGAGCAGCCTCGCTATAACCAGTCCAGACCAAATCAACAACGGGTGGAACGGCCACAACGGCAGTTCACCCGCATTAATATGACTCCAGCGCAAGTGCTTCCCCATCTATTGAAGTTGAATCTTGCCACCATCAAGGAGGCACCAAAGAATGTGAATACGTCCTCTCCGCATTATCATGCCAATGCTAAATGCGCCTACCATTCAGACAGTGTTGGACACGACACCAATGATTGTTGGGCACTCAAGCATAAAATCCAAGACCTGATAGAGGCTAAGGAGGTAGAGTTTGACGCTCCAGAGAAGCCTAATGTGATATCTGCACCCATGCCGAAGCACGGCCGAAATGTCAATGCCATTGAAGAAGATTTGTATGTTGCTGATGTCAGTGATCTGACTACTCCACTGCTAACCTTTAAGTTGAACCTGTTGAGGGCCGGGATCTTCCCGAGATGTAAAGAAGACTGCTATTGTTGTTACTCTCTGCCGTTTGATTGTCCGTTACTGAAGAAAGGCATCCAAGGCCTTATGGATAGTCAACAAATTTTGTTTGAAAAAGTTTCTGCTGTTCCAGTTCATACTGAAGATGTCTCAATCATAACCATTAACGCCAATCTTTCCAAGGCCGTCAAAAAGCCTGTTAAGATTACACCAGCTACGAAATCTGTTCCTTTGAAGATAACAATGCCAGGGCCTATTCCCTATGTTTCTGAGAAGTCGATACCTTGGAACTATGGCGGTGACGTCTACTACCATGGTATCAAACAAATCGAAATAATTGAAGAAAGCTCGGATGATGAAGAAGCCAGCATTAGTAACATTGCGGGCACTAGCAAAATCACCAGGAGCGGGAGAATATTTTCTCCAGAGATTGCCCCTCCAAGAGCAGTCTTTGGACCCTCATCAGCTGACAAGGTCGTCCCTGCACCAATAAAACTTTCTGCTAGAACTCCTTTCATTGAAGACGTTGTTGTTCCTAGTACTGTCTCTCCTACCGCTGCTGACAAAGGTAAGGGAATCCAAGATGAGCCCGTCAGGACGAGGGATCAACCCTTGGTAATCCCGGAAACCTCCAAGAAGGAAATGGATGAGATTTTGAGGATAATCCAGAGAAGTGATTACGATGTGGTAGAACAGCTGGGGCAAACCCCATCCAAGATTTCCATGTTGGCACTACTACTTTGCTCGGAAGCGCACGCTAAAGCTCTGATAAAATTCCTGAAGGCAGCCCATGTGCCCCAGGAAACCTCTGCGGATCAATTTCAAAATTGCGTGGCTATCCTGACTGCGGACAATGGATTAGGTTTTTCTGATGTCGACCTAACTCCTAAAGGTAGAAACCACAATGATGCTTTGCACATTTCAGTCGAGTGTCGAGGAACTACCCTCGCACACGTCTTGGTCGACACTGGTTCGTCGCTGAATGTTTTACCTAAGAAGGCCTTGGACCGACTAGATTGTGAAGGGTTGGAATTGAAGCCGAGTGATATTGTTGTCAGAGCTTTCGATGGTTCGAAGAGAATGGTCCATGGAGAGGTTGAAATTCCCATCAAGATAGGCACTGAGGTGTTTAAATCCACTTTCTATGTGATGGACATCCGACCATCATACTCTTGCTTGCTGGGTAGACCTTGGATACACCATGCTGGGGCAGTCACCTCCTCCTTACATCAGATGTTGAAGTATCCTGTTAAGGGAAAGATCATCACTGTCCATGGCGAAGAAGAGTACATGATTAGCCACTTAAATTCTTTCCGGTATGTGGAGGTTGAAGGAGAGTTCATTGAGACACCGTTTCAACATTTCGAAGAAGTCCTTCCTGAAATAGCAGTAGCAAAGTTGGCAGCTGAGACACCGAGACAGATGGCCATGATGGCATCTCTGGAGGATGCAAGGGCCGTAATAAAAGAAGGGAGGAATTCAGCATGGGGGCAGTTACCTGACATTCCACATAAGACTGACAAGTTTGGATTAGGGTTCACAGCCGCTGGCCAGAAAGCTATGCGCCGATCGAAGATTGAAAGGGCGCCGGTCGAAGATTGAAAGGGCGCCAGTCAAAATTTCTCCCTACGGAATCAACGCTTTGGAGGATGAAGACAAGGAGAGCAACATTGAAGAGTGGATTTATCCAACTATCAAAGGAGGATTGAGCAACTGGGAGGCAAAAGACTTTGTCCCCATCACTTTTATTCATCAGTAATTTATCTGTTAAACATTTCTTATTTGGTCTGTAATATTTACTTTCAAACAATCCGTACACTATCTTTTCACCTCTTGCCTTGCCCGGGGCATGTAGGTCCACTTGTAAGGGTTTTGATTATTTTTCATATCCATATGCCATGTTTAATGATTCATTGGACGTTTTTCATTTGACAAACTGCTTGTGTTCATTTTCTTTCCTTTTGCATTTTTTGTTTAAGGATGGCTATCCCTTACACACACCCACACTCACCAATGCAGGTACTCATCCACTCCGGATTCCATGGGTGACTATTCTGCTATATCTTTCAATAACTCTGAAGATCTGGTCAATCTAGCCGAGTATGAAGATGACGAAGGTTGTGAAGTACCCGGGGAATTAGCCAGACTTCTGCAACAAGAGGAAAGGGCCATCTTACCTCATGAAGAGCCATTGGAAACTGTTAACTTGGGAACCGAGGAAGACCGGAAGGAGGTGCAAGTGGGTGCCAATCTGGAACCAAGAGTCAAGGAGCGCCCGGTACAGTTGTTGAATGAGTATGTTGAAATCTTCGCTTGGTCTTATGAAGACATGTCGGGTTTAGACACAGACATCGTGGTTCACCGTCTCCCCACAAGAGAAGACTGTCCGAAAAGATCAATGCAGAAGTAATGAAGCAATTCGATGCTGGCTTTCTGGCTGTTACGTCCTATCCTCAATGGGTCGCTAACATTGTGTCAGTACCTAAGAAAGATGGCAAAGTCAGGATGTGTGTGGACTACCGGGATTTGAATAGGGCCAGCCCTAAAGATGATTTCCCGCTACCTCATATTGACATCCTGATCGACAATACAGCTCAGCACAAAGTGTTTTCCTTCATGGATGGTTTCTCGGGCTACAATCAAATCAAAATGGCCCCCGAGGACATGGAGAAAACTACTTTCGTCACACAATGGGGCACTTTCTGTTACAAAGTGATGTCGTTCGGACTGAAGAACGCAGGGGCAACTTATCAACGCGCCATGGTAGCTTTATTTCATGATATGATACATCATGAGATTGAAGTTTACGTAGACGATATGATAGCTCGGTCACAAACAGAGGAAGAGCACCTTGAACATCTGGAGAAGCTGTTTTCCAGGTTAAAAGAATACAAGCTCATGCTGAATCCGAGTAAATGCACTTTTGGAGTTAGGTCTGGTAAACTCCTGGGATTCATTGTAAGCAACAAAGGCATTGAAGTCGATCCCGCAAAAGTAAAAGCAATACAAGAGATGCCTGCTCCCCGTACTGAGAAGGAAGTTAGAGGATTCTTGGGGCGCTTAAACTATATTGCTAGATTCATCTCACATCTGACTTCTACCTGTGAGCCAATTTTCAAACTCTTGAAAAAAGATCAGGTAGTCGAATGGAACGACGATTGTCAAGCTGCTTTTGATAGAATCAAGGAGTATTTGCTAGAACCTCCTATTCTGATGCCACCCGTCGAAGGAAGACCATTGATCATGTATTTGACCGTCCTGGATAACTAAATGGGGTGTGTTTTGAGCCAGCATGACGAGTCTGGTCGAAAAGAGCATGCTATTTATTACCTTAGCAAAAAGTTTACCGACTGTGAGACTCGCTACTCACTGCTCGAGAAAACTTGTTGCGCTTTGGTATGGGCTGCTCGCCGACTAAGACAGTATATGTTGACTCATACTACCTTGTTGATTTCCAAAATGGACCCTATCAAGTATATTTTCGAAAAGCCCGCTTTATCTGGAAGGATAGCTAGATGGTAAATGATCTTAACTGAGTATGACATCCAGTACACCACCCAAAAAGCTATAAAAGGGAGTGTACTAGCTGACCATCTGGCTCATCAGGCTATCGAAGATTACCAACCCATGAGATTTGATTTCCCAAACGAGGACATCATGAATTTGGACAACATTGAAGGTAACGGACCGTATGACGGACCCGAAAAGGGATCCCGATGGACCCTGTACTTTGATGGTGCTTCAAATGCACTTGGAAAAGGTATCGGCGCAGTACTCATTTCTCCGGAAGGTTGTCACACACCTTTCACGGCCCGACTTTGCTTCAGCTGCACAAACAACATGGCTGAGTATGAAGCTTGCATCTTTGGTCTCAAGGCTGCTATAGACTTGGGAATCAAATCTTTGATCGTATTTGGGGACTCGGCTTTGGTCATCAGCCAAATCAAAGGAGAGTGGGATACCAAGCATCCTAATCTTATCCCATACAAAGAACATGTCCTGACATTGTTGCCTCATTTCGAGCAAATTACCTTCGAGCATTTCCCGCGAGAAGAGAATCAGCTAGCAGATGCTCTAGCCACAATGTCCTCCATGTTTAAACTCAACTGGGATAACGAGGCTCCCCAAATCACCATCGAGCGAATGGATGAACCTGCGCATTGTCACGAGATTAATACCGAAGAAGTAGTGGAACAACCCTGGTTCCATGAAATCAAAAGGTATCTCGAGACTAGAGATTATCCTGAAGGAGCTTCCGTAAATGACAAGAAGTTCTTAAGGAAATTCGCTGCTAAGTTCTTCCTGAGCAACGACATCCTTTACAAACGAAGCCATGATTGTGTATTACTCCGATGCGTAGATAAAGATGAAGCAGAGTTGATCATTACTGATGTACACAGCGGCACATTTGGCACTCACTTGAGTGGGCATACAATGGCTAAGAAGATCCTAAGGGCAGGCTTTACTGGTCTATCATGGAAGCTGACTGCCATCAACATTCCCGTACCTGCCACAAGTGTCAAGTCTATGCTGACAAAGTTCATATCCCTTCGGTTCCTCTCAACGTCCTGACAGCTCCGTGGCCCTTTACAATGTGGGGCATTGATATGATTGGAGAGATCAAGCCCACGGCTTCCAACGGACATCGCTTCATCCTGGTTGCCATTGACTATTTCACCAAATGGGTCGAAGCAGCTTCCTTCGCCTCTGTTACTAAAAATGTGGTTGCCCGCTTTATCAAGCAAAATCTCATATGTCGGTATGGTGTTCCGGACAGGATCATCACAGACAATGGTACAAATCTGAATAACACAATGATCACCGCTTTGTGCGAACAGTTCAAGATTTATCATCACAATTCATCTCCCTATCGGCCGAAGATGAACGGTGCTGTTGAAGCTGCGAACAAAAACATCAAGAAGATCATTCAGAAAATGACAGTCACTTACAAAGATTGGCATGAGATGTTACCGTTTGCTCTACATGGATACCATACGACGACACGTACTTCAACCGGGGCAACCCCATTTTCTTTGGTTTATGGCATGGAAGCTGTTTTGCCTATGGAAGTCCAGATCCCTTCTCTAAGGATTATGAAGGATGCAGGTTTGAATGAAGATGATTGGATGCAGACCCGACTTGATCAACTCAATCTGATCGACGAAAAGCGACTTGCTGCTATATGCCATGGTCAGACGTATCAAAAGCAGATGATCAAGGCCTTCAATAAGAAAGTCAAACGTCAAGTGTATCAAGTTGGAGATCTCGTAATCAAGCGGATTATCTTGCCGCAAAGTGATCCCAGGGGAAAATGGACTCCTACATATGAAGGACCATTTGTAATCAAGAGCATATTTTCTGGTGGTGCAATGATTCTGACCACCATGGACGGTGACGATTTGCCGCACCCTGCGAACACAGACATAGTCAAAAGATACTACGCATAAAATAACCCGACAAGCCGAAAACCCGAAAGGGAGGCTTGGGCAAAAATGGGCATCCCGGTGGATCGAAAACCCGAAAGGGCGATTCAGGCAAAAATTAGGGATAAAAACAAAAAAAATTTGTACACCCGGCAAGTTGAAAACCCGAAAGGGCGGCTTGGGCAAAAAGGGGTTTCCCGGTGGATCGAAAACCCGAAAGGGCGATTCAGGCAAAAATTAGGGAATTAAAGCGTATGACTATGTCTCGTCGGATCACTTCAAGGACAATCTCTTCATCAACCAGTTCCAGGTTTCTGATCAACCCAGTCATCGGCCAATGAAGCATTGAATGGACAGATATCCAGAATTGAGAAAGCTATAGCGGAATGGAATCCCATGGAATTATTTCACATAGCCATCTTTATTTTGTATAAATCTTTCAATATTTACGACAAAATCCTCTTACTAGGATGATTGTCTCCTTTGTACAAATATACTCATAGAAATTAAATACAAATACTTTTCCCAGAAATTTGTGTCATTTTCTTTTCTTTTCTCTTACACTGTTTGTTTTATTTTGAGAAACGTCCAATGTTTTGTTAAATAGGCATATGCATTTGAACATAATCATTTCCTTATGAACCAAGAAAGAGGATTACTGATAAGTCAAAGGTACAATTGGATATCTTGATACCCCTTCAAAGGAAATCCCCAGTAGATTCTGGAAGCTTATCCCCTATGGAGTACGGACGTCTCTCCCGAATTTTATTCAAAGTTATTCCTCACAAGGGCTTATAACTGGGTTATCCTCAGCTAACAATCACAGAAGATCGCACTCGCCAAAATTCTTCCTATCCCCAGCGGAGTTCATCAAAATTCCCCAGCAGTAACTTATCTTTACAATCCCTCAGCCAGAGGGTCCTCAGGAATTCAATTCCCCCCAAAGTTTAAGTTTCAGAATCCCCAGCGAAGCCAGGCTAATGAACCTTCTCCCTACAGAGTTTTAGGAGAGCAAATTTTGAGTTCCCCAGTGAAGTCGCCAGAGATGTTTCCCGCCAAACTGAAGATTCTCAGTCTTGCATCCCCAGCATGAGCCTACTAGATTGGTACTCCCCGGTAGAAGTCATCAGGAATTCCCCAGAGGTTTGGTATACAACCCAAGCTCCTTATTCCCCCAGTAGCAGCCAAGGATTTATTCTTCCCGGCAGCAGTCAGGATGCTTTTATCTTCAGCCATCCAGGATTCATCTGTCCCAAGCAAGACAGCTCATCAGCTTACATGCGCATTCATTATATTCATACCATAAACATTTATATAACATATATTGCATCATACATTTCATGCAACATAATTTTGTGTTTAGCTAACATTTTGTCCTTTTCAGGATAAGAATAAAAAGCTATCCTTAACATTTTCAGATGCAGTTTTACACGGACTCATCATCAAGCAATCCTACACCGGTTCCTATTCAAATTCAAGATTTCTGAAAACAGTTCACGGGTTCTCCAAGTAACGGATGTTAACCTATCGCTTGTTCAGTTTCTTCTCCAGACTTCTGAAAACAGTCTATGGATTCTTCCCAACAACGGATGTTAATCCATCACTTGTTCAGATGCAACCTTTTGAAAACAGTTTACGGACGCTTCCCAACAACGGATGCTGCTCTATTGCTTATTCAACTCCAAGATTTCTGAAAACAGTTCACGGGTTCTCCAAGTAACGGATGTTAACCTATCGCTTGTTCAGACTCTTCTCACCTTTGAAAACAGTTTACGGACGCTTCCCAACAACGGATGCTGCTCTATTGCTTATTCAACTCCAAGATTTCTGAAAACAGTTCACGGGTTCTCCAAGTAACGGATGTTAACCTATCGCTTGTTCAGTTTCTTCTCCAGACTTCTGAAAACAGTCTATGGATTCTTCCCAACAACGGATGTTAATCCATCACTTGTTCAGATGCAACCTTTGAAAACAGTTTACGGATTCCTCCCAACAACGGATGTCGATCTATTGCTTATTCAGACCCCCAGTTCGAAGATGGTCCAAAGCATGGACGCCTTCCTAATACTCATTCCAGATGGCATCTTTAAGTCCATCCCCGACAAGTTTCTGTCACCATCTCTAAGCCCATATCCATATGGCATCTCTAAGCCCATCTCCAGATGGCATCTCTAAGCCCATCTCCAAATGGCATCTCTAAGCCCATTCCCGCATCCATTGCTTTGACGAGTGCAAATTTCTGGGCACTCTAGTGTCCAATCTCCTTTTACCCTCGAGTCACGAAAGGCAAACTTGCCAATCTAACTCTTCGGATTCAAGAAGATTGAACAGGGGCAACTGTTGTACCCCAAAATTTTCCCTCCCATTTCTCATTGACTTCTCACCACAAAGCCCTTGAAGCTCAAGATCCAGTTAGGGTTTCATCTGCTCAAAGACTTCTCCTTGCACTGTTGACCCTAATTAGGGTTTGTGTTTGCACAAAGATGTTTTGACCCAAAATGCCTAAGATGACTTTCTTGCTTCATATTGGACTCCCAAGTTTATCCTCATCAAGTTTCAAGTCTTGATTCCAAGTTTTGCCCAGTCAATTGGACAGTTGACCTAGAAATCAACTGTATTGGGGGAAAAGTCAACTGTGGCCAATTGACAGTCAAACCTCATGAAAATTGACCCACATCAACATTGTGAACTCATATGAACCATTTGATCAAGTTTGGATCACAATTCCACAAGAAATTTAATCAGATCACCAAAAGGGCAAAATGGTCATTTTTAGGGTTTTGACTGCACAAAGACAATTTTTGACTGTTTGACCTAGCCAATGGCAAACCAAGTTCACATATGGACTCAAGGACCCCATGGAATTATCTTGACATGCTCAACAAACTCAAAAGATCCCAAGTACACAAGATTGACAATTGAATTTCCCAGTCAATTGATCAATTTTGACTGTATATTGAAAAGTCAAAACTTTGACTTTTTTTGGTCAAAATTAAGAGTCAAAATTCATTTTTCATCAAAACATGCCAAATCATGAAACTTGTTCACCAAGAAATCAAAAAATGCAAATTAGGGTTAGAAATGAGAATTTTTCATAACTTAGAATTTTTCTAAGTTATGAAAAACCCTAATTTTTTCCCAACTTTGCCCCACTTTCTCACCAAGATTCATTTGGATTCAAACAAAAGTCAAAACATGAAAGTTGTATCTTGTTGCATAATCTACAACTTTGATTCACAAAGTTTTCCCAAATGAGGCTTGTATCTCAAGTTACAAATTTTTGAATAAGGGCACTAAACCATTCTTAACTTAGTGAAATTTTAACCTATTTTGACAAGGTTTTCTACCCAACTTCAAGGCCATTTTCCATACACTTCCACTTGGAATTTCAATTTGCATTTCAAAGATGGATTGTAGTACACACTCCAAGCTTTCCAAAATGTCCAAGAACTTATCAAACAACCTCATAACTTGAGAGAATTGAATTTCACAATATAGCAAAAACTCACTTTTGAATTGGCTATTTTCCATGTTCATAATTTGTGCAAACTTCTCAAACCAGCATGCCCCTTGATTACAGGTCCTTAAACCATCCAACACTCATTAATTTAATGCATGTTCATTGTGCTAAAGCTTTGTTCTTTGAGTTCAAACATTACATACAAGTTTAATCCATTTATGGAAAAAGCAAAATAACCATTTTTGAAAAGTTAAGCTTTATGTCCAATTGAAAATCCAACAAGTACAGATGAGATCTAATTGGCACAAGATTATGAGCAAAACACTCTGATCAATGAGAGATTATGCAGCACATTAGGGGGCCTCTACTGACCTAGAACACAACTTGGGCATTTGTTGCTTAAAGTGTAAGTAACTTGGCATTTGGTAAGACAACTCTCATATCAGCTTACAAACACTTAAGAAAACTTGTGAAACACATCCAGGACATCACAACCAAGCTAGTACACGACCCTAATATCCCTCATACACTCCCAATCTCAGAATGACCTTCAAACTGCAAGAACAGGGCAAGGCCTGCAGTTTGAGTGCCATCTTTCATTCCTCTCAAGCTTTCTTGCCCAAACCAGTTCACACAACTTCCATACCATCTATGCAAGCTAACCAAAACCTAAAACACGACCTGTAATTCCTCTAACTGGTTCCACCATTTTCACTTTTCTGATTTGCAGGTGAAGGGCTCTAGCACGATTCAAGAGCTTTCAAGACAAAGTAAAGCTTGGAATAGCATCCCTGGACCTCAAGGAAACTATCCCAATCATCACCTTGCATTGAAAGCTTCTCCATTGCCAGATAGAACTTCAACTGAACAGGTAAGTTTTTGAATTCGTATCTCTCTTATTAGGCATTGTTAGCTTTAGGTTTGTGAAGAGAATATGTCACAATCATTGCCCTGAACATGCCCATATAAGTAGATTTCATTTATATTATGTATGCTCAGAGAATTTGATGTCTGAACTTTGAACAAAAATTAGGTTAAGAATTGGGAGAGAAGAAATTCTCTCTCATTTCTGAGAGTTAAAACATGTTTTTTATATGTGTGAATTCGTGAGAAGATGCTTAACAGTTTTGATGTTGGAAGTTTTTGCTAAAACTCAAGGAATCAGGACCTTGCAATGGAAGAAAGTGGCGCGTGTTTTTGTTCAAACAGAAGGCTGGAGGTTGAAGAAAGGTCTTCATGGGCTGGGCTTGTGTTGACTTTTCTTTTTTGCACCATACAATTGCTTCTGAACCCCCTGAGCCCATTTGGTTTATTTTTAATGTTTTTTGACTTTTTCTTTTTTTAATTGACTCATTTATTTTTTCTCATGATATTAAAAATATAAAAATATTTTTTTCTCACCATTTTTGAATTTATTAGGTATTTATTTGATTTTTCTTTTAGTTTGTACATAAATAAATAAATACATATACTTTTTTATTTAAAATACTAAAATAGTGCAAATACATTTTTATACACTTTTATTTTTGTTCTACTTTCTGAAAATATTTTATAGAAAAAATACTTTTTTTATTAAATATTAAATATTATTAATTAGTATATATAATACATATTTTGTAAATAATATAAATAAATACTTATACATTAGTATACTTAGAATAAAATACCAAAAATATACATATTTTATTTTATTAATATTTAATATTAAAAATACATTTTTCACAATTAGACTTCATTTTTATTTTATTCTTGTATATAAATAATAAATATTGTATATATTGAATAAATAATGCATTTTATTTTGTAAACTAGGGTTTTGACCTAAAAATGAAAATACTCTAAAAATAATACCCTTTTTATTTCTTTTTTATTTTTACATAAATAATACTTTTTCATACATATAAAAATTCTTTTTACATCTTGCATACTTATTTCATTTCCATTTTAATTTATGCCTTTAATTATATTGTAAATATTCAAAGAAAATGATGTAATATCTAGGTTTAATTTCTTGTCTAAATATACCCCATTTGAAACATTGTACCCCCTTCCCCATATTATTGTGTTGTAATAGTGTAGGAATTTTATTTTTCGCACTTTAAACGCTTTCTAAACATACCATGCTAGAATTAGGGTTTGTATGCGAATAAAATGAACAAAATAGTTTGACCTAATCTCAAGATAAAACAAGCATGAAAATGGACAACACATCTCACACTTGCACCCCCTAGGGTATTCCACTTTGTTGCCTTCAAATAAATTGGGCCATATTGCATGTTAGGTTTCTTTGGGTAAAACAAACAATCAAATGATCATAAGTCCCTCGATGACGCTTTCAAAAAGTTGCCTAAAATGATCAAATCCCTTTCAAAGAAAAATTGCCCAAAGACATTTAACACTATTGCAATTATGGTCTAAACGATGACCCGTGCCCGTCCCTTTTATCTCCTAATACAAGATTGTCCACCAAATGCAATGGTGGAACAAAATTGTCAAAAGGTTTAAAACATAACAAAAATCTTTGAGAACTTTAGGGTAGATGACTCTTAGGTACTTGTCAATTTGCAAAGAAAACACTTGCCTAATTTCAAACCACACTTCACAAACACTTTCAAAACCAACTTTCAAAAACCTTGAAACATCTTTTCAAAAGACAAAACACCTTTTGTAAAACATTCGAGTAAAGAATTGTTACAAGGGTAGCCTATGCAAGGCATCTTTTCAAAAACATTTTCAAAACCACACACCAAGCACCATTTCAAACAATTGAAAACCAAGGCAAGTTGATCTAAGCAAGTACCTAAGAGCCCATGGATAACCATGGATAGAAAGGGTGCTAATACCTTCCCTTTCTATAATCTACTCCCCGAACCCAAGAAAAATCTCAAAGGTTTTTGCTGTGCTTTTTAAACTTTTCCTTAGGATAAAATAAAAAGTCGGTGGCGACTCTTGCTCAACCGAAACATTTGCGAAAACAAACGCAAAACCCTAGTCAGTTCTCCCACCGTATCACAAAATGCAACTTGGACAATAGCTCAATTGCTTGGATCAAAGCTCTAATAGCTGTGTAAACATTTAATTATGGAGTTACAAACAAGTTCTAGGCCTGAAAAGCAAGGATTATGCAGCCTAGCATGGATTTGGTTCAAGTGTTCATCAAAAATGACTTGTAATTCAAGTGACAAAACCCTAACTTCATCTCTTCGATTCTCCCTACTCAAGAATGATCTCAAGGAGTTCCTGGACATTTTGGAAATCTTGCAATGTTCTCTACAACCCATATTTGAATTTATTTTTAAGATTCCCCTTGGAACTATATGAAAAAGTGCCATGAAGTTGGGTCAAAATCCTAACCAAATTAGGGCAAAATTTCACTAAGTGTTTAGTTTCATGACCCTGTGTTCATAAATTTATAACTTCAGATCCAAGTATTTTTGGAAGGAGTTGTGTAAAGCAAAGTTGTAGATTTCATGGATATCTACAACTTTCATGTTGTAAGTTTCTCTTGAATCATCTTGCATCATGGTGAAAATTTTGTTCAAAGTTATGAAAAAAATATGAAATTTCCAACACTTAGAAAAATTTCTAAGTTTTAGAAATTTTGACTTTTCAAAATGAAATATTGACTTTTTGATTTCTTGATGAATAAGTTTCATATTTTGACATGTTTTGATGAATTATGATTTTTGGCACTTGAATTTGACCAAAAAGTCAAAGTTTGACTTTTCAGTATACAGTTGACTTTTGATCAGTTGACTGGAAAATTCATCTGTCAATCCAATGGACTTGCAATGTTTTGAACCATGTCATTAGGTCAAAATGGTGAAATTGGACTCTTGAGATCATGCCTTTAACCAATTGACCATTTGCTAGGTCAAAAACTAGAAATTGCCCTTTTCCAATCAAAACCCTAATTTTGACCATTTTGCCCTTTTGGAGATTTGATCAAATTTCTTGAGGAGTTGTGGTCCAAACTTGATCAAATGATACATATGAGTTTATAATATTGATTTGGATCAAAAATTATGGAGTTTAACTGTAAATTGGCCATAGTTGACTTTTTCCCCAATACAACTGACTTTTAGGTCAACTGCTCAATTGACTGAGCAAAAGTGTGATCCAAGGCTTGAAACTTGACATGAGTAATATTGAGGGTCCATGATGATCCATGAAAGTTATATGGGACATTGGAAGTTCAAAAATCCTTGTGCAAACTCAAACCCTAATTTTGGTCATCAGTGTTTGAGGAGGTGTCTTGAGTTGATCAAACCCCAGTGCAGTCTTGAGCCCAAGGAGATCTTGTGAGTAAAATCTTGATAAGTGAGAGGGAAAATTTTGGGGTACAACAGCTTCCCCTGTTCAATCTTCTTAAGCCTGAAGAGTTAAATTGGCATGTTTTGCCATTCGTGACTCGAAGGTGGAAGACGATTGGACACTAGAGTGCCCAGAAATTTGCACTCGATGATGTGATGGTAGAGGGAATGGGCTTAAAGATGTCATTTGGAGAGGTGATATAAAGTTGTTGGTGATGCGCTTTTAGATGCCATCTAAGAGTGATTGTTGAATTGTAATTTGTAAGCTGAAAGAATGAGTATCAGAATGGCATCCGTGTCCGAAACGTATCTGAATTGTATTTGGAAGCTGGTTTTGAATGAGTGTTAGAATGGCATCCGTGTCTGGAGCGTATCTGAACTGTATCTGAAATCTGAATCTTGAATGAGTTATCAGAATGGCATCCACATCTGGAGCGTATCTGTACTGTATCTGAAAGTTGAATTTTGAATGAGTTATCAGAATGGCATCTGTGTTTGGAGCGTATATGTAATGCATCTGGAAGTTGATTTTGAATGATTATCAGAATGACATCCGTGTCTGGAGAGTATCTGAACTGTATCTAAAAAAGAGTCTGAATAAGTATCAGAATAGCGTCCACGTTTAGAGCGTATCTGAATTGTATCTGAAAACTTTGAACAATGTTAATGGTAGTTGTTAACCTTATCCTGAAAAGGGTAAAATGTTAGCAAAAAATGCAAAGTCATGTTGTATGAAATGTATGGTATAATGCATTTGTGTTATCAATGTTTATGATATATGGATGCAATGTATGCGTATGCAAGCTAATCTGCCACACTGTTGTTGGATTGGGGAAAATAAATCCCTGACTGCTGCTGAGGATATGGAGTATAAGTCTTCATGTTGTGAAGTCTAAGTGTTGATGAATTTATGCTTGGAGAAATAAACTCTGTTGTAAGGGAGATGTCGTATACTGCTTATAAAATCCTATTGGGGAATCTTGAGAAATTTGACGACTTCTATTGGGGATTAATAACTGGAAGCTCTGTTCCGCTGGGGATTAAACTACACACTGAGGGGGATTATGGAAGTAGCATAGAGAGAGATTTCCCTACCTCTTAAAGCCATCGGTGATTGTCTTTCTATCTTGTTTATTTGTAAACAGTAATTATGTTCAAATGCATATGTTCAAAAATGAATCATTGGACGTTTTTGTAAACAAAACACAAGAGTAAAGAAAAAAACAGATAGTTTTGCACTTTCAAAGGGATATCTTTGTATTGACTTTGAGTAAGTATTTTTTTACAATGAGACGGACATTCTAGTAAGAGAATAACATCGTAAAAAATGAAAATTTTTACACAAAGAAAAGATAGTTATGTGAAATGATCCCATGGAGTTCCCATTCTGCTATACCCTTTGTATCTCCGAGCATCTTGTCTATTTTGTTACCTCGTCCGAAAATGATAGAATTGATCAGAACCTCTGAGTTTGTCAATTGAAGCCAAAGGTTGTCTATAAGGTGATCCAACGGGACATAGTCATACGCTTTAATTCCCTAACTTTTGCCTGGACCGCCCTTTCGGGTTTTCAGTCCACCGGGAAACCCTTTTTTGCCCAAGCCGCCCTTTCTGGTTTTCAACTTGCCGGGTATACAGATTTTTTGTTTTATCCCGAATTTTTTCACGAACCTTTTTGGTCCTCCGGGATGCCCTTGTTTTGCCTAGGTGTGTCAACCTAGCGGGTCTCTTATGCATAGTATCTTTTGAATATGTCTGTGTTCGCAGGGTGCCGCAAGTCGTCACCATCCATGGTGGTCAGGATCATTGCTCCACCATAGAATATGTTTTTGACTACAAATGGTCCTTCATATGTAGGAGTCCATTTGCCCCTGGGATCACTTTGAGGCAGTATGATGCGCTTGATCACCAGATCCCCAACTTGATATACTTTTCGTCTGACCTTTTTGTTGAAATCCTTGGTCATCCATTTTTGATACATTTGACCATGACAGACAGCAGTAAGACTTTTCTCATCAATCAAGTTTAGTTGATCAAGTCGAGTCTGGATCCAATCGTCTTCATTCAGCCCTGCATCCTTCATAATTCTCAAAGAGGGGATCTGGACCTCAATAGGCAAGATAGACTCCTTGCCGTATACCAGAGAATAGGGTGTTGCTCCGGTTGATGTGCGAGCTATGGTACGATATTCGTGGAGAGCGAATGGTAGCATCTCATGCCAGTCTTTGTATATGACTGTCATTTTCTGTATGATCTTTTTAATGTTATTATTCGCGCTTCGACAGCACCATTCATCTTTGGTCGATAATGGGAAGAATTGTGATGCTGGACCTTGAATTTCTCGCACAAGGCAGTAATCATAGTATTGTTCAGGTTTGTACCATTGTCTGTAATTATCCTTTCCGGGATACCGTAACGACAGATGAGATTCTGCTTGATGAACCGGGCGATAACATTCTTGGTCACGGAAGCGAAAGAAGCTGCCTCCACCCACTTGGTGAAATAGTCAATGGCCACTAGGATGAAGCGGTGTCCATTGGAGGTTGTTGGCTTGATCTCCGCAATCATATCAATCCCCCACATAGAAAAGGTTCAAGGATTCATCAAGACATTCAGAGAAACCGGAGGTACGTGCACCTTGTCACCATAAATTCGACACTTATGGCAGGTTTGAGAGTGTTGATAGCAATCTCCTTCCATGGTAGACCAGTAATAGCCTGCCCATAAGATTTTCTTTGCCATCGTATACCCACTGGAATGGGTGCCAAAAGTGCCTTCATGTAACTCAACCATGATCCTTTCAGCTTCAACCTTGTCTACGCACCAAAGTAACACAGAGTCATGGTTGCGTTTGTAAAGGATGCCATTACTAAGAAAGAATTTAGCGGAGAATCTCCTTAAGAACTTCTTATCGTTTACTGAAGCTCCTTCTGGATATTC
Organism: Vicia faba; assembly: GCA_948472305.1. Taxonomy (NCBI): domain Eukaryota; kingdom Viridiplantae; phylum Streptophyta; class Magnoliopsida; order Fabales; family Fabaceae; genus Vicia; species Vicia faba. Next base: position 1,069,566,609 of record OX451738.1, read on the forward strand.
TTGAGCCTTGAGATACCTCTTGACTTCGTGAAACCAAGGTTGGTCCACTACTTCTTCAGTATTAATCTCGTGACAGTGTGCTAGTTCATCCCTTCGTTCAATGGTGGTCTGGGGAGCCTCGTTATCCCACTTAAGTTTAAACATAGATGACATTGTGGCTAGTGCGTCTGCTAGCTGATTTTCTTCTCGCAGGAAGTGCTCGAAGGTAATCTCCTCAAAATGTGGGAGCAACGTCAAAACATGTTCTTTGTAAGGGATAAGGTTAGGGTGTTTGGTGTCCCATTCCCCTTTGATCTGGATGATAACCAAAGTTGAATCTCTGAATATAATCAACTATTTGATCCCCAAGTTTATGGCAGCTTTGAGACCAAAGATGCATGCTTCGTATTATGCCATGTTATTTTTACAATTGAAGTAGAGTCTTACCGTAAAGGGAGTATGACACCCTTCAGGAGATATGAGTACAACAACAATACCATTGTTGAGTGCGTTAGATGCCCCATCAAAAACCAGGGTCCATCGGGATCCTTATTCAGGTCTGTCATATGGCCTGAGTTATTCATAGTTGTTTACCATCATGATGTCTTCATCTGGGAATTTGAACTTCATGAACTGGTAGTCTTCTACATCTTGGTGAGCAAGGTGATCAGCTAGTACACTGCCCTTTATTGCTTTCTGGGTAGTATATTGTATATCATATTCTGTCAGGATCATCTGCCATCTCGCTATTCTCCCAAAGAGAGCAGGTTTCTCGAAGATGTATTTTATCGGATCCATTTTAGATATCAACAAGGTAGTATGGGTCAGCATATATTGTCTTAGCCGGCGAGAAGCTCATGCCAGAGCGCATCAAGTTTTCTCTAGCAGTGAATATCTTGTTTCACATTCGGTAAACTTTTTGCTCAGGTAATAAATAGCGTGCTCTTTTCGTCCATACTCGTCATACTGCCCCAGCATATACCCCATTGAATTCTCTAAAATAGTTAGATACATAATCAACGGTCTTCCCTCGACTGGTGGCATGAAAACAGGAGGATCTTGCCGGTACTCTTTGATCTTGTCAAAAGCAATTTGGCACTCATCATTCGATTTGACTACCTGATCTTTCTTCAGTAGTTTGAAGATTGGTTCACAGGTAGTTGTCAGGTGAGAAATGAATCTGGCAATGTAGTTCAAGCATCCCAAGAATCCTCTGACTTCCTTCTTAGTATGAGGAGCAGGCATCTCTTGTATAGATTTCACCTTGGCAGGATCTACTTCAATACCTTTATTGCTGACGACAAAGCCTAGGAGTTTACCAGACCTTACTCCAAATGTGCACTTATTTGGGTTCAACCTCAGCTTGTATTTCTTTAATCTCTCAAACAGTTTCTGTAAATGATCAAGATGCTCTTCTTTTGTCTGAGACCTAGCTATCATATCGTCCATGTAGACTTCTATTTCGTGATGTATCATGTCATGAAATAGAGCTACCATGGCACGCTAATAGGTTGCCCCAGCATTCTTCAGTCCGAATGGCATAACCTTGTAGCAGAATGTGCCCCATTATGTGACAAAGGTTGTCTTCTCCATGTCCTCAGATGCCATTTTGATTTGGTTGTAACCTGAGAAACCGTCCATGAAGGATAACACTTTGTGTTGTGTCGTATTGTCAACTAGGATGTCAATATGGGGAAGTGGGAAATCATCCTTAGGGCTTTCCCTATTCAAATATTTGTAGTCCACGCACATTCGTACCTTGTCGTCTTTTTTGGGCATGGGAACAACATTGGCAACCCATTGCGGATAAGAGGTGATGGCCAAGAATCCAGCGTTGAATTGTTTCATGACTTATGCTTTAATCTTCTCCGACATATCCGGTCACATGCGACATACTTTTTGTTTGACTGGTGGGCAATCCTCTTTTGTAGGCAGACGATGTACTACAATATCTACATCAAGTTCTGGCATGTCTTCATACGACCAGGAAAAGACCTCACCATATTCGTGTAGCAACTGAATCAGACGCTCATTGACACTGGGTTCCAGATTGGCACCCACCTTGACTTCTCTTTTGTCTTCCTCGCTACCTAGGTTAATTGTATCCACGGGTTCCTCGTGGGGCTGAATGGCTCTCTCTTCTTGTAGTAGCAATCTGGCAAGTTATCCTGATACCTCACAATCTTCCTCACCTTCATCTTCGGCTTGGTAGATTATATTTTCAGAGTCACAAAAGGCCATAGCATAATCGTTACTCATGGGATCCCGAATGGATGTAGACCTGCATTGTAAGTGTGAGTGTGTGTAAGGGTAAAGCTATCTTTGAAAGAAATGAAATATGTAAAAGAGAAAAACAATGAGCATAAAGTTTGTATGCAAAACGTCCATGATTCATTGATGTCATATGGAAATGAGATAATAACCCTTACAAATGGACCATTGTGCCTCGGGTAAGACATAGGGTTTTAAGAGTTTGAATTGTTTTAATATTACAGATCCAACAAAATGTAAAGACAAATTACTGTGGGATAAAAGTGATTGGGACAAAATATCTAGCCTCCCAATTATTGAGCCCTCAACTGACAGTTGGGAAAATCCAATCCTCCAAGTTGCAGCCATCTTCATCATCCTCTACCACGTTGACTTCACGGTTGCTGATCTTCAGGGGTGGTCCTCCAGCACGAGCACGACGTACAGCCTTCTGAGCACTTAAAGTGAAACCTAGGCCAAACTTGTTAGATTTGTATGGGATATCTAGGAGTTGTCCCCAGATACTGCACCCACCTTCTTCTATCACTGCCTTTGCATCCTTCAAAGATGACATCTCGAGTGGAGGCATTGTGATCTCAGGAACAGCCCTGGTTACTGCCACATCTTGCGGGACTTCTTCAAAATGTTGAAATGGAGTTTCAATAAATTCACCATCTAATTCCACATATCTGAAGGAATTGAGATGGCTGATCATATACTCTTCTTCTCCATGAACGGTGATAATCTTCCCTTGAATTGGATACTTCATCATTTGGTGCAACATAGAAGTAACAGTGCCAGTATTGTGAATCCATGGTCGGCCTAGAAGGCAGCAGTATGAAGGGCGAATATCCATTGCATAAAAAGTTGAATCAAATGTTTGGGTTCTAACCTTTATGGGGATATCCACTTCCCCATGTACCATCCTTTTCGAGCCGTCAAAATCCCTCACTACTATGTTTTTGGCTATAATGTCAATCCCTCACAGTCAAGCCCATCAAGAGCTTTTTTAGGCAATACATTCAGAGATGAGCCAGTGTCCACCAAAACATGAGCCAAGGTTTTGCCCCTACATTCAACTGAGACATACAATGCCTCATTATGCTTCCTTTCTCTTGGCGTTAAATCAGCATCTGAAAAACCTAGACCATTATTTGCAGTCAAGCTGGCTACGCAGTCTTGGAACTGGTCGGCAGATGTTTCTTGGGGTACATGAGCAGTCTTCAAGAATTTTACCAAGGCCTTTGCATGCGCCTCGAAACATAGTAGTAAAGCCAGCATGGAAATTTTGGATGGAGTTTGCCCCAGTTGTACAACTACATCGTAGTTTCTTCTTTTTATGATCTTTAGAACTTCCTTCATCTCTTTCCGGGAGGTCTCAGGGATAGCCAATGATTGTGCCTTCGTCCGGACAGGCTCAATCAGGATACTATTACCTCGAGTCTCGGTGAGCTCTGCAGCAGGAATGTCAGTAGGAGTGATAATAGGGATTGTAACAGCTTTGTCAGTTGGAGCATTGGTCTGGGAATAGCCTTCGGAGGAGCAACAACAACAGGAATGATTACGGGTCCAAAAACCGCTTTTGGGGGAGCAATTTCTGGAGAGAATATCCTTCCGCTTCGGGTAATCTTGCTAGTCCCGGCAATGTTACTGATATCGAAGTTATCTTTCTCGGAACTTGAATCTTCGGCAGCTGGCCAATTTTGCTTGATACCGTGGTAGTAGACATCCCCTCCATAATTCCATGGTACGGTTTTGTCTAAAAAATACGGGACTTGTCCAGGCATTGTAATTATCAAAGGAGCTACTTTTAGAACTGATGTAATTCTAACGGGTCTTTTGGTGGAGACCCTGGAAGAATTGTCGGAAATGGTCACGATGGAAACATCATTATAAGAAACAGGTGGAACAAAAGTCTTTTCAAATAAAATTTCCTTGTTATCTATTAGGCACTGAATGCTTGCTTTCAACAAAGGACAGCTGGTTGGTAAGGACAAACAGAAATGACAGCTTTCATCACAGCCCGGGAAAACACTGGCATTAAATAAGTTCTTTTTGATAGTCAGAAGTGGGGTCATAAGTTCATCAATTGAAGTAACAAACATATCATCTTCAATGGTGTTGGCATTATGGTCGTGTTTGGGCATAGGGGCAGAAATGACATTTGGCTTTTCTGGCGCATCAAATTCAATCTCTTTGGCTTCGAGGAGGTCTTGTACTTTGTTATTTAAAGCCCTACAGTTGTTAGTGTCATGGCCGAGACTCTCGGAATGGTATGTGCAACGGGCATTAGGATGATAGTGAGGAGATGTTGTCTTAGGGTTCTTTGGAGCTTCTTTCAAAGTCACTAGGTTGGATCTTATCAAGTGTGGCAATACTTGAGATAAGGTCATGTTGATTCTGGTGAATTGTCGGATTGGTCTTTCCATCCTTGGTTGGTTGTTTCTTTGCTGATCAGACACAGGTTTAGGAATTATACCAGCCTCCACCATTGGACAGCGTTCATCCCTATCTTGATTTCTCTGAGGATAAACAGCAACCAATTCCTTCATTCTGATGAATGGTTTCATTACAGTAGCAGAGGATGCATCTTTTTGAATCTTTCCACTTTTTATTCCGGCTTCTACCCTTTCTCCGGTCAATATTAGTTCAATAAAACCTGCCAATGAACTCCCAATTAGGTGATTGAAGAAGGGACCAGACAAGGTGCCCAAAAACATGTCTACTAATTCTCTTTCAAATGGAGGAGGTTGAACTCTTCCGTCCAAATCTCTCCATTTTTGCACATAGTCCTTGAAGCCTTCATTTGAAACCATGGCCATACTCTAGAGTTGAGTATGGGTGGGCGCAAGATCAGCATTGTATTGGTATTTGTGATCGGTGGATCTGGAACTGACTGTTTAACGCTGGTTCGCGAAATGTCGCGGAAGCAAGAGTCGCCACCGTCTTTTATTTTCTCCAAAGGGAAAGGACAAAAGCACAGAAAATTTCCTTATAGAGATTGCTCTCGGTTCGGGAGGTAGATTATAGAAAGGGAAGGTGTTAGCACCCTTTCTATCCATGGTTATCCATGGGCTCTTAGATACTTGCTCACTTGTGTTTTCAAAAATGGTTTGTTTGCTTTTCAACTGTGGGTTTTAAAAAGTTTCTTTGAAAATTCCAGTTCGACTCTTGTATCGGTCCTCAAGAGTGTTTGAAAAATTGCTTTCGAAAGCTTTTTTGAAAAGGTGTCGGTGTGAAAGGTATTTTTGATTTGTTTTTGAAATTAGAGCAAGTATCTAGAGTCATCTACCTACCCTAAGGAATTCGTCTATGTAAATGTCCTTTACAGTAGTGCCATCCCACCATTGAGAGGTAGGTAGCACCACCGTTGGAGGTGTTCGGGTCAATTCGAAGGTTCGGGACATGGTGATCACCAGAGCAATAGGAAGATACCTTAGAAGCTACCCTCATGCCAGGTTCCCGGATCATGAGGACTTACTAAGACATCCTCTACTCGGCGATCACCTTTCGAGAGGCAAGGCAACAGTGAAGCGTACCCTAGGGGTGGTGTGTGATTTGTGTGTCATGTTCATTTACATTTATCTTGTTCATGTCGGGGGTGATCTACGCGTTGCTTTTATTTTGACATTCATTCTTGCATGCGATTTATTAGCAGTTAAAAAGTTGCGAGAAATTAAAAGTTCCTAAACTATTACAAAGGCGCGGGTCCACATCGCCAAAATAAATCCAGGACCCGATTTGACATAAAATAAAGTGCGAAAGATAAATAAATGTTTAATTTACACGGCTTTGGGAGAATTACATAAAAATTATAAGAAAAGAAATAAAGCGTGCGAAACAAATTAACAATCGAAAGCGAGGGCGTTGGACCCTTTTTAATGAAATTAAAATATGATTAACAAATTAATTAAATTAAAGAAAAAAGAAAAGATTTTTGGGTTTTTTGTATTTATGAATTTTTAATGAGAAGATTAAATGAAATTAAAATTTAATTAACCCTAATTCTACAACTTTTATTTATTAAGAAAAAATATTAAAATTGAACCTAAAATTAAACCTAATTAATTAATGAAATTTTATTTACAAGAATATATAATTAATTATTATAATGATAAAAGAAAATAAAAAGATAAAAGTAATTAACCTAATTCTACAAATTTTAAATTTATTAGGAATATGTTAAAATTAATCCTAGAATAAAAACTAATTAATTGATACAAGATTTTATTTACAAAAACATTAAATCAAATATATTTTATTTTTTATGACTTTTCTGATTTTTGTTATTTTTTATATTTTATGAAAATAAATTAATTTAAAGATTTAAATAAAAATTAAACAAAACAAATAAAAATAGAAAGAAAAAAAAAAGAATGAAAAGAGCAAACCCATGGGGGTTCTGTCCCCAAACTGGAGGTATAATTCAGCAATTAGGCCCATTGGTTTCAAGGCCTCTTTTGACCTTTCAGAGCCACGTACGTACGCGTTGACTGGTGCCCATGGTACTCTTCTCATCAGGACCCTTGGATTGCCTTCAATGGCCAGGTGGCGCGCTTGGATTGTGAGCGTATGGTGGACGCTGAAGCTTGAACTGCACAGGATTAGATTGAAACAAAATATATGAATAAAGTGGGGGACCTGGGAATCGCACCCAGGTCCCAATGCCTTATGAGACAATGCCTTCACCATCTGTACCAAACGCGCGCTTTGTTTATTATATGACAAATAACTATTATAATGGAAAATTGGTTAGTGACATAGAAAATAAAAAAACGCGCGTTGGATTCAAACTACCCAACCATCGCTCGCCACCTAATCTTCTTCTTCCTTGTTTGTATTTTTACCTGAAACATAAAAAGAATTAGCGGGGGTTTTAAACCCCCCCAAAATGCAACCTTTTTAAAAATAGCGAATAGCTCATCTTGCTACATAAATTGGGCGCGATTAGTGGGTTATGTTCGTCCAAGCTTCCTGAGTCTAGCCATGGCACTGAGGTGTCTTGATTTTACCATATACGTAAACGCCCAATTTGGAGCTTGAAGAACCCTAGCTAGATTTAATGGTGAAATCGTGTATGATACATAAAAACTTAATTAAAACACACGGTTAGCTTCAGAATGAACCAAATAACATAAACCAAACATTAAAAATTGCAGATAACGCATGAATCATGATGCAAGAATATGGAAAAAATCCTGTACAGGACACGATCATTCTACCGTTTCTTGACGTTAGGGTTGATGGTTTTGATCTGAAAACCTTCCTTGGAGTCTCAGGAATGTAATGGAATGATTATTTTCCTTTGAATCGCACTGGAATGTAGTTTTCAGTTTTGGAATTTTTTGACAAAAACTCAAACTTTGTTCTTGAATCCTGGCACAGCTTGGAGGTCTCCAGCACTAGGGTTTGCATCGTGCTTATGTATGGAATGATTAGGGTAAAGATTTGGATCCAAAAAACCTTTGCATTGATGGAAATATATTTGATTTTCATGGCATAATTTTTCAATCTTTTCCATGCATATTTGATACCAATCATGTCCAATCTCTTTGATTCTTTCCATATCAGATCATGCACGAAATCTTGAAGATATTTCATGCATAAAAAGATTTGAAAAGTTTGCTTTGGTATTTTTCACATATTTTAATTAATTAAATGAATTATTAGCAATTAAAAATTCAAATAAATAAATAAAAATGATGAATAGATTCCCTTTGGGCCAAATGGTCGTGCACATGCTTTGGATGATGAATCTTGGAAGAAAATGTGGCCCATTAGCAATTTTAAAGCTTTTGAAGCAAAGTTGACTTTTCAAAATACCCAAAAATTTCCCAACTTCCACAAGGCATATCTTGCTCAATTTTTAAGCTTTGATCATGTTCTTGGACATTTTGGAAAGGTCTTGAAGTCCTCTAACCAATGCCTTTGGTCCCATGTCATTTTGATTTACCAACCTCAAGTTATGGCCTTTGACTTAAAGTCCCTTTTTGTTGACTTTTGAAAATGACCTATAATGTTGAAATTGATAACTTTTGTGAGAGCATTTCTTGGACTTGAAGTGTGAAGAGGAGTTGTAGGAAATGTCATTCTCTTCAAAATGAGCTTTGGATGGAATTTTTCTGATAAACCATGTGGAAGTTATGCCTTGGTCAAGTTACAGTTGACTTTTTCAACTGTCCAAAAATAGAAACTTTTGCATCTTGAGACTTTTTGAGCCAAGCTTTGAGAATCATGATCAAGAATTGATCAAATGATGTTTGTGGCTTCAAAAATAAGATGTTGACCAAAATTTTGGACTTTTGACTGTCAAATGACCATTTTGCCCCTACACTTGACTGTTTGAGCAATTAGGGTTTTTGACTGTGCAATTTTGTGCTGTAAGTCTTGAAACTTGGTATGAGGATGCTTGACCATGTTTATAGGCATGTGGGACTTGATTGGACCCTTGGAAACTTCAATTACTTTGTCAGAACCAAAACCCTAATTTTGACTGTTAGGAGGCCCTTGAACTGTGCAAACCTTTGGGGAGATTTTGAAGCTTTGACTTGGCAAATTTTGAAGAATATGGGAGGGCAAATTTTGAGGTACAACAGTTGCCCCTGTTCAATCTTCTTAGACCTGAGGATGCAGATTGGCTGACGTGCCTTTCGTAATCCGAAGGTAGAAGATGATTGAACACTAGAGTGCCCAGAAATTTGTGCTCACATAGTAGTGTGATGGGGAATGGGCTTATAGATGCCATTTGGGGATTGATGGATAGGATGATGGGCTTATAGATGCCATGCTAGGAGATGATGGATGGTGGATGGGCTTATAGATGCCATCTGGGTGTCGATCGCGTAAGAGATTCCTTAGCGAGAACTTGCATACCTGCAAAAGAAAAGGATTACCTGACCCGTTACAGGAGCTGGTCTTCAGATTCTTTGTATAGATGTGTCCTGACTGGTTACAGGAGCTGGACCTAGAGCTTCAAAAGGTGATGAATGAACCAGGGATAGTTACTACCTCAACAGGAACGCTGAGAGAACCTTGGACGATTACTACCTCAACAGGAACGCTGAGAGAACCTTGGGCGACTTCAACCTCAACAGTAACGCTGAGAGAATCTTGGGCGACTTCTACCTCAACAGTAACGCTGAGAGAATCTTGGGCGACTTCTACCTCAACAGTAACGCTGAGAGAATCTTGGGCGACTTCTACCTCAACAGTAACGCTGAGAGAATCTTGGGCGACTTCTACCTCAACAGTAACGCTGAGAGAATCTTGGGCGACTTCTACCTCAACAGTAACACTGAGAGAATCTTGGGAGACTTCTACCTCAACAGTAACGCTGAGAGAATCTTGGATATCTTCTACTGAGTCTTTATCAGGAAAATCTGTTAGGGGTCGATTTAGCTGGACTAGAGAAGGCCTTTGACTGGATAAGAAACAGAAAAATCTTAGGGTCGATTTAACTGAACCGCTCTAGGTCTTGAAATCTTCAACTGGATAAGAAACAGGGAGATCTTAGGATCGATCTGACTGAACCAGAGAAGGCCTTTGACTGGATAAGAAACAGAAAAATCTTAGGGTCGATTTAACTGAACCGGTCTAGGTCTTGAAATCTTCAACTGGATAAGAAACAGGGAGATCTTAGGGTCGATCTGACTGAACCAGAGAAGGCCTTTGACTGGATAAGAAACAGAAAAATCTTAGGGTCGATTTAACTGAACCGGTCTAGGTCTTGAAATCTTCAACTGGATAAGAAACAGGGAGATCTTAGAGTCGATCTGACTGAACCAGAGAAGGCCTTGGACTGGATAAGAAACAGAAAAATCTTAGGGTCAATTTAACTGAACCGGTCTAGGTCTTGAATATAGCTGAGAACTTAACTGGATATTTCCTGAAAGGTAAAGGTCAGTCATATGTCATGCATGATATGGATCAAGCAATGATGTTCTCAACATAAATGAGATTTGTGAGATATGATGCGTATATGCATGCCATAATGTATGGAAATGTGATGTTTATGAATGTATCTTTTTCGTCTAGGAAAGTAAATCCTTGACGGGTGCCGGGAAGTCATATCCTGGGCTGATGTTGAAGAATAGATTTTGCTTCCGCTGGGGATGATAGTTGCAAGAATACCAGTAAGAGAAGATAACTCCGTTGGGGAATAAACTTGGCGAATGGATTACTCTGCGGGGAGAAAAGTACTCTAACGATCTTGCTGGGAAGCAATACTCTGTGGGGAGAGGGGTACTTTGTTGAGTTGTTGATAATAACTTGTTGGGGATACCATTGTTGTGTCGGAAGTGTTAATAGACTTCGCTGGGGATAAGAAGACTTCGTCGAGGACGCTCTTTCCATGGCTTTTGGCTGAGGATAACCCAGTTATATCCTGGTAGGGAAATAACCTTTGAATAAAGCCGGGAGACGCGTTCGTGCTCTACGGGATAAGCTTCCAGAATCTACTGGGGATAAGCTTACTGCTTGGGGAGATGGATTCCACCCTTTCCTGGGGAACTCTTGATTGGATTCTCCTGGGGATACTTTGAACTATATCGGGGAAGTGACTCCACTGAATGTTTGATATACCGTCGGGGAACAATCTTTAGACCAAGATTGTCGGGGATGCTTGTTAAGAATGCATGTATATTGCTGGGGAATGTTGAGATCTGCGGGAGGATACCCAAATTTCTTAAGGTTTGATTGTAACTTTGCTTGGGGAGAGTGTATTGACTTGCTGACTCATTCTCTGGGGAATTAAGATATCTGGTTGTGTTCTTCAGCTGAACCTACCTTGGTACCTTTAGTGGATAGAACAGTTAGATTGCTTAGACAACTCTTCATTGCCCTTGTTTCTAATGTTGGAGAAGAAGACCTGTGAGGTGCTGATAATTGTTGACGGGCCAACCTTCTTCTGGTGGGCAGTTGACAAGATGATAGGACATAGTCGTACGCTTTTGATCCCTAATTTTTGCCTGGACCGCCCTTTCGGGTTTTCAGTCCACCGGGATACCCATTTTTTCCCAAGCCGCCTTTTCAGGTTTTCGACTTGCCGGGTGTACAGATTTTTTTCATTTCATCCCTTATTTTGCCCGAACCCTTTTGGTTCACCGGGAAGCCCTTATTTTTGCCTAGGTGTGTCAACCTAGCGGGTCTTTGATTTTGCGTAGTATTTTTTCGACTATGTCCACGCCCTCAGAATGTAGGGAGTTGCCCCTGTTAGAAGTGTTTTGTCATGCCCCAGAAGATGTCTAATCAGGCAAGATTCGTTGCTGGAATGCCCCAAGCGACTCAGGCGGAGATTTGCCCCAGGCTATTTGACCTTTGAGAGATTCTCCGAATCTTGATTGGACTGCCCCAGATGACAGACCATGATCATGTCATGCCCCTTGATTGGAAGTGTTTTTGTTCACTAGGTATTCATCGTGCGAATTTCCCTGTTGTTCAAACAAATAGTCATATGCAAACAATGTTATATCAAAAGTGCAAAGCTTATGTCTGTCTTGAAGATTTTGAAAATGCATTATTTTCATAAAACAAGTGAATGTTTGTAAAACGTGATGTCAACTCCGTATTTACCGTAAGCCTTAAGGAGTCAGGATACCTTTCGTAACAGTATGCTTTTGAACTAACCCGTGCTTCAGCTAGGACTTTTAAGGGTTATAACGTGGCCTGGTTCACGGTTTAAGAAACAAAGGATAAAGGCTCAAATTTTATTTGTACCCACCCGCTCTTCGTGATGTTCTCCAAACCTAAACTCAGTTGACCATACGTTAGACCTCGTTTGAGTCTTTGCTCTGATTTTCCGGTGATGATTCGGATGTTGATAACTTATTTTGAATAGGCAGTCATTTTTTGTCGAGGGTTTGTAAGACCTCTTTCTTTTTCTGATTTTTGTTATCCCTCTTTTTTTTTTGCCTGAACTGTTTCTTTTGTGATTACAGTCAGCGGGATGCCCCAGTTTTGCAAGTCTTCTTCATAGGTTTTGACTTTACTGGGTTTTTATTTTTTTGAGATATAATGACTGCCTATCCTTATGATTATTCGGAACCATCACTGTCTTCTCTTTTTTTGTAAGGACCTCTTTGGTGCCATTTGTTATGCACTTGGATCGACTGAGAGAACTACCCTGCCCCAGGTTATGATTAAGGGTTTTAAATTTCGAAAAGAAAAACTCCTACTTCTTTGGCTCAGAGGGGTTAACGAGGGATTATCTTCCTTATAACTCCAGTGTTTAGGGATTGAAACAATGCATGTACCTCATCAGCGGGGTCTGTTCAAAAGCATACTGTAATTGTCGTGGTATCGTTTTCGTCATCCTCCCTCAAGAGGCTTAGAATTATTAATCGAGCGTTGATCATCAGAACAAATATGAAAATAATTTGCATATAGTGAATACGAATATATTGCTTCAAAACAGATATATGCGATGCATCAATGAAATAACAACGTTTAACATGAGTAAATGTTTGAACAAAAGAAAGTTACAAATTGAAAATCCTAATGAACCAAAGTCTTTTCATCTTCAGGGCTTGTTATTTCAAGTGGTGAGCCTTGGAGGGATGGTAGAAAAACTCAGCCTGACCATCTTGTGTGAACTCCAATGCTCCTTCATCAATCAGGTCCTGAATCTTGTTTTTCAGAGCCCAGCACTCATTTGTATCATGTCCTGGACTGGCAGAGTGGTAGGCACATCTTTTATTGGGATCATAGACAGGAGATGTTGTGTTGGGGTTCCGGGGATGAGCCCTTAATGTGATCAGATTCAATCTCAACAGGCGTTGTAAGGCTTGAAACAGCGACATATTGAGCTGGGTGAATTGCCTATTGGGCTTGTCTGGATGAAGCTGGTGAGGTTGATGCTGAATTTGTGACACTGGAGCCACTTGAGGAGCTCTCCCCTTATCTCCTTGTCTCAAAGATGGTTGAATGATGACTGGCCCTTCAACCTTAGCTGTTTTCCCCAGTTGGTTACCCCGAAGCAGTTGGTTGACGAGAACCCCGAGCTCATCTTGTTTTTGAGCTAAGTCTTGGATGATAGTCACCTGCCCCAGCATCTGGGCTTTCAATGCATCCACTTCAGCTTGCAGATGTTTGAGCCATTCGTCTTCAGCACTGTTCCTGACCAAAGTCTCCATGAGAAGTGTTCTCAGCTCCTCCTGCCCCTTGGATAGATTCAGGAGGATTTCCCCGAACCGGGTCTCTTGAGCAAGAAGGTCCTGGTTATCTTGTTGGGAAGCCATTGCTGAAATAAACAGCGGAGAAGGGTAAGTGACCTGCAACAAGGATACCTGTTGTGCAATGATGTGTATGACATGTATGTAATGTTTTCAAGGACCTCGCGAGGTAAACAAGAAAATTTGTTAGAATTTGGGTCCGGTAGCTTGATTGAAGGAACTGCATGTTGTTGAGAGTCCTTCTTCAAGGGTCAAAGGCTCACCATATCCAGTGGGTCATAGCCCCTGACAACCTTAGCTAGGGGATCCTTCTTCAAGTGTCAAAGCTCACCATATCAAGTGGGTCATAGCCCCTGACAACCTTGGCTAGAGGAAAATAAATCCTCTTTGCCCCTTGCTGGATGTTTGATTCATCATGACCTGCATCACAAGCCCTTGAGATCCTTGAAATGGGTTAGGATGTATGCAATGGTATGATGTTATGGTATGCATGGGGTGATGTAAGTAAACCCTGTTTTGAGTCCCCCTTAAGGACTATAGACAGAACCTGCAAGAAACTCAGTACACCCTGTTATGAGTCCCAATTAAGGACTATGAACAAAACCTGCAAGAAACTTAGTAAACCCAGTTATGAGTCCTAATTAAGGACTATAAACAAAACCTGCAAGTAGTTCATGTGTCAGATAACAAGCATGCAAGTAGTCAAGTACGAAGGCACACAAGTCACACAAGACAAGCCCTTAGAGTTTAGGCCAGCATGGGGTCTGGGTATTACCCTCTTGAAGTTGGTGGGCTCAACCTGTCCTATTAGAAGTAACCGGGTTCTAAGGGTCCCAATATCACCGGATTGCTTTCATTGTTCATCGTTTCGATTTAGCCACTGAACTGGCGACCGAAATATTCCAGGAAAGCAACCCTCAATTGAGTGTAGTATCGAGTATCAACCAACCTCGGACTGCACCAAAGTCAGTTATCTCACTACCCTAAAGAGGCCAAGATAGTTCAATTAAGGTTCCTAAGGTCTGTTGATGCTTCATGACACCACGCGGAGGCCCCGTACTCTCCTTGACTGAACTCAAGGGTTACCGGTACACACCAAAGTGCCACATCAACTTATCAGACTGTTTCAACCATGTCGGTATACCCCGCACAGTTCCCTCACAGCCTTGTTGCTACTTTCTAAGAAGGTATACCCCAGATCCGGGCTAGGATCTATAGAACTCCCGAGACAGTCCCACAATTTAAATCAAGCAAATCAATACAGTTGAAAACACAGTTATGAACTAACCCTAAGGTACACCTCACTTTAAGTTTAATCCCCAGCAGAGTCGCCAGTTTTGTGATCGGTGGATCTGGAACTGACTGTTTAACGTTGGTTCGTGAAATGTCGCGGAAGCAAGAGTCGCCACCGTCTTTTATTTTCTCCAAAGGGAAAGGACAAAAGTACAGAAAAATTCCTTATATAGATTGCTCTCGGTTCGGGAGGTAGATTATAGAAAGGGAAGGTGTTAGCACCCTTTCTATCCATGGTTATCCATGGGCTCTTAGATACTTGCTAACTTGTGTTTTCAAATATGGTTTGTTTGCTTTTCAACTGTGGGTTTTAAAAAGTTTCTTTGAAAATTCCAGTTCGACTCTTGTATCGGTCCTCAAGAGTGTTTGAAAAATTGCTTTCGAAAGCTTTTTTGAAAAGGTGTCGGTGTGAAAGGTATTTTTGATTTGTTTTTGAAATTAGAGCAAGTATCTAGAGTCGTCTACCTACCCTAAGGAATTCGTCTGTGTAAATGTCCTTTACAGTAGTGCCATCCCACTATTGAGAGGTAGGTAGCACCACCGTTGGAGGTGTTCGGGTCAATTCGAAGGTTCGGGACATGGTGATCACCAGAGCAATAGGAAGATACCTTAGAAGCTACCCTCATGCCAGGTTCCCGGATCATGAGGACTTACTAAGACATCCTCTACTCGACGATCACCTTTCGAGAGGCAACGCAACAGTGAAGCGTACCCTAGGGGTGGTGTGTGATTTGTGTGTCATGTTCATTTACATTTATCTTGTTCATGTCGGGGGTGATCTACGCGTTGCTTTTATTTTGACATTCATTCTTGCATGCGATTTATTAGCAGTTAAAAAGTTGCGAGAAATTAAAAGTTCCTAAATTATTACAAAGGCGCGGGTCCACATCGCCAAAATAAATCCAGGACCCGATTTGACATAAAATAAAGTGCGAAAGATAAATAAATGTTTAATTTACACGGCTTTGGGAGAATTACATAAAAATTATAAGAAAAGAAATAAAGCGTGCGAAACAAATTAACAATCGAAAGCGAGGGCGTTGGACCCTTTTTAATGAAATTAAAATATGATTAACAAATTAATTAAATTAAAGAAAAAAGAAAAGATTTTTGGGTTTTTTGTATTTATGAATTTTTAATGAGAAGATTAAATGAAATTAAAATTTAATTAACCCTAATTCTACAACTTTTATTTATTAAGAAAAAATATTAAAATTGAACCTAAAATTAAACCTAATTAATTAATGCAATTTTATTTACAAGAATATATAATTAATTATTATAATGATAAAAGAAAAGAAAAAGATAAAAGTAATTAACCTAATTCTACAAATTTTAAATTTATTAGGAAAATGTTAAAATTAATCCTAGAATAAAAACTAAGTAATTGATACAAGATTTTATTTACAAAAACATTAAATCAAATATATTTTATTTTTTATGACTTTTCTGATTTTTGTTATTTTTTATATTTTATGAAAATAAATTAATTTAAAGATTTAAATAAAAATTAAACAAAACAAATAAAAATAGAAAAATAAAAAAAAAAGAATGAAAAGAGCAAACCCATGGGGGTTCTGTCCCCAAACTGGAGGTATAATTCATCAATTAGGCCCATTGGTTTCAAGGCCTCTTTTGACCTTTCAGAGCCACGTACGTACGCGTTGACTGGTGCCCATGGTACTCTTCTCATCATGCTCCTTGGATTGCCTTCAATGGCCAGGTGGCGCGCCTGGATTGTGAGCGTATGGTGGACGCTGAAGCTTGAACTGCACAGGATTAGATTGAAACAAAATATATGAATAAAGTGGGGGACCTGGGAATCGAACCCAGGTCCTAATGCCTTATGAGACAATGCCTTCACCATCTGTACCAAATGCGCGCTTTGTTTATTATATGAAAAATAATTATTATAATGGAAAATTGGTTAGTGACATAGAAAATAAAAAAACGTGCGTTGGATTCAAACTACCCAACCATCGCTCGCCACCTAATCTTCTTCTTCCTTGTTTGTATTTTTACCTGAAACATAAAAAGAATTAGCGGGGGTTTTAAACCCCCCCAAAATGCAACCTTTTTAAAAATAGCGAATAGCTCATCTTGCTACATAAATTGGGCGCGATTAGTGGGTTATGTTTGTCCAAGCTTCCTGAGTCTAGCCATGGCACTGAGGTGTCTTGATTTTACCATATACGTAAACACCCAATTTGGAGCTTGAAGAACCCTAGCTAGCTTTAATGGTGAAATCGTGTATGATACATAAAAACTTAATTAAAACACACGGTTAGCTTCAGAATGAACCAAATAACATAAACCAAACATTAAAAATTGCAGATAACGCATGAATCATGATGCAAGAATATGGAAAAAATCCTGTACAGGACACGATCATTCTACCGTTTCTTGACGGTGGGGTTGATGGTTTTGATCTGAAAACCTTCCTTGGAGTCTCAGGAATGTAATGGAATGATTATTTTCCTTTGAATCGCACTGGAATGTAGTTTTCAGTTTTGGAATTTTTTGACAAAAACTCAAACTTTGTTCTTGAATCCTGGCGCAGCTTGGAGGTCTCCAGCACTAGGGTTTGCATCATGCTTATGTATGGAATGATTAGGGTAAAGATTTGGATCCAAAAAACCTTTGCATTGATGGAAATATATTTGATTTTCATGGCATAATTTTTCAATCTTTTCCATGCATATTTGATACCAATCATGTCCAATCTCTTTGATTCTTTCCATATCAGATCATGCACGAAATCTTGAAGATATTTCATGCATAAAAAGATTTGAAAAGTTTGCTTTGGTATTTTTCACATATTTTAATTAATTAAATGAATTATTAGCAATTAAAAATTCAAATAAATAAATAAAAATGATGAATAGATTCCCTTTGGGCCAAATGGTCGTGCACATGCTTTGGATGATGAATCTTGGAAGAAAATGTGGCCCATTAGCAATTTTAAAGCTTTTGAAGCAAAGTTGACTTTTCAAAATACCCAAAAATTTCCCAACTTCCACAAGGCATATCTTGCTCAATTTTTAAGCTTTGATCATGTTCGTGGACATTTTGGAAAGGTCTTGAAGTCCTCTAACCAATGCCGTTGGTCCCATGTCATTTTGATTTACCAACCTCAAGTTATGGCCTTTGACTTAAAGTCCCTTTTTGTTGACTTTTGAAAATGACCTATAATGTTGAAATTGATAACTTTTGTGAGAGCATTTCTTGGACTTGAAGTGTGAAGAGGAGTTGTAGGAAATGTCATTCTCTTCAAAATGAGCTTTGGATGGAATTTTTCTGATAAACCATGTGGAAGTTATGCCTTGGTCAAGTTACAGTTGACTTTTTCAACTGTCCAAAAATAGAAACTTTTGCACCTTGAGACTTTTTGAGCCAAGCTTTGAGAATCATGATCAAGAATTGATCAAATGATGTTTGTGGCTTCAAAAATAAGATGTTGACCAAAATTTTGGACTTTTGACTGTCAAATGACCATTTTGCCCCTACAGTTGACTGTTTGAGCAATTAGGGTTTTTGACTGTGCAATTTTGTGTTGTAAGTCTTGAAACTTGGTATGAGGATGCTTGACCATGTTTATAGGCATGTAGGACTTGATTGGACCCTTGGAAACTTCAATTACTTTATCATAACCAAAACCCTAATTTTGACTGTTAGGAGGCCCTTGAACTGTGCAAACCTTTGGGGAGATTTTGAAGCTTTGACTTGGCAAATTTTGAAGAATATGGGAGGGCAAATTTTGGGGTACAACAGTATTGATTGTAAAAGGTTGCATCAAGATATTCCCAGTTATGAACATTGGCTCTTTCTAACTGATAAAACCAATCAAGTTGAGTTCCAGACAGACTGTCTTGGAAGAAGTGTACCCATAAATTTTTGTCAGTGGTATGGGGCTGGATCTTCCTTACATAGGACCGGAGATGCATTTTGGGGCATGAGACTCCGTCATATTTGGAAAACACAGGTGCTTTAAATTTTGGAGGAATGACAATTCCTGATACCAGTCCCAACTCCTCAAAGTCCAATCCATACACTTTTTGGATTTCCATTGCACTCAACTGTTCTTCTAGATGCTTATACTTGTCGTCGGCTGGAGGGTATTGTTCTTCAGAATAGTCTTCTTCTTCCTCTTCCTCTTTTGAATTAGACTGAACAACTGTTTCCTTACCCTTCCCATCTTGGTTGTCTTTCTCACCGGATGTTGTTGCAAATTCCAAGTCCCTTCTTGTTTGCCCTTGGAATCTTCTTCCCATGTTTAGAACTCCGGTTATCTTCTTCGTCTTCTTTTTCTTCTCCTCAACCAGCAAGGTCTTCAACTTTTCTTGTCCTTTGGCCAGAGTTAAGAACAATTGTTGAAACTGTGTACTCTGAGCTTGGAGGTCCTTCACCGTTTGCTCGAGATCCATCTTACTGAAATAAACAGTAGAGAGATGATGAGACTTGTTGCAAGAAACCTGTTTATGTTATGATGAATGATAAATGCGTATGCAATAATTTCAAGGATTTTAAAATTCAAATTTGTTTTAGACAAAAAGGAAACACATGTTATATTAATAATTTAATGTTTTGAGTACATCAATGCTTTCTTGGGAAAAACAAATACAAGAAACTCTAAGATAGAAAGGTAGTATGCATCCTCTTTGGTGCAATGTAGGCATTCAGAGTCTGCTCCTCATGAAGTAGCCTAGTGAGTTCCAAAACCTTCTTCTCGCTTGCATATAATTGGGTTTCAAAAGTATCTCGCTCCCCCTTGAGTTGTATCCAATCTCTTTGTAAGTCATTGAGAGAGGTGGGCATGTCAGGATGTAGGATAGTGTATGGAACATCTCCTTCCATGACAGGCTCAATGATTACCGGGAGAATGGAAGGATAAGGTATCATAAGAATTTGAGCACGAGTTCGTACCCATTTAAGGTAAGGATTAAGAGGGATGGAATTCTTGTGCCCCAATGTCTTGCTATCTACCTTGTTTAACATCCTCCAAGCTCGGATAAATCTCTGGCGAAGGCTTTGATTGTCATTGTCATAGTCAAATACCAAACCTTGAATCAGCATCTCGTGTGGGCCATCCTTTCGGGTGTAACCAAACTGTCTTAAGGCTAAGCAAGGGTTGTAGGTGATACCTCCCTTAGTTCCAAGCAAGGGGACATTAGGGAACTCTCCACAACTGTCGACAATAGTAACATTCTCTATGGATCGGAAGCACAAATGAATGTCTGAATGTTTGAGTGTCATCAACCTTTGTGACCACCTTGAACCTTGCTCATTCTTTAGTACAGATTGGGTAAGATGAGAAATAAACCATCTTTCAAAGAGAGGAGTGCAACACATAAGGACACCTCTTTTCCTTATTTTGTGAGTGTGAAAAGAGTGTAGGATATCCCCTAGCAATATAGGCACCGGGTTGCGGGATATGAAGATTTTGACGGTGTTCACGTCTATGAGTTGGTTAGGATTTGGAAACAAAACCATCCCATATATGAGAGCCACAATTTCCTCAAAGGCTTGCATGTCCAAATAATTCCAACAGTTTTGGGCTTTCTCAAATAAGAGCTTTGCTAGGAAACCTTTGACACCACTCCTTGTTTCCCAATGAGTTGTGACATCAGATGAGTGCAAGTGTAGAGCTTGAGAAATCTCTTCTGGCTTTGGGTCTCTTTCCGTACCGTTGAAAGGTAGTTGATTGAGAATGGGAATTCTCAAGAGTCGGGAGAATTCTTCCAAAGTAGGCACAAGTTGATAGTCGGGAAATGTGAAGCAATGGTGTAAAGGATCAAAGAACTGAAAGAGCACCTCCATCATGTCCTCATTTGTGTTGGAGGTGACCAAGTTGAGTAGGCGACCAGGTCTCTCGGTGAATGGAGAGTTTTCTGGAATCCTTGAAGCTAGCTCCTTAACTTATGGAGGGATTCTTACAAGATTGACTTGAATAGTTTTTCTGCGAAGAGAATCCATATCCTATAAAACAAGAACAAAGATGAATCCAAAAATCCTTGAAATGGTTAGTGAATATGTATGAAGTTATGATGTTCATGATGTTATGTACAAGTATGTATATACAAACAAAGCAAACAAGTCCCTAGGTTTAGGCTTGCATGGAGTTTTATAGGTAAGTACCCTCTTGAAGTTTAGTTGGCTCAAACCTGTCTTAGTAATAGTAACCGGGTTCTAAGGAGCTCAATATCACTGGTTTGTTTCCTTGGTCATTGTTTCATCACAAACCTCTTTAATGGCGACCGAAATATCCCAAGAAACCAAACCTCAATGAGTGTAGTATCGAGTATCTACCAACTTCGGACTGCACCAAAGTCGGTCATATCACTACATCCTAAAGGCCAAGTTGGTCAAGTAAAGGTTCTAAAAGTTCATTAGTGCTTCATGACATCACTCAGCAGCCCCGTATTCTCTTTGATTAACTCAAAGGCTACCGGTACCCACAAATATGTCGCACTAACGTAGCTATTGCTTAGACCATGTCGGTATACCCCGCACAGTTTCCACAATGTATTGCTACTTACCTATAAGGCATCCCAAATCCAGGTAGAGGATTCAAACCCAAACAAAGAACCATAATGTAAAGTATACAAGTCAGACAATGAAAGCAAATAAATGTGATCTAGCCATAAGGTAACCCCACTTTTGATAAAAATCCCCAGTATAGTCGCCAGTTTTGTGATACGGTGAAAGAACTGACTTGAGGGTTTTGTATTTGATCGCAAATGTTGCGGTTAGCAAGATTCGCCACTGACTTTTCTTTTATCCAAAAGGAAAGGTGAAAAAGCACAGGAAAGACCTTTAAGATTATTTCTTGAGTTCGGGGGGTAGATTATGAAAAGGGAAGGTATTAGCACCCTTTTCATCCATGGTTTTCCATGGGCTCTTAGTTACTTGCTAAATCACATGCTTTTGTTTGAAATTGTACTGTTTGTGGTTTTTGAAAGTATTTTGTAAAAAGGCCATTTTTTAGGCAATCTTTGTAATGATTCTTGTTTGTAAGAATGTATACAAAGATGTTGATATTTTGAAATTGTTTTCAAGTTTGTAAGATGTTTTGAAAGTGTAGGTGTTTGTTTTGAAAATAGCAAGGATGTTTATTTTGAAATGGAGCAAGTAATTAGGAGTAATCTACCTACTCAAATGTCTTTCTTGTTCATTTTCTTTTCCTTTGACATTGTTGTCTTCCCATTGATTTGGTAAGCAACTCTATATTTGGATGTAAACGTGACGGGCATGGGTCATCGTATAACCATGATTAGAAATGTTACAAGGTATCTTAGCATTCTTTTTGAGGGACTAAGACTATTTGTAAGACAACTTAGATAGCGTCATCGAGGGACTATGATCTTGTATTTGCTTATTTTTGCTAAGATACTTCACATGCGTAATATGGCCATTTTGTATAAGGCAACCAAGTGGAATAACCCTAGGGGTGCTTGTGTGCAAGTGTGTGGTTTTCATGCTTGTTTTTGTCTTGAATTAGGATTTTCTAAGCATTGATTTTAGTCTTTCCATACAGACCCTAATTACTAGCATTCTATATAAAAGCGATAAATTGTGAAATTTAAAGTTACTACGCTATTACAACATTTGTGGGGGGGGGGGTATACATTTTGTAAATGGGGATTGCAAGAATTTAAACCTAATTAGTCTATTACAACCATATTGAATTGGTATGAATATACAAGGAATTTAAATAAATACAAAGTATAAAAATGAATAAATGTACAATGATGCAAAATGTGAAGAAAATGAATTTTGTTTGATTTTCATGAAAAAGGATTTTGTCTTAACCTAATTAAATAAAAATAATAATTAATTAAGTTTGAATTTATTAAGAAAAAGTTTTTAAATGAAAACCCTAATTCTATTAATTAATCAAAAGAAAATAAGTTTAAGAAAAGTATTTTTGGTATTTTTTTATCTTGAAAATATTTATAGCATTATAAAATATTTTTGGACCTTTTTTTTAATATTAAAAATAATGTATTTTAAATAGTGTGAAAAAAATAAAATCATAATATTAATTAAGTTTATAAGATTTACTTAAAAAAATAAATAAAATAAAAATACTTTTAATTATGGAAAAATAAAAATGAGTCAAAATATAAATATTATGTTTTTGTATATTTATGATTTTCAGTATTTAAAAAATATATTTAAGAAAATAAAAAATGAAATAAATAAATAAATAGTAAAACTTGGGTCAGGGGTGTCAAGAGGAAATAGGGAGGTCAGTCAGCAAAAATAAAAAGCTAGCCAGGCCCAAAGGGCCCAGTGCCTGCCAAACAAAAAAAGTCAGAAATGTAAAAATATGAAAAAAATGCAAAAGGGTACCACTGGGGCTCGAACCCAGGTCCCATAGGTTACAGGCACGCGCTTCTACCACTGGGGTGGCTATACATCCGTTAATACAAATGAAACAATAAATATGTAAGGCAAAATGTGTTATGAAGACTTCATCTTCAACCTCCAGCCAGACCAACCGTAACTTGCTTATTTCTCATCAAAAATGAAAACTGTAAACATGAAACTTGAAGCAAATTTTCTCACAATTCCAGAAATGTAAAGTATTAAAACTATAGATCAAAGATAAGCAAGAATTTTAATGGCCCTAATCTGAACCCTAAAAATTTCAAAAATTTCAGTTTCAAAATTCTCTAAGCTCAAGCAAAATTAATGGAAACTATGGACATGGTTAGCTTTAGGGAAATGATATTTACATGTTTTGTTCATAAATAAACTATAGAGGATGCCTGTATGAAGAGTTCCAAGTTGATAAAACTTACCTCAAAACTGGAAATCGTGTTTGGAGTTTGAGCTTGTTTCAGGCAGTGGTGATGATCAGGTTAGCATCCTTGGACCTCTAGGAAGATAATGCAATGCTTAGCTTGAGTTGAGGGTGGCTGAAATGGCCTGGAGAAGTCCAACTGCAATACTCTGTTTTTGTCTATGGAAGTTAAGGAAGATGATGTTACAGTTTGCAAACAGGGACAGGGATGGTTTGTACTTGATATGAGGAATCTTTTGAAACAAAAAGGCCAAGAAACGCACGAGGGAAATGTGAGTTTGAGGTTCAAGGTCAGAAACTGTACAACAATGGAGTTTTTGGGCAATTTCTGATTTGAGAGAGTTTTGGTTTATTTCAGGTTGCTCAAGCTCGTGTTCTAGCTCACCAATAGTGACTCTATTTATAAGCAACAAGTTTGGAATGCTTTAGTTAATCAGAATTCAAATTTACATGTTTAAGTTAAACATGTGATTTTTTGATAAAACAAGTTTCTATGCCTTGTGTACCTGCTAAGATAGAGTGTTTATGCTTTAAAGAAGCTTGCTTCTGACTTTGTGGATGGAGTGTGATCAGAGGGAACAAGTTAGAGGCCCAATGTGAACTTTATGCAAAAAGCTTGCTTTACAAGAATGGCATTGTTAACTTTGTGCCATAAATGGGAATGCAACTTGGACAATAGCTCAATTGCTTGGATCAAAGCTCTAACAGTTGTGTAAACATTTAATTATGGAGTTACAAACAAGTTTGAGGCCTACAAAGCAAGGATTATGCAGCCTATCATGGATTTGGTTCAAGTATTCATCAAAAATGACTTGTAATTCAAGTGACAAAACCCTAACTTTATCTCTTCGATTCTCCATACTCAAGAATGATCTCAAGGAGTTATTAGACATTTTGGAAAGCTTGAAATGTTCTCTACAACCCATATTTGAATTGCTTTTGAATATTCCTCTTGGAACTATATGAAAAAGTTCCATAAATTTGGGTCAAAATCCTGACCAAATTAGGGCAAAATTTCACTAAGTGCTTAGTTTCATGACCTTATGTTCATAAAATTATAACTTGAGATCCAAGCATTTTTGGAAGCAGTTGTGTAAAGAAAAGTTGTAGATTTCATGGATATCTACAACTTTCATGTTGGAAGTTTCTCTTGAATCATCTTGCATCATGGTGAAAAATTTGTCCAAAGTTATGAAAATAACATGAAATTTCCAACACAAAAATTTCTAAGTTTTAGAAATTTTGACTTTTCAAAATGAAATCTTGACTTTTTGATTTCTTGATTAATAAGTTTCATATTTTGACATGTTTTGATGAATTGTGATTTTTGGCACTTGAATTTGACCAAAAAGTCAAAGTTTGACTTTGTTGTACCCCAAAATTTGCCCTCTCATTTTATCAAGATTTCTCATCACAAGGCTCTTTGAACTCAAGATCAAGCTAGGGTTTGCTCTGCTCAAGACATCTCCTTGCACTGTTGACCTAAATTAGGGCTTGAGTTTGCACAGGGATTTTTGGATTTCTAATACTCAAAATGGCTTTCATACTTCATGTTGGACTTACAAGATTACCTCTACCAAGTTTCAAGCCTTGAATCCAATTTTTGCCCAGTCAATTGGACAATTGACCTAGAAATCAACTGTATTGGGGAAAAAGTTAACTGTGGCCAATTTACAGTCAAACCTCATGAATTTTGACCCACATCAACATTATAAACTCATATGAACCATTCGATCAAGTTTGGATCACAACTCCACAAGAAATTTGATCAGATCACCAAAAGGGCAAAATGGTCATTTTTAGGGTTTTGACTACACAAGGACAATTTCTAACTTTTGACCTAGCCAATGGAAAATTGAAATCAATCATGGATTTAAGGACTCAATGGCATCATCTTGACCTATTCACAAGGTTCAAAAGATCTCAATTGCATTGGATTGACAGATGAATTTTTCCAGTCAACTGATCAAATTTTGATTGTACACTGAAAAGTCAAACTTTGAATTTTTGGTCAAAATCAAGTGCCAAGGGTCATTTTTCATCAAGATATGTCAAAACATGAAACTTATTCATCAAGAAACCCAAGTTTGCAAATTAGGGTTTAAAGTTGAAAATTTTCATAACTTAGAATTTTTCTAAGTTGTGAAATTTTCTTAATTTTTCCTAACTTTGCCCAACATTTTCACCATGATACATTTGGATTAAAAAAAACCCCAACATGAAAGTTGTAGTCCTCCACAAAGTATACAACTTTTATTCACAAAGTTTTCTCAAAAGAATCTTGGATCTCAAATTATGATTTTTGGAACAAGGGTCCCTAAAACTTTTAACTTAGTGAAATTTTGCCCTAGTTTAGGCAGGATTTTGACCTATCTTCATGGCCATTTTTCACATAGTTCCACTTGGAATCTTAATTTGCATTTCAAAGATGGGTTGTAGAGCATGTTGCAAGCTTTCCAAAATGTCCAAGAACTCTCCAAACACATTTGTTTTTAGGTAGAATCGAAGGCTTGAAGTTGGCAAAAACTCATTTTTCATCCATGGCATGTTCATATTGATACAAGTTGCAAATTCAAATCAGCTTGCTTTGCACTAGATTACAGGCCTCAAAACCATTCCTCACTCAATAATTAAATGCAAATCCATTGGTCTAATGCATTGTTTTAGTCATTAGGGCATTGCATACAAAATTAATCCCTAAATGGTAAAAGGTACATTACCATTTTTGCAAAAGTATGCTTTATGTCAAAACCATAATCCTTGAACATTGAGCAAGATCTTGTGCAGCAAATCAGATCCACAAACTTGAGGGGCCAAGCGAAAAGTGTGCAAGCGGATGTATAGCCTGTACAGGCCTGCTTCACATCACTTCTTATACTTTGCTTCATAACCAAGAAATTTGTCCAAAACACAAAAATTGGAACCTCAGCAAAAACCAACTTGTGCAAGCTTTTGAAACATCTTTCTCACACCCCTTTGAGCCAGAAACACGACCCCTTGAGCCATCAAACCTCCCATAGCACAAAATCATCTTCATTTGGCAAAATAGGGCACTCCCTGCAGTTTGAGTTCCACAACACAAATTACTCGTGCGTTTTGTCCCAAATTTGTTAAAACACCTTCCATACAACCTATCCAAACTATCCCAACCCTTAAACACTGACTGTAACTCCATTAACAGGGTTTGCCATTTTTTATTTGAGCTTGTGCAGGTTGAGTTCTGTAGGCTTATTCAAGTACATTCAAGGCAAGCTAGACATTGGAGAAGGTCAAGTGAAGTTCAGGCAAGCTCCCAAACCTCTCAAGCCTTGTTGAAAAGCTCCACATTGCCATACACGAAGTCAGCTGAAACAGGTTTTTATCAACTTCCTATCTCTCTATTTAGGAACATTTAGACTTATGTTTGTAAATAAGAAATATAGTATTCATAGCCATGAAGTTGTACATATGCTCAATTTTCATTTTAATTAAGCATGCTAAAAGAATTTGGTCCATGAACATCCTGAAAAAATTAGGTTAGATTTTAGGGCCAGAGAAATTCTCTCTGGTCTTTGAGAGTTAGGACAAGTTTTTCATATGGTTGAATTCGTCTTGAAAAACCCTACAACTTTGATGTTATGTGTTTTTGCAATAGAGCTCGTATACAGGTTGTTCATGTTGGGAACCAGGCGCGCGCGTTTTGTGAAGACAAAGGTTGAAGATGAAGTGTGGTGGGATGGGCTTGGTCCTGGCTCACTATTGACACCCCCCTTTTTGCTGAATGCACCCCCCTGGCCCAATTTCTTTATACTTTGATTTTTTTTTTTATTTTCATTTTCTGATTTCTATTTTATATTTTCTAAATACAAAAATATCCAAAAATATTTTTATAAATTTTTACATTTATTTTGTATTTTATTTTTATTTTTTAGCATGAAAACAATTTAATTAGTATATATGTTATTTATTGAAAACTTAAAAATGATATATAAATTAAACTTTTTTATTTATTTTTATTCTTTATTTTATTTACACTAAAAAAATATTGTTCTAAATATATTTTTAGTCTTGTATATATTTTATTTTTATTGTATATATTTAATATAATTAATATATATACATACTTTTATTTTATTTAATAGATACTTTAGAATAAAAACATAAAAATACTATACTTTTATTTTTATTATTATTTATACTTAAAAAATACTTTTTTCTAAATTTATTTTATTTTTTTTGTATATACATTATTTTATCTTATTGTATTTAAATAATATAATTAATATATTTATTTTCTTAAAGAAAATTAGGGTTTTACCCTTAACCAAAAAATAATCTTTTCATTTATTTCTTCCTTTTTTTTTTGCATTAAATATTTTTACATACATAAAAATAAACAAAAACCTTTTTGCATATTCATATTATTTTGTATATTTATTCAATTTGTTTATTTAAATATTGTTCATTTATTATTTATGCCATTTGATTCAATTTGGATGTAATAGTAAAATTAGGATTTTAATTTCTTGTCAAATATATCCCCATTCAAAAATTGTATCCCCATCCCCATAATCATGTTGTAATAGTGGTAGATTTATTTTACGCACTTTATGCTTTCAATTATGCCATGATTAGAGATTAGGGTTTGTATGTAAAAATCCAAAATCAACAAATAGCTTGACTAATGCAAAGACAAAAATGCATGAAAATCAATACACAATGCACACTTGCACCCCTAGGGTTTCATCCACTTGTTGCCTTAAAAATGGGCCATGTTATGCATGTTGGGTACTTTGGCAAAACAAAAACAAAACAAAAGATCATAGTCCCTCGTTGACGCTATCTTGGTTGCCTAAACAAAATGATCAAGTCCCTCGGAAAATTTGCCAAAAATACTTAACACAATTGCTATCATGGTCTATACGATGAAACGCGTCTGTCCTGTTTTAACATCCTAATACAAGGTTGTTTCCCAAATGCAATGGTAAAACAACACTGTCAAAAGGGTTAAAAATGTGTAGGAAATACTTTTGAGTAAAATAGGGTAGATCACTCTTAGTTACTTGATCAAAACTTGTAAAACATCCTTGCTATTTTCAAATACACTTCACAAACACAATTTCAAAATATTTCCCAAATCAAACTTTCAAACATTGAAATCTTTTCAAAAGACAATACACCTTTGTATATATTCAAACAAGAATCATTACAAAGGTTGCCACAACGATGGCCTCTTTTCAAAACATTTTCAAAACCACACACAAAGCACCACTTCAAACAATTGAAAAGCAAAAGCAAGTGATCTAAACAAGTAACTAAGAGCCCATGGATAACCATGGATGAAAAGGGTGCTTACACCTTCCCTTTTCGTAATCTATTCCCCGAACCCAAGAAAACATCTCAAAGGTCTTTCATGTGCTTTTTGACCTTTACTTAGGATAAAATAAAAAGTAGGTGGTGACTCTTGCTAAACCGAAACATTTGCAAACACAAACGCAAAATCTCAAGTCAGTTCTCCCACCGTATCACAGACTTTTCAGTATACAATTGACTTTTGATCAGTTGACTGGAAAATTAATCTGTCAATCCAATGGACTTGCAATGTTTTGAACCATGTAATTAGGTCAAAATGATGCAATTTGACTCTTGAGATAATTCCTTAAACCAATTGACCATTTCTTAGGTCAAAAACCAGAAATTGCCCTTTTTCAGTCAAAACGCTAATTTTGACCATTTTGCTCTTTTAGATATTTAATCAAATTTCTTGAGGAGTTGTGGTCCAAACTTTATCAAATGAAACATATGAGTTTATAATATTTATGTGGATCAAAAATATGGAGTTTGACTGTAAATTGGCCATATTTGACTTTTTCCCCAATACAACTGACTTTAAGGTCAACTGCTCAATTGACTGAGCAAAAGTGTGATCCAAGGCTTGAAACTTGACATGAGTAATATTGGGGGTCCATGATGATCCATTAAAGTCATATGTGTAGCGGTAGAAATTTTCAAGACTAAGCCATTGGATTGACTAGACTTTATACAAATCAAAATAAAAATCGCCACCGCGCTTTATTGTTTCCAAAGGAATGGGAAAAGAGTGAATAACCCAAAAAAGGGGGAAAGATTCAAGTTAAGGGGGTTGGTTATGCAAAGGGAAGGTATTAGCACCCTAAACATCTATGGTACTCCGCAGGAACCTCTTTGAAAAATATGTATATTTTGGTTATAAAAATGTGTTGTATATAAAATGGATGGTGGAGGTGAGAAAAGAAATATTTTTAGGATTTTTGCACCCGCCGTGGTTGTGAACCTTTAGTGCCTACGTACCACCTTTCGTGCAATAGGGGATCAGGGTACACGCAGTTCCTCTTTTAAAAATTTGAAACACAAGTGTGTTGGTTAATTTTATGAGATAAGACACCATCGTCATTGTCTGTGTGGAAAACATACTTACTACCCACAATCATGAGAAAGGAGAATTTGCATCATCTCAAAGTGGAGGATATGGCTTGGATTTTAAAATCAATAATTCCTCACTCAACACCCAAGTGGAAAATATCTCTCTTTACTTCATATTATAGAAGTATAGTTGTTTGCATCATTACAAGTATTGACAAGAGTCTAATCTTTTAAGAAAAGTTTTTTTAAAATAAAAAGCCAAAGCGGAAAAAATGGTTTGAAATGAGATTGATTGACTTTTAGTCTTTTCACAAAAATTGTCAAGGTATTATTAAATTGATTGAAATTTATTTATGAAAATGTTTTGAAAATGCATGGACATAAGTCCAAGTTTATTATGAAAAATGGTTCAAGTTTAGAAATAAGAAGAGTTTTTTTGTAAAAGGAGGGAGAAGATTTTTGAAATTAAAGAAGATGGGAGGAGATGAAGAGGCTATTCTAAAGCATAAGGTAAAAGCTAGGGATAAGAACCATCTAACCAACAAGAAGCCAATACTTGACATTAAGAGTCAATATATAATTCCCATTCTTCGGATTGAAACCAAGCAAGCAAAGATACTAGACCTCTTGAGAGAACCAAACTTCAAGTGTATTAAGTCTTCGCAAAAATTGGGCAGAGTAACGGTTGTATACGGCTGAATTCCAGATTATAAACAAAGTATGTAATCACAATAACATGCACATAAAACAAACAAACAACCCAATGTCTTGAGGTAAACCTCAAGAACTCCAGACAAAATATTAAATAAAGTCACAAAGTCTCCAAGATAGGCCAAGGTCTCTAATCCTAAGTCCAAGAAGTCCAATACTCCATAATGTCAAGGATAGTAACCAAATAGTCCAAGTATCATTAAAGATTTTTATGGTTCATGTTGATTATTAGGTGTCTTTAAAAGGAAAAGAAAAGCTCAAGTGAGTAAAATAAAAATGACATAAAAATAAATGCTCAAGTAAGCAAAATAAAAAATGGCATGAAACGTAAATGCTTAACATAAATGGTACATAAAGCATAAAAATAAAAGCATAAAGTAAAGTCAATTGTTAGAAATTAGTGGTTAGTTGGATGACCATCTTGAAACTTGCATTTGGAACTCATTAGAGGATTGGTAGAACCAAAGCCTCCACACAACAAGTTGCATTTGCTTTTTGTCAAGTATATCATCCATTTTGGAATCTTCAAAAGTAACATTTAATGATCAACAATGCTTAAGTGATTCGCGTTGACCAAAGGTGTTGTAGATCCATTAGAGGATTGGTAAAACCAAAGCCTCCACACAATGAATCTCAAGGTTATTGGATCAAAGAGATCAAATTAACATACTTGGGCTTGCAATCATAAGTTTGAGCCACGAATGATCATTTATTCGAATCGGGACAAAATTTAGCGCTATGTTAAGCAATCGTAAGTGGACTTATGTAGAAGTCGCACCTATTTTGTGGCCGGTCAATAGCAATTTATGTACTTCATATTTGGATAAATGATATAGAGATCACCATCCCTTAACATGTAGCACAATTAAAAAAGAAAGGGATAAGATGAAGAGGGAGGGGGATGACAAGCTAATTTGGATCACCATTTCAAAATTCTTTCATCTTTAAATTCAACCACTCCTCTAGATGGATTAAAGCACTAAATATATCATTAATCCAAAGCACCAAAAATGAATTAAATAATTCACTCTTTGATAGATTTGAATTGATGAACATTTATCCAACTTCATCTACATCACAAAGTCTATTGAGTTTAAAAACAAATTAGACATTTAAAATTGCAATCCAAGTTATCCATCAAAGAGAGTGAGCAGAAAAATATTTGAGTCAAAACAGCCCCAAAATAAGGCAGAAAAATATTTGAGTCGAAACAGCCCCAAAATAAGGCAGAAAAATATTTTTGACACTGTTGCAATCGATTGTGCTTCGACAGCAACCTATTGCATCAGTGCAGTTTTTTTTCAAATCAATTTTCTGTGACAAACAATTGCAATGTTACAACAATTGATTGCAACCTGTTAAAATCAGTCGAAAACAGCATCTCAAGGATCAAATTCTTGTTCCAACTTTTCATCAAACACCTTATGATCATGGATCCAATTGAGCATGAAAATTCCATCAAATTATGAGAAAAACAGCACTAATGGAATCATAAAACAGTGCTCAATGAATCAAAACCAGAAATCCACAAGAGATCACATTGTGAAAGATGATGATCCAACTTACCAAAGGTAGAATTAGAGAATTATCAAACAACTTCAAGAACTTGCTGCAATTCGACCACAAGAATCAATTACCAAAGCTTGGATGTAAATAATTGATGAAGAAAAAGTGTTTGGATGAAGGTTTAGCTCAAAGATTAGTAAGCTTCAATGCAAAGCTTACTAACTTTTTTTTTGAAAATGGAGCTTTGAGTGAATTTGGTAGATGGAGAGAATTGAGAGATTTTTTAGCAAGATGAGTTTGGCTATCAAAAGCTTGTGATTTGAATGAAATGAGGTCTATATTTATAGAGTTTTAGGATTAGGATTAGTGGTAATTTGGTAATTGATTCTTGGAGCCAAAATTGAATTAATGATACAATTTTCAAATTATGCAGAAAAATTGGAGCCAAAAAGATGTCAGTTTTGAAATTGCTGGCTTTTTTTTCAAAAATCACGTGTATTTTGCTGCTATGAGTCGATACATGGGTTGTATGCATTGACACATCCTAGTTGTATAACACAGTATGTGTTGATACATGCCTCTATGTGTCGATACATACTACTATTTCAACACATTACAGAATCAAACAATCTGCATGAGTCGACACATAACACGTATGTGTCGACACATGATAGTTATACAAACAGGATGAGTCGATACATAACATGCATGTGTTGACACATGCTAGTTATACAAACAGGATGAGTCGATACATAACATGCATGTGTCGACACATGCTAGTTATACACAATTGGATGAGTCGATACATACCTTTATGGGTCGATGTATGCTGTCTTTCGCCATAATACAGAATCAAATCAAATTTGCATGAGTTAGACACAAGCCTCTATGGATCAATACAAGCTGCCTTTCGACACAATACAGAATCAATCACTTTGCATGAGTTCGACACAAGCCTCTATGGATTGATACAAGCTTCCTTTCGACACAATACAGAATCAATCACCTTGCATGAGTTCGACACAAGCCTCTATGGATTGATACAAGCTGCCTTTCGACACAATACAGAATCAATCACTTTGCATGAGTTCGACACAAGCCTCTGTGGATTGATACAAGTTTCCTTTCGACACAATACAGAATCAATCACTTTTCATGAGTTCGACACAAGCCTTTGTGGATTGATACAAGCTGCCTTTCGACCCAATACAGAACTGATTGCTTTACCTGAGTTCGACACAAGCCTCTGTGGATTGATATAAGCTGCCTTTCGACACAATACAGAACTGATTGCTTTGCCTGGAAAACCTTATTTGTCGGATGCTTTGACTCGGTACCTACAAAACACAATTTTGCAAAGACAAAGACAAATATTTTTTTTGTATTTTGGTTAGAGGTTAATTATCAACACATATACAAAATACACAACCAAAGTGCTTGGAGATTCCTCAAGAGCAAACTTAAAGATAGGAGATAGAAAAAAGAGGAAGAACCAACCCTAATGTGATTTTGTTGTGATCAAGTTGACATGATATGATAGGGGAATCTTAGGGGCAAAAATTGGGGTACAACAGCTGCCCTTATTTAAGTGTCTTCTATCCAGAGATACGAAGGTTAAAAATTTTCGTGTCGACGCGATTGAAGATACTTAAACATAAAACAAGCCCTATTTTGTCTTTAAGATGCTGTGCAATGCTTATGATTATGAATGCAAATGAACAGAACAAAAGAGAAGCAAAGTACCACTGGGGATGCCACAAAAATGAAGAAATAAAGGAGCAACCCCACCAGTAAAATAAATCACTGGTGAACAAAAGACATGACTCTATTGGTGTAAAACCTAAAGAAGAGATAAGGTAGCATCAGCTCAAATATTGAGGAAAAAGTAAAGAATGATAACGATCGACATATAACTGTGAACTACCAACTCAATGGATGAAGGTAGAAAAGTAATAAGATATACCGACTCACAGATGACGGTAAACTACCAACTCAATAGTTGAAGGTAGAAGATCAAAAGATACTGACTCACAGATGACAGTAAACTACCAACTCAATAGTTGAAGGTAGAGAGAAAATATATCATGTCACCACCGTTCACTGACGATGAACTATCAACGTTCACTGATGATAGAAAAAAGATAACAAACATCAAAGTTCACTGCCGATGTACTACCAACGTTCACTGAAGGTAGATTTGAATATCATACCACCGCCGTTCATTGACGATGAACTATCCACGTTCACTGATGATAGCAAAAAGATAAGAAACATCGACGTTCACTGCCGATGTACTACCAACATTCACTGAAGGTAGAGAGAAAATATCATATCACTACCGTTCACTAACGATGAACTATCAACGTTCACTGATGATAGCAAAAAGATAAGAAACACCAACGTTCATTGCCGATGTACTACCAACGTTCACTGAAGGTAGATTTGAATATCATACCACCGCCGTTCACTGACGATAAACTATCAACGTTCACTAATGATAGCAAAAAGATAACAAACACCAACGTTCACTGCCGATGTACTACCAACATTCACTGAAGGTTGAAAGAGAATATATCATATCACCGCCGTTCACTGACGATGAACTATCAACGTTCACTGATGATAGCAAAAAGATAAGAAACACCGACGTTCACTGCCGATGTACTACCAACGTTTACTGAAGGTAGGAAGAAAATATCAAGTTTTCCCCAAAATTCTGGTGTTTCACCTAGAACGGGTCTCAACTTCTTCTTTAACCAAGGTACTCTACCTGGAAAGGGTAATATGTTAGCTTATCTCAAATAAAGAGACTTCCACTCATTGTCAAGGGGAATTGCAAAGAGAAATAACTTTCTGGGGATAGAAATATGGCTTCCTGGGGAAAGAGATATGACTTCCTAGGGAAAGAGATATGACTTCCTGGGGAAAGAGATATGACTTCCTGGGGAAAGAGATATGATTTCCTGGGGAAATGCCACGTTATTCCTGCTGAGGAGATAAGGTCTTCTTGTGCAAAATAAATGCACAAACCAAAACTCAAAGTTCTCAGAAATCCAAAGTAAATAATATTGTCATGCAACCACGAATCCAATTAGAAATAAACTGGAGCAAGACGGACAACAAAGATACATCCTTTAAGAAATAAACTCAAGAGGGAAAACCAAATCCACCTAAGTCAGGAGCGCTGCCGGAAGGTTAGAACACAATGTCAATAAAAATGATTTGTAGCAATGCATGATGCATGTATGAATGTATGAGTGATATCGTGCATATGCTGGTAAAAGGATACATAATCAGTACAAACAAACAAAATCGCCTCAGGTACCAACAACATTGGGCTAAACTTCAACCAGAAAGATCAATCCAAGAAAGGTAAAAGCAACTGCGGAAACCAAACCTATTGCCTGTCCAAACTTCAGTGAGGAGAAACATAATCCGGATGTAGCTAAATCAAACAGATACCGGGATAGAACATCCTTCTTCCGGTTTCATCGGAGAAACTAGTTTTTCAAAAGCAACATACCTACTGGAGATTGCAAGACCAGCCTCAAATAAAGCAGACTGAAACCGAGACAATCAAACCTCACTGGGGAATTCAAACCCACTTTGAAGTAGGAAAAACATACAGACTTCACTAATGGAGACAATGCTTCATCATCGAGACATCTACTGGGGACTTTATGCTTACTTCATTGGGGAGGTCAAAACCACATCATCGAGGGGAAACCAAGATACGTTCTTCACTGGGGAAACCGGAGATACGTTCTTCGAGAGTAATTATTGCACCCACTTCTTTGGGGAGAAAGGACTTCTATCAAATAAACGAGGCCTTCACTGGAGAATATTGGATTGAGTCTTCATATCATACAAACCTATTCCAACAAAAGATGCCCTAGTATAGTCTTCCTGGGAAATCAAGAAGTCAACACTAATGCCAATGCTGCAAAAAGAGCGATATCTTAGCACACCAAGGGAATAAAACCTTTTATCATATGAGGGAAAACTTCACTGGGGAATCTGGGACGGAGGCTTCTGACTATGCAAACCCAAAATCCAAAGCGAACCAAGACTTGGCTGGGGATAATGGGATCACAAACCTAATATTGTACCTTGCACCCACTGGTATCGTCTTTAACTATCTGAGAAACACACAAAGTCTGCGCACACCAACAAAATGACCTGAGAAAAACCTTTAAGGGGAACCAGTGAGAAGTCAAAATTATGGGGATTTTAAATCAGACTCAACACTTGGTGAGAGAAAACCCAAAAAATTGACAATTGTCTCAACACTTCTTAGAAAATATACTGCCCTTGTCTAACTACTTGGGAAGCACATAACAACAATAATATCGTAACAGGAGAAAGCATTGCTCTACAAGAGATTCCATATCAATAAAAAGGGATAAATAACTTCATCAAATGAGCAAAGGCTTCATAGCTCTTTTTAGCCTCCGTTTGATCACCACCTGGTTGGGTGAAGAATCACACTCAGCTGGAGAAGTCTGTAGCAAGACTGGAAAATGGGATTATAAACCCAACACCATAACACAAACTGTAGGAAACCCTTTAATTGATCAACAATTGTTGGAGGAATCCAAACACACGTCTACAAAACAAGTCACAAGAAATAATCCTGCTTGAGGAAGATTCTCGACTTTGGGTAGACATAGTAGCTATCTTGACGAAATCTGGATATGCCCTTAGAAACCAATCTGGTGTCTCAAGCTTACCGTGCTGATCAAGGTAACTTTCGTAACTTGCCTTTGGCTGCATGCTTTTAAGATAAACTTTCTGATCAAATGGCTTCTAGAGATTTGTCGAATATTGACGTAACTGCCTTAGTTTGGCAGAATGTTGCATCCTATTTGCTCCACAACTCTTCTCGGTAACATGCTTTATGCTGATACTCAAATGTAAACTTTCATGATATCAGGCAGTTGTTTTACAAGAATAAAATGTGTATTCTAAGAATGAAAATTCTAATGCAACAATTATGTAAGTCTTGAAGATTTTATTTGAAAAGATGTCGCAAAACCTTGTGAACGAATCACTAGCCAGGATACGACATGGATTTTTTTGTATGAAAGATAACAAAAGAAACATGATACCAATCACAATAATTTAGCAAAATTAATGGGAGTCATGAAACACTATCTCATTGGAGTATGCTTTCGAAATAAACCCTGTTTCAATTAGGACTTTTGAGGGTCGTAACGTGGCCTGGTTCACGGTTTTAGAAAAAAAATATTTAAGGCTCAAAAATATTTGGTGCCCACCCCTTTCATGATGTTCTTCGGTCCTAAGTTCAGTTAACTTGACATGAACATTCATCTCTCAAAAGAGATTTCAAGATGGTTGAGGAATCAAACAAGGTTTTCTTTTGGACATGCAAGTCACTCATTCCTGCTTCTTTTGGGTTTCTTGTCACACGACTCTGTTCTTTGCTGAGGATTTCACATTGTAATCCTTTATCACATTTTAGGCTTTCCATTTCTTCCTTGCCTTCTGGAAAAATTCCTTTTGACTTTGACTCTGAAGTGCATCGGGATGCCCTGACTTTTGCCTAAGCGACTTGTTTTTTCAAGTTCCGACTTAGCGGGGCTTTTTGTATCTTTATTTTTCATCATAATTTTTTTTATTAATGTCATCTTTTTTCTTTTGAACATGTCGCGTGACTTCAAGTCATTTGTGACTAGTTGGAAGAATTGTGACTGCCCTATCGGGTAGATGAAAGATAACCATTGTTGTATCGTCATCTGCTGATCTCCTGGTGTACGAGAGATATCCATTAAGATATCGTCAATTGACACACCCTCCTAATAAGTGAAGATTAACCATTGTGGTTTGAACTTTCCTCAACCTGTTGAAAGATAACCATTATTGTATCCTTAGATGCGCACTCTTTATGAGATTTGAATACTCAATCAGATTAACCGAACACTACCCTGCCCCGGGTCAAAAAATGAGGGTTTTTTCTAAATAGAAAAAGAAACTCCTACTTAAAGGCTCAAAGAGGTTAACAAAGTTTTCACTCCCTTATATCTCCAGTGTTTAAGGATTTGAAACAATGTCTGTACATCATCAACAGGGTTTTATCCAAAAGCATACAACCAGAAAATTTGTGTTTTAATATCATCATCCTCCTCCAAATCTCTGCCTAGGCAAGAGAATGGGTAACAAGTTGGTATCATAAAGCAATTTAAAATTGAAAACAAATATGAGTGAAATGAATGAATTTCTTCAAGGCAAACATACTCATCGTATTAAGATTAAACATTCAAATGTAAACAAGTTCTTACATGCAAATAGTGCAATGATAAACAAGAAAATTTACAAATGAAAAAGCAGTAAAAATGATAATAAACTAAGATGACTCTCTTATCTGGACTTGCGCTGAAGGTAACATTTCCCAAGCTTTGGAACTATCAACGACAGAGATTTATTCATGCCCTGCTAACAAATTGTTTTGAACATTAGGGCCAATGTCCTTAAACGACAAGATACCTCTTCGGACCAACCTTTGAACTTCGACCTTCAAAGCAAAGAAATCTTCTAAATCGTGCCCAGGAGCATCCTGATGAAAGGCACGGGAAGCGTCAGACTTATATCCTCTTGGCAGTTTTTCAGGAACAACTGGTCGAGCTCGAGTTTGAACCAGATTCTTCTTCAACAAAGAAGGATATAGCTATATGTATGTCATTGGAATTGGATCAAAGCTCATTTTCCTCTGATGATGTTGCCCTTGATTTCCTTGTTGAGGTGCTCTCTGATATGCAACAGCAGTCGGTGTCTCAATGACGAATGGAGTCACAGAAGCAACTTGTTGATTCCTATTATGAGGTCTCCCTTGCCTACCATGAAGTATAGCGTATGAATCTTGCTCTTTCTTTTTGGAAGAACTATCACCATACTTCTTAGCACCATTTGACGAGTCCCCGTCTTTAGATAAACGACCTTCACGGACAGCTTCCTCTAAACGGACACCCATGCCCACCATCTCTGTAAAATCACTTAGGGAACTTGCTACCATTCTTTCGTAGTAGAAAGCGCCTAGCGTCTTCAGAAAAATCTTAGTCATTTCTTTCTCCTCCATGAGAGGGATCACTTGTGCAGCCACTTCGTGCCATCTCTGCGCATACTCTTTGAACGATTCTCTCTTTCGGAACCATGGCCCTAAGCTGGTCACGGTCAGGCGTTATGTCCACATTGTACTTGTATTGTTTAATGAATGCTTCTCCCAAATCATTAAAAGTATGGATGTTGGCGCTGTCTAAACTCGTGTACCATTTCGACGCTGTGCCGGTCAGACTATCCTGGAAAAAGTGAATCAGCAGACGCTGATCATCGGTGTGAGTAGACATTCTTCTCACATACATCACCAAATGAGCATGAGGGAAAGTGTTTCCCTTACACTTCTCAAACTCTGGGGCCTTGAACTTAGCAGGCACTTTAACATTCGGGACCAAACACAACTCATTCACATTCTTCCCAAATAGCTCTTTTCCCCTAAGAGCCTTCATCTCTCTTTGCATTCTATCAAACTGCTCTTGGAAATTATCCATTCTGTCATAAAGACCCAAGTCTTCACTCGGTGGAGGGAAAGGACGACACATATCTTCATTGACAAACGGAACCAAATTCACCGAAGGAGGTGCAGCAGGAACAGTATGCACCACAGGAGGTGCAGGAGTAACAACATTTGGATCCACTGGAGCGTCTTGAGGGCCAAGATTGAAACCTTCAGGTACAAAATTCTCTGGCATTCCCCATGGATAACCCTGAGGCATACGGTTTTGAACAACAGTCAGAGTTGCGGATACAGGAACAGTAGGAACTTCAGCATTTGCCCTTGTTGGTTGAGGTTGAACACTCGATGGCGGATTCTAAGCAACCACCAGAGCTTCCATCAGAGTAGTCAAGTTAGCCAAGCCAGCCTTCAAAGCAGAAACTTCTTCGCGCAGCTCGCGATTCTCCTGCTCTAAGTTGTCCATCTTCTTTTTGAAATTAGCCTGAGTGTTGTAGTGATGAGTCAGCTTGCTGAGTGAAGTAAAGAAGTTGGGTAAGACACCTGGATATGCATAACAAATGCAAGAAATATGTGCAATATGATGCATGATATGCAATGCATATGATTATTTTTACTTTATCATTTAATATTTCAAGGGATTTAAGATTTATAGACATATTGAAAACATCCAAGTAATAAAGCTTTTGTTTCTCTTTCCAGAATCCATGGTTTAAAAGTACCTGAGGTATTCACAAATAGTCAACCTTTAAATCCCTTGAAATATTGTTTTCTTCAAAAGATGCTTATGAGTGCATGGATGCATGATGCAACAATCACACACAAGATCACACATATAGGGTTCATAGGTTCAACGTCACGAGCATGAGGTCGAAGGTACTACCCATAAGGTATTGGTCTAAAAAGTTATCACCTGCCGAACAAGGTTCTAAGAGGTTCCCAGAGTCTACATCCTTCCTTCGAATATTACCAACTTCTCGATTAACTCAGTAATTAGTAATATTCTCAAGAAATACTCGTCCGAGCGTAGTATCGCGTGATAACTATTTCCGGATTACTCCGTCATAGCTTCCGCACTACACCTAAAAGGCCAAGATGGGTTAGGTAATCTACGGTCCTCAGTTTCAGCAGGCTCCCAGGTCAAAAGCAGTACATCTTCCCGATTACTCGGTAAACGACACTACAGTCAAAGGGGCCTCCAATGAGTGGGGGATCTCATGCCTCCTTTTTTGGGATTACTCTCTCAAAGTTAACATGACTATACCGCCCGTCCTATCTTAAAGTTTGCCCAAGTCCGGGTATAGGACTTATAAGTAATCACCAAGCACCCTGTAAACCAGGAAAATCCAGACAAACATATATACAAAATATAACACATAAACACAATAACACATATACAGGTATAAACAAAGATAGGCTCAACCCACTTAGGGATGGACCAGCAAGAGGTCAATCTTTCCCCAGTGAAGTCGCCATTTTTCTGTAGCGGTAGAAATGTTCAAGACTAAGCCATTGGGTTGACTAGACTTTATACAAATCAAAATAAAAATCGCCACCGCACTTTATTGTTTCCAAAGGAATGGGAAAAGAGCGAATAACTCAAAAAAGGGGGAAAGATTCAAGGTAAGGGGGTTGGTTATGCAAAGGTAAGGTATTAGCACCCTAAACATCTACGGTACTACGTAGGAACCTCTTTGAAAAATCTTCATATTTTGGTTATAAAAATGTGTTGTATATAAAATGGATGGTGGGGGTGAGAAAAGAAATATTTTTATGATTTTTGCACCCGCCGCGGTTGCGAACCTTTAGCGCCTACGTACCACCTTTCGTGCAATAGGGGATCAGGGTACACGTAGTTTCTCTTTTAAAAATTTGAAACACAAGTGTGTTGGTTAATTTTATGAGATAAGACATCATCGTCATTGTCCGTGTGGAAAACATACTTACTACCCATAATCATGAGAAAGGAGAATTTGCATCATCTCAAAGTGGAGGATATGGCTTGGATTTTAAAATCAACAATGCCTCACTCAACACCCAAGTGGAAAATATCTCTCTTTACTACAATTGTAGAAGTATAGTTGTTTGCATCACTACAAGGATTGACAAGAGTCTAATCTTTTAAGAAAAGTTTTTTTAAAATAAAAAGCCAAAGAAGCAAAAATGGTTTGAAATGAGATTGATTGACTTTTAGTCTTCTCACAAAAAATGTCAAGTTATTATTAAATTGATTGGAATTTATTTATGAAAATGTTTTAAAAATGCATGGACATAAGTCCAAGTTTATTATGAAAAATGGTTCAAGTTTAGAAATAAGAAGAGTTTTTTTTTAAAAGGAGGGAGAAGATTTTTGAAATTAAAGAAGATGGGAGGAGATGAAGAGGCTATTCTAAAGCATAAGGTAAAAGCTAGGGATAAGAACCATCTAACCAATAAGAAGCCAATACTTGACATTAAGAGTCAATATAGAATTCTCATTCTTCGGATTGAAACCAAGCAAGCAAAGATACTAGACCTCTTGAGAGAATCAAACTTCAAGTGTATTAAGTCTTCGCAAAAATTGGGCAGAGTAACGGTTGTATACGGGTGAATTCCAGATTACAAACAAAGTATGTAATCACAATAACCTTCACACAAAATAAACAAATAACCCAATGTCTTGAGGTAAACCTCAAGAACTCCAGACAAAATATTAAATAAAGTCACAAAGTCTCCAAGATAGGCCAAGGTCTCTAATCCTAAGTCTAAGAAGTCCAATACTCCATAATGCCAAGGATAGTAACCAAATAGTCCAAGTATCATTAAAGATTTTTATGGTTCATGTTGATTATTAGGTGTCTTTAAAAGGAAAAGAAAAGCTCAAGTGATCAAAATAAAAATGACATAAAAATAAATGCTCAAGTGAGCAAAATAAAAAATGGCATGAAATGTAAATGCTTAAATTAAATGGTACATAAAGCATAAAAATAAAAGCATAAAGTAAAGTCAATTGTTAGAAATTAGTGGTTAGTTGGATGACCATCTTGAAAATTGCATTTGGAACTCATTAGAGGATTGGTAGAACCAAAGCCTCCACACAACAAGTTGCATTTGCTTTTTGTCAAGTATATCATCCATTTTGGAATCTTCAAAAGTAACATTTAATGATCAACGATGTTTAAGTGATTCGTGTTGACCAAAGGTGTTGTAGATCCATTAGAGGATTGGTAGAACCAAAGCCTCCACACAATGAATCTCAAGGTTATTGGATCAAAGAGATCAAATTTACATACTTCGGCTTGCAATCATAAGTTTGGGCCACGAATGATCATTTATTCGAATCAGAACAAAATTTAGCGCTATGTTAAGCAATTGTAAGTGGACTTATGTAGAAGTCACACCTATTTTGAGGCCGGTCAATAGCAATTTATGTACTTCATGTTTGGATAAATGATATAGAGATCACCATCCCTTAACATGTAGCACAATTAAAAAAGAAAGGGATAAGATGAAGAGGGAGGGGAATGATAAGCTAATTTGGATCACCATTTCAAAATTCTTTCATCTTTAAATCCAACCACTCCTCTAGATGGATTAAAGCACTAAATATATTATTAATCCAAAGTACCAAAAATGAATTAAATAATTCACTCTTTGATAGATTTGAATTGATGAACATTTATACAACTTCATCTACATCACAAAGTTCATTGAGTTAAAAAAAAAATTAGACATTTAAAATTGCAATCCAAGTTATCCATCAAAGAGAGTGAGCAGAAAAATATTTGAGTCAAAACAGCCCCAATATAAGGCAGAAAAATATTTGAGTCAAAACAGCCCCAAAATAAGGCAGAAAAATATTTTTGACACTGTTGCAATCGATTGTGCTTCGACAGCAACCTATTGCATCAGTGTAGTTTTTTTTTCAAATCAATTTTCTTTGACAAACAATTGCAATGTTACAACAATTGATTGCAACCTGTTAAAATCAGTCGAAAACAGCATCTCAAGGATCAAATTCTTGTTCCAACTTTTCATCAAACACCTTATGATCATGGATCCAATTGAGCATGAAAATTCCATCAAATTATGAGAAAAACAGCACTAATGGAATCATAAAACAGTGCTCAATGAATCAAAACCATAAATCCACAAGAGATCACATTGTGAAAGATGATGATCCAACTTACCAAAGGTAGAATTAGAGAATTATCAAACAACTTCAAGA
The DNA here is from genome assembly GCA_948472305.1 of Vicia faba. NCBI lineage: Eukaryota > Viridiplantae > Streptophyta > Magnoliopsida > Fabales > Fabaceae > Vicia > Vicia faba. The sequence goes on from OX451738.1 coordinate 1,069,610,435, forward strand.
ACTTGCTGCAATTCGACCATAAGAATCAATTACCAAAGCTTGGATGTAAAGAATTGATAAAGAAAAATTGTTTGGATGAAGGTTTAGCTCCAAGATTAGTAAGCTTCAATGCAAAGCTTACTAACTTTTTTTTTTGAAAATGGAGCTTTGAGTGAATTTGGTAGATTTAGAGAATTGAGAGATTTTTTAGCAAGATGAGTTTGGCTATCAAAAGCTTGTGATTTGAATGAAATGAGGTCTCTATTTATAGAGTTTTAGGATTGAGATTAGTGGTAATTTGGTAATTGATTCTTGGATCCAAAATTGAATTAATGATATAATTTTCAAATTATGCAGAAAAATTGGAGCCAAAAAGATGTCAGTTTTGAAATTGCTGGCTTTTTTTTCAAAAATCACGTGTATTTTGTTGTTATGAGTCGATACATGGGTTGTATGCATCGACACATCCTAGTTGTATAACACAGCATGTGTCGATACATGCCTCTATGTGTCGATACATACTACTATTTCAACACATTACATAATCAAACAATCTGCATGAGTCGACACATAACACGTATGTGTCGACACATGCTAGTTATACAAACAGGATGAGTCGATACATAACATGCATGTGTTGACACATGCTAGTTATACAAACAGGATGAGTCGATACATAACATGCATGTGTCGACACATGCTAGTTATACACAATTGGATGAGTCGATACATACCTTTATGGGTCGATGTATGCTGTCTTTCGCCATAATACAGAATCAAATCAAATTTGCATGAGTTCGACACAAGCCTCTATGGATCAATACAAGCTGCCTTTCGACACAATACAGAATCAATCACTTTGCATGAGTTCGACACAAGCCTCTATGGATTGATACAAGCTGCCTTTCGATACAATACAGAATCAATCACTTTGCATGAGTTTGACACAAGCCTCTGTGGATTGATACAAGCTGCCTTTCGACACAATACAGAATCAATCACTTTGCATGAGTTCGACACAAGCCTTTGTGGATTGATACAAGCTGCCTTTCGACACAATACAGAATCAATCACTTTGCATGAGTTCGACACAAGCCTCTGTGGATTGATACAAGTTGCCTTTCGACCCAATACAGAACTGATTGCTTTTCCTGAGTTCGACACAAGCCTTTGTGGATTGATACAAGCTGCCTTTTGACACAATATAGAACTAATTGCTTTGCCTAGAAAACCTTATTGGTCGGATGCTTTGACTCGGTACCTACAAAACACAATTTTGCAAAGACAAAGACAAATATTTTTTTGTATTTTGGTTAGAGGTTAATTATCAACACATATACTAAATACACAACCAAAGTGCTTGGAGATTCCTCAAGAGCAAACTTAAAGATAGGAGATAGAAAAAAGAGGAAGAACCAACCCTAATGTGATTTTGTTGTGATCAAGTTGACATGATATGATATAGGAATCTTAGGGGCAAAAATTGGGATACAACAACATGGGACATTGTAAGTTCAAAAATCCTTGTGCAAACTCAAACCCTAATTTTGGTCATCAGTGTTTGAGGAGGTGTCTTGAGCTGATTAAACCCTAGTGCAGTCTTGAGCCCAAGGAGATCTTGTGAGTAAATTCGTGATACGTTAGAGGAAAATTTTTGGGGTACAACACTTAGGTTTAGGCTTGCATGGAGTTTGTAGGTAAGTACCCTCTTGAAGTTTAGTTGGTTCAACTTGTCCTAGTTAATAGTAACCAGGTTCTAAGGGATCTCAATATCACTGACCCTTCCCACAAGCTTCGTTCAATAGGTGATTGACTCGCAACCAAACAAAACTTAGAAGTCAAGTCTCAATGAGTGTAGCATCGAGTATCAACCAATTTTCATCTTTACACTGAAACTGACTATCTCACTACTTCCTAATGACCAAGTTGGTCAAGTAAGGTTCTAAGGTCAGTTAGTGCTTCATGACGCTGCTCAGCGGCCCCGTATTCTCCTCGATTTAACACAAGGGATATCGGTACCAACAAATGCGTCACACTAACGTAGCTATTGTTTAGACCATGTCGGTATACCCCGCACAGTTTCCACAATCCATTGCTACTTACCTAAAAGGTGTCCCAGATTCGGGTAGAGGATCAAAGCAAACCCTAACAAGTAACCATAATGTAAAGCATTAAAATCAAGCAAGAAAAGCAATTAAATGTGATCTAGCCCTAAGGTAACCCCATTTTTAAGTATTTCCCCAGCAGAGTCTCCGGTTCTGTAACGCGGTGGGAGAACTGACTTGGTTGTTTTGCGTTTGATCGCAATTGTTGCGGTTAGCAAGAGTCGCCACCGACTTTTCTTTTATCCAAAAGGAAAGGTTGAAAAGAACAGGAAAGACCTTTTAGATGTTTTCTTGAGTTCAGGGGGTATATTATAAAAAGGGAAGGTATTAGCACCCTTTTCATCCGTAGTTATCTACGGGCTCTTAGTTGCTTGCTAGATCACTTTCTTTGTTTGAAAAATGTGCTTTGTGTGGTTTTAAAAGTATTTTGAAAATATGACTTTGTAATGGTTCTCGTTTCTATAAGAACGCGTACAAAGTGTTGTTTTGAAAATATTTCAAAGGAGTGTTTGTGGAAGGTGTTTTTTGAAAGTGATTTTGATAAGGGTTTTCTTTGTAATGGCTCTCGTTTCTATAAGAACACGTACAAAGTGTTTGCCTTTTGAAAATGTATTCAAGTTTGAAAGATGTTTTTTAAAGTGTTGATGTTTATTTTGAAAATAGCAAGGATATTTTGGTTTGAAAATGAGCAAGCAACTAGGAACATTCTACCTACCCAAAAGTCTTTCTTGTTTATTTCCTCTTTCCTTTGACATTATTATCTTACCATTGATTTGGTTAGAAACCCTATCTTTGGATGTAAAAAGGGACGGGCATGGGTCATCGTATACCCAAGATTAGTAATGTTGTAAGATATCTTAGCATTTCTTTAAGGGACTAAGATCATTTTTGAAAGGCAACTTTGATAGCGTCATTGAGGGACTATGATCTTTTATTTTTTGATTGCTTTTGCTAAGATACCTCACATGCATAATATGGACATTTTCATAAGGCAACAAAGTGGATTTACCCTAAGGGTGTAAGTGTGCAAGTGTATTGATTTACATGCATTCTTTTGTCTTTGAATTAAGGTTTTCTAAATATTGATTTTATCTTTCCATACAAACCCTGATTTACTAGCATTTATATATAAAGCGTTAAATTACAAAAAATAAAAATACTAAGCTATTACTTCATTAAGGGAGTGGGTGTACAAATTTACGAATGGGGAAATTGCAAGAAAATTAAATCTAAATAATTATTACAATCATATTGAATATTGTACAAAAATGAAGATAAAAATGCAAGAACGTAAATGGAAAAAGAAATATGATTTTTGTTTGGTTTTCATGAAAAGGTTTTAACCTAAACCTAATTAATAAAAAGGATTAATGAAAATTAAATAAAATTAACTTAAACTAAATAAGAAAAGAAATTAACTAAAAAAAGATTTTTTTGGGTTTTATTTATGAAAAGGTTTTAAATTAATAAAAATAATATGAATATTAATTAATTAAAAGAAACCTAAGTTCTAAATTAATTTTAATTGCAAGAAAATAATATAATAGTTAAACCTAAACCTAAATATTAATTATTAAGAAAGAAATTAATTTATTAAGAAAATGCTTTTGTTTTTTTAGTTTCATAAAACAAATAAACTAAATAAGTGTAAAAATAATAAATAAAATATTTTTTGGATTTTTATTAATAACAATAAAAATATATTAATAATAATAATAATAATAATAATAAAGGAAAAAAAGAAATAAAATAATATAAGAAGAAAAAAAAGAAATAGTAATGAAAATTTGGGCCAGGGGGTGTTGAAGTAAGGCAGGGGTTAGAAAGTTAGCAAAAAAGAAGAAGGCCCAATGTTGGGGCCCAGGCGCTGCAAAGAAACCAAAAAAATGTAAAAAGTGTGAAAAAGAACAAAAGACAGCGCGCTGGATGTTGAACCCACGCCCTCTTGGTTACCAATGCGCTGCCTTACCACTGGGGTGGCTATACATCTGTTGATATAACTGAAACAATAAATATATAATACAAAACAAGTTCTAGAAATGAACTTCATCTTCAACCTCCAGCCATAGTTCTTGTAACTTGCTCATTTCTCAACAAAAATAAAAGATGCAAACATGAAAGTTGCTCCATTTTTCCATACGAATCCAACCATATAAATATCATGAGCTATAAATCAAATAAGAATGAGAATTTCTAAAAGTACCAAATTTTGACCTAAATATTTCTAGAGATTCAAACCTAAAATTCTCTAAGCTCAATCAATATAAATGAAATATATGAATATGTACAGTTTCAGGGTAATGATATCTATATTTTATCTTCACAAATACAAGCCTAATAATGCCTAAGTAATGAGATAGAAGTTCAAGAAAAATACCTCAAAACTGGAAATCGTGAAATGCAAATGAGCTTGATTCAAGGTGCTGCAATGATCAGGTTAGCTTCCTCAAGTTCCCAGGAAGCTAATGCAATGTTTAGCTTTAGAAATAGATGGCTGAAATGGTCTGGAGAAGTCAATTTGCAGAGCTCTATATTTGGTTATGGAGGTTGATGAAGATGGAGTTACAGTTATGAAACAGGGTCAGGGATAGGTTATATTTGATGTGTAAGAGCTTTGTGATTTATTAGGAAGGAAAACTCACAAGGGAAATGAGAGATATAAGTTTAAGGTCAGAACTGTGCATCAATGGAGTTTTTTATGCAATTTCTGGCTTGAGGGAGTTTTGGCGTGTTTCAGGGTGCTTAAGCTTGTGTTCTAGCTCACAAATAGTGCCTCTATTTATAAGCAACAAGTTTTGAAGCTTTTTGTTGATCAGAATTCAAAATCACAAGTTTAAGCATAACATGTGATTTTTTTGAGAAATCCAAGTTTCAAAGTCTTGTGTACTTGCTAAGATAGAGTGGTTATGCTTTAAACACACTTGGTTCTGACTTTGTAGATGGAGTGTGATCAGAGGGAACAAGTTAGAGGCTCAAGAATTGACTTTGTGCATAAAGCTTGCTTTTCAATAATGGTATTCTTCACTTTCTTCCCAAAATGGCAATGTGAATTGGATAAAGCTTAAACCACTTGGATTATAGCTCAAAAGTTTGTGTAATACATTAATGATGGATAGATACACATGTTAGAAGGCCTGCAAAGCAAGATTATGCAGCCTAACATGGATTTGCATTCTTGTTCATCATGAAATTGACCTATAATTCAAGAATGAAATGCCAACTTCATGTCCTCGATTCTCCTTGCTCAAACATGATCTTAGGGAGTTCAATGACATTTTTGAAAGCTTGTAATGTGCTCTACAACCCATCTTTGAATAACTTTTTAAAATTCCCCTTGGAACTATGTGAAAATTTTCCATGAAGTTAGGTCAAAATCCTGCCTAAACTAGGGCAAAATTTCACTAAGTTTCCAAGTTTCATGAACATGTATTCACAAAATCATAACTTGAAATCCATGCATTTCTAGGAGAAGTTGTGTAAAGAAATGTTTTAGATCTCATTTAGATATACAAATTTCATTTTTTAATTTTCCTTTGAATCACCTTGCATCATGGTGAAAATTTGGCTCAAAGTTGTGAAAAAATATGAAGTTTTCAACACTTAGAAAAATTTCTAAGTTTGGAAACTTTGACTTTTCAAAATGAAATCTTGACTTTTTGATTTCTTGATGAACAAGTTTCATATTTTGACATTTTTTGATGAATTGTGATCTTTGACACTTGATTTTGACCAAAAAGTCAAAGTTTGACTTTTCAGTGTGCAGTTGACTTTTGATCAGTTGACTGAAAATCAACTATCAATCAAATGACCTTGAGAATTGTTTTGAGTCATACCATTAGGTAAAAATGATGCATTTGAAACCTTGATATCATGTCTCAAATCAATTAACCATTTTCTAGGTCAAAAATCAGAAATTGCCTTTTCTCACTCAAAACCCTAATTTTGACCATTTTGCCCTTTTGATGATCTGATCAAATTTCTTGAGTAATTGTGGTCCAAACTTGATCAAATGGAATATAGGAGTTCACAATGTTGATATGGATCAAAAATTATGATGTTTGACTGTAAATTGACCATGATTGAATTTTTTCCCCAATACGGCTGATTTTTAGGTCAACTAATCAATTGACTGAGCAAAAATGTGATCCAAGACTTGAAACTTGTCATGAGCAATTTTTAAGATCCATAATGATCCATGAAAGTCATATGAGGCATTAAGAGTTCAATTATCCTTGTGCAATCTCAAACCCTAATTTCAGTCACCAATGCTTTAGGAGGTGTCTTGAGCTGATCAACCTTTGTGTAGTCTTGAACCAAGGGAGATCTTGTGAGAAATAAGAGGAAAATTTTGGGGTACAACACTTGGCAGTTGAAGAAAGCAACGTGGCATGAAGAGAGGGGTCTAAGCCCATGCAGAAGACACTTGTCTTCATCCTAGAGCAAGGCAACTCCTCGGAGGTTACCTAGTCTTATATAAATATAGGAAGTTTATGTAGATTTCTGTGTGTTCAACTGATCGTACAAATTATTCAATACTATTCAAGTACCCGCTGCATGAGAAAGAATACTGAAAATGTATGTTTGAAACACCACATTTTATGATCAAATTCTTTTATTTCTCTCTTTACATTTCTTGCCTTTTTATCTTGTTTACACTTTACTTGCACTTTTACCCAGATTCATGCACTTAAACCCTTCTCAACCCCTTTTCTATTTACTTTCTGCACTCAAACTCATCTCTTTCCCAGTTGAACATGCGTTCTTCACTTACATTAGCATTTATGTCCAAACAACACCAAAAATTAGCATATGTCCTAGGATCAAACTGATCGATCCTGCGAGTAACCAAAAAGTTATCGTTTTTGGAAGATCAGTGGTTGTTTACCAAAAAACACGGTGAAAAAATTGGCACACCTGGCGGGACGTTGCTGACTTTTTTGTTTCATTTATTTTTGTCTTCCATTTTTTGCTTGTTTATCTTAACATAAATGCTTTGCATAATTTTCTTTCTTTTACGAAGTTTTGCATGCTATTAAGAAGTGGTAAATTAACCACCAACGAGTGTACAACTAGAAATAGAAATAGTGAAAGCAATATGTCTAATCAGCCAAATAATGGAGAAATACCTCCATCAATTACTACGGGAACAGCGGTAATACCAACCGTTAGTGAAATTGTCTCGTCAATTGTTGGTTCAATACACTACGCCAAAAACAAGTTTTAGCAGCGCCTCTACTAAAGCGCTTATTGAAAAAGCGCTGCCATAGCCTTCACAAAAAACAAAATTAAAAAAAAGGGAAACCTACGAAGGCGCTTTTTTAAAAGCGCTGGCATAGGGTTCCCTACCAAAGCGCTTTTCAGAAAGCGCTTTCATAGGTATTTGAAATATCTAACCTACGAAAGCGCTTTTGAAAAGCGCTTTGGTAGGGAACCCTATGCCAGCGCTTTTGAAAAGCGCTTTGAAAGGGGGACCTACGAAAGCGCTTTTTACCTCAGAAGCGCTTTGAAAGGGGGACCTATGCCAGCGCTTTTTAAAAGCGCTTTCGTAGGTTGTTTTTATAATAAAATTAAAAATCCCTAAATCTTCTTCATTTCTTTCGTTCAGAGCTTCTTCATTTCTTCATTTCTGCCGTCGCCGCCGTTCGTTCCTTCCTCTTCAGTCGTCGTCGCCGCCGTTCGTTCCTTCCTCTTCAGTCATCGCCGCCGCCGGTCATTCCGTCTTCTCCACCTTGGTAAGATTCTTTGCTTTAATTCTTGGTTTACTTTACATACGCAACTGTATATGTAAATCAATATGCATGTGTTTAATGTTATAATGAGTTAGTGAACTCTATTAGGTTTAAGATTATGAGGCTAGAAAATAGATCTCATGTAACTCTTAGTTGCAACCCTGTTAGAGAAATTAGTCATTCTTTGGAGAAAGAATTTGTTGAATCTTGTCTGCAGTTTTCAATGGAATATTTTGTATTACTTGTTTCTGCAATCATTTTAAGGTAATGGTGTCAATATTTGGAATTTGAAATGTGGCTTATTTTAATGGAATTTTTTGTGATGCTTCTGCCACCATTATAAGGTAAAAGTGCAAAAATTAAGAATTTGTAAACACTCTAAGAAAGAGTTGGGTTTTTCCAAATTCCATCATTTTAGACGCTTAAGTTATTGTTTAAAGGTAACCTGAGTTGTAATTATGAGTTTGAAATGATGATATTTTGTAATATTCTCATGCTTCTGCCATTATTATAAACTTATGGTTCAAGGATTATGAATTTGAAAACACTCCAAAGAAAGATTATATACTTCTAGCATGAAATGAAACAGTCATGACAAACTTCTTGAAGATTATTTATGATCCAATTGCTAATTGAAGTGATGATATTTTAGGTGTTACTTAAGTGAATCTTCAAATGTTACTTCAGTTTCTATTAGAGTGTTGCTTGAAGATTTTACCTCTTGGTTTTAATGTGAAAGTGAGACAAATATGATCGATCACATGGATAATACAAAGCATGTAATAGTTTTGAAAATGACATGATATATTTTAATAATCTGATAGTAAGATGTAATAGTTTTGAAAATGTGATGCACCCTGATGCCTAATGTCAAATTGGAGCAATATTGTATTTAAAATTCTAGTGTAATGTTTAATGTTTTGCTTTTCGGTGTCAAGGTGAGTCAAGGTGTAGCAGATTTGTGTTGAAAGTTTTTGTGCATTTTTTGAAAAATGGTGATAAATGTTGATGATATATTTGGTCTTATTTAAGTGAATCTTTAAATGTTACTTCAATTATTATAAGAGTGTTGAAACTCTTTTCTGTTGTTCTGGTGTATATGTTGAAATATAATTTTTGTATTACTAATAGAAATATCAAGTAAAATATATGTGTAGTTCTGAAGTTTTAATTTTTACATAAGTGAAATTAAAAAGACCCGGGAATTTATTATGTATATAAAAATTGAAAGCTCCATTGTCACTCTCATTTATCCTGCATTTATGATTTGTTTTTCTTCTCTCTCTGAACCTTAGTATGAATTTTGATTGAATCACAGGGAGAAAGAATTAGCTGCTGTTAAGATAAATGCAGCAGATGTTGATATAATTGCAAACGAACTAGAGGTAACTTCTTCAACATGTACAGAAATCTATCTAGTAAGCTTACATTCCAATTAATTAACATACTTTTCTTATACAACAGTTGGACAAAAAGGTGGCTGAAAGAACCTTGCGTTGCTGCCATTCGTCATTTGCTTACTAGTATGGTGGAAACAAATAAGGGAATGTGATCTGTATTGTCAATGAAAATGTTTTGTTTTTAGTTACTCCTAAGTTTAACATGTTGTTTACATTCAAATCATGCAGCGGATAGTTCAACGATTTAATATCGATTGTGGTAGGAAAAAGCTGTGAAACTTTCTCCGATTGAAGAAATTTGAACTGTCCTTGATCGTAGTGTACGCGGGACGCTCTCAACATTTTCAAAGGTTTCTATCCTATTCTTGAACTGACTTGAATAACTGATTGTTTTTACTTTTATTTTCCGGCTCAGTGTGAATTTCTAATGATTATAGTTGAGTGGAATTCATGAGCTGCGGTTGTGTTTTTGTTTATATCCGACTTCACTAGTTAGTAATTAGTTATGAGTTGTTTAGCACATGCTTGAACTGACTTTGATTACCTGATATGTTGAATTTGAATCACTAATTACATCCTAACCCCCCAAAAACTTTCTATCATTGTTATTTTTACTTTATATTTTTTTATGTTCAAAACATTTTTCAAACAAAGCTCTTGTTTGCTTAGAATAGTAATTATTACATATAAATTGTATTATCATCTTTCCTCGTGGACTCATAATTTTAGTCATTGTATTTTGATATTTGTTGACACATCTACTACACATACAATAAAAATTTTAAACAAGACTATCAAAAATTAAGTTCAAACTTAAAACATCTTTTTATTTAAAAGAGATTTCTTACAATTTTAATTTCATATATTTATCTATTTATTATTAAGAAAGAAAAGTAATGTAATTAAATTATAATATTTTACTTTTAGATTATATTAAGTAATACTCATTATTTCGACATGCATGTGGAATATTCATGATGTCAATTTCGTTTATCGTTAAGTGAGGTACTTACTAACTTTGTGAATTGAATTCGCCATAGGGGTTACTTGTGAAGAGTGAAAGTTTGACCGTTTTTGTTTAGCTTAATTAAGACATGGATAAGACATGGATGAATTCAAACCGATTGTCGAAAGAGTACGAGAAAGGGGTATGGGAATTTGTTGAGTTTGCGGTTGCGCACTCCAAAGACCCGCTTCGAATGCCGTGTCCTTGCTTGGGTTGCTGTTATGCCGGGGGTAAGGTTGACGGGAATCAGTTGGGATCTCATTTACTACGGTTTGGAATTGATAGAAGTTATACATGTTGGACAATGCATGGTGAGAAAAGTACCGGGAATGCTGAGTCGAGTTGTAATAGGAAGTATGCTTCAAACGACGATTGCACAGACACATACGATTGTGATCGAGTCGAAGAGATTGCAGAAGCGCTTGAAGAAGATCTTGCGGATTGTCCCAAAATGTTTGAGAGGTTGGTAAGCGATGCAGAGAAACCGTTGTATGTTGGTTGTTCAAAATTCACAAGATTGTCTGCGGTGTTAAAGTTGTACAACTTAAAGGCCGACAATGGATGGTCGGATAAAAGTTTCACAGAGTTATTAGCCCTTATGAAAGATATGCTACCAGAGGATAATGTTCTTCCCAATCGAACGTATGAAGCCAAAAAGATGTTGTCTTCTATTGGAATGAGCTATGATAAGATACATGCATGTCCAAACGATTGCGTTTTGTTTCGAAACGAGTATGCAGCGTTGAATGAGTGTCCTAAATGTGGTGCCCCTCGATATAAGAAAAAGTTGTCTCCTGCTAAAGTCTTATGGTATTTTCCTATAATTCCGAGATTTAGACGCATGTATCGTAGTGAGACCGATTCAAGACTGTGATCGGTGGATCTGAAACTGACTGTTTAAAAGCTGGTTCGCGAAATGTCGCGGAAGCAAGAGTCGCCACCGTCTTTTATTTTCTCCAAATGGAAAGGACAAAAGCACAGAAAAATTCCTTAAAGAGATCGCTCTCGGTTCGGGAGGTAGGTTATAGAAAGGGAAGGTGTTAGCACCCTTTCTATCCATGGTTATCCATGGGCTCTTAGATACTTGCTCAATGTGTTTTCAAAATTGTTTGTTTGCTTTTCAATTGTGGGTTTAAAAAGTTTCTTTGAAAAAAAGTTCAGTTCGACTCGTACGTCAGAGTGTTTGAAAAATTTGCTTTGAAAGCTTTTTGAAAAGGTGTTGGTGAAAAGTATTATTTGTTTTGTTTTTGAAGAGAGCAAGTATCTACGAGAACCTACCTACCCTAAGGAATTCGTCTGTGTAAATGTCCTTTAAAGTAGTGCCATCCCACCATTGAGAGGTAGGTAGCACCACCGTTGGAGGTGTTCGGGTCAATTCGAGTTTTAGGGACATGATGATCACCGGAGCAATGGGAAGACACCTTAGAAGCTACCCTCATGCCAGGTTCCCGGATCATGAGGACTTACTAAGACGTCCTCTACTCGACGATCACCTTTCGAAAGGCAACAGTGAGGCGTACCCTAGGGGTGGTGTGTGCGGTCCGTGTGTCATGTTTCAATTATTTTGTCTTGTCATGTCTGTTGTGATCTACGCTTGATTTTATTTTTTAGTCCATACATTCTTTCATGCATATTTATTAGCAGTTATATATTTGCGAGAAAATAAATCTAAACTATTACAAATGGCGCGGGTCCACATCGCCAAAATAAACCGAACCCGATTTGACTGAAAGTAAATAAAAAAAGCAATAAAATAAAAAGTGCGAGGAATAAATTTTACAAGGCTTTGGGGCAGATACATAATTATTTAAACGATAAAGTAACAATGCGCGAAATAAAATAATTAAACTAAACTAGGGCGTTGGACCCTTTTACAAACAATTAAAATTAATCAAGGAATCTAAAATTAAAATTAAATGAAAAATGGTATTTTTGTGTTTTTTAGATTTAAAAGAAAAAAGAAAAATTAATTGAAATTAAATTAAATATTAGACCTAATTCTATTATTTTTTTTAAGTTTATTATGAAAATTTTAACTTTTAACCTAATCTAATTCTAAATTAATTTATGTACATTTTTTAATTTATGAAAATAAATAAATAACATTATTATTCTGAAAAAAGGGAAAAAATAAAAAAAGAAAATAAAAGTCATTAAACCTAAATTCTAGTTTTTTTGGATTTTTATTAAAAAGAGATTAAAATTGTACCCTAATTAAACTAAATAATTTACATACAATTTATTTAGAAAATAATTAAATAAAAAAAATTATATTTTTTGGCCTTTTCTGATTTTTGAATGTTTTTATATTTTGATTAAAAATTAATTAATTAAATAAACATAACAATTAAAATAAATGAAGAATATAAGAAAAATAAATAAATTTGGCAAACCAGGGTGGGGTGTAGCCCCATAATTGTGAGGTGCAGGCCTGGAAATTCTGGCCCATTTGATTTTGAATCCATTGACTTTTCCAATCAGGTGTGGCATGTTGACTGGCACCTACCATACGCCTTTGTTCTGAGCCCTTTGATAGACCTCCTGGGACACGTGGACAATGCATTTTGAATGTGCATGGTGAGTCTTAATGTGAGGCCTGCATGCAATTACCAATGGAAAAATAATATGGAATTTTGCCAGACCTGGGACTTGAACCCAGGTCTTTGATGTTACATGTATCACGTGCTGCCACTGAGCCATTGAATGTTAGTTAACATATTATAGTAAACAAATAATAAAAAAACAAAAACAACGCATAGCCATTAAAACGCGCGCAATTCAAATGGACGAATCACGCCTTGCCACGATGCCTTCTTCTTCACGTCCCCTGTAAAACAAAACAAATGAGCAACGGTTTTGCAACCGTGGTGTTAGGCAGGCTTTCAAAAAATAGCGATTAGGTCCACGAGCTTCATAAATTGTTCGCGAGGTATGCTTCTTCTTCGTCTCTAAACGCTGAGTATGACTATCATGGTCTGGAAGGCTGATTTTACAGCATGGTAAAAGCCCTAAAAGCAAAACCTGAAAACCCTAAAACGTGGCCATGGTAGATTCGTGTATGGTTAACAAAAATGAAATTAAACACAATGAATAGCTTAGAATCTTTGTAAGGAACAAGAATCCACAGTTAAAATGCAATGATCATGCTTAGAATTGAGAACACGATTTCAAAAAAATTTCTGTACAGTTTGAGTTGTCACTACTGCTTCTTCGCGTTTTGATTGATGTTAGGAATTGGGATGTGTTCAGAAGATGTCCAGGATGCTATTAGCAAAAGAATTAAGGCCTAAAGTTCCCTCCAAACTGGTTTTCAGTTTTGCATTATATGGCTAATTTTTCAAAGTTCCAATCCACTTTTGAGCGAGCCTTTTGCTGTACTCTGGTTAGGGTTTGACTCAATGATCATCATGGAATGGAATTGGCTAGTTATTTGACCTAGATTCAAGCTCATGAATGAACAAGTCTTAGGGTTTTTACCATTGACCATTTTTCCTTCTTTTTAGCCAAGACCTAGACCTAGTGTGAAACTTAACCCTAGCCTGAGTTTTTGAGTTGGCCCATGATACATAGAAATTGTCCAAGTTCACATGACACTATTCCATTGGTTTTTAAATTTTATTTGAATTTTCAAAGATTTAAAATGAATTAAATTATCAAAAATTAAATAAAATAAAAAAATCAATATTTGGTCTTGAGATTAATCATGGGACACGTGTGTGGCATGACAAGGATGAACCAAGTGGAAAAAATGGGGCCCTTTTGTCAAAAATTGGATTTTCAAGGATAGTTGACTTTTGTCATTTCACAAAAATTTCCCAACGTCTACAAGGCATAACTTGCTCAATTTTTAAGCTTTTCACATGTTCTTGGACATATTGGAAAGGTCTTTGAGTCCTTTAACCAATTCCTTTGGTCCCATGTCATTTTGATTTACCAATCTCAAGTTATGGCCTTTGACTTAAAGTCCCTTTTTGTTGACTTTTGAAAATGACCTGTAATGTTGAAATTGATAACTTTTTGTGAGAGCATTTCTTGGACTTGAAGCATGAAGATGAGTTGTAGGAAATGTCTTTCTCTTCAAAATGAGCTTTGGATGGAATTTTTCTGATAATCCATGTGAAAGTTATGCCCTGGTCAATTTCAGTTGACTTTTTCAGCTGTCCAAATATAGCAACTTTTGCATCTTTGATGATTTCTGAGCCAAATTTTGAGAATCATGATCAAGCATTGATCAAATGATGTTTGTGGCTTCAAAATGATATGTTGACCAAAAATTTGAACTTTTGACTGTCAAATGACCATTTTGCCCCTACAGTTGACTGTAGTGCAATTTAGGGTTTTGACTGTGCAATCTTGAGCTGAATGCCTTGAAACTTGATATGAGGATGCTTGACCATGTTTGTAAGCATATGAGACTTGATTGAGCCTTTGAAAACTTCATTTTCTTGATCAGAACCCAAACCCTAATTTTGACTGTATGGGAGACTGATGCACTGCACAACCCTTGGGGAATTTTATGACTTGGCTTGGCAATTTCTTGAGGAATATGGGAGGGCAAATTTTGGGGTATAACAGTTGCCCCTGTTCAATCTTCTTAGACCTGAGGATGTAGATTGGCTGACGTGCCTTTCGTAATCCGAGGGTAAAAGATGATTGGACACTAGAGTGCCCGGAAATTTGCGCTCACATGTTAGCAATGAGGGTGGAATGGGCTTATAGATGCCATCTGGATGTTTGATTGCGTAGGAGATTCCTTAGCGAGAACCTGCATACCTGCAAAACAAAAAATGAGTACCTGACACGTTGCAGGAGCTGATGTTTAGATGTGTCCTGACTGGTTACAGGAGCTGAGTCTGGAGCTTCAAACGATGATGAAAGAACCAGGGATGATTACTTCCTTAGCATGAATGGTAAGAGAGCCTTGGGCGACTTTAACTTCAACAACGCTCGTTGAGAAAAATCTGGGGTGTCTTCTACTGGGATAAGAATCAGGGAGATCTTAGGGTCGATCTGACTGAACCAGAGAGGCCTTTGACTGGGTGAGAATCAGGAAAATCTTAGGGTCGATTTAACTGAACCGGTCTAGGTCTTGAAGTGTCTTCAACTGGATAAGCATCAGGGAAATCTTGGGACGATTTAACTGAACCAGAGAAGGCCTTTGACTGGATAAGCATCAGGAAAATCTTGGGACGATTTAACTGAACCGGTCTAGGTCTTGAAGTGTCTTCAACTGGATAAGCATCAGGAAAATCTTGGGACGATTTAACTGAACCAGAGAAGGCCTTTGACTGGATAAGCATCAGGAAAATCTTAAGGTCGATTTAACTGAACCGGTCTAGGTCTTGAAATGTCTTCAACTGGATAAGCATCAGGAAAATCTTGGGACGATTTAACTGAACCAGAGAAGGCCTTTGACTGGATAAGCATCAGGAAAACCTTGGGACGATTTAACTGAACCGGTCTAGGTCTTGAAATGTCTTCAACTGGATAAGCATCAGGAAAATCTTGGGACGATTTAACTGAACCAGAGAAGGCCTTTGACTGGATAAGCATCGGGAAAATCTTGGGACGATTTAACCGAACCGGTCTAGGTCTTGAAATGTCTTCAACTGGATAAGCATCAGGAAAACCTTGGGACGATTTAACTGAACCAGAGAAGGCCTTTGACTGGATAAGCATCGGGAAAATCTTGGGACGATTTAACCGAACCGGTCTAGGTCTTGAAATGGAGCTTGAGAACTTAACTGGATCTTTCCTGAAAGATAAAAGTCAGTCATATGTAATGCATGATATGGATCAAGCAATGATGTTCTTAACATAAATGAGATTTGTATGATGCAGTGCGTTATGCATGCTATAATGATGTATGTGATGTTTTATGTATGTTTTCGTCCAGGAAAGTGAATCCTTGACGGGTGCCGGGAAGTCGTATCCTGGGCTGATGTCGAAGAATAGATTTTGCTTCCGCTGGGGATGATAACTGCAAGGATACCGGTAGGAGGAGATGACTCCGTTGCGGAATAAACTTGGCGAATGGAAGATTCTGCAGGGAGAAAAGATACTCTAGCGATCATGCTGGGAAGCAATACTCTGTGGGGATAGAGATGCTTTGCTGAGTGTTGATAGTAACTCTGTTGGGGATACCGTTGTTGTATTGGAAGTGTGAATAGACTTCGCTGGGGATAGGAAAGAACTACGTTGACGACGCCCTTTCCGTGGCTTTTGGCTGAGGATAACCCAGTTATATCCTGTTAAGGAAATAACTCTTTAAATGAAGCCGGACGACGCGTTCGTGCTCTGCTAGTGGATGAGTTTCCAGAATATACTGGGGATAAGCTTACTGCTTGGGGAGATGAATTCCATCTTTCCTGGGGGACTTGGATGGGACTCTTCTGGGGAAGTTTTGATATGCTGGGGAAGTGATTCCTTTGAATGTTGATGTATGCCGCCGGGGACCAATCTTTAGACCAAGACTGCCGGGGATGCTTGTTAAGAATATATGCTGCTGGAGAATATTGGGATCTACCGGAGGATACCCAATTTCCTTGAGACTTGTTAACTTTGTTTGGGGAAGAATGCACTGACTTGCTGTCTCACTCTCTGGGGAATTTAAGATGCCTGGTTAGGTTCTTTAGCTGAACCCACCTTGGTACCTTGGAGGATAGGACAATTAGACTGCTCAGACAACCCTTTATTGCCCCTGTTTCTAGTGTCACCTGCAATTAATTCTTTGTTTCGTATGCAAATATTTATGAGCTAGCAAATTATTGTCAATGCATATATCACAAATTGAACCTTTGACGTTCTTCGCAAGACAAAACAAAAAAAGAAAAAAAAAAAAAAAAAAAAAAAAAAAAAAAAAAAACAGTTGGCACGTTTAACTGAAAAGTATATTTGTATTGATTTTGAATGGCCTGCGAATAGGCGTTTTGTGTACAAGAGGCTGACGTCCTGGTAAGCGGAACGTCGCCGAACAAGAGAGTTTATACAAGTTTTGTACAAAAGAAAATAAACAGCTGTGTGAAATATGAATGATCCACTGGGTTTCAACTCCGCTATTGCCTTTATAACTCTGAGCGTCTCATCACTTGATGACCTTGGTTGAAGGTGAAGCTGACTGATCAATGCCGTCTGAACTTGATGTAGATACCGGATTCTGGATGCAAAGTGATCCAATGAGACATAGTATTACGCTTTTATCCCTAATTTTTGCCTGGACTGCCCTTTCGGGTTTTCAGTCCACCGGGATACCCATTTTTGCCCAAGCCGCCTTTTCAGGTTTTCGACTTGCCGGGTGTACAGATTTTTCATTTTCATCCCTTCATTTTGCCCGAACCCTTTTGGTTCGACGGGAAGCCCTAATTTTTGCCTAGGCATGTCAGCCTAGCGGGTCTTTTTCATGCGTAGTATTTTTTAACTATGTCTGCATTGGCGGGGTGAGGAAGGTCGTCACCATCCATGTTGGTTAAGATCATTGCTCCTCCTGAGAACACATGCTTAACCACAAATGGCCCTTCGTACGTAGGGGTCCATTTGCCCCTTGGATCACTCTGAGGAAGGATGATTCGCTTGATCACCAGATCCCCGACTTGATATTCTTGTGGTCTGACCTTTTTGTTAAATGCCCTGATCATTCGTTTCTGATACGTCTGACCATGACAGATAGCAGCAAGTCTCTTTTTGTCAATAAGGTTGAGCTGATCAAGTCGTGTCTGGATCCAATCATCTTCATTCAGATTTGCATCCTTCATTATCCGGAGAGAAGGAATTTGTACTTCGATTGGCAAGACTGCCTCCATGCCATAAACCAGAGAGAAAGGAGTTGCCCCGGTTGACGTCCTAGCTGAAGTACGATACCCATGCAGAGCGAACGGTAACATCTCGTGCCAATCTTTATACGTTACTGTCATCTTCTGCACGATCTTCTTGATGTTTTTATTAGCTGCTTCTACAGCCCCATTCATCTTCGGTCTGTAAGGAGAGGAATTGTGGTGCTGTATCTTGAACTGTTCGCAGAGCTCAGCGATCATCTTATTGTTCAAATTGGTACCGTTATCTGTAATAATCCGCTCAGGGACACCGTACCGACAGATCAGATTGTGCCGAATGAACCGTGCCACAACGGTCTTGGTTACCGTAGCATAGGATGCTGCCTCAACCCACTTCGTAAAATAATCAATTGCCACTAGGATGAAGCGATGTCCATTAGATGCTGTAGGTTTAATCTCACCGATCATGTCTATGCCCCACATTGCAAATGGCCAAGGCGCAGTCAGAACATTCAGGGGAACCGGAGGAACATGCACCTTGTCTGCGTAGATCTGGCATTTATGGCATGTCCTAGAATGTTGGTAGCAATCAGCTTCCATGGTGGACCAGTAATACCCTGCCCGTAGGATCTTCTTTGCCATGGTATGTCCACTGGAGTGTGTACCAAAGGTCCCTTCATGTAGCTCTTCCATGATTCTATCTGCTTCAGTCTTATCTACACAACGCAGTAGGGTTGAATCCTGGTTTCGCTTGTACAAGATGTCGTTGCTAAGAAAGAACTTGGCTGCAAACCTCCTCAGGAATTTCTTATCATTGACAGAAGCTCCTTCAGGGTATTCCTGTGCTTCCAGATATCTCTTCACTTCGTGGTACCAAGGCTTCTCAGTTACCAATTCAGTTTCGAGATCACAACAGTATGCCGGTTCGTCCAATCTCCAGATGATGATCCGGGGAGCTTCATTATCCCATTTAACCTTGAACATTGAAGACATTGTAGCTAACGCGTCCGCCAACTGATTCTCTTCTCTTGGAAAGTGCTCAAATGTTATCTCTGTGAAGTGGGGGATCAGGGCCAACACACATTCTCTGTAAGGAATCAAGTTTGGATGTTTCGTATCCCACTCTCCTTTGATTTGATTGATCACAAGAGCGGAATCTCCGAAGACACTCAGAAATTTGATCCTCAGGTCGATCGCAGCTTGAAGACCCATAATACACGCTTCATACTCCGCCATGTTGTTGGTACAGTTGAAACACAGCCGGGCGGTGAGTGGAGTATGAGTACCTTGTGGAGATACGATTATGGCGCCGATACCATTTCCCAAAGCATTGGAGGCTCCGTCAAAGTGCATAGACCATCGGGATCCTGGTTCAGGTCCTTCATCCGGTCCAGATATTTCACAGTCAGTTACT
This sequence comes from Vicia faba, assembly GCA_948472305.1. Lineage (NCBI taxonomy): Eukaryota > Viridiplantae > Streptophyta > Magnoliopsida > Fabales > Fabaceae > Vicia > Vicia faba. The sequence continues at coordinate 1,069,629,837 of OX451738.1, forward strand.
ATCATAATGCTTTCATCTGGAAACTCGAAGTTCATTGATTGGTAGTCATCCACAGCTTGATGTGCTAAGTGGTCTGCCAATACACTTCCCTTGATGGCTTTTTGGGTTGTATACTGGATGTCGTATTCCGTCAAGATCATCTGCCATCTTGCAATTCTCCCAGACAGAGCAGGCTTTTCGAATATGTACTTTATAGGATCCATTTTTGAGATTAACAAAGTAGTGTGAGTCAGCATATACTGTCTCAGCCGGCGAGCAGCCCATACCAAAGCGCAGCAAGTTTTCTCAAGCAGTGAGTATCGGGTCTCACAGTCGGTAAACTTTTTGCTAAGGTAATAAATGGCATGCTCTTTTCGGCCAGACTCGTCATGCTGCCCCAGCACACACCCCATTGCATTATCAAGCACTGTCAGGTAAAGTATCAAAGGTCTCCCTTCAACTGGTGGCATAAGGATGGGTGGTTCTTGGAGATATTCTTTGATTCTGTCAAAAGCAGCCTGACATTCATCATTCCAACGTACTACCTGATCTTTCTTCAGCAGCTTGAAGATTGGTTCACAGGTAGCAGTTAAGTGTGAGATGAACCGAGCAATGTAATTCAGACGTCCTAGAAAGCCTCTGACTTCCTTCTCTGTCTTAGGAACTGGCATCTCTTGAATGGCTTTGACCTTAGCAGGGTCCACTTGAATTCCTTTATCACTGACCACGAAGCCTAGCAACTTCCCAGATCTTACCCCGAAGGTGCACTTGCTAGGGTTCAATCTTAGTTTGTACAGTTTCAACCGGTCAAACAGTTTCTGTAGATGATCAAGGTGTTCTTCCTCAGTCTGGGACCTAGAAATCATGTCGTCAACATACACTTCTATCTCATGGTGGATCATGTCATGAAATAAAGTAACCATGGCACGTTGGTAGGTTGCCCCAGCATTCTTTAGTCCGAAAGGCATGACTTTGTAGCAGAAGGTGCCCCACTGAGTAACAAATGTAGTCTTTTCCATGTCTTCCGGAGCCATCTTGATCTGATTATAGCCTGAAAAACCATCCATGAAAGAGAACACTTTATGCTGAGCTGTATTATCAACAAGGACATCAATGTGAGGTAAGGGGAAGTCATCTTTGGGGCTGGCCCTGTTCAGATCCCTGTAATCGACACACATCCTGACCTTGCCGTCCTTCTTAGGTACCGGCACCACATTAGCAACCCACTGAGGGTAAGAAGTCACTGCAAGAAACCCGGCATCAAACTGCTTCATAACCTCGGCTTTAATCTTCTCAGACATCTCTGGACGCATACGGCGGACCTTTTGCTTAACCGGAGGGCAATCTTCTTTAGTTGGTAAGTGATGGACCACAATGTCGGTATCTAACCCGGGCATATCTTCGTAGGACCAGGAAAAAATTTCTTTATAGTCATGCAGCATCTGAGTCAACCGTTGCTTCATGCTGAGTTCTAGGTTGGCACCAATCTTCACCTCTTTCTTGTCTTCCTCAGTACCCAAGTTTATTATTTCCACTGGCTCTTCATGGGGTTGAATTGCCCTCTCCTCCTGTTGTAACAATCTTGCAAGTTCGCCAGGCACCTCGCAATCATCTTCACCTTCGTCTTCGGCTAAGTTGATCGGATTTTCGAAGTCATAACCGGCAGTAGCAGAGTCGTTACCAGTGAGATCCAGAGTGGATCGAAACCTGTATGAGTGAGTGTGTGTGTAAATACAGCTGTTTTGCAATATGTAAAGAAAGGAAAGAAAAGGAGCGCAAAATTTGAATTGTGAAAAACGTCCAATGCTTTTATTCATGATATATGATAGTGACAAACAAAAGCCCTCATAAATAAAACCACGGTGCCCCGGGTAAGACACCGGGCCATATAGTCTCAAATTATTGTTTATTACAAATCAAAAACAAAGAAATTCATTACTGAGGAACAAAAGTTATAGATAGGTTGTCCTTTGCGCTCCAATTGTTAGGTCCACTGTCGGTTGCCGGGTAGATCCAGCTATCAAACTCAGCATCGTCCACTTCGTCTTCGTCCCCAATAGCATTCACTCCATGCTGGGGCATGGGAGCAGTTACAACATTCGGCTTCTCGGGCGCCTCAAACTGTATTTCCTTTGCATCAATGAGGTCTTGAACCTTATTCCTTAGGGCCCAACAGTCATCTGTGTTATGCCCCGGGCTATCAGAGTGATAAGCACAGCGAGCATTTGGATTGAACTTGGGGGATGCAGTGTTGGGAAACTTTGGAGCCTCCTTGACAGTCACTAAATTGGTGGATAGCAACTGTGGCAGGATTTGTGATAAGGTCATGCTTAACCGGGTAAACTCCCTCCGGGGTCTTTCAAATTTTTGAGGATTAGTTGGCCGAGGGGCGGCAGCAGGTTTGGCAATCATTACCGCACTGACAGATTGGCGGTGTTCAGGTCGCTCTGTTCTCCGGGAGCTATATACAGCACTAGACTCCTTTTTGAAGGGTTTCTTCTCAGTACTGGAGGAGGCAACTTTCTGTATCTTCCCCGATTTTATACCGGCCTCGATCCTTTCACCAGTCAGGATCAGATCAGTAAACCCAGCAGAGGAATTACCAATGAGATGATTGAAAAATGGACCAGATAGGGTCCCCAAGAACATATCTACCAGCTCCCGATCCGTCAATGGTGGTTGCACCCTGCCAGCCAGGTCTCTCCATTTCTGGGCGTACTCCTTAAAACCTTCACCCGACCCTAGCGACATACCCTGGAGCTGGGTACGCGTAGGAGCGAGGTCGGCATTATACTGATACTGCTTGTAAAAAGCAGTGGCCAGATCCTCCCAGTTACGAATGTTGATTCCATCTAGCTGATAGAACCAATCGAGGTGAGTCCCTGAAAGACTCTCCTGGAAGAAGTGGATCCAAAGGTTCTTGTCTGCTGTGTAAGGCTGGATCTTCCTTACATAAGAACGGAGGTGCATCTTGGGACAGGAAGCCCCATCATACTTCACGAAGGCAGGTGTTTTGAACTTGTGGGGGATCACCACTCCAGTAGATAACCCCAAGTCTCCGAAATCCAATCCAGGCACCCGCTGAACTTCCACAGCCTTTAATCTGTCTTCCAGCTGTTTGTACCGGTCTTCAGCAGGAGGGTACTGTTCGTCGTTGAAGTCTGTTTCAGTATCAGAGCCCACAGGAGTAGTGACCTCCCTTTCTTGGTGACTACCTTCCGTCACAGATGGAGGAGTCCTTTCAGCTTCAACCAAAGTGTTCCCGAGTCTGCGCCCAGTGTTAAATAGCACAGTCCTCCTCTTCTTCTTAGTCTTCTTCAGAAGCATGGTCTTCAACTCTTGTTGACCCTGAGCCAAGCCCTTGATCAGCTCCTGAAATTGGGCGTTCTGCGCCTGAAATTGGACATTTTGCGCCTGAAGAGCCTTGATAGATGCCTCGGTTGATGATTCAGGATTCATGATGCTGAAATAAACAGCGAAGAACAGTAAACAACCTGAAAAGAAGAGTAACTATGATGCACATGATGAATGATATGTGTTTATGCGATGCATTCAAGAGTTCGAAAATTCAAATTTGTTGTAGACCAAAAGGAACACACGTTATTATTAAGAAAATCATTGTTTAATACATCAAAGCCTCATGGGCAAAAGTACAAAAAAGATCAAATCAATCCCAAAATATGTTGCGCATCTTCTTTGGAGCTATGTAAGTGTTGAGGTTCCTTTCCTCGTGCAACAGGCGGGTGAGCTCCAAGACCTTCCTTTCACTGGCATGCAAACTAGTCTCAAGAGAATTCCGCTCTTCCTTAAGCTGGATCCAACTCTTCTGCATCTCTTCCCAGGATGTGGGCATATCAGGGTGCTGAATAACATGAGACACCTCTCCTTCCAAGGCAGGCTCTTTGATTACTGGAAGCATGTGAGGATAAGGCATTACTAATTTCTGAGAGCGGGCTCGTACCCACTTGAGGTAAGGCTCCAAAGGGATGGAGTTCCTGTGCCCCAGTGTCTTGCTGTCTATCCTACTAGGCATCCTCCAAGCTCTGATAAATCTCTGGCGAAGTCCTTGAGTATCGTTGTCGAAGTCAAAAACTATGTCAGGAATCAACATGTCATGAGGACCATCCCTCCGAGCATAACCAAATTGTCTCCAAGCCAGGCATGGACTATAAGTAATACCCCCTCTGATTCCAAGTAAAGGAACATTAGGGTACTCCCCGCAACGATCAATGATAGTGACATCTTCTCTGGACCTAGGGCACCAATGTATATCTGCATGTGTAAGAGTCATCAACCGTTGTGACCATCTCAAACCCCGCTCGTTCTTCAGGACTGATTGTGGAAGGTGCGAAATAAATCACTTTCCCAGGAGAGGAGTGCAACACATAAGGACACCTCTTTTCCTCATGGTTCGAGTGTAACATGAGTGAAGGAGGTCCCCCAGCAACGTAGGTATAGGATTCCTAGACATAAAGATCTGGACAGCATTGATATCAACGAGCTGGTCTGGGTTAGGGAACAACACCAAACCATAAACAAGAAGGGCCACAACCTTTTCAAAAGCTTGCAAGTCAAGGGAATTCCAACATTCATAGGCCTTTTCAAACAGAAACCTGGCTAAGAACCCTTTAATACCACTTCTAACTTCCCAATGTCCCTTGAGGTCAGATGACTGTAGGCGCAAGGCTTTAGCAATCTCTTCAAGCTTAGGTTCCTTTTCTGTACCGTTGAAGGGTAGCTGATCAAGGATAGGGATCTTCAGGAGTCGGGAGAACTCCTCTAATGTAGGTACCAACTGATAGTCCAAGAAGGTGAAACAGTGATGCAGAGGGTCAAAGAATTGGAACAGGACTTTTATCATATCTTCCTCAATGTTGGTGTTGACCAAGCTGATGAGGCTTCCATGCCTTTCACTGAATGAAGAGTTCTCGGGAATCCCGGATATAAGCTCCTTAAGCTGAGGAGGGACCCTTACAAGACTGATTGGAATTGTCTTTCTACGAACAGTTTCCATGTCCTACAAAACAAGAACAAAGATGAAAATTCGAACCCCTGAAACGGTTAGTCAATGCATATGATGCTGGATGATGTCATGATGCTATGATTAAACACACCACAGATATTTACAAAGACAAGCATGTAAGGCACACAAGGCACACAAGACAGGCCCTTAAGGTTTAAGGCCAGCATGGGGTCTGGGTAGTACCCTCTTGAAGTTGGTGGGTTCAACCTGTCCTAATCAAAGTAACCGGGTTCTAAGGTTCCCAATATCACGGGATTACTTTCATTGTTCATCGTTTCGATTTAGCCACTGAACTGGCGACCGAAATATTCCAGGAAAGCAACCCTCAATTGAGTGTAGTATCGAGTATCAACCAACCTCGGACTGCACCAAAGTCAGTTATCTCACTACCCTAAAGAGGCCAAGATAGTTCAATTAAGGTTCCTAAGGTCTGTTGATGCTTCATGACACCACATGGAGGCCCCGTACTCTCCTTGACTGAACTCAAGGGTTACCGGTACACACCAAAGTGCCACATCAACGTAGCAGACTGTTTCAACCATGTCGGTATACCCCGCACAGTTCCCTCACAGCCTTGTTGCTACTTTCTAAAAGGGTATCCCCCAGATCCGGGTTAGGATCTATAGAACTCCCAAGACAGTCCCACAATTTAAAGCAAACAAAGCAATACAATTGAAAACACAGTTATGAACTAACCCTAAGGTACACCTCACTTTAAGTTTGTATGTCCCCAGCAGAGTCGCCAGTTCTGTGATCGGTGGATCTGGAACTGACTGTTTAAAAGCTGGTTCGCGAAATGTCGCGGAAGCAAGAGTCGCCACCGTCTTTTATTTTCTCCAAATGGAAAGGACAAAAGCACAGAAAAATTCCTTAAAGAGATCGCTCTCGGTTCGGGAGGTAGGTTATAGAAAGGGAAGGTGTTAGCACCCTTTCTATCCATGGTTATCCATGGGCTCTTAGATACTTGCTCAATGTGTTTTCAAAATTGTTTGTTTGCTTTTCAATTGTGGGTTTAAAAAGTTTCTTTGAAAAAAAGTTCAGTTCGACTCGTACGTCAGAGTGTTTGAAAAATTTGCTTTGAAAGCTTTTTGAAAAGGTGTTGGTGAAAAGTATTATTTGTTTTGTTTTTGAAGAGAGCAAGTATCTACGAGAACCTACCTACCCTAAGGAATTCGTCTGTGTAAATGTCCTTTAAAGTAGTGCCATCCCACCATTGAGAGGTAGGTAGCACCACCGTTAGAGGTGTTCGGGTCAATTCGAGTTTTAGGGACATGATGATCACCGGAGCAATGGGAAGACACCTTAGAAGCTACCCTCATGCCAGGTTCCCGGATCATGAGGACTTACTAAGACGTCCTCTACTCGACGATCACCTTTCGAAAGGCAACAGTGAGGCGTACCCTAGGGGTGGTGTGTGCGGTCCGTGTGTCATGTTTCAATTATTTTGTCTTGTCATGTCTGTTGTGATCTACGCTTGATTTTATTTTTTAGTCCATACATTCTTTCATGCATATTTATTAGCAGTTATATATTTGCGAGAAAATAAATCTAAACTATTACAAATGGCGCGGGTCCACATCGCCAAAATAAACCGAACCCGATTTGACTGAAAGTAAATAAAAAAAGCAATAAAATAAAAAGTGCGAGGAATAAATTTTACAAGGCTTTGGGGCAGATACATAATTATTTAAACGATAAAGTAACAATGCGCGAAATAAAATAATTAAACTAAACTAGGGCGTTGGACCCTTTTACAAACAATTAAAATTAATCAAGGAATCTAAAATTAAAATTAAATGAAAAATGGTATTTTTGTGTTTTTTAGATTTAAAAGAAAAAAGAAAAATTAATTGAAATTAAATTAAATATTAGACCTAATTCTATTTTTTTTTTTAAGTTTATTATGAAAATTTTAACTTTTAACCTAATCTAATTCTAAATTAATTTATGTACATTTTTTAATTTATGAAAATAAATAAATAACATTATTATTCTGAAAAAAGGGAAAAAATAAAAAAAGAAAATAAAAGTCATTAAACCTAAATTCTAGTTTTTTTGGATTTTTATTAAAAAGAGATTAAAATTGTACCCTAATTAAACTAAATAATTTACATACAATTTATTTAGAAAATAATTAAATAAAAAAAAATTATATTTTTTGGCCTTTTGTGATTTTTGAATGTTTTTATATTTTGATTAAAAATTAATTAATTAAATAAACATAACAATTAAAATAAATGAAGAATATAAGAAAAATAAATAAATTTGGCAAACCAGGGTGGGGTGTAGCCCCAGAATTGTAAGGTGCAGGCCTGGAAATTCTGGCCCATTTGATTTTGAATCCATTGACTTTTCCAATCAGGTGTGGCATGTTGACTGGCACCTACCATACGCCTTTGTTCTGAGCCCTTTGATAGACCTCCTGGGACACGTGGACAATGCATTTTGAATGTGCATGGTGAGTCTTAATGTGAGGCCTGCATGCAATTACCAATGGAAAAATAATATGGAATTTTGCCAGACCTGGGACTTGAACCCAGGTCTTTGATGTTACATGTATCACGTGCTGCCACTGAGCCATTGAATGTTAGTTAACATATTATAGTAAACAAATAATAAAAAAACAAAAACAACGCATAGCCATTAAAACGCGCGCAATTCAAATGGACGAATCACGCCTTGCCACGATGCCTTCTTCTTCACGTCCCCTGTAAAACAAAACAAATGAGCAACGGTTTTGCAACCGTGGTGTTAGGCAGGCTTTCAAAAAATAGCGATTAGGTCCACGAGCTTCATAAATTGTTCGCGAGGTATGCTTCTTCTTCGTCTCTAAACGCTGAGTATGACTATCATGGTCTGGAAGGCTGATTTTACAGCATGGTAAAAGCCCTAAAAGCAAAACCTGAAAACCCTAAAACGTGGCCATGGTAGATTCGTGTATGGTTAACAAAAATGAAATTAAACACAATGAATAGCTTAGAATCTTTGTAAGGAACAAGAATCCACAGTTAAAATGCAATGATCATGCTTAGAATTGAGAACACGATTTCAAAAAATTTTCTGTACAGTTTGAGTTGTCACTACTGCTTCTTCGCGTTTTGATTGATGTTAGGAATTGGGATGTGTTCAGAAGATGTCCAGGATGCTATTAGCAAAAGAATTAAGGCCTAAAGTTCCCTCCAAACTGGTTTTCAGTTTTGCATTATATGGCTAATTTTTCAAAGTTCCAATCCACTTTTGAGCGAGCCTTTTGCTGTACTCTGGTTAGGGTTTGACTCAATGATCATCATGGAATGGAATTGGCTAGTTATTTGACCTAGATTCAAGCTCATGAATGAACAAGTCTTAGGGTTTTTACCATTGACCATTTTTCCTTCTTTTTAGCCAAGACCTAGACCTAGTGTGAAACTTAACCCTAGCCTGAGTTTTTGAGTTGGCCCATGATACATAGAAATTGTCCAAGTTCACATGACACTATTCCATTGGTTTTTAAATTTTATTTGAATTTTCAAAGATTTAAAATGAATTAAATTATCAAAAATTAAATAAAATAAAAAAATCAATATTTGGTCTTGAGATTAATCATGGGACACGTGTGTGGCATGACAAGGATGAACCAAGTGGAAAAAATGGGGCCCTTTTGTCAAAAATTGGATTTTCAAGGATAGTTGACTTTTGTCATTTCACAAAAATTTCCCAACTTCTACAAGGCATAACTTGCTCAATTTTTAAGCTTTTCACATGTTCTTGGACATCTTGGAAAGGTCTTTGAGTCCTTTAACCAATGCCTTTGGTCCCATGTCATTTTGATTTACCAATCTCAAGTTATGGCCTTTGACTTAAAGTCCCTTTTTGTTGACTTTTGAAAATGACCTGTAATGTTGAAATTGATAACTTTTTGTGAGAGCATTTCTTGGACTTGAAGCATGAAGATGAGTTGTAGGAAATGTCTTTCTCTTCAAAATGAGCTTTGGATGGAATTTTTCTGATAATCCATGTGAAAGTTATGCCCTGGTCAATTTCAGTTGACTTTTTCAACTGTCCAAATATAGCAACTTTTGCATCTTTGATGATTTCTGAGCCAAATTTTGAGAATCATGATCAAGCATTGATCAAATGATTTTTGTGGCTTCAAAATGATATGTTGACCAAAAATTTGAACTTTTGACTGTCAAATGACCATTTTGCCCCTACAGTTGACTGTAGTGCAATTTAGGGTTTTGACTGTGCAATCTTGAGCTGAATGCCTTGAAACTTGATATGAGGATGCTTGACCATGTTTGTAAGCATATGAGACTTGATTGAGCCTTTGAAAACTTCATTTTCTTGATCAGAACCCAAACCCTAATTTTGACTGTATGGGAGACTGTTGCACTGCACAACCCTTGGGGAATTTTATGACTTGGCTTGGCAATTTCTTGAGGAATATGGGAGGGCAAATTTTGGGGTATAACAAAGACACTTGACTTGGCATGCAGATGAAAGAATTATTGATGGAAAGTTGCGACATCCGGCAGACTCACCACAATGGAGTAAAGTTGATACTGAATATCCTGAATTTGGAAAAGAAGCAAGAAACCTTCGGTTGTCATTGTCTACTGATGGAATGAACCCGCATGGTATTCAAAGTATCTCGCATAGCACATGGCCTGTGATTCTTATGATTTATAACTTACCTCCGTGGCTATGTATGAAGCGTAAGTACATGATGTTATCTATGCTAATTTCTGGGCCTAAACAACCAGGGAATGACATAGACGTATACTTGGCACCCTTAATCGAAGATTTAAAGTTTTTGTGGGAGAGAGGTGTGGAGGTTTACGATGGGTATAGGAAAGAAAGTTTCAACTTGAGGGCGATGTTGTTTGGAACAATTAATGATTTTCCAGCATACGGAAATCTATCCGGGTACAGCAACAAGGGTCAAAAGGCGTGTCCTGTTTGTGAAGATGAAACCGATACGACACGATTGGCGCTTTGTCCGAAGAATGTCTTTCTCGGCCATCGTAGATTCTTAAATTCTAATCATCACTACCGTGGGTGGAGAAAAGCATTCAATGGAGAGGCCGAACATCGTACAGCCCCGCCTTTTTTGTCAGGTGATCAAATTTTTGAAAAGGTGAAAGATGTGAGCACTCAGTTTGGCAAGCCTTTTGCACATTCAATTGTCAAGGGTGGGTGGAAGAAGAAGTCAATTTTCTTTGAACTTCCATATTGGAAGTCGTTGTACGTAAGACATTTCCTGGATGTTATGCATATTGAAAAAAATGTATTTGACAGCGTTATAGGTACGCTACTCAATATACAAGGAAAGTCTAAGGATGGCGTTAACATAAGGAATGACATGGTAAACATGGGGATGAGAACTGAATTGGGGCCCGTGACGAAAGGAAGACGAACATATCTGCCACCTGCTGTTTACACTCTATCTAGAAAGGAGAAGAAAACATTGTGTAAGTTCCTCAGTGAAGTAAAAGTTCCAGAAGGCTACTCTTCAGATATTAGAAGACTTGTGTCCATGAAAGACCTCAAGTTAAAGAGTTTGAAGACGCATGATTGCCATGTTATAATGGAACATTTTTTACCAATAGGTATACGTTCTATTCTGCCAGAAAAAGTAAGAAGCGCAATAACTAAGCTGTGTTTCTTCTTCAGGTCTATTTGCAGTAAGGTGGTCGATCCCGCGATCTTACCAACATTGCAAAATGAGATAGTTGTTACTTTATGTGATCTTGAAATGTATTTTCCTCCCTCGTTTTTTGACATAATGGTTCATCTAGTCGTTCATCTTGTGAAAGAGACACAACTGTGCGGACCAGCTTATATGAGATGGATGTACCCTGCTGAACGTTATATGAAAATATTAAAAGGGTACGTGAAAAACAGAAGTCGACCAGAGGGTTGTATTGCCGAGCGATACGTTGCTGAAGAAGCGGTTGAGTTTTGTACTGAATATCTGTCAAATGTTCAATCAATTGGACTCCCCAAATCTCATATTGTCGAAAAAAAAGAAGGAAAAAGGCTAATTGGAAATAAAGTTGTGACAGTATCAATGGTCGAACGGGATCAAGTGCACTTGTATGTTCTGCACAATGAGATTGAGGTTGAGCCGTTTGTTGAAATGCACAAAGTTGTTCTCCGAGATTTAAATCCAAATAGAAATGAGAACTGGATAGTACGAGAGCACAATCGAAGTTTCATACCGTGGTTTAGAGATCATATTTATTCAAAGTATCGTTCAGATCCTGCTTCAGTAACAGAAAGGTTGAGATGTTTAGCCTATGGTCCATCTGTAATTGTGCTTTCTTATAGCGCATACGCAATTAATGGATACACGTTTTATACCAAAGAACAGGATGATAAAAGTACTATGCAAAATAGTGGTGTTACCTTGGTAGCTGAAGCTATGCACATATCAAGTGTGAATGACTTAAATCCGAAATTTGCAAATTTGTCATATTTTGGGGTTATCGAGCGCATTTTGGTGTTTGATTACGCGAAGTTTCAGATTCCTGTATTTGGTTGCAAGTGGGTTGAAAATAATAGTGGCGTACGAATGGATAAGTCAGGATTTTTGCAAGTGGATCTCAATAGGGTAGGGTACAAAGATGAGCCTTTCATTCTAGACTCTCAAGCTAAACAAGTGTTCTATGTCAATGATCCGACAAGTACGAAATGGTCTATAGTGCTTTTATCTAACAAAATAGTTGATGAAAAAATTGAAGATCAAGGTGATATTGGTGTTGGCATTGAATCTTGTACAAGAAACGATCAAAATGAGAATGAATCTTGTATTAGAAATGATCATAATGAGGGTATTTGGATCAATCCAACCGTCCGCATTGTTAAGAGACGCGTAGTACACAATCCTACCAAGAAAAGAAAGAGACGTTAGTGATAAAGTTAGTGTTAATAGTGTACTAATGTGCTTTAGTTTGTTTGATACAGGTTCAACGGCTCCAGATAGAGATGCTCCACCTGAAAACCCACCTGAAAACTCACAAGAAAACTCACAAGAAAGAGTTGCTTCGGATACAAATGCTCCACCTGATACTGAAGCAAAAGAGGTTGCACGAGGCATCACTATTATGAAGGGAATCATTCGACATAGAGACCAAGGATTAGTATACCGATTGGAATGGAATTCTGATAAACAACCAATTGGTCCTAATTCTGCAAAGTTGACAAGTTATATTGGTACACTTGTCCGTATGCATATTCCGGTCTCCGTAGCTACCTGGAAATCGAAAACGAAAAATTTAGAATTGGAGGAGAAAAAACAAGCGATTTGGGAAGAGCTTCAGGTATATATCATATATGGTTAATTGTTGTTATTATCTTGACGATAAATTGTTTAAATTACTTATACTAACACACTATGCGTACGTTTTTTTGCAGAGGACTTTTGAGATACCAGATGAACGTAAAAGCTACATACTTAGTTTGGCCGGCAAAAGATAGAGAGGGTGGAAAAGTTTTTTGACAAACACCTATCTTAAGGATAAAGATGGAAAATTTCTTGAAGAGGCATCGGGACGGCCAACAAAGTATGCGACCTTCATTGATGAAGCAGATTGGGCTGAGTTTGTAAAGCAAAGAGATGAAGCTTTTCAGAAAAAGAGTGCCACGAATAGTGAGAGAGCATCCAAACCCGCGTATCCATACAAAAAAGGGCGTTTGGGATATGCACGCTTAGAGGATAAAATTGTAAGTAAATAGAAATGCGTTTTAATTAATTGTCTACATGTGCATGTTTTAATTGACGATTTTATCGTTTGTGTCAATGCATAGTTAGAGGAGACTAAAAGTGAGGAAGCTTCACTTCCTGTACATGTGTTGTGGAAGGAAGCTCGTGTGGGCAAGAATCAAGCTGTCGATCCCGATGTTCAGAGAGTTTATACTGAATGTGTAAGTATAATACTGTGTCTTTAATTAAATCAAATGTTTTTTAATATATAAATGATTTTTTATCTCCACTAATAATTATTTAAATGTAAATGAATTACAGGAGACCTTGTCGCAATCGGCATCCACCGGTGAGGAGAGCGTACTTAGTAGAGTACTAGATGCTCCCGAGTATCCCGGTCGGGTGAGGGGTAAGGGTCATGGTGTGACTCCAACCTCTTTTTATAAGAGTTCTAGGAGAAGATCAAATCTTACCAATGAAGAAGTGTTGCAAAAGTTGCAGGAATTGCAAGCACAGGTCTCTGAATTGCAAAGAGATAAAGATATGTATATGAGAGAAAATTGCAACACTTCATCGGTGAGAGAAACTAGTGATAAGGCTAGTATCAACTATCAAAAGAAATTTCCCGAGGTAATTATAAGTTTTTTTCCTTACAAACTGTTCTATTTTATTAATGATAATGACTGTGATCGGTGGATCTGGAACTGACTGTTTAACGCTGGTTCGCGAAAATGTCGCGGAAGCAAGAGTCGCCACCGTCTTTTATTTTCTCCAAATGGAAAGGACAAAAGCACAGAAAAATTCCTTATAGAGATTGCTCTCGGTTCGGGAGGTAGGTTATAGAAAGGGAAGGTGTTAGCACCCTTTCTATCCATGGTTATCCATGGGCTCTTAGATACTTGCTCAATGTGTTTTCAAAATTGTTTGTTTGCTTTTCAATGTGAGTTTAAAAGTTTCTTTGAAAAATTTCAGATCGACTCATACGTCAGAGTGTTTGAAAAGTTTGTTTCGAAAGCTTTTGAAAAGTGTCTGTGTGAAAAGTATTTTTGAGTTTGTTTTGAGATTAGAGCAAGTATCCTTGAGAACCTACCTACCCTAAGGAATTCGTCTGTGTAAATGTCCTTTAAAGTAGTGCCACCCCACCATTGAGAGGTAGGTAGCACCACCGTTGGAGGTGTTCGGGTCAATTCGAGTTTAGGGACATGGTGATCACCAGAGCAATAGGAAGACACCTTAGAAGCTACCCTCATGCCAGGTTCCCGGATCATGAGGACTTACTAAGACGTCCTCTACTCGACGACCACCTTTCGAAAGGCAACAGTGAGGCGTACCATAGGGGTGGTGTGTGCGAATTGTGTGTCGTTTTCAGATATTTGTCTTGTCATGTTTATTTGTGTTCTACGCTTGATTTTTATTAGGACATTCATTCTTGCATGCTTTTTAACAGTTATAAGTTTGCGGGAAAATAAATCTACGACTATTACAAATGGCGCGGGTCCACATCGCCAAAATTAAACCGGACCCGATTTGACTGAAAAATAAATAAAGCAAATAAAAGTGCGAGAAATAAAGTTGTTACAAGGCTTTGGGACATGTACATAATTATTTAAACGATTATAAAATAAATGCGCGAAATAAAGAAATTAAAACAAAACTAGGGCGTTGGACCCTTTTGCAAACAATTAAAATTAATAAGGAAATTAAATTAAATGTTTTTGTTATTTTGTGTTTTTTTGTTTTTTAGATTTAAAAGAAAAAAAAAGAAGGAATTAATTATAATTGACTAACCCTAATTCTATTGCTTTTTAAGTTTATTATGAAAATATTGACTTTTAACCTAATTTAACTCTAAATTAATTTATGTACAATTAATTATAAAAATAAAATAAATAAATAAATAATATTGTAATAAAAAGGGGAAAATTAAAAGGGATAAAAATTATTAATTAACCTAATTCTATATTTTTGGATTTTTATTTAAAAAAAGAATTAAAGTTAAAAAACCTAATTAAACTAAACAATTACATGTAATTTATTTATGAAAATAGTTACAATAAAAATATTTATTATTTTTTTGGTCTTTTATGATTTTTATAATGTTTTTGTATTTTGTAGAAAAAATAAATCAATTAAATTAAGATAACAAAATAAATAAAATAACAAAAATAAATGTAAGAAGAAAAAGAGGAAAAATGCAAACCAGGGCCATTAATCTTGAACTTGTTGACTTTGCTTGGATCGTGTGTGATGCATCTGACCAGGTGTAGCGTGTCCCTCAGATCTAAGCCTTTAGTTTGATCTCCAGGAGGACGTGTCAAGGCTTGGTCCAGGGTATATGGTGCGTCTTCATTCCAGCATTGCATGGGATTTATTTGTGAAAAATAATATTGAGGTTTTACATAGACCTGGGGTTCGAACCCAGGTCTTAGAAGTCACCACGTTCAACACCTGCCAACTAAGCCACTTCACATGTTTTAATATATATTAGTCAACAAATATTATAAAAAAGAAAGGAAGCTATGATTGGAAATCGCGCGAAAATTTAAACCGGCGAATCACAGGTTGCCACCACTTCATCTTCTTCACGTCCCCTGTAATATAAAACAATATGGCAACGGTTTATGAAGCGTTGCAGAAAGGGGTCTATTGAAAAATAGCGATTAGAGCTATGTGGATCATAAATTCATCGCGAGATATGTTTCTTGTTCGTTGGAACACACTGATTGCAATGGTCTTAACCTCAACTCCTAATTTTGCTTCATTGTGAAAACCCCAAATTTGAACTCTGAAAACCCTAGGAAGTGAACATGGTAAAAACGTATATATGGCACAAAAAAACAATCAAACGCATTGGTCAGCTTAGAAACATCATTATGAGTATGAATCAATAAAGAAAAATGCGAAAAGATGCTGGAATCATGCTATACGATTTCAAAAATTTCTTGGTACAGTTGGAGTTCTAACTACCAATTCCTGAGGCTTTGGTTGTAGTTTATGATTGGTGCACGTTCAGAATTAGTCAAGGAAGCTATTGCAAAAGGAATGGAGGCTTGAATCCACCTATAACCTTGAAATCAGTTTTCACTTTTGTGGACAATTTTTCAAGTTTGTGTTTTGCTTCTGAGCGCAGCTGACAGTCCAAAAGCATTAGGTTTGCATTCCTGAATATGTAGCCAAGGCATTAGGTCAACAAAATTTGAGAAAATCCAAGGCATTGATTGTCTTCAATATTTGATTTTCCAAGAATCTTTACAAATCTTTTCTATGTGAAATTTGTGTCAATCATGCTCCAATCACACCAAAACTTTCCATAATCAATCAAGCACGAAATATTGAGATTAGAATGTGCACAAAAAGATTTTTTAGGTTAAACTTATATTTTCTACATATTTAAATAATTTAAATGAATTAATATTAATATAAACTCAAATAAATAATTAAAAAATGAGAAAATACTTCCCTTTGGGCCTAATGGTCGTGCATAGGCTTGGCATGAAGAAACTTGGAAGAAAAATGGGCCCATTTGCATTTTTAGGTCATTTGAACCATTGTTGACTTTTCAAAATTCCCAAAAATTTCCCAACTTCCACAAGGCATAACTTGCTCAATTTTTAAGCTTTTCACATGTTCTTGGACATTTTGGAAAGGTCTTTGAGTCCTCTAACCAATGCCTTTGGTCCCATGTCATTTTGATTTACCAATCTCAAGTTATGGCCTTTGACTTAAAGTCACTTTTTGTTGACTTTTGAAAATGACCTATAATGTTGAAATTGATAACTTTTTGTGAGAGCATTTCTTGGACTTGGAACATGAATATTAATTGTAGGAAATGTCTTTCTCTTCAAAATGAGCTTTGGATGGAATTTTTCTGATAATCCATGTGAAAGTTATGCCCTGGTCAATTTCAGTTGACTTTTTCAGCTGTCCAAATATAGCAACTTTTGCATCTTTGATGATTTCTGAGCCAAATTTTGAGAATCATGATAAAGCATTGATAAAATGATGTTTGTGGCTTCAAAATGATATGTTGACCAAAAATTTGAACTTTTGACTGTCAAATGACCATTTTGCCCCTACAGTTGACTGTAGTGCAATCTAGGGTTTTGACTGTGCAATTTTGAGCTGAATGCCTTGAAACTTGATATGAGGATGCTTGACCATCTTTATAGGCATGTGAGACTTGATTGGGCCTTTGAAAACTTCATTTTCTTGATCAGAACCCAAACCCTAGTTTTGACTGTATAGGAGACAGTTGCACTGCATAAACCTTTGGGGAATTTTGTGACCTGGCTTGGCAATTTCTTGAAGAATATGGGAGGGCAAATTTTGGGGTACAACAGTTGCCCCTGTTCAATCTTCTTAGACCTGAGGATGCAGAATGGCTGGCGTGCCTTTCGTAATCCGAGGGTAGAAGATGATTGGACACTAGAGTGCCCAGAAATTTGCGCTCACATAGTAGCAGTGATGATGGGGGAATGGGCTTATAGATGCCATTTGGAGATTGCTGGATAGGATGATGGGCTTATAGATGCCATCGGGATGTTGATCGCGTAGGAGATTCCTTAGCGAGAACCTGCATACCTGCAAAAGAGAAAATGAGTACCTGACACGTTGCAGGAGCTGATTTTAGATGCTTGGTATAGATGTGTCCTGACTGGTTACAGGAGCTGAGTCTGGAGCTTCAAATGCTGATGAATGAACCAGGGATGGTTACTGCCTTAGCATGGATGATAAGAGAACCTTGGGCGACTTTAACTTCAACAACGCTCGTTGAGAAAAATCTTGGGTGACTTTAACTTCAACAACGCTCGTTGAGAAAGGTCTTGGGTGTCTTCTACTGGAATAAGAATCAGGGAGATCTTAGGGTCGATCTGACTGAACCAGAGAGGCCTTTGACTGGGTAAGAATCAGGAAAATCTTAGGATCGATTTAATTGAACCGGTCTAGGTCTTGAAATATCTTCAACTGGATAAGTATCAGGGAGATCTTAGGGTCGATCTGACTGAACCAGAGAAGGCCTTGGACTGGGTAAGAATCAGGAAAATCTTAGGGTCGATTTAACTGAACCGGTCTAGGTCTTGAAACATCTTCAACTGGATAAGTATCAGGGAGATCTTAGGGTCGATCTGACTGAACCAGAGAAGGCCTTGGACTGGGTAAGAATCAGGAAAATCTTAGGGTCGATTTAACTGAACCGGTCTAGGTCTTGAAACATCTTCAACTGGATAAGTATCAGGGAGATCTTAGGGTCGATCTGACTGAACCAGAGAAGGCCTTGGACTGGGTAAGAATCAGGAAAATCTTAGGGTCGATTTAACTGAACCGGTCTAGGTCTTGAAACATCTTCAACTGGATAAGTATCAGGGAGATCTTAGGGTCGATCTGACTGAACCAGAGAAGGCCTTGGACTGGGTAAGAATCAGGAAAATCTTAGGGTCGATTTAACTGAACCGGTCTAGGTCTTGAAACATCTTCAACTGGATAAGTATCAGGGAGATCTTAGGGTCGATCTGACTGAACCAGAGAAGGCCTTGGACTGGGTAAGAATCAGGAAAATCTTAGGGTCGATTTAACTGAACCGGTCTAGGTCTTGAAACATCTTCAACTGGATAAGTATCAGGGAGATCTTAGGGTCGATCTGACTGAACCAGAGAAGGCCTTGGACTGGGTAAGAATCAGGAAAATCTTAGGGTCGATTTAACTGAACCGGTCTAGGTCTTGAAACATCTTCAACTGGATAAGTATCAGGGAGATCTTAGGGTCGATCTGACTGAACCAGAGAAGGCCTTGGACTGGGTAAGAATCAGGAAAATCTTAGGGTCGATTTAACTGAACCGGTCTAGGTCTTGAAACATCTTCAACTGGATAAGTATCAGGGAGATCTTAGAGTCGATCTGACTGAACCAGAGAAGGCCTTGGACTGGGTAAGAATCAGGAAAATCTTAGGGTCGATTTAACTGAACCGGTCTAGGTCTTGAAACATCTTCAACTGGATAAGTATCAGGGAGATCTTAGGGTCGATCTGACTGAACCAGAGAAGGCCTTGGAAGATGATTGAGAATTTAGCTGATTCTTTCCTGAAAGGTAAAGGTCAGACATATGCAATGCATGATATGGATCAAGCAATGATATTCTCGATATAAATGAGACTTGTATGATGCAATGCGTTATGCATGCTATAATGATGTATGTGCAGTTTTATGTATGTTTTCGTCTAGGAAAGTGAATTCTTGACGGGTGCCGGGAAGTTGTATCCTGGGCTGACGTTTGAAGAATAGATTTTGCTTCCGCTGGGGATGATAACTGCAAGAACACCGGTAGGAGAAGATGACTCCGTTGCGGAATAAACTTGGCGAATGGAGAATTCTGCGGGGAGAAAAGATACTCTAGCGACCATGCTGGGAAGCAATACTCTGTGGGGATAGAGATGCTTTGCTAAATGTTGATAGTAGTTTGCTGGGGATAGGAAGATTTTGTCGACGACGCTCTTTCCGTGGCTTTTGGCTGAGGATAACCCAGTTATATCCTATTGAGGAAATAACTCTTTAAATCAAGCCGGACGACACGTTCGTGCTCTGAGAGGGGAGGAGCTTCCAGAATTTACTGGGGATAAGCTTATCGCTTGGGTATCTGAATTCCAATTTTCCTGGGGAACTTGGGTTGGACTCTTCTGGGGAAGTTTGAATTGCAGGGAGTGATTCCTTTGAACGTTGATGTACCGCCGGGGAACAATCTTTAGACCAAGACTGCCGGGGATGCTTGTTAAGAATGCGTGCTGCTGGGGAAGTATTGAGATCTACGGGAGGATACTCAATTTCCTTGAGATTTGTAATTTTGCTTGGAGAGAATGTGTTGACTGCTGGCTTACTCTCTGGGGAATTGAGACATGTTGGTTATGTTCTTTAGCTGAGGTTACCTTGGTACCTTTGGAGGACATAACAATTAGCTTGCTTAGACAGCTCATCATTGCCCCTGCTTCTGAGGTGGGAGAGGAAGACCTGTGAGGTACCGGTAGTTGTTGAGGGCCAAACCTTCTTCTGGTAGGCAGGTGACAAGATAACAGGACATAGTCGTACGCTTTAATCCCTAATTTTTGCCTGGACCGCCCTTTCGGGTTTTCAGTCCACCGGGATACCCATTTTTGCTCAAGCCGCCTTTTCAGGTTTTCGACTTGCCGGGTGTACAGATTTTTTCATTTCGTCTCTTCATTTTGCCCGAACCCTTTTGGTTCGCCGGGGAGCCCTTATTTTTGCCTAGGTATGTCAACCTAGCGGGTCTTTGATTTTGCGCAGTATTTTTTCGACCATGTCCATGTTCTCAGAATGTAGGGAGTTGCCCCTGTTAGAAGTGTTTTGTCATGCCACCAGAAGGTATTTGATCAGGCCAGATTCGTTGTTGAAATGCCCCCAGTGACTCAGAAGGAGATTTGCTCCAGGCTATTTGGCCTTTGAGAGATTCTCCGAATCTTGATTGGACTGCCCCAGATGATGGACCATGCTCATGTCTGCCCCTTGATTGGAGGTACTTCTGTTCATTAGGCATTCGTCGTGCGAACTTCTGCTGTTCAAACAAAAAGTCATATGCAAACAATGTTGTGTTAAAGATGCAAAGCCTATGTCTGTCTTGAAGATTTTGTAAATGCGTTTTTTTTTTCATAAAACAAGTGATTGTTTGTAAAACGTGATGTCAACACCGTATTTACCGTAGCCTTAAGGAGTCAGGATACTTTTCGTAACAGTATGCTTTCGAACTAACCCATGCTTCAGCTAGGACTTTTAAGGGTTATAACGTGGCCTGGTTCATGGTTCAAAAACAAAGGATAAAGGCTCAAATTATTTGTACCCACCCGCTCTTCGTGATGTTCTCCAAACCTAAACTCAGCTGATCGTGCGTTAGACCTTGTTTGAGTCTTTGTCCTGGTGTTCCAATAATGGTTCAGATGTTGATAACTTGTTTTGAATAGACAGTCATTTTTTGCTTTGGTTGAGGGTTTGTATGACCTCTTCCTTTTTGATTTTTTTGTTATCCCTTTCTTCTTTTTTTTGCCTGAGTTGTTTCCTTTTTGGGATTACAGTCAGCGGGATGCCCCAGTTTCATAAGTCTCTTTTCATAGGTTTAGACTTTTTGGGCTTTTCATTTATGAATTTTGATGATGACTGCCTGTCCTTTTGATTGTTCTGAACCATCACTGTCTTTGTTCGTTTTGTAAAGATGCACTTGGATCAACTGAGAGAACTACCCTGCCCCAGGTTATGATTAAGGGTTTTGATTTTCGAAAATAAAAACTCCTACTTCTTTGGCTCTGATGGGTTGACGAGGGATTATCATCCTTATAACTCCAGTGTTTAGGAATTGAAACAATGCCTGTACCTCATCAGCGGGGTTTGTTCAAAAGCATACTGTAATGATTGCGGTATCGTTTTCGTCATCCTCCCTCAAGAGGCTTAGAATCTTGGATCAAGAGTTGACATCAGAAAAAATATGAAAATAATTTGCGTATAGTGAATACGAATATATTGATTCAAAACAGACATAAGCGATGCATTAATGAAATAACAATGTTTTAACAATGAGTAAATGTTTGAACAAAAGAGAATTGCCACTTGAACATTCGAATGAACAAACGTTTCCTAGTCTCGGAGCTTGTCACTTTAACTGATGAGCCTTGGAGGAATGGTAGAAAAATTCAACCTGTCCATCTTGTGTGAACTCCACTGTCCCTTCATCGATCAGGTCCTGGATTTTGTTCCTCAGCTCCCAACATTCATTGGTATCATGTCCTGGGCTAGCAGAGTGGTAGGCACACCTCTTATTGGGATCATAGGCAGGAGATGCTGTGTTGGGGTTCCGGGGATGAGCCCTTAATGTGATCAGATTCAACCTTAATAGGCGTTGCAAAGCTTGAAACAGCGACATGTTGAGCTGGGTGAATTGCCTCCTGGGCTTGTCTGGCTGAACTTGGCGAGGGTGGCGCTGAATTTGTGGCACTGGAATCATTTGAGGAGCTTTCCCCTTATCCTCTTGTCTCGAGGATGATTGGATGATGAATGGCTTTTTACTCTCAGATGTTTGCCCCAGTAGGTTGCCCTGAAGCAGTTGGTTGAAGAGAAACCAAAGCTCCTCTTGTCTTTGAACTAGGCAGTGAATGACATTCCTCTGTCCCAGCATCTGGGCTTTCATAGCATCCATCTCAACTCGCAAGTGTCCCAACTTTTCATCCTTAGCATTGCCCCTGACGGAGGTCTCCGTGAGAAGTGTCCTTAGCTCCTCCTGCCCCTTTGATAGATTCAGGAGGATTTCCCCGAACTGAGTCTCTTGAGCAAGAAAGTCCTGGTTGTCTTGTGGGCAAGCCATTGCTGAAATAAACAGCGAGAAGGGTGAGTGACCTGCAAAGAACGGGTATCTGTAATGCAATGATATGTATGATGTGCATGCAATGTTTTCAAGGACCTCGCGGGGTAAACAAAGAAACTTGTTAGAATTGAAAACGGGTAGCTTGATTGAAGATACTTCATGTTGTTGAGAGTCCTTCGTCAAGGGTCAAAGGCTCACCATATCCAGTGGGTCATAGCCCCTGACAACCTTAGCTAGAGGAAAATAAATCCTCTTTGCCCCTTGTTGGGATAATTGTTCCTCATGACCTGCATCACAAGCCCTTGAGATCCTTGAAATGGGTTAGGATGTATGCAATGGTATGCAATGGTATGATGTCATGCTATGCATGGGGTAATGTGGGTAACCCTGTTATGAGTCCCAATTAAGGACTATAAACAACCCTGCAAGAAACTTAGTATACGTTGCTATGAGCCCCAATTAAGGACTATACACAAAACCTGCACGAGATCTAGTAAACCCTGTTATGAGTCCTAGTTAAGGACTATAAACAAAACCTGCAAGAAATTTGGTAAACCTTGTTATGAGTCCTAGTTAAGGACTATAAACAAGACCTGCAAGAAACAAGTGTCAGGTAACAAGCACGCAGATAGTCAAGTACGAAGGCACACAAGTCACACAAAAGAGCCCTTAGGGTTCAGGCCAGCATGAGGTCTAGGTAGTACCCTCTTGAAGTTGGTGGGTTCAACCTGTCCTAATCAAAGTAACCGGGTTCTAAGGTTCCCAATATCACGGGATTGCTTTCATTGTTCATCGTTTCGATTTAGCCACTGAACTGGCGACCGAAATATTCCAGGAAAGCAACCCTCAATTGAGTGTAGTATCGAGTATCAACCAACCTCGGACTGCACCAAAGTCAGTTATCTCACTACCCTAAAGAGGCCAAGATAGTTCAATTAAGGTTCCTAAGGTCTGTTGATGCTTCACGACACCACGCGGAGGCCCCGTACTCTCCTTGACTGAACTCAAGGGTTACCGGTACACACCAAAGTGCCACATCAACGTAGCAGACTGTTTCAACCATGTCGGTATACCCCGCACAGTTCCCTCACAGCCTTGTTGCTACTTTCTAAGAAAGGTATCCCCCAGATCCGGGTTTAGGATCTATAGAACTCCCAAGCAACCCACAATTTAAAGCACACATGGAAAACAATTGAAAACATAGTTATGACCTAGCCCTAAGGTACACCTCACTTTAAGTTAATATCCCCAGCAGAGTCGCCAGTTCTGTGATCGGTGGATCTGGAACTGACTGTTTAACGCTGGTTCGCGAAAATGTCGCGGAAGCAAGAGTCGCCACCGTCTTTTATTTTCTCCAAATGGAAAGGACAAAAGCACAGAAAAATTCCTTATAGAGATTGCTCTCGGTTCGGGAGGTAGGTTATAGAAAGGGAAGGCGTTAGCACCCTTTCTATCCATGGTTATCCATGGGCTCTTAGATACTTGCTCAATGTGTTTTCAAAATTGTTTGTTTGCTTTTCAATGTGAGTTTAAAAGTTTCTTTGAAAAATTTCAGATCGACTCATACGTCAGAGTGTTTGAAAAGTTTGTTTCGAAAGCTTTTGAAAAGTGTCTGTGTGAAAAGTATTTTTGAGTTTGTTTTGAGATTAGAGCAAGTATCCTTGAGAACCTACCTACCCTAAGGAATTCGTCTGTGTAAATGTCCTTCAAAGTAGTGCCACCCCACCATTGAGAGGTAGGTAGCACCACCGTTGGAGGTGTTCGGGTCAATTCGAGTTTAGGGACATGGTGATCACCAGAGCAATAGGAAGACACCTTAGAAGCTACCCTCATGCCAGGTTCCCGGATCATGAGGACTTACTAAGACGTCCTCTACTCGACGACCACCTTTCGAAAGGCAACAGTGAGGCGTACCATAGGGGTGGTGTGTGCGAATTGTGTGTCGTTTTCAGATATTTGTCTTGTCATGTTTATTTGTGTTCTACGCTTGATTTTTATTAGGACATTCATTCTTGCATGCTTTTTAACAGTTATAAGTTTGCGGGAAAATAAATCTACGACTATTACAAATGGCGCGGGTCCACATCGCCAAAATTAAACCGGACCCGATTTGACTGAAAAATAAATAAAGCAAATAAAAGTGCGAGAAATAAAGTTGTTACAAGGCTTTGGGACATGTACATAATTATTTAAACGATTATAAAATAAATGCGCGAAATAAAGAAATTAAAACAAAACTAGGGCGTTGGACCCTTTTGCAAACAATTAAAATTAATAAGGAAATTAAATTAAATGTTTTTGTTATTTTGTGTTTTTTTGTTTTTTAGATTTAAAAGAAAAAAAAAGAAGGAATTAATTATAATTGACTAACCCTAATTCTATTGCTTTTTAAGTTTATTATGAAAATATTGACTTTTAACCTAATTTAACTCTAAATTAATTTATGTACAATTAATTATAAAAATAAAATAAATAAATAAATAATATTGTGATAAAAAGGGGAAAATTAAAAGGGATAAAAATTATTAATTAACCTAATTCTATATTTTTGGATTTTTATTTAAAAAAAGAATTAAAGTTAAAAAACCTAATTAAACTAAACAATTACATGTAATTTATTTATGAAAATAGTTACAATAAAAATATTTATTATTTTTTTGGTCTTTTATGATTTTTATAATGTTTTTGTATTTTGTAGAAAAAATAAATCAATTAAATTAAGATAACAAAATAAATAAAATAACAAAAATAAATGTAAGAAGAAAAAGAGGAAAAATGCAAACCAGGGCCATTAATCTTGAACTTGTTGACTTTGCTTGGATCGTGTGTGATGCATCTGACCAGGTGTAGCGTGTCCCTCAGATCTAAGCCTTTAGTTTGATCTCCAGGAGGACGTGTCAAGGCTTGGTCCAGGGTATATGGTGCGTCTTCATTCCAGCATTGCATGGGATTTATTTGTGAAAAATAATATTGAGGTTTTACATAGACCTGGGGTTCGAACCCAGGTCTTAGAAGTCACCACGTTCAACACCTGCCAACTGAGCCACTTCACATGTTTTAATATATATTAGTCAACAAATATTATAAAAAAGAAAGGAAGCTATGATTGGAAATCGCGCGAAAATTTAAACCGGCGAATCACAGGTTGCCACCACTTCATCTTCTTCACGTCCCCTGTAATATAAAACAATATGGCAACGGTTTATGAAGCGTTGCAGAAAGGGGTCTATTGAAAAATAGCGATTAGAGCTATGTGGATCATAAATTCATCGCGAGATATGTTTCTTGTTCGTTGGAACACACTGATTGCAATGGTCTTAACCTCAACTCCTAATTTTGCTTCATTGTGAAAACCCCAAATTTGAACTCTGAAAACCCTAGGAAGTGAACATGGTAAAAACGTATATATGGCACAAAAAAACAATCAAACGCATTGGTCAGCTTAGAAACATCATTATGAGTATGAATCAATAAAGAAAAATGCGAAAAGATGCTGGAATCATGCTATACGATTTCAAAAATTTCTTGGTACAGTTGGAGTTCTAACTACCAATTCCTGAGGCTTTGGTTGTAGTTTATGATTGGTGCACGTTCAGAATTAGTCAAGGAAGCTATTGCAAAAGGAATGGAGGCTTGAATCCACCTATAACCTTGAAATCAGTTTTCACTTTTGTGGACAATTTTTCAAGTTTGTGTTTTGCTTCTGAGCGCAGCTGACAGTCCAAAAGCATTAGGTTTGCATTCCTGAATATGTAGCCAAGGCATTAGGTCAACAAAATTTGAGAAAATCCAAGGCATTGATTGTCTTCAATATTTGATTTTCCAAGAATCTTTACAAATCTTTTCTATGTGAAATTTGTGTCAATCATGCTCCAATCACACCAAAACTTTCCATAATCAATCAAGCACGAAATATTGAGATTAGAATGTGCACAAAAAGATTTTTTAGGTTAAACTTATATTTTCTACATATTTAAATAATTTAAATGAATTAATATTAATATAAACTCAAATAAATAATTAAAAAATGAGAAAATACTTCCCTTTGGGCCTAATGGTCGTGCATAGGCTTGGCATGAAGAAACTTGGAAGAAAAATGGGCCCATTTGCATTTTTAGGTCATTTGAACCATTGTTGACTTTTCAAAATTCCCAAAAATTTCCCAACTTCCACAAGGCATAACTTGCTCAATTTTTAAGCTTTTCACATGTTCTTGGACATTTTGGAAAGGTCTTTGAGTCCTCTAACCAATGCCTTTGGTCCCATGTCATTTTGATTTACCAATCTCAAGTTATGGCCTTTGACTTAAAGTCACTTTTTGTTGACTTTTGAAAATGACCTATAATGTTGAAATTGATAACTTTTTGTGAGAGCATTTCTTGGACTTGGAACATGAATATGAATTGTAGGAAATGTCTTTCTCTTCAAAATGAGCTTTGGATGGAATTTTTCTGATAATCCATGTGAAAGTTATGCCCTGGTCAATTTCAGTTGACTTTTTCAGCTGTCCAAATATAGCAACTTTTGCATCTTTGATGATTTCTGAGCCAAATTTTGAGAATCATGATCAAGCATTGATCAAATGATGTTTGTGGCTTCAAAATGATATGTTGACCAAAAATTTGAACTTTTGACTGTCAAATGACCATTTTGCCCCTACAGTTGACTGTAGTGCAATCTAGGGTTTTGACTGTGCAATTTTGAGCTGAATGCCTTGAAACTTGATATGAGGATGCTTGACCATCTTTATAGGCATGTGAGACTTGATTGGGCCTTTGAAAACTTCATTTTCTTGATCAGAACCCAAACCCTAGTTTTGACTGTATAGGAGACAGTTGCACTGCATAAACCTTTGGGGAATTTTGTGACCTGGCTTGGCAATTTCTTGAAGAATATGGGAGGGAAAATTTTGGGGTACAACAATGACTTTATATTTTCTATTTGTTTAGGGCATTTCATCTTGCCAACTATACTTATCGTCACCGAATTATCGACTAGTTGGCAAGGGAAAAGTGCACAACACTTCGGGAGATTTACTTCACCACAGACCGCTCCCGGATGGACACCTGAAAGTATCGGTGGATGTTGTATTAGATCGTGATGCGATTCTACCGGTACCTGACATGGTCTCAGAGACGACATTGCTGCGAGATGCAATAGGATCATTTGTTGCATGGCCCTCGGAGCTCATTACCATTAGTGATGAGGTATACTGAAAACGATTATGAATCATTTAGTTTTCGAATGTCAATTCTAAACCGTTTATTAATTATTTTTTACATTTTAATTTTAGACTGCTCCTATAAAACCCGCAATTAAGGGTAAAGGGATTTTACAGGAGGAGGAGTCTGTTGCATCACTAAAAGAGGTACATTTAAAGTGTTAATATATAGTCTGAATCTAAATCTGCATGATTTTATATTTTACCTAACTTATATGATTTTTAGGCATCCGCTCGGGAGTCACAACAAGTGACGCAGCAGGTTCGTAGCGTACCACCCACTGGTCCTCCGAAGCAAGCGGCAAAAAAAGGCGGTGCTTTTGTGCCTCGATACCGTTCGACACTCGCAACAATGGTTGATATGTCCGATTTGAAGGATGGTGGTTTACGTGAAATCAACATGGATGAAAGTGTCTTCGGTATTGAATTCCCGTCACATATTACAATTGATGACTTGGAAGAGATTTTTAGGCATGATCAACTAGGCGTCAGTAATATGCACTCATACATCCGGTAATATTCACTCATCCGATATATTATTTAATTAGTCCCACAATATAATTTATTTACACATTTCAATGAAAATAATATAATGTTTATTATGTTTTTATTTAAGGTTGTTGTATGACAGAGTGTTGCGCAGGACTGCATTGTCTAACAGATTCCATTTCGTGTCTTCCGCCCATTGCAGCGGAATGACAATTGCTTCGGAACCGGAATCAGTTAGACAGCGCTTAGTAGATAGATTCATGTCCACCGGCAATACAGAAAGTCTGCATCTTTGGGCGTATAATACCCGACCAGTAGGGTTAGTTTCTCATTCTTGGTTCATCTAATCTCTGTTTCTTTTGTGTATAGCAAAATTTTCATATAACCTATTGTTTTAATTTATAGAGCACACTGGTTGCTGCTTGCTATCAACCCGATAAGAGAAGTCGTGTATTATCTGAATTCGGTAAATGGTGAATGGACTAATTATCCGGCTATGAAGGAAATCGTTGATTTGTAAGTGGGATCGTTCTAAATATATATTCGTGTATATTTATATATTTTCTTATTTGTGGGATTGATCTAAACATATGCTTTTATATATTTAATAATTAGATCAATACAAGTGTTCCGTAGTCAACGGGACGCACAGGTATCCCGGACTAAATCAAACAACATCACTTGGATCCAAGTGCAGGTACATTACTTTTCACAATTTTGCTTATAATATTTATGCTACTTGGTAAAACAAGACAACTATAGAATCTTATTTGTTTTATTATGTAGTGTCCGCAACAGCGAAACAGTCATGATTGCGGATACTTTGTTTTGAGGTTCATGAAAGAAATCCTTCAGGCGAATCAATTAGAGATTCCGCTCACGGTATGAATTTATAACTTAAGATAATTTCATATAATTTATTACATTTAACTAAATATATCATTTATATTATGTTTTTGTTTTGTAGTACCTTGACGAATTCCGTGCTGCTGGATACCCGAAGCTTAAGTTGGAAGAAATTAAAGAAGATTTGTGTCAATATTATATTAAGCAATTTTTCATGTAGGATTTGTGTCGATTTGAACTATAATATTATTGATGTAATGATGTATATATATAATTTTGGATATTATAATGGTATTATATTAGTATATATATTGTCTTACTGATGGCTGAAATAATAGCGTCGAAAATATATTACAGGTCAAAAATATATTACAGGTCGAAAATATTACAGGTCGAAAACATTACAGGTCGACTGGGAGGATTAAATTATAGGCTGCACATAAAAATACCTCATTTAGAAACGACAGCGCTTTTAAAAAGCGCTCTTAAAGGTCCACCTACTAAAGCGCTTCTTAGTAAAAGCGCTGCCAAAGACCAGTAAAAAAGCATAAAAAATTAAAAAAAAACGCAGCATACAAAAGCGCTTTTGGAAAAGCGCTCTTATAGGGGGGCCTATCAGAGCGCTTTTTCCAGAAAAAGCGCTCTCATAGGGGGGCCTACCAGAGCGCTTTTCCAAAAGCGCTTTTGTATGCTGCGTTTTTTTTTAATTTTTTATGCTTTTTTACTGGTCTTTGGCAGCGCTTTCTGGGAAAAGCGCTCTTAAAGGGGGGTCTACCAGAGCGCTTTTTCCAGGAAAGCGCTCTTATAGGGGGTCCTACCAGAGCGCTTTTTCCAGGAAAGCGCTCTTAAAGGGGGGGTCTACCAGAGCGCTTTTAGAAGCGCTTTTGTTACCTACGCCAGCGCCAGCTATTAAAGCGCTTTTAAGCGCTTTTAAAGGCCAAAATAAGCGCTTTAAAAGCCCTTTTCCGTAGTAGTGATACCAACATTAACAGCAACCCAAACGGGACCAATAATTTCGTATACAGGTCCCAGAGGTCCAGCGGGAACACCCCCACAAAGCGTGAATCCAGGATCTCGATCATACGTTCCCCAATGATTTTCGATAGCCTGGATGGGTCGAGACCAGCCTTATGGCATGCCAACTACTGAAATGGCTAGCCTTATGAACGATGCGTCTACAATTTCAGAACCTTTGGTAAGTGCGTATTCACCATTACAGGGATCTAGGACTGGTATGGGTAGGAATCAACTTTTAGGAGGGACATCCCATGCAATGCCAAGCTTCACAAACGCTTCCACAGCAATTTTGAGGCAACAGATGGACGAAAGCAACCATGACATGGTACAAATGTTGGCCCAAACTCTGAGTACAGTGTTGAATCCTATAATACAAAATACCACTCAGTCAAACCAACAAATGACAGTGCAGATGGCGTACATGACCAAATTTTTTGGGGTTCCCCAACCTATTTGACAACCCCAGAGAGCACCTATGAGAGAGAATCAAGGTATAGTCTTAGAAGAAGATGTAACTATTAACCAAAATGCACAACTAGATAGGAGGAACCACAGAGTGGAAATCGAACAACCTAGGGTCGAAATACCCAGACCTCCCTCACAGATCCCTAGGGATGATGATCAAGGTGTAATGGTGGTAAATAGGAACCAAAATCCTGATGAATTGATACAGCAAGTTTGACACCATAATTATGGCACAAAAAATAATCTGACAGCCATGATCGAAAGGATCATGATATAAAACGGAATGAACATTAGCTTTCATAGGCCAAATTTTACATCCCCATTGTCAGAGTACATCTTGCAAACAGATTTACCCCCTAGGTGGAAAGTTCCAAAGTTCACTAAGTTTTCAGGGGATACGACGGAATCTACTGTCGAGCATATAGGGAGATATTTGATAGAAGCTGGGGAAATATCAAATAATGAGAGCCTTAGAATTAAATACTTCCCAAGTTCTCTAACTAAAAACGCTTTTACATGGTTTACCACCCTCCCAGCCAATTCGATCCACAATTGGGATCAATTAGAGAGATTGTTCCTTGAACAATTTTACATGGGACAAACCAAAATAAGTCTGAAAGAACTGGCAAGCGTGAAAAAAAGATTCATCGATCCAATATACGAATATCTAAATAGATTTCAACTACTAAAAGCCAAATGCTTTACACAAGTGCCTGAGCATGAATTGGTCGAAATGGCTGCAGGGGACCTAGATTATTTTATTAGGAAGAAACTAGATACCCAATACCTGAGGGACATGGCCCAATTGGCCGATAGAGTTCCACAGGTAGAACGTCTTAAAATTGAAAAAGCTAAAGCAACTAAGACTCATCAAAGAGAAAGGGTAGCCTATGTCGAAATGGATGATGATGATCCTGAGACATCTAGTGATCCCATAGTTGTCGAAGAAAGCGAAATAGATTTAGCAGAATTAAAATAAGGGCCTCCATACTCTTGTAGATTATTAGTGCCCTCAAATGGGAAGAATCATATTGAGTCTCAAAAGAACAGTGATAGATTACCAAAGAAAACATATAGTTTCGACGTCACAAAATGTGACGAGATATTTGACTTGTTAGTTAAATATGGCCAAATGATAGTGCCCCCAGGGGCAAAAATGCCTCCTTTAGTACAAAGAAAGAAAAGAGGTTTTTGTAAGTATCATAATTTTTTGGGCCATAAAACTTCACAATGTTTTCTTTTCAGGGATCTCGTTCAAGGAGCGATCAAAGAAGGCATACTCAAATTTGCTGACAAACCCCAAATGAAAATTGATGCAAACCCACTAAAAGATGATGCCCACTATGCTGAACCAGCATGCATCAAAATGGTCGAATCTTCTAAAAACTTCGTCAATATGCTGGTTTTCGGCAGTTTCACTGAGAACATCTCTAGAAAGACTGCCGAAGCAATGAGAAAGGCTACTGAAGGCCTAAGCAAAAAGGCTACTGAAGGCCTAAACAAAGAGGATACTGAAGGCCTAAGAAAATAAATTACTGAAGACGCAAACAAAAGGACTATTGCAGGTTCTTATTTGGCTGCCGTCAAGGGTTCGACAAAGGACCTTGAAGCTAAAATGTAGAAGATGAATCTCGCTACCAAGAGCAACGTACAAGTCAATATGGTGGAAGTATATGAGGCAAAGGCTTCAGAGGAAGCCATTAGACAAGAGGAAGTGGATAAAACTGCATTTCCTAAAGAAAATGAGAATTTGGCTGACTTTCTGCAACGATGCCAGAAGAAGAAGTCTGAAGTTATATTGTGTCCAAGATACAGATCCATCTTCGACAAAAAGGCTGCAGAACACATACAGGGCATAAGGGCAGTGAAGGAGAAAAGGGCCACAAATGCCCAACCCTACATGGTTTGTAAGGTCAGATATGATCCCAGAAGAGGATATCAGAAAGGATCAATGAACCAGGTGAAGAGGCCATCAACTTTCAGGCTTCCAACAAATATCCCCATGGACACTTGGCTAAAAACAGCAAATAGGAAAAGGCCAACTGAGGAGAAATGGCGAACATTCGATGTGCCAAGAGGGTCATCCTTGGCATATAGGAAGGAGTTCCAAACTATAACTACAAATAAAGTGGCTCATGTGTCGAGAAACTATAAGGGGAAGAACCCCATGTCACGCTCCCAGTGGAGAAGATTTCAAAGACGACAAAAAGCCGAGAGAGAGAGAGAGAGAGAGGCTGCAGTGGAGCCTCAACCAGAGTCAAGCACCAACATACCACAAAGAATGGACAAAGGAAAACAAAGAAATCCTTTGGAAAGGAAACCAATTGCCAGAAGATTGGAGTGGACAGATCGAAGTGAATCATATGACGAAGGTAATTATGAATCTGATGCTACTTTAGATATTATGGTGAATGTAGTATCAGTGATACCCAGAGAATACGACCGCCAAGTTGAAGTCGAAGAGAGCGACTGGGAAGTCGAACAGGAAATGGCCAAACATAGGCCAATGTGCTATTATATGATGAACAATGATTGCGTCGAAGAGCAAAATGCCTTCTTCGAGCCACCTACTGAGGCGATGAAAAATCACTTAAAACCCTTTTTCATAAGGGCAAAGATAGGGGAAATAACAATCAACAAAATTCTAGTTGATTGTGGGGCTACAATAAATATAATTCCCCAATCTATGCTGAGGAAAATGGGCAAAGGAGATGGAGATATCAAACCGCACAACATGGTTTTGTCGAACTATGAGGGAGGTATTGGAACTACTATGGGGGTGATACAATTAGACCTCAAGGTGGGAACAATACTTCAACCAACTATGTTCATCATCATTTCAGCGAAGCCCAACTATAATCTACTCTTAGGTAGAGAGTGGATACATGGCATAGGTGCAGTGCCATCTTCGATGCATCAACGGGTTATGATTTGGCGCCTTGATGGCATCATAGAGAATATTGAAGCTGACCAAAGTTATTACTTGGGTGAAGTTAATAATGTTGGAAAAAATAAATTCAACAGAAACTTGGCTCAGATAGGGCCATGCAATCCTCCTGAGTTCGATTTGGCACCAGCCCAAATGCCTTTTGCTCTCTCTACCTGCATTCCGACCATGGTTTCCAGTGGGATAGAGAAGATTTGTCAAACATTGACTATGGAGGAGTTGATGACATACGGCCAACGGGATGGGGAAGTGAATTTGGTGATGATGACTGAATCACAAGCTTTACAAAATATTTCGGCATATGTAGCCGAAAGTAGAATGATAGCGGCCTTAGAGGCTGAAGTCAAGTACATGGCTCTTGAAGCCAATGAGAAAGTATTTCTTCCAGCAGATCCTGCGAAAGACTTCGAACCAGAACCACCTGATGCGAAGGAGGAAGAAATGCAAAACCAGAGGCTAGATGCCATCCATGATGATGAGCCTTTGGGTTTTAAAAAGGATCCATTGGTGAACAGTGTTAAAATGCTAGCGCAAGATCCTTTGGAGGAAATAGACCTGGGCGAATGTTTGGTGAAAAGACCAACATACATTAGCACGAAGATAGATCTAGAGCACAGGATCGAAATAATCCAATTGTTGAAGGAGTTCAAAGACTGCTTTGCATGGGATTATGATGAAATGCCTGGTCTCGACAGGGAAGTGGTTGAGCTTCAACTACCAATAAAGCCTGGAAAAAAGCCTGTCAAGCAAACTCTAAGGCGTTTTACACCAGAGGTCTTGTTGAAGATCAAGATGGAATTTGAAAGACTGCTGAGATGCAAGTTTATCCGAACAACCAGGTATGTCGAATGGATTGCAGATATAGTACCTGTTATAAAGAAAAATGGTACCTTAAGGGTGTGCATCAATTTTAGAGATTTAAATGTTGCAACACCCAAAGATGAATATCCAATGCCTGTGGCGGAAATGCTTGTCGATTCTGCCGCTAACTTTGAATACATGAGTATGCTTGATGGATACTCAGGGTATAATAAAATTTTCATCGCTGAAGAGGATGTGTCAAAAACAGCCTTTCGATGCCCTGGGGCTTTAGGCACTTACGAATAGGTAGTGATGCCTTTTGGACTAAAAAACGCAGGGGCAACATATCAAAGAGAAATGAATTCTATCTTCCATGATTTTATTGAAACTTTTATGCAGATTTATATTGATGATATTGTTGTTAAATCTGTTTCATGGAAGAATCATATAGACCATCTTCGACAATCCTTCAAAAGGATGAGACGCTATGGTCTGAAAATAAATCCTCTAAAATGCGTTTTCAGTGTAAGAGCAGGGGACTTCTTAGGCTTTGTGGTCCACAAGAAGGGAATTGAAGTAAACCAGAACAAGACCAAAGCCATTTTGGAAGCGAAAGCGCCAACTAACAAGAAGGAGTTGCAATCTCTACTTGGTAAGATAAATTTCCTGAGGAGATTTATTTCCAGCTTAAGTGGAAAAACGCAAGCCTTCTCACCACTACTTCGACTCAACAAAGGTGGCTTCGAGTGGGGGCAAGAACAACAAGAGGCTTTCAACAAGATCAAAGAATACCTCGCCAAGCCACCTATTATGGTACCTCCTTGTAGAAATAGAAGTATGAGATTATACATAGCTGCATCTGTGTTGGCTCCCAAATTCGACACTTGCTATATTTGGTCTCTTCGACCAAACAACCGGAAATGAACTACACCAGGAGGTGTAATTCGACGCATGAGATAAATTAAGGAAAAGGATCCAAGGTATAATAAGAAAGCTTCGACCAAAGGTTCATTCGACCAAGGCAGATGTAGGTTGTTTCGACTGAAGGGAAGTGTTCGCGCCTTGGCACATGGGACGAAGACCATTTTGAAATTTGAATTATTGGAGGGAAAGGTGGTTTTCATCAGCGTCTAAGGGAAGGAAACGTGGCAAAAGGCTATGGGTCGAGAGTCATGTAGGAGACACTTGTCTTCATCCTAGCGCAGAATGTCCCCTCGACGGTTACCTATTTTTAGTATAAATTAAGAAGTTTGTGTAATTTTTAGTGTGTGCAACTTATAGTACAAAATCTCTCAAATATTATCCAAGTAACTACTGCGTGAGAAAGGATAAAAAGCAGAGCAATGTACGTTAGAAACACCCTTTTTACTTAATAAAAGTCTTTTTACTTTACTTTACCATTATCTTGCAAAGTTACCTTTTACTTCTTTTACTTCTTTTACTTGCATTTTTATGCTTTCATTTACTGTTCAACAATCTTAAACATCTCTCCCCTGGGTCGAACGTGCGTTCTTCCTTCTCACTCATTTTACATAAAGATTAGCATATGTTCTGGGATTAGTTTGGTCGATCCTGCAAGTAAACCAAAAAGCTTACCTTTTTTGGAGACCAGCGGTTGTTTACCAAAAACAACGGTAAACAAATTGGCACACCTGGTGGGACGTTGCTAATTGTCTATGTTGTTGTGTTTTTTCTGTACAGTTATAACATTGCATGTTATTACGAAGTGGTAGAATAACCAACAAATATACTGTTAGGAAAGAAAGCGGAGAGAGTAGTATGGCTAATGAGCCAAACTACGAAGAAATACCTCCACCGATCACAGGAACAACAGTTACTACTGTTGTCGAAGGGAATATCCCAACTTCTGTCGGATCCATACCAGCGTTAACCATGAATCAAACTGGACCCTTACTTACGTATATGGGTCCAAGAGGTCCTTTAGGAACACCCCCACCAAGGATGAACCTAGGGTCTCTATCAACTGTACCCCCAGGCTTTTCGACAAACTGGATGGGTCGAGAACAGCCATATGGCATGCCAACTACTGAAATGGCTAGCCTTATGAATGTTGAGTCTACTTTCTCAGAACCTTTGGTAAATGCCACATCACCATTACAGGGATCTGGAGCCAGTAGAAACCAATTTTTAGGGGGGCCATCTCATATGATACCAAGCCTTACAAATGCTTCGACAGCAATTTTGAGGCAACAGATGGACGAAAGTAACCATGAAATGGTACAAATGTTAACACAAACTCTAAGTACATTACTAAATCCCCTCATTCAGACTGCCACGCAGTCGAATCAACAGATGACAGCGCAAATAACGCGCATGGCTGAATTCTTTGGGGTGCCTCAAGTTGCTCAACTACCCCAAGTTGTTCGACATCCCCAGAGGGTACCAATAAGATTAAATCAAGGGGTAATCATGGAAGAAGATTTGACCATTAATCCAAACCCCCAAGTTCCAAGGGTCGAAGTAGAACAGCCGAGATTAGAGATACCTCGAAACCATCGAGAAATCGATCAGGGCGTTATTCTGGCTAATAGAAACCAAAATGCTGACGAATTAATACAACAAGTTCGACACCAGAACTATGGGGCGGATAATAATTTAACCGCTATGATCGAGAGAATCATGCTTCAAAACGGGATGAATGTTGGTTTCCATAGACCAAACTTTACATCCCCATTGTCAGAATATATTCTGCAAACGGACTTACCACCTAGGGGAAAAGTCCCAAAATTCACTAAATTTTTGGGGGATACGACAGAGTCGACTGTCGAACATGTGGCTAGATATTTGATAGAGGCGGGAGAAATAAAAAACAATGAAAACCTTAGAATCAAATACTTCCTAAGTTCATTAACTAAAAATGCTTTTACTTGGTTCACTACCCTCCCAGCCAATTCGATCCACAATTGGAACCAATTAGAAAGATTGTTCCATGAACAATTTTACATGGGTCAAACCAAGATAAGTCTAAAAAAATTGGCTAGTGTAAAAAGAAGGTTCACTGAACCAATTGATGAATATCTAAATAGATTTCGACTACTCAAAGCCAGATGCTTTACCCAAGTATCTGAGCATGAATTAGTTGAAATAGCAGCAGGTGGCCTGGATTATTCGATTAGGAAAAAGTTGGATACACAATACCTAAGAGATATGGCCCAACTCGCTGGTAGGGTTCGACAAGTAGAACGCCTTAAGGCTGAAAAGGCCAAAACTGCTAAAACTCTTCGACGAGAAAGGGTAGCTTATGTCGAAATGGATGATGACGATCCAGAGACATACAGTGATCCTGTAGATATCGAAGAAGGCGAAATTGATCTAGCTGAATTAAAAAATGGACCACCATATGCTTGTAAATTGTTGGTGCCATCAAATGGAAAAAACCCTGTGGAACCTGAGAAAAGCAGTGATAAATTTCCTAAGAAAACTTATAGTTTTGACATATCCAAGTGTGACGAAATATTCGATCTATTAGTTAAAGATGGACAGATGATAGTTCCCCCAGGGGCCAAATTGCCTCCTTTAGAACAGAGAAAGAAAAGAGGTTTTTGTAAATATCATAATTTTTTAGTACATAAAACCTCACAATGTTTCCTTTTCAGGGATCTCGTTCAACATGCACTGAATGAAGGAAGGCTGAAATTTGCTGATAAACCAGCAATGAAAATCGACACAAACCCACTACAAGCAGAAGCTCATTATGCCGAACCAGTTGGCATTCATATGGTGGAAGTGTCTGAAGATTTTGTCACAAAACCCGTCTTCGGAAGTTTCACTAGGAACATCTCCAGGAAAACAATCGAAGGGGTGAGAAAGGCTACTGAAGGCCTTGACTCGAAAAAAGAAGTTGACCAAGCGTCAAACGAAAAGGTTGTTGTTGGCCTGAAACTGATCAGAGAAGTTGCCGAGAGCTCCAACAAAAGGACCATCACATGTTCTTATTTGGATGCTGCAAAGGGCTCGACAGAAGCCTTGGAGACCAAAATGCAGAAGATGAACCTGACTGCCAAAAGCAACCTGCAGGTTAATGTGGTCGAAGTCTCTGGAGCCAGAGTTTCAGAGGAAACCCTTCGACAAGAGGAGGTAAACAAAACTGCATTCCCAAAGGAGGATGAAAATTTGGCAGATTTTTTGCATAGATGTCAAAAGAAGAAATCAGAGGTTATGCTATGCCCTAAGTGTAGCTCTATTTTTGATAAAAAGGTCGTTGAACACATATAGGTGATGCGGACTGTAAAAGCAAAACAGGATACTAATGCCCAACGAAGAGTGGGTCCAGAAATTTGATTTGACCCCAGAAGGGGACATCAACAAAGACCCATGACTCAAGAAAGGAGGCCGCCAACTTTTAGGCCTCCAACTAATGTGCCTACTGATACCTGGATGAATACCATGGGAAGAAAACGGCCAAATGAAGTAAGGTGGCAGACATTCGACGTACCAAGAGGCTCCTCTCTAGATTACAGAAAGGAATACCATGCCTCTTCATCGAACAAAATGACCCATGTGTCGAGCAACTATAAAGGAAAGAATCTTATGTCTCGTTCATAATGGAGGAGGTTTCAAAGGTGGCGAAAGGATGAGAAAGAGTCAGATGGGCCTCATCCAGAAGTTAGCACCAATGTGCAGAAAAGACAAAGGAAACCTCTGGAGAGAAATCCTATACCCTGGGCGGAAGAGTGTGGTTCGAATGATGATGATTCTGACTCTAGTGACAGTTTGGACATCATGGTGAATGTCATATCTGTGTTGCCCAAAGAATATAACTGAGAGGTTGAAGTCGAAGAGACTGACCTAATGGTTGAACAGGAACTGGCTAGACATAAGCCAGTATGTTATTATATAATGAACAATGGATGCGTGGAAGAACAAAACGCATTCTTTGAACCCCCAACAGAGGCAATGAAGAGCCATCTGAAACCACTGTTCATTAGAGCTAAAGTTAGGGAAGTAACCATAAATAAAATTCTGGTTGATTGTGGGGCAACCATTAATATCATACCACAATTTATGCTGGAAAAGTTAGGCAAAGGAGATGCCAACATAAAACCACACAACATGGTCTTATCCAACTATGAAGGGGGAATTGGCACCACAATGGGTGTCATTCAACTCGACCTCAAAGTGGGCTCAATCCTTAGACCCACCATGTTCATGGTTATTTCAGCAAAGCCCAACTACAATCTACTCCTTGGTCGAGAGTGGATACATGGCATTGGAGCAGTGCCATCTTCGATGCACCAAAGGGTCATAATGTGGTGCCCAGATGGCATTGTGGAGAACATTGAAGCGGACCAGAGTTACTACCTAGGTGAAATAAATAGTGTCGGAAAGAATGATTTTGACAGGAATTTGGCTCACATAGGGCCTTGTAACCCACCAGAGTTCGATTTGACTCCAACTCC
Organism: Vicia faba; assembly: GCA_948472305.1. Lineage (NCBI taxonomy): Eukaryota > Viridiplantae > Streptophyta > Magnoliopsida > Fabales > Fabaceae > Vicia > Vicia faba. The sequence continues at coordinate 1,069,669,086 of OX451738.1, forward strand.
AAATGCGTTATGCTCTCTATACCTACACTCCGATTATGGTTTCCAGTGGGATAGAGAAGATTTATCCAACATAGACTTTGGAGGAATCAGTGATATACGGCCAACAGGCTGGGGCAGCGAATTTGATGATGATGACTGAGTCATCAACTCTCCAAAAGATTTCGGCCTATGTGGCCAAAAACAGAATGATAGCGGCTTTAGAGGCTGAAGTTAAATATGTGGCTTCCAAGGCCAATGAACAAGTTATGTCGAAAACAGGACTTGGGAAGGATTTCGATCCTGAGCCTCCCGACTTGGGAACGAAAGACTTTATAGACCAGGGGTTAGACGCCATCTATGACGACGAACCTCTTGGTTTCGAAAAGGACCCGCTGGTGCCCAATGTCAGAATGTTGGCGCAAGATCCTCTAGAGGAGGTAAATCTAGGCGAAGGTCCTGTGAACAGGCCCACATACATAAGCGCAAAGATGGATCCAGGACTCAAGGTCGAAATGATTAAGTTACTGAAAGAGTTCAAGGATTGCTTCGCGTGGGACTATGACGAGATGCCTGGTCTCGACAGAGGATTGGTCGAGCTGCAGTTACCAATAAAGCCTGGGAAGAAACTCGTTAAGCAGACTCCAAGACGTTTTGCACCAGAGATTTTATCAAAAATCAAAACGGAAGTCGAAAGGCTGCTGAAGTGCAAGTTCATTAGAACAACCAGGTATGTCGAATGGATTGCAAATATTGTACCTGTTATAAAGAAAAATGGTACCTTGAGGGTGTGCATTATATTTAGAGATCTCAATGTTGCGACCCCCAAAGATGAATATCCAATGCCAGTGGCAGAAATGCTTGTGGATTCTGCCGCTGGTTTCGAATACATGAGTATACTAGATGGCTACTCTGGCTACAATCAAATCTTCATTGCTGAAGAAGATGTGTCGAAGACGGCCTTTCGTTGCTCTGGGGCTTTAGGTACCTATGAATGGGTAGTTATGCCTTTTGGCCTAAAGAATGCAAGGGCAACGTATCAAAGAGCCATGAATTCGATCTTCCATGACTTTATTGACACTTTCATGCAAATTTATATTGATGATATTGTTGTCAAATCTGTTTCAGGGAAGGTTCATATGGATCATCTTCGACAATCCTTTGAGAGGATGAGACGCTATGGCTTGAAGATGAATCCTCTGAAATGTGCTTTTGGTGTAAGAGCAGGAGATTTCTTAGGTTTTGTGGTCCACAAGAAAGGTATCGAGATAAATCAAAACAAGACCAAAGCTATCTTGCAAGCCAAAGCGCCAACTAACAAAAAGGAATTGCAATCCCTACTTGGGAAAATAAATTTCCTAAGGAGATTTATATCCAACCTTAGTGGGAAAACGCAAGCCTTTTCGCCATTACTTCGACTCAACAAAGGAGGATTTGAATGGAAGGAAGAACATCAAGAGGCCTTCGAAAAAATCAAAGAGTACCTCACTAAACCACCTATTCTGGTGCCTCCTTGTCGAAGTAGAAGTATGAGGTTGTACATAGCTGTGTCAGATAAGACTTTAGGGAGCATGCTTGCTCAGGAGGACGAACATGGTGTCGAAAGGCCCATATACTACCTCAGTAGAGTTTTAAATGATGCAGAAACTAGATATAACGAAGTTGAAAAACTGTGTTTATGTCTATATTTTTCATGTACATAACTTAAGCAATATATAAAGTCAGTTAATGTTTATGTCTCGTCTCATTTTGACGTTTTCAAGTATATATTTTCAAAACCCATTCTGCATAGTAGAGTTGGCAAGTGGGCACTTGCATTGACTGAATATTCATTAACTTTCATGCCTCTTAAAGCTATAAAAGGCCAAGTGATTGCAGACTTTATAGTCGACCTCTCTGTACAAGAAAGATCACTAAATTATTTGGAGATCGAACCATGGAAACTCTTCTTCGATGGATCTCGTTACAAAGATGGAGTCGGAGTCGGAGTCCTTATTATTTCTCCCAATAAAATTCCAACAATATTTAAGTACAAAATAGATGGAGATTGTTTGAATAACGAGGATGAATATGAAGCATTAATTATAGGCCTTGAAATTTTGTTGGAATTGGGGGCAACTTGAGTCGAAATAATGGGAGACTCGGAGTTAGTCCTAAAACAAATTACGAAAGAATATAAATGCATAAAAGAAAACCTTATTATGTATTTCGTAATTGCCAGACGGTTGTTGAAAAATTTTGAGGCAGCTAACATTCGACACATACCCAGATTAGAAAATCAAGCAGCCAACGATTTGGCACAAATTGCTTCTGGGTATAAAGTTTCGAATGAGAGGCTGAAACAGGCAGTCGAAGTTAGGGGGAGAGTAACTGCCACCAAGTTATTTCCGTCAGACTTAAAGACCACAAAGTTGGGGTATACTGATCAGGAGAATTTTGAAATATCGTTCATAGACAATCTAACAGAGCATGATTGGAGAAAGCATGTAGTGGATTATTTACAAAATCCAGCAGCTTCGACAGAACGAAAGATAAAGTACAGAGCACTGAGTTATGTGTTGATGGGAAACGAACTATTTAAGAAAACACCAGAAGGTGTACTCTTGAAATGCTTAAGTGAAGCAGAAGCATATGTGGCCCTTTCTACCACACACGCTGGGGCATGTGGAGCACACCAAGTAGGCCAAAAAATGAAATGGTTATTGTTTCGACAAGGCTTATATTGGCCCATTATGCTAAAAGATTGTGTTGAGTTTGCCAAAGGATGCCAAGAATGCCAAAAACATACAGGCATTCAACATGTGCCAGCAAATGAACTTCACTCAATTGTGAAACCTTGGCCTTTTTGAGGATGGGCTTTGGATCTCATTGGAGAAATTCGACCAGCATCTTCTAAAGGTCAGAAGTATATATTGGTGGGCATTGATTATTTTACTAAATGAATCGAAGCGATTCCTTTAATCAATGTAGACCAGGAGAATGTCATTGAATTCATTCAAAATCACATCATATACAGGTTTGGGATCCCTGAGACAATAGCTACAGACCAAGGATCAGTCTTCACGGGTCGAAAAATGCAAGATTTCGCTGCAGAAGTGGGGTTTAAGCTATTAACGTCTACGCCTTATTATGCACAAGCTAATGGTCAGGTCGAAGCAGCAAACAAAGTGGTGATCAGTTTAATAAAGAAACATGTGGGAAAGAAACCCAGAAACTGGCATAAAACACTAGATCAAGTCCTGTGGGCATGTCGAACGTGTCCCAAAGAAGCTACAGGGACAACACCATTTCGCCTAACCTATGGTCATGATGCAGTGTTACCAGTGGAAATCCACTTGCAAGCGACAAGGATTCAAATACATCACAAGATCCCTTCTGAAGTCTATTGGAACATGATGTTGGATGAGCTAGTAGACTTAGACGAAGAAAGGTTGAAAGCTTTAGATCTTTTGAGACTACAAAAGAAGCGAGTCGAGAAATCCTACAATCGAAGGGTAAAATCCAAGACGTTTCAGCCTGAAGATCTAGTTTGGAAAGTAATACTCCCAATGGATCGAAAGGACCAAAGCTTGGGAAAATGGTCCCCTAAGTGGGAAGGACCTTTTAAGATTGTGCAGGCTTTCTCAGGTGGAGCCTATGAGATCGAAGAGTTAAGCGGAGATCGAAGACTCTTGAAGGTAAATGGTAAATACTTGAAAACGTATAGACCTATGCTTCAAGAGATAAAAATAAATAATATATAATCACTAATTATAAAGAATGCCAAAATGGAAACTTAAATGATTTTCATTAAAGAGGCCAAAATGGCTTTGAAGTTGTTACAGAAAGTGATTACATAATAAAGAGGAGCAAGATTCATAAGGGAAGATTAGCTTTAATCTGGAGGTACTTGATCCGTTGCAATTCTAGCCTTCGATCACAGAGAGCTTTTGATTGGTGAAGGGTTTCGAGCTTAGCATCCAGAGATTGAGCTCGATCGACATGTCTTAACCCTTCAGCCAATTCTTCTTGGCTTTCTAACTCAGTGTTCACAGCAAGAAGCTCCTCTTTCTTTTTGTCGTTGGCAGCGAGTTTTGCTTCCAACTCTGCAATCTGTGCTCTCAACTGAACATTGTCTTGATCAATCTCCTCGACTTCCTTTTGCCTAGCCTCCTGGGCCTTCGACAAGTCCTTTACTCTAGAAGTGGATTCAGTGGCAGCATGCCAGGCAGCAGCCACTTGGCCATTGGCTTCCTCAATATCATGATTAATGAGTCTTTGACGATTGAAGTCTGCTGATACTTGCTCGACAATAGAAAGTAAATCCAGGATTACACTAGCTACATCTGGAGGGGCAATAAGAAGATCGACAGCTTTCAAGATAGTCTTCAGATAGGAAGGCGCTGCTGGTTCCCCCTCTAAAGTTAACATCAAATCTCTTTTAAAGATTTGTGTTTTAACCTTTTGAAGAGCTTCGTCGAGAGGGGAAGTCGAGGTAGATCTGTCAGATGAAGTCGAGGCGCTACGATCAGAGGAGCTCTCTCGACCCTCCAAGATTGCAGTCAAATAACCTAACGGATCTTGTTGCTTCAGTAAATCCAAATCCTCTTTGGTTCTGGACCCCGTCGAAGGGATGCTTGCGTTGGCTGCAATAACCACGTTAGGTACTTGAGTAGGAATTGCCTCAGTACCTGGAGGATTTTGGTTTCCTTCAGCAAGAGCTTCTTCATATTCAGCTTCTGGGATCTCCCCATGTTCCCTCTCTGTCTCAACTTCGACCACAGGAATCCTAACCTCCTCTTGATTTCCTTCAGCTTCTTCTTCATCAGCTTCTTCTATGGTTTCATGTTGGGGTTCAGAAGTCTGATTCACTTCGTCAGCTGAACTCACGAAAGATTCTTTTGCTAAAGAAGGTATATAGGTAGGAATCCCGTCACTATTCAAGCAAGTGGTCGAGTCCTCGACATGAGTAGGATTTCGTGTCGAAGTGCCAGCAGTGTCCTGAAAATAGAAAGTATTTATTGCTTTTAAAAGCGTCACAAAGTAAGAGAGAGTGAGAAGTACATAACAAGCAGTCGAAGTGGATACCTGTACTGGGATTTTAGCACCAGGACTAGAATTGCCACTTTCACTAGGATTGTTTAATTTGGCGATTAACTCCTGTTCAGTGGGTTCATTGATGATGACAGGAGGTAGCCTCCCCGCTGTAGTTTTTATCCTAATTTTTGGACGGGTTTCGACAGCAGGAGTTGGTTTTTTCAATCTTCGTCTCTGCAAGGGAACAGGTGGAGATTCCTCTTCCTTATCACTTTGGATCTCTTGAACCTTCCGCTTTTTGGGGGTTGATTTCTAAGCGTATAGAAAACCAAGTCGAGAAGGTCAATAACCACGTCAGATAAAACTAAGGGTAAAAAGGGAAAGGTAAGTACCTTAGGAGAGGGATTGATAGCAGAGTCTCCCCCTTTTGTACTCTCAACGGTTTTCTTCGAAGCAACCCGCTTGACAGCTAAACGAAAGGCAAAACAACTATGGTTAGTTAGGAGTTGGAAAAAACAAATCTAAAACGAAGGGATGGAAAAAGGAATACCTTTTTTGACTCTGTCGAGAACCATCTTGAATGCCTCACGTAGGTGGTGGGCGATGTCCTTCTCGTTGAAGAACTCTTCCTCATAATAATGTCTCCACCACGTCTCAGAAGTGGTAGAGTTCAGAAAATGAAGGTTAAAGTTGAATAGGGTTAGTGTAGTTCGACCAGAATACCTACCAATATGCTTGGTAGCGGCATCCTCTGAGTAATTTGTATTATAAAAGAGTAGCAGTTTCTCTCGAGGGTATATAGGCGAAGGAAGCGATTGAGCAATGCCAAACTGTCGAGAGACAAGATTGGGTTGATAAGCAATTAAGCTCAATTGGTTCTTCGAGCTCTTAAATCTTAAAGGCATGGTCCTGGGGCGGAGAAACGCTTCCCACATGCTCACAAACTCATCAACCACATCATCTTCTTCTGAAGGATATAGTCTAGTGAACCATTCTGGGCCAACTTTTTGACTGGAAAAAGGAGCCATAGTCAAATCAAAGCTTTTTCGCTCCGCAAACATCATTACGAAGCTTGTAAAGGCTTTCTGAAACTGTTGGCCTTCATCAGTAGGAGTTAGCAATGCCAACCTGGTGCCTTCGACTCTCCTGTTTAAAATTTCAGGAGCTTCTTCATCGATCTTGTTCTTTTGAGGGAGGAAGGGTTCAAAGGTGGCGTTAAGCCACAGTTGCAGAAGCCAGAAGGGACCAGATAGCGGCAAACTTCCTCTGTCTCCTAGGACCTTAAGTTGAGTCACACCATTACTGATGGACTCATATAAGTTGGCCAGGATCAATTCGTCCAAGCAGAGAGGGTATTTGTGATGGAGCTGTGTTGCAAGCGTCAGCATCTTTTTCGTCACCTGCAGTGATTTAGTGCAGAAAACGAATCGAGACAGCCACATGGCCAAGAAGGCTATGTGCTCCACCTCCGACACAAAATTTTAAGCCTTGTCATGAAAGTGGTTTATGAAGGTGGTATAGGTAGGTTTGGTAGCAGCAAACCCAATGGGATCCTCAGACAAGTCTTCAGGGTCGAAATAGTCACCAGTGGGTCGAAGACTAGTAATGGCAGCTATGTCGAACAAGGTAGGGGTCACCATCCCACAAGGAAGATGAAAGGTGAAATGTGCACTGTCCCAAAAGTACAATGAGGATACCAGCATAAGGGGGCAATAAGGTAACCCTGTCTTCGACATCATCACTAAGTCATAGATGCCCATCTCCTTCCAGACAGAAGCTTGCACCCTCTCCATTTTATTCAACCAGTCGGAGTACTCAGAAGAAAGGTTAGGGCTTGATCGAAAGATGCGATTCCCTTTATTCATGAACTGGAGGTTGATATCATCAGCATTTTGAGGATTTTGCTGGTTAGCCGGTGTAGCATCTTCAGCATCTGCCCTAGGTTTTTTGGCACAACCTATGGGTTTAAGCCTTGGATGTGTAGGAAAAAAGGCACTGTTTTTCAAGGGATTTTCGGCACACGAAGATAATGGGCCAGACATAGCATACATCTTTCCGCCATATCTGATGGGAATAAGGAGTTGAGAATCATATGCTTCTCTCCCTTCTCCCATAGGTTCAACAATGTACCTGTTAGTCGAGGAAGAAGGAGGGTTGATAGAAAAAATCTCTGGTGGTTTCTGAACATCATTAGCATTCTTTGGTTGCGGATTTTTTGGGGCATTAGAGAGAAAGGCCATTGTTAAATACTTAAGAGAAAGAGCGAAGGTGACAATACGATGTTGTAAAAATGCAAGGGGTTTTGAAAAGTTGAGAATGATAAAAGTTCTAAATAGAGAAGTTTGGAAGTATTTATAGCCTTTAGAAGTGGGAAATGTCTCGTCAAAAGCATTTAATGTTTTGCAGGTAGTAGGGCACGTGGCAAGGCAGGAAACGATTACCGTGTAGGCGTTGGGAAACGTTTGGACATGCTTGCCTAGATTATAGGAACGAGGCCATCATGGTGAGCATGGTAACGGCAGTTTTGAAGAGACATTTTGGAAAAAGTAATGATGGTTTTATCAACTATAACAACTGTTGGAAGGCGAAAGGTACACGTCAAAGCCTGGTGGACAACTGGTAAGACAGGTGACAAATGGGAAGTTTAAAGAATGGCTATTTATTTGGGCGTCAAAATAGACATTCTTGGGGGGTAATTTGTTGGCTCCCAAATTCGACACTTGCTATATTTGGTCTCTTCGACCAAACAACTGGAAATGAACTACACCAGGAGGTGTAATTCGACGCATGAGATAAATTAAGGAAAAGGATCCAAGGTATAATAAGAAAGCTTCGACCAAAGGTTCATTCGACCAAGGCAGATGTAGGTTGTTTCGACTGAAGGGAAGTGTTCGCGCCTTGGCACATGGGACGAAGACCATTTTGAAATTTGAATTATTGGAGGGAAAGGTGGTTTTCATCAGTGTCTAAGGGAAGGAAACGTGGCAAAAGGCTATGGGTCGAGAGGCATGCAGGAGACACTTGTCTTCATCCTAGCGCAGAATGTCCCCTCGATGGTTACCTATTTTTAGTATAAATTAAGAAGTTTGTGTAATTTTTAGTGTGTGCAACTTATAGTACAAAATCTCTCAAATATTATCCAAGTAACTACTGCGTGAGAAAGGATAAAAAGCATAGCAATGTACGTTAGAAACACCCTTTTTACTTAATAAAAGTCTTTTTACTTTACTTTACCATTATCTTGCAAAGTTACCTTTTACTTCTTTTACTTCTTTTACTTGCATTTTTATGCTTTCATTTACTGTTCAACAATCTTAAACATCTCTCCCCTGGGTCGAACGTGCGTTCTTCCTTCTCACTCATTTTACATAAAGATTAGCATATTTTATGGGATTAGTTTGGTCGATCCCGCAAGTAAACCAAAAAGCTTACCTTTTTTGGAGACCAGCGGTTGTTTACCAAAAACAACGGTAAACAATCTGATAAAACATTAGGAAGCATGTTAGCTCAAGAGGATGAGAATGGTGTCGAAAGACCCATTTATTACCTTAGTAGAGTTTTAAGTGATGCAGAAACTAGATATAGCAAAGTTGAAAAACTATGTTTATGTCTTTACTTCTCGTGTACAAAGCTCAAGCAATATATTAAACCAGTTGATGTTTATGTTTTGTCTCATTTTGATATTTTCAAATAAATGTTGTCGAAACCCATCTTGCACAGTCGAATTGGCAAATGGGCACTTACATTAACTGAGTATTCATTAACCTTTATGCCTCTTAAGGTTGTAAAAGGTCAAGTGGTAGCAGATTTTATAGTTGACCACTCAATAAATGAGGAATCAATCAACTACCTGGAGATCGAACCCTGGAAGTTATACTTCGACGGTTCTAGTCATAAAGATGGAACTGGGGTAGGAGTTCTAATTATTTCTCCAAATAAAATTCCAACAACATTCAAGTACAAGATCGAAGGTTCTTGTTCGAACAATGAGGCCGAATATGAAGCTCTAATCGTAGGCCTTGAAATATTGTTGGAATTGGGGGAAACTCGAGTTGAAATAATGGGAGACTCAGAGTTAGTTATAAAACAAGTTACAAAAGAATATAAATGCATAAGAGAAAATTTTATCATGTATTTTGTAATAGTCAATCATTTGTTGAAAAACTTTGAAAAGATCAACATTCGGCATATACCAAGACTGGAAAATCAAGTGGCTAATGACTTAGCACAGATTGCATTCGGGTATAAAATTTTGAAAGAGAAATTACAACAAGTAATCAAAGTTAGAGGAAGAGTGACATTAACTAAGTTGTCTCCAACAGATTTGAAAACAACAAAGTTGGGGTACGCTGATCACGAAAACTTTGAAATTTCATTCATAGATGATCTAACAGAACAAGATTGGAGAAATCCTATAGTGGATTATTTGAAAAATCTAGTAGCTTCGACAGAACGAAAGATAAAGTATAGAACACTGAGTTATACCCTAATGGGAAACGAGTTATTTAAAAAGACGCCTGAAGGGGTGCTACTAAAATGCCTAAATGAAATAGAGGAATACATATCCCTTTCAACTACACATGTTGGGGCATGTGGAGCACATCAAGTAGGCCATAAAATGAAATGGTTATTATTTCGACAAGGACTATATTGGCCCAATATGTTGAAAGGTTGTGTTGAATTTGCAAAGGGTGTCAGGAAGGTCAAGTACATACAAGTATCCAGCATGTACCTGCAAGCGAACTTCACTCAATTGTGAAACCTTGTCCTTTTAGGGGATGGGCTTTGGATCTTATTGGAGAGATTTGACCAGCATCCTCTAAAAGCCAGAAATACATATTGGTGGGCATTGATTATTTTACTAAATGGATTGAAGCAATTCCTTTAGTCAATGTAGACCACGAAAATGTCATTGAATTTATTCAAAAGAACATTATATACAGGTTTGGAATCCCTGATATAATAACAACTGATCAAGGGCCAGTCTTTATTGGTCGAAAAATGCAAGAGTTTGCTACAGAGATGGGGTTCAAATTATTAACATCTACGCCTTACTATGCACAAGCCAATGGTCAAGTCGAAGTGGAAAACGAGGTAATAATCATCTTAATAAAGAAGCATGTAGGAAAGAAGCGAAAAAATTGGCACAAGACTTTAGATCAAATTTTATGGGCTTGTCGAACTTCTCCTAAGGAAGCTACCGGAACGACACCTTTTCGACTAACTTACGGCCATGACGCAGTATTGCCAGTAGAAATTTGTCTACAGCCAACAACAATTCAGAAACATCAAGACATCCCTTCTGACGTTTATTGGAATATGATGTTAGACGAATTGGTTGATTTGGACGAAGAAAGACTGAAAGCTTTGGATCTCTTAAGGTCACAAAAGAAGAGAGTGGAAAGATCTTACAATAAAAGAGTAAAACCCAAGACATTCTTGCCTGAGGACCTGGTATGGAAAGTAATCCTCCCAATGGATCAAAATGATATAAATATGGGAAAATGGTCTCCTAAATGGGAAGGACCTTTTAAGATCATCCAAATGTTATCTGGTGGCGCATATGAGGTCGAAGAGTTAAATGAAGACTAAAGGCTCTTGAAACTAAATGGAAAATACTTAAAAAAAGTATAGACCTACACTTCAAGAGGTTAGAATAACCAATGCGTAATCTTAATCAAGTTAAAAAAGCCAATATGGAAAATATATTACAAAGCCAAAATGGCTTAAAATCATTACAAAAAATATATAATTATACAACTAAAAAATAAAGTCAAAATCAAAATGGGAGGTTGGCCTTAATTTGGAGGTATTTTATCTTCTGTAGCTCCAAGCGTCTTTCGCATAGAGCTTTCGACTGATGAAGAGTCTCTATTTTGGCATCCAATGCTTGGGCTCGTTCAACATATGCTAACCCCTCGTTGAGTTCCTCTTGACTCTCTGAATCAGTGCTGACAACGAGAAGTTCTTCCTTTCGTTTATCATTGGCAGCAACCTTGGCCTCTAACCCTATGATCTGAGCCTTCATACTGGCTATATTTTGGTCAAGTTCTTCTACTTCTTTCTGCCTAGCTTCTTGCGCCCTAGACATCTCCTTCAGCTTTGAAGCTGATTCAATAGCAGCAGCTACATGGCCATTGGCCTCCTCAATTTCGCGAGTGAGAGTCCTTTGACGATTATAGTCATTTGAAACTTGATCGATGATGGAAATCAAATCCAAAATAACGCTGGCAATGTCAGGCGAAGCAGCAAGAAGGTCGACAGCTCTTAAAGTAGTCTTCAAAAGGGAAGGAGCTGTAGGTTCTCCCTCTAAGGTCAGCATTAAATCTCTTTTGAAAAGTTGCGCCTTAACCCTTTGAAGTGCTTCTTCAAGAGGAAATGTTGAAGTGGATTTTCCAGACGCAGTCGAAGCATTCTAATCAGAAGAACTTTCTCTACCCTCAAGAATGGCAGTCAAGTAGCCAAGAGGATTTTGTTGTTTCAGCAATGCCAAATCTTCCTTAGTATGAGACCCAGTCAAAGTAACCCTCTCGTTTGCAACACGAGCCACATTGGCTTTGACATGCATCTACACAGGGGCACCTTCAACACGCGCAGAGTTTCCTGCTCCCCCTGTGAGTTTTTCTCTTTCATCATTCGTCGGAATATCCTTAGTCTGATTCCCTCCCGCTGGTGTGTTTTCCCTCTCTGTTTCGATTACATCATCAGCAACCTCCTCCTCTCCATCCTTCTGTCCATCATTGTTATCTTGCGGAGTCCCAAGATTTGCATGCTCCTCACTAGGAACTTCTTCATTAGGCTTCCCAGCAGCTTCATGCCCAGAAGTTTGGTTCACTTTGCTAGCAGAGCTTACAAAAGATCCTTTTGCTGAAGAAGGCCTATAAGTAGGATCACCCTCACTGTTTATTAAGGTGATAGATTCTTCTACAAGGACCTGTTTTGAAGTGCCAGCAGTGTTCTGAAGATTACAAGATGGTTATCAGAATCATTGAAAAAAGAAAAAGAAATCGAAGTCAGTAAACAATCTCGAAGTGATTACCTCAGGCGGAACTCCAGTGCTAGGACTTGGGTTATCGCTCTCACTAGGATTATTTAGCCTAGCATCTATCTCTTGCTCCATTGGCTCTCTGATGATGACAGGAGGAGGTCTCGACCCAATAACTTTAACCTTGACCTTGGTTTTTGGACGAGGCTCAGGAATATGGGCTGGTTTCTTTAACTTGTGCCTCTTTAGGGGGACAGGAGGAGATTCTTCTTCTTTATCACTGGAAATTTCAATTTCTTGAACTTTCCTTTTCTGTGGATTGATTTCAAATACCTAGAAAGAAAGGAGTCAAAGGCATTAGCGTCAAAAGTAATATGTCGAGAAGAAAGATATAGCAGAAAGTGTTTACCTTTGGTGAAGGTTTCACAGAAGGGTCTCCTCCCTTTGCGTTTTCAGCGACTTTCTTGGTGACGGTCCTCTTGACCGCTAGAAAATGAACAAGTATAAGCTAGATGTCGAATGATTAAATCGAAGATGATAAACACATTTTCTTTGAGAAGAAAGATTACCCTTTTTTATCTTGTCAGAGACCAGCGTAAACGCCTATTGAAGGTGAGCAGCAAAGTCTTTTTCGTAGAAGAATTCTTTGTTATAATACTGCTTCTACCAGTTTTCAAAAAGAGGCGAACACAGGAAATTGAGATTGAAGTCTAACAGAGTTAGTACGGTTCGACCAACATACCTACCAATATGCTTGGTAGCAGCATCCTCTGAATTTTCTGCATTGTAAAACAGCAGAAGCTTTTCTTGGGAGTAGATTGGTGAAGGGAGCGTCTGGATAATACCAAATTGTTGAGAGACAGGATTCAGTTGATAAGAAATTAAGCTAAGTTGATTCTTAAAACTCTTGAATCTCATAGGCATGATTCTTGGTCGAAGAAACGACTCCAGATAGCTACATATTCATCCACATGGTCATCTTCGTCAGACGAAGGATATGGTCGAATGAACCATTTCGGGCCAACCTTTCTACTAGCAAAGGGAGCCATGGTCGAAACAAATTCCTTCCGCTTTGCAAACATCATTACAAAGCTGGTAAATGCTTTTTGGAATTGTTGACCTTCGTCAGTTAGAGTCAACAGGACTAATTTAGTCCCTTCAACCCTTCTGTTCAGAACCTCTGGGGCTCTCTCACTAATCTTATTCTTCTGTGGAAGAAAAGATTCAAAAATTGCATTGAGCCAAAGTTGCAGAAGCCAAAAGGGACCGGAAAGGAGTAAACTCACCTTGTCTCCACCTTAAGCTGAGTCACACTATTGCTGATGGACTCATACAAGTTGGCTAGAATCAACTCAGCTAGACAAAGAGGATAATCATGGTGAAGCTGTGTTGCAAGAGTAAGCATTTTCTTAGTCACTTGAAGTGACTTAGTGAAAAACACGAAACGAGATAACCACAAATCCAGAAAAGCTATGGGTTCTACTTCAGAGACAGTGGTACTCGATTTGTCATGGAAATGGTTGATGAGTATAGTATATGTGGGCTTCGTGGCCGAAAACCCGATAGAATCTTCAGACAGATCCTCAGGGTCGAAGTAGTCACCAGTTGGTCGAAGACCAATAATGGCGGCTATATCGAAGAGAGTTGGGGTTACCATTCCACAAAGAAAATGGAAGGTAAAATGTGTATTGTCCCAGAAATACAGTGAACACACCAACATAAGAGGGCAATAAGTTAACCCAGTCTTCGACAGCATGATCAAGTCATAGATCCCCATATCTTTCCAGATTTGGGCTTGTACTTTTTCCATCTTACTCAGCCATTCTGAGTATTCTGAATTAAGACTAGGGCAAGATCAAAAGATCATATTGCCCTTGTTCATGAACTGAAGTTTGATATCCTCTTTCGTTTGAGAATGTTGCTGGTTGGCAGGGGTTGCGTCCTCAGGATCATTCCTGGGTTTCTTCGCACAACCTATAGGCTTGAGCCTAGGGTGAGTTGAGAAGAAGTTTTTATTTTGTTTTGGGTTCTCGAAACATGTAGATAATGGGCCAGACATGGAATACATCTGCCCAGAATACCTAACAGGGATAAGCAACTGGGAGTCATAAGCTTCACGCCATTCTTTAGCCATGGGTTCAGATACGACCCTTTGTTCCCCAGTTGAAACAGGTACAGGGCTAGTAGGAAAAACCTCTGCTTGTCTTTGTAGATCAGAAACGTTCTTAGTTTTTGGGTTGTTGGGTGCATTGGAAAGAAAAGCCATGGTTGAAAAAGTAGTGAAAGAACGATGAAGATGAAGTTGTTAAGACTTTTTCTTTGCAAGGAAGTGAAGAATACTAGAAGTTGTAAAAGAGTTCTAAAGAGAGGATTAGTCTATTTATAGTGTTCAGGGAAGAGTGTTTTCCCTCAAGACCATTTAATGCTGCAGAGTTAGTGGGGTACGTGGCGAGCGTTGAAGCAGTTATCATACGAGTAATGAAAATGTTTGCCATACTTTCCTAGGTTGTAGGGATAATGGCCATCATGACAGCATGGTAATGGTTGATTGACAACGACGTGTTGGGAAAAAAGTTAATGATGACTCTGAATATCAGCAGTGGTTAGTAGAAGGAGAAAAGCACACAAGTGATTTTTGTGGTCAAAGAGAAGACATGTGTGAATGGTAATCTCAAAGAATGATCATTTCTCCTTGCGTCGAAGCTGATATTCTTGGGGGGAAATTTGTTAGCTCCTAAATTCAACACCTACAACAAGTTGGTCTTATGGGCCAAAAATAGATTGAACAAGTCTAAGTTGGAAAGACTTCGACAGAGTGAAAAAATACTTAGAGAAATTTCTAAGTTAAAATGAATCTTCGACCAGAAGGTTCTCACATCCTTCGATTGAAAAGGTTTCAGGGTCTTCGACTAGAAGGAAACTTCATATCTGCAACAAAAGATTTTGAATCTGAAGAAAGGAGGCAAAAGAAGTTCACTTGGCAGTTGAAGAAAGCAACGTAGCGTGAAAAGAGGGGTCGAAGCGCATGTAGAAGACACTTGTCTTCATCCTAGAGCAAGGCAACTCCTTGACGGTTACCTAGTCTTAGTATAAATATAGGAAGTTTATGTAGATTTTCGTGTGTTCAACTGATCGTACAAATTATTCAAAACTATTCAAGTACCCGATGCGTGAGAAAAAATACTGAAAATGTACGTTTGAAAGACCACATTTTATAATCAAAGTCTTTTATTTATCTTTTTACATTTCTTGCCTTTTTATCTTGTTTGCACTTTACTTGCACTTTTACCCAGATTCCTGCACTTAAACCCTTCTCAACCCCTTTTCTATTTACTTTCTGCACTCGAACTCATCTCTTTCCCAGTCGAATGTGCGTTCTTCACTTACATTAGCATTTATGTCCAAACAACACCAAAAATAAGCATATGTCCTAGGATTAAACTGATCGATCCTGCGAGTAACCAAAAAGTTACCCTTTTTGGAAGATCAGCGGTTGTTTACCAAAAAACACGGTGAACACAAAGTTATTCATTCATGATCTCACGAGAAAGGGGATGCTGGAATTGGGTGATTCTATAGGGATCTCCTCGCTGTAGAACACGATAGGGGTTGAACTTTCCCAGAATTTGTCGAGGGTGGAACTCTGATTTGAGCCTGCATCAATGAGTTTCTCGAATTTTATTTTACCGAACCTACAGTGAGTTTGTTGAATCCCCCGC
This sequence comes from Vicia faba, assembly GCA_948472305.1. Lineage (NCBI taxonomy): Eukaryota > Viridiplantae > Streptophyta > Magnoliopsida > Fabales > Fabaceae > Vicia > Vicia faba. The sequence continues at coordinate 1,069,684,782 of OX451738.1, forward strand.
CAGATATGACCACGAGAGGGGAAATTCTCCTAATTGCTAAGTATTGCAAAGTAGAGGGGAAAGTCGTTCTCATCAGGGACGTAGAAGTCCTTGAGTCGAGAGATGGACATGGAAATCTGCAAGTTGGCGTCATCCGAGGACGGCTTTTCCTCCTCGACCTTCTTTGATTCTTGGGCGTCATATCGAGGAGCCTCCCTTTTCTTGGTGTGTTGTTTCAAATGTCTGTCCCTAATGAGGATCTCAATTGCGTCCTTGAGGTGGATGCACTCTTTGATAACGTGCATGTGGCTCTTGTGGAACCAAAAGCATTTGGTCTTGTCCGTGTTAGGCTTGGAAGGTTTATGCTTGGGGAAACAGACAATAGCCTAGTGGAATTCTAATTTCCCACATTTAGACAGGATACGCTCGCGAGAAGTGGCTAGAGGTGTGTATTTGGCGAAATGGCTACCAGGTCCTTTGTACTCACGAGATTTGCAGGGTCTATCCTCTTTTCGTTTCTTCGCTCCTCTGAGAGGTGCTAAGCGGTCCTCATGCTTTGAAACCCTTGCGTTTTCTTGGTGTCGTGAGTCTCGAGCACTGTTGATGGCCTCCTTCTCCCTGTACTGAATGTAGGCTTAGGCTTTGAGGAGGAGGGAATCTAGCGTCGCAGGTGTTTCAATGCCAACTGCTTTGGAAAAATCATTACGGGGACGCAGTCCTATCTCGAGCAAATACTTCTTGATATCATCAGTCATTAAGACTTGGATGGCTTCCCTATTAAACCACTCGATGTATGCTCAAAAGGATTTGTCTTTCCTCTGTATGATCGCTTTGAGTAACGCCTCATATTTTGGATGGCGACGAGAATATGTGAAGTGCCTTGAGAAATGCTTCTCTAGGTTTTTCCAAGAGGTGATGGATTCGTTGGGGAGGCTATTGTCCCACGGCATGGCATCCTTCCTCAGAGTTATGGGGAATAACATACATTTGATGGCACCCCTGACGCTGTGATAATCAAGCAGGGCATCGATGTTTTTGATGTGCTCGTCGAGGTCAATTGTTTCGTCATACGTCCCCAAGTTTGGTGGCTTTTACAGTACGATGGGGAGGGGAATATCCATGATTTCCCTAGATAGAGGACCGCAAGGGTCGTCCTCTTCGCTCTAACGCAGTGACTGTGATGGAGAATAGTTAGGCTTCCTTGCTGAGGACTATCGCCCTAACAGGGTGATGGGCTTCTTGGTCGGCCATTTGGCTTGGGCAGAGGTGAATGACGGTTGTCTGGTCATCTATCAGATTTAGTTTTTTTGGTGACCGGGGAGTGTCGGTCCTTGCGAGGAGGAGTGTGATAATGCATTTTGACCAGCGAAGGTTCTAGTTTTTCTAGTGTCGGGCGGTGGCTTGGTCGTCGTGGTGTTGGACTTTGAGATATATATCATTATTGTCTCTGCGGGGAAGACCTTGAACGTCGTTCTTTATCCAATGCCCCAATCCTTTCATTTTACTGGTGGATCAAGGTGTTGGTCTAGTTGAGCGCAACAACCAGGGCCGCCATAGTCGGATCAGCGTTGGATGAATCAGCTAAAAGTTCTTCGACGCCCTTCTTGGTTTTTCTTGGTTTCCATGAATTGGACGTCATTGTCCTCTGCCTCGTTGGAGGAAGGGGATGCAGTGTAACCGTCTCTCTTAGGGGAATGTTTTCTTCGAGAAATGGCTCATTGTCAGTTTTACAGATGGGTGAGATGACGGTTTTATGAGTGATGTTGTCGTTGTCTTGATCAGTTATGATTGGATCTTAAAGGTTTGCTTTGATCTTTTGGTTTCAAGGAAAGAAAAGATGGGGAAATAATGATTTCCATAGATGGTGTCACTAATCTTACCAGTGATTAGAATCTATAATGGATCAATAACTTCGTCCGCAGTGCTGAGAATCAACGAATGGGGGGTGTTGTGGTTTCTTCCCGTCCAATGCTAATCTTGGATGAGTTATTTTATTTTTTATCCAGTGTCATTCCTGGATGACTCTGATGTATATTCAGATTTGGTCTCATTCCACATCTAATGTTTTTCTAGATGTTTCTGATGTATTTTCCAGAGAGTCTCTCCCTTCATCCAAAGTAAATCATTGGATGTTGCGATCGTATTTTATCTGAAGCCAATGATCGGATGTCTTGAACTTTTTTCCCTTCATCTAAAGCCAATGATTAGTTGTTGCGATCATTCTTTCTTCCAAAGTCAATATTGGATGTCGTGATCTGTGTTGCTATCTAAGTCAATATTGGATGTCTCTGATGTGATCTTCATATTCGGTCTCATTCCACATCCAATGCCATTCTTGGATGTTTTTTTATGTAATTTCCAGAGAGTTTATCACCTTATTCAAAGCAAATCATTAGATATTATGGTCTTTTCTTTCGTCCAAAGCCAATTATTGGATATCATTATTTTTCCCTTCATTCAAAGAAAATAATTGAATGTTGTTGTCGTCCTTCGTCTAAAGTCAATTATTAGATATTGTGTTTTCCCTTCATAAAACTTTCTCCCCTCATCTAAATCCAATGATTAAATGATACGGTTTTCTCTCATTGAAAGCCAATTATTGGATGTCATGGTTATCCATTTCCCTTCATTCAAAACCAATAATTGAATGTCGCGTTTTCCCTTCATCCAAAGTTAATCATTAGATGTTGCGATTGTCTTTTATCCGAAGCCAATGATCGAACGTCTTGGATTTGTTTCCCTTCAACTAAAGCCAATGATTAGATGTTGTGTTTGTTCTTTCGTCCAAAGTCAATGTTTGGATGTCATAAATTTGATTCCCTTCATCCAAAGAAGATCATCGGATGTTGTTGTCCTCTTTCATAGTTTCATTGTTGTCCAAAGCCAATAAGTGAATGTCTTATCCCCAGTATATTATTTTTCACCCTCCAATACCAATATTGGATGCCATTAATATCTTTGTATTTCTCCAGCGTGTCCTCTCACGTCATATCATTCAACTACCACAAATTTCCAGTTTTAAGTCTTTCCAATAATTCTCACGGAGTTTGTCACATATCATACATCATTCATTATATATATATATATATATATATATATATATATATATATATATATATATATATATATATATATATATATATATATATATATATATATATATATATATATATATATATATATATATATAAGGAATCATGTATCCACCGTATTCTCACCACACTTCATTCACCTTATACCCATTGCATCTCAAGGCAAAATTTCGGATTCTTTGATATTTAACTATCTCCCACTACGATTATATGAAGTCTGATAATCTTCATATTATCTGATTAAAGATATTTAAATAGGGACAGTTGTTGTACCCCAAATTTTTCTGAATTTCTCATTTGCATTCATATATCGAATTAGTTTTCATTCGAATTCTTTTACATCTTTACGCGCATTTTTACGTTTACTTTTTATTTAAATTTTTATCTATATATTTCCTTTTTGCTTTTAGGATATTAATAATTAACTTTTTATTTTTAGTATTATTATAAAATTAAAATAAAAATATTTGTGTTTTTTATTTATTTTTATTAAAGAAAGTGTATATAAAAGATTTTGTTATTTTATTTATTTACTTTTATTTATTTTTATTTATCTTTAGTGTTAAAAAATTTATAAAAATTGTTTTATAATAAAGAATTTTGTTTAGTTTTGATAAATATCTCAAATATCCAAGGATAAGGGACTTATTTGTAATTTGCTATTGATGTTAGCCTGGAGAGAGAGGATAAGGTTGGGTGTGTTGCGTAAAGGAGGAGATATCAGATCAAACTGTGAAAAATCAAAGACTCCCTTCATATCAATTCTTTTTCTCCTTCACACTTCAACTGTAACAGCAAACTCTGTAGCTGCGCATACAATTCCCTCGGTTTTCAACTACCAATTTCCACCAACACTACGTTCCAATTTCCTGCTTCCGTTTTGCAAATTGGTAAGCATTTTCTCATCAAAATACTTTTGTGTAGCTCAATTTCTGAAGTTGTTTTGATGTCATTATTCTATTGTGTTCGAATTGATGTCATTGTTGTGTTGATATTTGAGTTGAATTTCAATGAGAAGTTTTGCTTGTGATATCGGTTTTTGTTATTCGTGCGATTTTGAACGGTGGATTCGTGTTGACAATACTTTTGTTGGTGTTTAATTTCGAATGTGTAATATTGTGCCGTTGTGATTGAATCGGTTCCGAATGAAGCTTGTATTACATGTTTATTTGTTATTTCGTTTTGAATTCATTTGAAATCAATGCCTTGATTCGGTCCAATTGGAATTTATGATTGCGTTTTGATATTGTTTGGTTTGAATTTTTGAGTGAAATGTAACATTGCATCATGTTTGTTTGATTTCATTTGAAAGAGATTTGATCGACGTTTGAGTTGAATCCAATGGAGAAAGTCTGTTCGCGATATTGATGTTTTTCCCGTAAGGCTTTTGCGATAATAGTTCGGTTCGTGGCTACCCAGATTTTAGTTTAAGGGATTTAGGCTTATGTGGATTTCAATTTTTCATGTTGCAACTCGAGTTTTCACTTCTTGTTTCGTTGGTAGATTGAAATCATGGTTGTCTTGAGGTTGCTTGATTGTGAACATGCTTGAATCATGTATTGGAATGCCTGATTTTTTGAGTAATAACTTGAGTTATTGATTCTTGATTGAAGAATATTCAATTGTACATGTGCATTTACACAAGTTTTATGTGGTTTTTCAACTTTACTTGCGATTACTAACTTGTTTGTTGTTTCCTTGGTTTGTTGTTCATGTTTGAGTCGACTTTTATTGTGCGATAATGGATTTGTGTAGTTGCAGCCCGAGATTTGATTTAAGGGTTTAAAGTCTATTTTGAATTCGACTTCTTATGTTGCAATGTGAATTTTCGATTCTTGTTTCTGTTGTGGATTGAAATAGCGATTACTCTTTAGTTTACTTGATGGAATACACTTGAAATAATGTGTTAAATGCTGATTTTTATGGTTGCATTGAGTAATAACATGAATCCATGGTTCTTTGATTGAGAAATGATTCAATTATACATGTTCATTCAATTCAAGTTTTGTTTGGTTTTTATTTCCTCTTGTGTTAGTAATTTGTTTGTTGTTTTGTGCATGTTCTCAAGATAGCTCAAGTGGCAGCTTCTTCTTCATTTTTATTCGCTTTTAATTGATTAATCTAGCGTTGATTTATTTATTTGATTTTGTTATTAAAAATTGATTAGTTTACTAATCTATTTTTCTTAACTTGATTAATTAAGTTAATCAACTCTTGATTAATCGGTTAAACTTTCATTTTATATTTCATTTATCCATTTATTAGTTTTCTTTCAATTGTAGCGTGTACACATGTTTAAACTTTTTAGTTAATTAATTAAATATTACTTTAGTTAATTGATTCTTGTTAATTAAAGTTGATTATTCTTAATAATCGATTTTTCTTAATTCGGTTAATTAATTTAACCAATTCTTGATTAATTGATTAAACGGTTAATTCATTCATTCGTATACTTGTAACTATTTTGACTTGATTTCTGAGATACTGTTATGACCACTTAGCTTGCGTTTCTTGGTTTCGTCTGTTTGTATGGATATCCATCTGACGCGAGGACTTCTATTTGATATTCAGCTGATGCGCCGAGCTTTATCCGACGCCTTGAGTTTACCCGATGTGATTTCTACACTTGTGATTTATTTTCACCTTATTTGATATGTCGTCTGCTTGTGATTTATTTTCACTCGACGATTGGTATTTTTTTGATTTATTATTGGCTTTCGGTTTCAATTCAAAGGATGAGAATTCTTTGTTGACTTTCTATGTCAAGCATTGGCTTCTTATTTAGTTAGATGGTTCCTTACTTACCTTTTACTTTCTTGTACATAGGATAGTCTCTTCATCTCCTACCTCATTCTTCATTTTCAAAACTTTCTCATCTTTTTCAAAACCTTATTGTTTTCAATTAACTTGAACACTTTTATAATAAACCTTGACTTTGTCAAGTGACTTTTCAAACTTTTTTTCTTAATAAATACTAAATCACATAAGCATATTCTAACACTTTCAAAACGACTAAAAAACATTCAAACCTTTTTGTGTGTTCAGACACTTTTTTTCTTTAAAACCTTTTTCAAGATTAGACATGATTCATTTATAGTCGAGATATCATCCTCATATCCTCATGGTTATAAAGGTGTTAACTTTTTCACTAGAGTGCCAGCAGGGTTTCCAAATCCTCCTCATGTTGACGCACAGTCCATCTTTCTCACACCTTGTGGGCGATTAGTTGAGATTTCTCTCCTAAAAATGAGGACTTGTCTTTTCATTTAAAATCAATTAACACATCTGTTTTGTTCTTTTTGAGAAGAATTACGAGTGTTCTGATCCCTTATTGTACGAAGGGGGTACGTAAGCACAAAGGTTCGCAACCGCGGCAGACACAATAATAAAAAACATTTTCTTTTTGTTCTTTAATAACTTTTTCATTCATTTCCCTTTAGTAAGTTTAAGTCTTAGATAACACATTCTCTGATTAAAATAAACAAAGTGGATCTTGTGGAGTACCGTAGATGCTTAGGGTGCTAATATCTTCCATTTGCATAAATGACCCATGTACCTTGATCTCTATTTTATTTTATCTTGGGTTTTCTTTGCTCTTTTCCAATTTTCTTTTGGAAACAATAAAGTATAGTGGCGACTTCATTGTGTGAGTTAAATCAATTAATGACATAAATTCAAATTTTTACCGCTACATTTTCGCATTACGAGTGTGATAGGTAGCCCAAGAAATTTAAACGAAATTATGTCCATACTACACAAAAAGAAAGTTGAAATTGCTTGTAGGAAGCTCCCTTTCAAATTTATTCCATACAATTCACTTTTGTAAAAGTTAACATGTTGCCTTAGAACCAGTTCAAATCCACATAGTATAGCTATATTACTCCATAAGTTTCTCCTTGAGCCCTCACCTACTAATACGGTATCGTCTACAAACTATAAAATTTGATAGTTGACATTTTCATTAACTCTAAATACTTGAAATTCTCTCTTGTTAACAACATTACAAACCAACCTTGTTAAACCTTTTACTGCAATCTGGAATAAGAAGGGCGATAGTGGATCCCTTTGTCTCAATCATCGCACCACTTAGAAGTCCTTTATTGGGCTCCCATTAGCCAAAATTGGCATACTGCTTAAGAAAATACAAGCCTCCATCCATGATGACCATTTGACTCTAAATCTCGTTATGTTCATCACAAACCTCAGATAACTCCAATACATATTATTGTGTACCCTTTCAAAGTTAACTTTCAGCATCAAGCATTCCCTCATTTGTCTTTTAGCTAAGTTTATCATTTCATTGACCACGAGAACGTCGTCTAAGGTATGTATGTTTACTTGGGATAAATTTTTATTGGCACAAATATATATTACATTTCCTATCACCCTTTTCAATCTTGACGCTAAAATTTTTGTAAGAATTTTGTATAGACTACCAATCAAGCAGATTGGTCTATACTCATTCGATTCTTGGGGATTCTCTAGATTTGGAACTAGCGTCAGGAATGAGGCTGTGATCTCCTCAAGGACAACTCCATTACAATGGAACTCATTCACAAAGTTTACAATATCACCCTTCACTGTTTCCCAAAAAGTCTTGAAAAAATCAAAGTTGAATTTTTCTGACCTCGTGCTCTTGTTTCCATCACTTGACCATGCAACTTCTTTAATTCCTTCGTAAGAGAATGGTTCTTGCAACATAAGTCTATCTTTATCTAATAAGTGCTCAAATTTTACACTGTTAAGAATTGGCCTTTTGAAGTTTGCTTCTTGAAAATAGTTTTTGACTTCCATCTTAAGATCATTCACCTGCTCAATTTTACCTCTACTAGTCTTAGTTGAGACTATGTTATTCCTTCTCAATCTTGTACTCACGATAGAATGAAAAAAATGAGAGTATGAGTCATCATTCTTGGTCTATTTATGTCTGACTTTTGGCTAAGTAGGCTTTCTTTGAGTTGAATATTTTGCCAAACAATGTTTGATGTCATCGAATGTTTATCTCCTACCTTAGAGTCATTTTCAAATCTCTCACTAGCAACCAGAGAGTCTGATTAGTTCGACTCTTTGACAATTCAAATCAATCATCTCAAAAACCTTTGTGTTCCACTATCTTATTATTTCTTTTAGTAATTTGAGTTTCTCCTATAACATATGCTTATTTTTCGCATACATCAAAAGCCTTCCATGATTCTTCGACAAATGGAATGAATTTTTTGTGTTCGAATGAACTGTTATTCACTTTGAATAGTTTTGGTCTCAAATTTGAATTATTCACTATATTCAAATGGGATAACAGTCATATATGTCTCCGCTCAAGGATCTTCCATCTAAATGGAACAATTTGTATTTATTATCAAGAAGAATGCTAGGAACACTCTCTTAAACACTTACTTTATTATTGAATGAAATACATGAATCCTACCACTTTATGCGGGACCTATTTCTAAAGTGAGAGATCCATAAACATTTCACCCAATAAGAAAGTAAGTGTTTCAAAAAAATGTTAAAAAGATAGTGTTTCTAGCATTCCTCTTATTATCAATAAGAGGTATGTCCCCTATATCCTGGAGAAATTAACTTTCCCCCCTCCATATTATACATGTTACCTCCAGACATGACACATTTACAAAAGTGTCCATGAAATATACCGAAAATTTTGAATTTTTCGGTTCCGTAACAGAAATTTCATGTAAATACCATACATTTCGTTAAATTTCCAAGTTTTTACCGTGTCATATGAACGTAACCGGGATTTTGAAATTTCCGGTAACAAATATTTTAAATTTCTGGTGTTTTTTCATCATTATAAAAAAAATTGAAATTTTGAAATTTCCGATGTGTGAAAAATATTGAAATTTTCAATTTTCCGGTAATACTGGGATTTTTTTTTGTTTTTTTACTATTACTTGAATAAAATACATCGTGAAATAGCGAACCGACTTAATATATAAATAGAATAAATTTCATACATATCTATATTAAAAAACTACAATCACGACCTAAATAATTCTTTCCAATGCCTGAAGCGACCCGCATATAGTGATTCTCATACTTTTGCATCATTAGAACAATTCTCCCTCCAACTTTTAGTGATGGGAGACAGTGGATAATTGGGTTTCAACTTTACCTGAACCCAATAATTTTCATTGACAAAACCAACAACAACGATTGTATGTCGACTCGTGTACGAAGTCCTAAAAGGGAAACAAATATGACATTATATCTAGAAGAAATAGGATAACTCATATCAGAAATCGACATTTGTTTCTCCCTACCATAGACACCCAAGTGTTTTACTTGTAACGAAGTCCTAAAAATAGAGACAGTGTCATAAAACAACTTGGAAAACAAGTCAGCGTGTTAAGTACTCGACTATTACAGATTTGGTAGAAGGTTGCTTACCAATCGACATGGTTGACGATTGACTTCCACTTAGTTTTGTGCATGATCTCTTCATAATATGACTCCCCTGCGAAGCATCAACATATTCCCACTGACTAGGATCACGATGCACATCACTCTCCTCACCCTTTCTACTCTTCTTAACTCCCTTCTTTGGCTTGTATTTCATCGGCGGTGGACACATTGAAGTTGTGGATGGATACTTTAGATCACAAACTTTTTTTTTCAACACCCTCTTATCCACAATATCCAAAGTACTGAAATGTCTCTTAAACTCTTCACACTCTTCTTCTAAATTCCACTTACTCTCATCAAGACTCACACCATGTTCTGAAATGTGCAATTTCGTCCAAAATACATGAATTGATTCCAAAGGTATAAAGGTGTCTAGAATTTGGAAATCGGAAAGTTGACACACACACGGTAACCCATGTGTTGTTCTAATGTAACAATCACGCCTCTCCTTGCTTGCACCAATAAATTTTACTCTTTCTAGTTCCTTTTCAATGAGTTTTATACATTGTCTTGAGACAAAACTGTGAAATTTAAAATAGAATGGGGTGTTATATCGATGTTCAATGTTGGCGATACTTATTTGAAACGACACTCTGATGGAACCTAGCTGCAACTTCAACATTGTGTTCACAGCATCCCAACTTCGACATAAATCACCACGACTTGTAGTCAACAAGTTCTTTAGTCTCCAATGTGCAGACTTCGTCCTAGAAATCATGAACATATTATCTAAACAACTTTAAAATTAATATCTAAACATAAATATATTTTTTGTTAGTCCAATGTACTTGTTCGTTGTTGTGTTCCCTAAATAAGCGATTTTGTTAGTCCATGCAACAACAAATCTTTTTTTATATGGTGTTAACCATGTTTCTTTCACATACTTGACAAATGATGAAATATCACCACAAACACTCTCGAAGTGGTTGAGATGTACATCAAACTCATCTTCTGTCTTTGAATACATGATATTGTTCCGTTGATCCATGATATGTTCTTGTCTTTCTGATTTCACATACTCTTTACATTTCATGCTCACGTTTTTTGAAATGGGGAACGTACACAACAATTGAGTTACATTTAGATACGCGGAATAAATGACATTCATTAATGCAAGTTCCCGATCTGTCACCATAATATTTGGTAGCAATTTCTCTTAATAGAGCATCTCTTTGAGCTTCTGTAGTACCCATGTTAAGTTCTCCTCTTTTTCATGTTCTAAATAGGCAAAAGCAATTGAAAATGTCAATTTTGTTGATGTAACACGAACAATCTCCATCAGTGGTAGCCGGTACCTGCACGATTAAAATAGACATTCATCAACCAGCTCACTCAACATATTTTAGGACGGGAGAAGTAAAATTTTTACCTATTTATCTTGTATGTGCAATCAAAAATTAACACCAAAGGAAACATATTCAACAACTTCACAGAGTCAGGGTGTGTCCAAAAGATATCAGCCACAATATCTGAATTCTCCTTATTTCTAGTCCAACACATGTATTTCTCTTGGTGAATAAGGCTCAATAACATTTTCATTTCTGTCATTGCACCTCCCTTACCCAATCTGTATGCTGCTCTAACTCGGTATACCTGGATAATACTCGTGAGGTTTTCTAAATCTTTGTCTTTTAAAGTAGACACGATGTACCTTGGTGTCATGTTGTACTTCGTCATGTCATTCACAAACTTTCTTTCATGATCTTTTAGACGACCTTATATGTCATAAACTTTCAAATCCTTATCTAGTCTATGATTGTGCATCCCGCATCTAACCATCACCTTCCAACCGATACTACTTTGAACAGATCTCAGTCTAAATGGACATCTAACCTTCATAGTATAATTGCCATCAGAAGGTTTCACATATTCATTTTTCTTTTTGTAATTTCCTCCTCTGTCACAACCCATAATCAATTTATCCTTTCTCCCTTGCATTCCATTAACAGTGTCGGACCGAATTGTAACAACAACAATACCATGATTTTTTCCAATAGATTGTGCTCATTCTAGAACTTTAGCTCGTGATTCAAAAACCTGACAATTACAATAACATATAATTAGTAAACTTCATGAATTTACAAAAAAAAATATGTAGATTAAATAAAAACATACGGTATCTGTGATGTAGAACTACGTAAGATCAGTACATAAATTTGTAGAAGAAACTGAAACTGTCGATTCAGAACCGCAAAGATATAAAACTTCATCCGCAGATATGCTGGAAATTTCAAGTATAACTGAAATTTTCAGTACACCGAAAAAATTTGATATTCCCGATAAAGGTTTTCTACTGAAAAGGTACGTGTATAACTTTTGTAAAATTTACGAAAATTTTAAAATTTCTAATAAATCGCAATAAAAATTTTTGAAATTTCTGATATATCACAATCGAAAATTTGTAAAATGTATGAAATTTTCAGCATGCGACAAAACTCGGCACTAAAAATTTACTAAGAGTACCGGAAATTTTGATTTTTATCTCTTTTGATCAATAGTAAAAAAAAATTATAAAAGTAAAAAATTTAGAATAAATAGTAAAAAGAGTATTTTGAAAATAATAAAAATTAGGAGAGTGACATGTACGATGGGGTGGCATCTTAATTCCTGCATTTCACCACTTATATTCTGTGAAGTGGCCCATTTCCTTTCATTTACATATCCTTAGATCATCTCATAATATTTTGTTTTTTTGGATATTGTACGAGGAGTATACATTAACAATGTAGGACAACATTCCTTGTCATTCCACATTGATCCCGACAAATCCTTCTCCTGCAAAGTTAAAGTTTAAAGAAAATAGTTTTGTCTTCCATATGATCTGTAGACCTCCTGGCCTTCCTTATGACTAATTTGCATTGCATCCCATAGACTAGCTACTCCAAAACCATCAATATAATGTAATTTAGCCTATTGTAAGAGACAAATATGGATTAATACCTAACTTCATAATTTGTTGAAGCTGCTTTCATTTTAGCTAAATTATCGCACCCTCAGTGAAAACTAACATTTGAATCATGACTGTCATTCTCACAATTTCATACAATTTAACGATTGAGATGAGTTAAAAACATGAGTATGTTTAAAAGAAATAAATTAGAAATTATTAAACTATTTATTTTCTAAATTTAAAAATAAATAAATAAAGAAAAGAACAGCATGGAGAATCACCTCAATGCCAACTCCAATCCAACCAGCCACACACAACCAAAAAAAGAATAAATGTGTCTAGCAAATTCATTCTTCCAATAAGGTCATCTAACTTAACAAATAGTAATAATTTACAGAAAAACACTCATAGTATGGACACAATTTTTTTGTGAACATATTTTTATCTGTTTTTTATTAGACATGAAATTAAACCAACCAAGAAAAATATAAAATCTAGATACATCTAAGTAAACTGTTTTATTCAAATATAAACCGATAAATAACCTACTTCATTTTGCATCTCAAGCTGCATCGTACATCATATTTTCATATTCTGTGTGTAGACTATAATATAATCAATCAACCATCAACAAAAATGCCAACCGCCTTCAATTCTTCTGATGGTCCGACATTAGAAGAGACTGAGAATTGTTACCGTTTCAAGAAAGCAAGATTTATTCTTCTGTGAGCAATGATAACCCTCAGCAGAAGTGACTAGCACTTGATGTGGATCATAATATGTTTGTGTTGAAACCACACCTCTATAAACAGATTGTACCCCAAAATTTGAACAGCGTTCAAACAATTTGTTCGCTCCCAGAAGCATCATTCTCAGCATCATTTGGCAAGGATAGCAGTTCCGTCAAGTCCATTCGGTACTCAAGACCTCTAAGATAGTGTCCCAACAGCATGCACCTACAGGGGGAAGTCAGTTGGAAAAATTAGTTTAGTCCAGAAATGAGCACCGCACTGGTACATAGCCTTAAACATTCCAAATCATCTTTCATAAACAAATAAAATACATAAATGGAAGGAAAAAAAAGCATATAAGCAATGGCAAAAAAAATATACTAACCAAAAGAGCAGGCGGGCAAGATAGTCCCGAGTTAATGAAATAAATGGCTGAAATTGAAGTGAAGAATTCTCAACAACCTCGGCACAATCCTCACTTCCATCATTTGCTGTTCCAACTGTTGCATTCTCTGACGTAGTTGAAGGTTTAGAATGCATCTTAGGAGAAAGGGTAGCCAGAAGACCGTGCACAACAGAGAGAATGATGTCCCTAAGTTCGGGGGATGTAAATTCTGACAGCTGTGCTACCTGCTCATTAGCCAAATACACAAGAATGTCACAGTTAACATAAGGAATACAAAATAACATGTTTTTTAATGTTTGAATGAATATTTGGAGTTGTCACATGACATCTTTGGAAGTTTCATGGAGCAGACACAATCAGAAGTTTTCCAACTAAGTTTGGTTATAAGGATCAAACAGCTTTAACAAATCATATGAACAAGTTATTTTAGAATAAACAAAATAAACAAATGAAAAGTGAATTACATCTGGGAAAAAAAAAAAACTAAACATCAGATGTACTAAAAACATTTTTCATAAAATTCAGATATTTTCTACTCCCTAGTCATTTGGCACACCGTACACGAATGCAAAATGTAACAGCAAGTACAAAGTGTCAATCTTGATATTGTTTTCAAGTAATGAATGAAGACAAATAAGGGATAACAAACCAAGGCTAGATATTTTTCAGAAAAAAACAAGGCGGGATAGAATTGCATCACTGTAATGGCATGAAAACTATACAACATATATACACAAAAGGAGGTGAATCACAATAAAAACACAAATGAAGAATTTTCACAAAAGGCAAAACCTGTTCAGGTTGAAGTGATCTCAAGTAATCCAGTAGATCATTCTTTTCTTCTCCAACAAACTGTTGCATTTGAAGAGCAGCACTTTTCCTCTTCACTTCACGTAGTTCCTTGAGAAATGTCCCAAAAAAGAAGGAAAATAAACAAAAATGAGAAAAGAAGTTTGTTGTCACGTTAGCCTAATTGAAACTGAGATATTTGGCAATCAATAACTAACAACTTCCAACTCAACAATTTTCAGACAGTTCAATGAAGCATGAATCCAATGCATAAAACCCATCAAATGTCAAGGAAGGGCCTTCAACTCTACAGCATACCTTTTTCATGGAAGACAAACGAGATTGCAGACTGGAAATAAATTCTTGAGCTTCGGCAGATAATTTGCCAAGGTCTTCAATATCGACATCCTCGAGAGACTTTTCAACTTTGGAAGACAAATTATTCTTTCTACCAAAGTCAATATTTACACTGTCACGTAGGAAGTCTTGTAAGTCGAACTTCGTACTTTCAGCCTTTGGCTTCTCAATATCTCTTTCACATGTATCTAGAGTTTTCTCCAAACAAAGCCTGTATTCAGCATTACGTAGTGTATACCTGCAAATACATGAAGAAAGCTTCTTATATTCTCCCCATTTGGATAAACATTACTTGGCAATGCATGATAAAATTAGCATTCTTCAGAAGCTTCAAAATTCTGGGACATTTATCAAGTATCAACGTATATTCTCACAAACTAAATAGTTATGAGTATGCAATATTCTCTCCCTTTCAGAGTAGCCATTCCCAGATAGCGGAGCAGAGCGGTCAACCCCAAAAGTGGGATAGAGGGATACCGTATGGCAGGATGACCGCTCTATTTGATCATTTTTTGGACAAATTACATTATAAACATATATCTATTGTAAAATTAAACAAATAACTCAACTCATAAAATATTCATAAATCAAATCACACATGACTCTTGAAGTGTGTAACGACTATGAAGAAAGATTACGGTCGAGTCTCAACACAAATTTGATTGAAAAACCCAAAATTACCCTTAAAGCATCAGTAAATTTAAGGGGTAATTTCGGTTTTTCAAAGAGGAAAAGGATAGAGGGCCAGAAACTGCTACGGGCTGGGAACCGCTCTGCTCTGCTATCCTGCTACTTACTCTATAGCGGCCGCTATGTTTTCTACATCGCTAAGGCTAAGAGCAAACCACCAAATCCAATTATTTGTTTATTTAACTCTGAAAAGGGAAAAACTAAAAGCAAACCACCAAATCCATCTCGAACTTCATAAGCTCTCCCAATTCCCAAACAGGTCCCTGGGATTATGAATATTTCAAAAACATCCCCCAACTCAGTCAAATTTTGCGGATATTAATCCTTCAGAGAGTCAGCAGGACCAAATCCAATAGTAATGTTAGGAACTAAATTGATAGTAGGTGACTAAGGGCATGTTTGGATAAACAGCTTATTTGCAGCTTATAGCACAAGTGCTTATCAAAATAAGCTCACATAAGCTGTTTTTATAACAAAAGATAAAATACATTTAAATTGTTTTTATATATGTTATAAGTTGTTTTTCACTAGCTATATTAAAGAATTTATAAAAATAAGTTCATAAGCTGTTTTGAGAAATGCTCCCAAACAGTGTGACAAAACTTATGGTAGCGCATAAGCTCAAATAAGCCAATCCAAACAGACCCTAAATATAGCGACCTAATGGATATAAAGTGGTTAAATATGAGGAAAAACTTGACAGTTTACTAGAGTCAGTGACCTTAGTCATAAACTCATGGACCTATTCAAGAGCTTGAGTCATAGACTAATTTAGCGGATTATTCCAGAAACTAACTACCATGGTCAAAAGAGCATACATATCTCTTCATCAATATGTATAAGCTAAATAACAATCCTATGAGCTTCATAAAGAGAACATCAAAAAACTCAACTGTTAATCATAGTGATAGAGATTTAAGTACTGACCCAGTCATCATAGAAGAAATCAACAACTTGGAAAGCGGCTCCCACAGAGCCTCAACAACTACATTAAACTGATCAGACGGAAGTAATCCCAGCATACCAGAAATAGTCCTTTTCATAGCATCAGCCGTCGTTAGTGGCACATCTTTCTGAATATAACTGACATCTAAAGGTTCAATTTCGTGTATCAATTCAGAAAGAGCCGATTTCTACAAACAACAACAACAACAAAATCAAACTTCAATTGAAATACAGAAACCAGTTAGGGTTTAGATATTTATTACCTTGGTGTCGTCGAAGGAGTGTGATGATGAAGCGAGAACGAGAAAGGGGGAACGGGGTTTTGTGGAGAAACGGAGAGGGGAGAAAGAGATGGAGAGAGAAGGACGGAGACGGTGGAGAGGGAGAGAGGAGGAGATGGAGGGAATGGTGGAGGGGAGGGTTGCCATGTCGAGGTGAGAGTCGACGATGAACCAACCGCAAAACCCACACCTCTCTCTTTTTTCTGTTTTGAGTGTGTTTTGTAGTTACGGCCACAATAATAAAATTGTGGGTGATATGAATGTGAAACGCACGGTGGATATGTCGTTCGGAATTAGTCCAAATTATGAAAGCTGGATGGTTTCGTAATCTACATATATCTACATGACAGCCAAATTAGCCAACAAGATTCTAACAAAATCTAAATTAACATTAAAAACATATTTAGTTTAATCTTTTACACAAATAAATCAAGATGTTTAAGCTCTTAAGTGAATTACTATTTAAAAAATAGGATTTCTTTTGCTTGTTGTGAATTTTATTCGTTGGTTGTGGGAAAAAAAGTATGACTTCAATGTCTAAGGATTTTGTGAGGAAATTAAAAGTTATTTAAATTTCTAAGAATATTTTTATTTATTTATATAATTGCTCGTGGTGGGCTATCAGTCTAAAAGAATAATGTTCAATCATTAGTTTGAGTCATTTCACTTAAGTATCGAGGATATAATGTAACATTGTTCTGAAGTTCTACATCGGATACATGTCAAAAACTATTATTTACTGTTAGATATCATTCGACAGTCTCCTGTATTCCATGTCGAAATGGTAAGGAACATTGATAACCACCATCGTATATAAGACATCTCATGGAAAACCTGAGGTTTTCTCTATCTAATTCGTAACTCATTTTACTTTTTGTTCTCATGTTGACTTAAGTGTTAAAGTGATAACATTTAAGTTGTTCCTCCACATCATCATACTAGAGATTCAATTCACCATATTAAGATTGTACTTCATCAATTTACCAAGCATTTATGGTTCCTTGGCAGAATAATGGCGTAGTTGGTGGGAATCGAATTCTGATTCTTGTGAAATTCCATAACCATATTACTTCTGATGCAAAGTCATGAGTCATAACAACGATTATGCCCGAACGGAGAAGATGACTTACGATCCCAACATCTAGATCGTCTCTTACCTTCGTTGTTGTTTCTGTTGGTATCAAATCTTCAAGCAAGAAAAGTGTTCCACCACGAAGCTCATTCAAATTGTTAGCGACAATTCAACTGCAATGGGAAAATAAACCAATCATAGAGTTTCAAGACTAGGGGTGTACATGGGTTGGATAAACCCACAAAACTCGGTTAAACCCACACACAAAAAAATTTTAAAAAAAATGTGGGTCGGGTTAGGTAACTGAGTGGATATGAGTTTAAAAACTAAAAAATCCATTAAAAATTGAGTTTCGGGTAAATCCAACCCAAACCCAAAAAAAATCACTGATCCACTTATCAAATATTTATTATTGTAATTTGAATGGTTTTGATGAATATTAACTTTGTTGTTGTAATTTTAGTCTCTTGACCTTTACTATTTGAGTGAATCATGACTTTAACTAATTTTGAATGTTTCACTCTTTAGTTATTTTGATGCTAATATAATTTTATGTCATGCAACTTTAGTTTGTTGTTAGTATTTTATGATAATTTTATTAGTTGATATTATCATTTATTATTTTATGATGCTAAAAGATAGTAAAATATTTTTTTTCAAAAAGATAAAAATGTTGAGTAATTTTTATGAAAAAAAATATGATGACTCATTATTTAGTCATTTAATATGAATAAAACAAAAATATTATTTGGGCAATCCACTATCCAACCCGAAAAATAGTGGTTTTTCCCAAACTGGTCCATTGGTGTAACAAGTGGTTATTTTACCTTGCTCAAACCGGAGTGTCCTATATGAATTGGATATTAGTTTTTGTCAAATATAACTCAAATGAACCCACATACACCTCTCTTTGAGACCACTAAAAGGTGAATGAAACTTCTATTGTGACAGTTCCACTAGTTATAACTGCAGTTATAGCCAACCACTCAGTATCAAGGATCATCATCGACGATAAAAGCTCATGTGACTTGATGTACCTCATAGTTTTCACGAGATTAAGATTGTGCATGAAAATTTTGAAATTGTGTTAAGGCTGAAACCTTATAGCATTCAATGACTCATTAACCCGTCTATATGGAAATGTTATTACATGTGATTGGTGAAATTTTGTAGGCAGCGTGTTAAACGAGAAGTTTCAATGTTATGAGATACATCTCGCGCTTTTTAGAATTTGTTTCCTTTTCTGTTCAATCAAATATATGATTTTAAAGCGGGTACTCGTTTGAAAATGATCTATATTGAACCTGTTTTTAGTAAGATTGGAATTCTTATTCATATCAAATCCAAATTTAATTATATTTGTTTTAATAGAGATTAAGAATCAACATGATAAAGATTGATATTTTATGCGCTTTTTGGAATCCAACCATGTTCACGCTAAAACCCTATTGGACTGGACTTTTATGCTAGGCAATTGCAGCTTAAGGAGGTGTTCTCCTCGTGTGAAGACTTAGACCTTACATTTTGAAGCTTGGTATTTTAGTTCTTATCGAGTCTTTGTATTTTGGATTGTAATACTTTATTTTTGGGTTCTTTCCAAGCTAGGATAATAGAGTATTTGTGTTGTAATTGTGTTTCATCTTCTCATATAATTTTGTAATTGTACAAACACTTGGCATAGTGTTAGAGTGAAAGTGCGAGAGGCCTTAGATTCAGGGGGAGTCTAGATCAAGTTCACAAGTACTATTAGGAAAAAAACCATTGAACTTGGAGAGTTAAGATGAGACAATCATGTACTATTGACTACTAAGAGTGAATTTATTTTCATTAGACTGATGTCCTCTAGATGTAAGTCACTTTGTACCGAATTCAGTTAAAAATTACTTGTGTTACATATTTTACACATTTATTTTCTCTGTTACAATATCATGTTATCATTCACGTTGGGGGACCTGGGATTCGAACCCAGGTCCTGAGGCACGTTCCAGCGCTTGGCAACCAGCTGAGCTATTTGTTTTTGTTGTACATGAAATAAATAATAATAATAATAATAATAATAATATACAAAAAACAAGAATTAGTGGAGGATAACAAAAAATGCGCGCCAGGGTTTGAATGTGCCAATGGAAAGGTGACACGCAGGTCATCCCTGACCTCGTTCCGTTGGTAAAAGTTGGAAACTTTTACCTACGGACGTTTGTCTGTCGCTATATCCCTGTCATTCTTCAAAATTAACCATGAGCAAGATAAATGCAAACTAGGGCCACCAATCGATTCGTCTGGACCTCCTGAGTGCAATGGTGGCCCTTTCATGGCCTAATTTCGCCTGCACAAAAAACTCCTAAATCGAAGCTGTAAACCCTAGCCATGGTGAAATCCAGTACAAGCCATGAAAATGCAATCAAATGATACAGAGAGCTTGTAAAATTTTTATGGATCAATAATATATGGTTAATTCATGTTAACAATGCCTAAATCGTGCAAACCGAATTCAAAAATTCATGGATGTTGTGGATGACTTACAACGCTTTTTGGTACTGGAAAGGCTTTGTTCTTGATTGCTTCTGCTTGCTGAGAATCCTAGGAATCGATTGAAATGGTTCAAGGATCTTGAAATTGCCTCTAAATGGGAATTCGTGTTGCATTTTTTTCTTGATTTTTCAAGTTTGTGTTCTTGATCACACGCCTCCTTCTCTAGCCTCTTTTGGTCTGTACACACTCCTTATGTATTGAGGAGTGAATTAGGGTTGAAAGAATGCACTCAATCTTCCTCCATCAATGAGTTTGATCTTGATTTGATTCACCTTAAAATCTTTCCAAAAATGGCCTAAATCCAATCTTTTTATGCATACCAAGCGTTTACACGAGTTTGATTTGATGCTAGCTGTAATTTAAAATCTGAAACAAGCACAAAATCTTTTGTTTTCAATATTTTGGATTTTCTATAATTTGTTTTGATTTAAAATGATTTAATTCAAATCAAAATCAAAATAAATAATAAAAATAAGTTAATGACAAGTGGCAAAGGCTAGGGCTCGTGGACCATGTTTCCAAATCAAAACAAGTGAAAAAGATTGGGCCCATTTGGCAAAAATTGAAGTTTTAGGCATAGTTGACTTTTGGCAATTTTGCAAAAATGGCCAACTTCACCAATGCATAACTTCCTCAATTTTGACTCTTTGAAGGTGTTCTTGGAATTTTTAGAAAGCTTGAGATGTCCTATAATCAACCCTTTTGGTCTCATCTCAATTTGATATTCCATTCTCATGTATTAAGCTTTGACAAAAAAGGTGTTTTTGTTGACTTTTCAAAATAACCTATAATGTCCAAATTCATAACTTCTTGTGAGTGCATATTTTGAACTTGGGAGATGAAGATGAATTGTAGGGAATTACATCCTCTTCAAAATTAGCTTTGGATGGGTCATTTCTGATAAAGTATGAGAAAGTTATGCTTGGTCAAAGTTGAGTTGACTTTTCTTGCAAAACCCTAATTTAGCAACTTTTGATTCTTGATGAATTATGAGCAATCCTTGATGAATCATGATCAACCCTTGATCAAATGATGAAATATACTTAAAAATGAGGATGTTGACCAAAAATCTTGAAGTTTGACTGTATGTGGGCCACGGTTGACTTTTGCCCTAGCACAGTCGATTTTTGGGCCTTTGAGCAATTGATTGAGCAAACTTCCTCTGCAAGGCTTGAAACTTGACATGGATGATATTGAGAGCATATTAGGACAATGGTTAGAATTTGGGATCCCTTGGACTCAAGTATCTTGATGCAACATGAAACCCTAATTTGAGGTAGACTGCCTTAGGAGAGAGCTTGTCTGGCCAACCCTTTGACTACCTTGAGCAACTTGGGGATCTTTCTTGAAATGTTTTGAGAAATATGAGAGGGAAATTTTTTGGGTACAACACCAATCTTTCAACACAATTATCAGCAATAAAGCAATGAGTAGCACTGATATCAATAATAGTAATTAAAGGAGTATTATTAATGAAACATGTACATCTGATAAGTCTGTCGTCAACAGCTGTCTGATCCCCAACCAAAGAAAACACCTTGCCACTTGTCTGCGCCCTCTTTGGTTTCTGACACTGACTACCAATGTGCCCTTCTTCACTACAATTGAAATAAATCACATCCTTATGTTTGCACTCAGATACAACATGTTCGTTCTTACCACAACGGAAACACCTCTTTACTTCAGCAGTACACACATTACTCTTATGCCTAGGTTTCCCACATTTAAAACAAACCACACCAGCAGAAGTATCTCCCCCACTAGTCCTTTTGACCCTGAGCAACTTTTTGTTTACCTTTACCAATGGGGGTATCATAAGGCTTACCACGATTCTGTTGGTACTTACCCCTCTTCTCACTGATAATCTTATATTAAGCATTATTATCCTCCTCATAAATCCTGCAACTATCAATCAAATTGGCAAAGACACAAATCTTCTGGTATCCAACTACCTTTTTTATCTTTGGGTGCAACTCGCTCTCAAACTTGATACACTTTGAAAACTCAGCATCTGCCTCACCGTAGTGCGGATAAAACTTAGCCAACTCATAAAACTTTGCAACATACTCAACAACTGACATATTCCCTTGCTTCAGCTCAAAGAATTCAATCTCCTTCTTACCACGAACATCTTCAGGAAAGTAATTCCTCAAAAATTCCCTACGGAACACAGCCCAAGTGATATTTTCACCTGTAGCTTTTAATCTCTGACAAGTCTCTAGCCACTAGTCATCAGCCTCAACTGCTAGCATATGAGTACCATACTGAACCTTCTGCGCTGGAGTGCAGTCCATCACACGGAAGATTATCTCAATCTCTTTCAACCAATCCAATGCTCCGTCAGGATCATACTTTCCCTTGAAGGTAGGAAGATTCTCTCTCTGGAAAGTCTCCAAACTACGAGTTCCAGCATTCCCGTAAGTATTCGGCTGATTCTCCATCGCATGTGCCATTGCTTCTAAAGCAGCATCAAGGGCAGCATCATTCCTTCCATCCATCTCAACTTATCACCACAACATAAACAATCGTTAGAACTCAAATTAACAATACTCGATTGTTAGATAACTACGACTCGACAACTTGGTCGGACAGACCAACCTTTACTCTGATACCAACTTTGTAACACCCCAATTCTACCCGAAAATTATAAATGTAAATCAGAGTTATAAAATTTATGCAACTGAATCAGGATGCCACAAATTCTAATTCAAAAACACATTGCATTCAACATGGATATATAACACTGCAAACTTTGGATGAACCAACAACAGAGTAATCTAATCTCTTCATTCAATAACTTGAACAACAACGCAGCAGAATCATAATAACATCTTTGTCCAACAATTACAACAACTTCCAAATAATGCATAATTAGCAACAAACAAATTAGAGTTCAACAACTGAAATACTCAATAACTAAAAGCAACCAACGTTCATCCCCCCGAATGTTATGTATCAGAGCAATGACACCGACTCGAACTACTGAAGGTAAACCACCTTCACTCTGGATTATCTGCATGTTACCAACGTAAGGGTAACATTCAAACAGAAGGTGTGGGATATCTAATAATATAATAAAACATATGATAAATAATATATTAAATTAGATCACATAACATCACCACTTCTCATCGTATAAACAACAATAATCACAACAGAGTACCAACAATATACATATTTTCCGCATCAATACACAACTTCTTTATGAAATCATATAATGCGACTCAATACTATGCAAATGCATGTGGTACCATTGAAGCATAACTCCCATCTCAAATAATTTCCAATAAATAGAGGCATCAACAAGGCATAAGCCTTCATCTTAATATTCACCAATACAGGCCATCTTAACGAGCATCAGCTCCATCTTGAAATGCAATGTATGCGACACAATCATGAATGTAATAACAACAACCATAATTAACAACATCTCAACACAACATCATCGTTGGCTAGAAGCCTACATCTTAATAGCTTCCAATTATTAGAGGCGTCTCAACATCATTCATCAACATCATTCATTAATATAAGCCATCAATATAATTCATCGCATAGTTCATCAACTTAATTTCACAGCAACTCAGCCATAACAACATTACAGCGACAGATCGATAATCCCTCCACGTTGGCCACATGCCTACAACATGATATTTCCTATAATTAATTAATCATATAAGGCTTAACTCTAAATTACCAAACCTCTACCTATTACTGTTCTGTAATACTACATCATTATCATCATTAATATTACTGTTATAGACCAAATAATAATCTATAATCGTCTCATCCTCATCATACTTCACAAAATCATCATAGTGATTAACGCGGGAAGCTAACTCTAGTATTAAATTGGGTACTAGGATTATTCCTATTATCCTTAATTTAATCCTTAAGAATGATGTTCATTGTGTTAGCTATCCAACGCTTCGAATGACACCTCAAACGGAGTTCGGAAACTCAAGTTACAGCCTTCGGAAACAAATATGCCAAAAATCACACTACATGAGTCGACGCATAACGCTTTAAGTCGACGCGTACTGGCTAAAATTCTTGTATGAGTCGATGCTTAATCCCTTTGTATCGACTCATACTGAGTCTGCAATACTGCATGGATTGACACATGCTCCTTCGTATCGACTCATCCTGAGTCTAAAAGCCTTCATGTATCAACGTGTGGCTTTTGGGGTTGACACATACTGTTCTATCATGAATATTTTCTGCGATTTCACTGTGTTTTCACCACGGTTTCCTTGCCTTAGGCCCTAAAAACATCCTCTAATCATAGGTAATCATCAATTATAATTATCCTATATTTCTACATCAATTATACAGCATTAGGGCATCATTACTCATCTCTAAATCATTGATCTTCATCATACAACAACATATATATTCAAATCATAAACAAGACAAGTTTTCACATCTAATCCCATATAATACTCATCATAAACCTTATTATATAGTCAGAACTCCACCCTTACCTTCGATTGAAGGTTGCTCTACAAATTTTTCGGTTGATTTCCATTCTGCCTCTTTTCCTTCTTTTCTGCAACTTTCACGTTCTCTTTCTCTTCTTCCAACCGTTATTTCCTTCTCTTCTTACTGCTTCTTCTTTTTCCTTATTATTTCTAAAAACTAATATAATAACCCTATGTTGTACCCCAAAATTTTCCCTCCTACTTATCAAGAATTTTCTCACAAGATCTCCTTTGGATCAAGACTGCATTTGGGTTGATCAGCTCAAGGCACCTCCTCAAGAAATAATGACTGGAAATTAGGGTTTGAGATTGCACAAGGATTTTTGAACTTCCAATGCCCCATATGACTTTCATGGATCATTATGGACCCCAAAGATTACTCATGTCAAGTTTCAAGCCTTGGATCACACTTTTGATCAGTCAATTGAACAGTTGACCTAAAAATCAACTGTATTGAGGGAAAAGTCAACCATAACCAATTTACAGTCAAACTTCATAATTTTTTATCCACGTCAACATTTTAGACCCATATGTATCATTTTATCAAGTTTGGACCATAATTCCTCAAGAAATTTGATCAAATCTCCAAAAGGGCAAAATGGTCAAAATTAGGGTTTTGACTGAGAAAGAGCAATTTCTGATTTTTGACCTAGAAAATGATCAATTGGTTTAAGGCATGGTCTCAAGATTCCAATTTCATCATTTTTACCTAGTGACATGATTCAAAACATTGCAAATTCCTTTGATTGACAGATGAATTTTGCAATCAACTGATCAAAAGTCAATTGTATACTGAAAAGTCAAACTTTGACTTTTTGGTCAAATTCAAGTGCCAAAGGTCATAATTCATCAAAATATGTCAAAATATGAAACTTGTTCATCAAGAATTCAAGAATTCAAGATTTTATTTTGAAAAGATGAAATTTCTTAACTTAGAAATTTTTCTAAGTATAGAAAATTTCTTATTTTTTCCACAACTTTGAGCTAAATTTACACCATGATGCAAAATGATTCAAGAGAAACTTCCAACATGAAAGTTGTAGATCTCCATGAAATATACAATTTTTCTTCACACAACTTCTCCTAAAAATTCTTGGTTTCAAGTTATAATTTTGTGAATACATGCTCATGAACTAAAAATGACTTAGTGAAATTTTGCCCTAGTTAGGCAAATTTTTGACCTAACTTCATGGCAATTTTTCACATAGTTCCAAGGGGAATATTCAAAATAAATTCAAAGATGAGTTGCAGAGAACATTGCAAGCTTTCCAAAATGTCCCAGAACTCCTTGAGATCATTCTTGAGCAAGGAGAATCAGAGAGATGAAATTAGGATTTTATCACTTGAATTTAGGTAATTTTCATGATGAACACAAATGAAAATCCATACTAGGCTGCATAATCTTTGCTTTCCAGGCCTAAAATTTTTTTTGTCACTTCTTAATTAAATGCTTACACAGCTGTTAAGGCTTTGATCCAAGTAAATGAGCTATTATCCAAGTTGCGTTTCCATTAATGGCACAAAGTGAACACTTTCATTCTTGTAAATCAAGATTTTTGCATAAAGTTCTTCTTGAGCCTCTAAATTGTTCCCTCTTATCACACTCCATCCACAAAGTCAGAAACAAACTTGTTTAAAGCATGAACTACTCTATCTTAGCAAGTACACAAGCATTGAAACTTGTTTACTCAAAAATCACATGTTTGGCTTAATGATGCAAATTCAAATTTTGAGTTGTTACAAGCCTCGAAACCTCTTGCTTATAAGTATACACACTATTTGCAAGTTGACACACGAGCAAGAGGCCCCAAAAACTCACTCAAACTCCCTATAACAGAAATTGTCCCAAAACACCATTGTTGTACAAGTTCTGACTTTTCATACCAAACTCACATTTTCCTCGTGCGTTTCTTGGCCTTTTAGTTTCTAAAGCTTCCTTGCATCAAGACTAACTCATCCTTGTACCTGTTTCATTTATGTAACACCATTTTCCCTATCTTCCATAACCAAAAATAGAGCATCACAATTGGACTTCTCCAGGCCATTCCAGCCATCCTCAGCTCAAGCCAGCCACTGCACTATCTTCCTAGAGGTCCAAGGAAGCTAACCTGATCATCAACACTGACTGAAACAAGCTCATTTTCATTTCACGATTTCCAGTTTTGAGGTATTTTTCTTGAACTTCTATCTCATTACTTAGACATTGTTAGGCTTGCATCTGTGAAGATAAAATGTAGACCTCATTGCCACGAAGCTGTACGTATCCATAGTTTGCATTTATATGGCTTGAGCTTAGAGAATTTTAGAGTTGAAGTTCTTGAAATTTTTAGGGTTTAAATTAGGGCCAGAGAAATTCTCACTTATCTTTGACTTTCAGCCTTAGTTATTTACATGGTTAGAATCGTGAGGAAGAATGCAATAACTTTCATTTTGTCACTTTCCATTTTTGTTGAGAAATGAAGAAGTTACAAGTACACCGGCTGGAGGTTGAAGATGAAGTCATCAGGACTGGATTTGCCTTATATATTTATGGTTTTGCCCATATAAACGGATGTATAGCCATCCCAGTGGTAAAGCGTGCGCCTGTTCACCCTATGGTCCTGGGTTCAAGACCCAGCGAGACCATTTTGCTTTTTTTTTCTTCCAAATTTTTGATTTTTTTTATGTTTGTTTGCAGGCGCTGGGCCCTTTGGGTCTGACATTCTTTTTTTTTTTTTTTACTAAGCATACGCCCTGTTTACTTGTGACACCACCCTGGCCCATTTTATTTTTATTTATTTCTTTTTCTTTTAAATATATTTTCTAAAATACCAAAAAAATCATAAAATATATAAAAATAATAGATTTATATTTTGACATAATCTAAATATTTTTCACATAAATAAAAAATTTATTTTTATTCATTATACTTTATTTACTCTTATTAATTTCTTTGTAAATTAAAACTAGATTATTACTTATTTAAATACACTTATTTTTAATATAAAAAGGACCAAAATATTTCATGACACCACATATTATTTTCAAGACAAAATATAAAAAAATACAAAAAATACTTTTTTCTTTAAACTTATTTTCTTTTAATCAACTAAAATAAACTTAGGGTTTTATTCAAAAATTCTCTTCTTAATCAAAATCTTTTCTTAAATAATTTATTTTATTAACTTAAATCAATTTAACTTAATTACTCTTTTCTTTAATTAGGTTTAGGTTAAAACCTCTTTCATACAAAAGTCCAAACACAAAAATCATTTCTTTCAATTTGCATTTTGTACTTTATATATTCCTTCAAATTATTTGTACAATATTCAATTTGGTTGTAATAGATTAATTAGATTTATATTATTGCAATACCCATTCATGAATTATATATCCCCATCCCACAAATGTTGTAAAGCGTAGTAACTTTAAATTTCGCAATTTATCGCTTTTACATAATATGCTAGTAATCAGAGTTTGTATGGAAAGAATAAAATCAATCAAATAGAAAACCCTAATCCAAGACAAAAAAACAAGCATGAAAATAACACACTTGCACACAAGCACCCCTAGGGTTATCCCACTTGGTTGCCTTACAAAAATGGCCATATTACGCATGTAAGGTGTCTTAGCAAAAAAACAAGTAAATACAAGATCATAGTCCCTCGATGACGCTATTCAAAGTTGCCTTATAAAATGATCTTAGTACCTCAAAGAGAATGCTAAGATGTCTTGCAAACATTGCTAATCATGGCTATACGATGACCCACGCCCGTCCCGTTTACATTCAAAGATATGGTTGCTTACCAAATCAATGGTAAGACAACAATGTAAAAGGAAAAGGAAATGAATAAGAAACACATTTGAGTAGGTAGATTGCTCCTAATTACTTGCTCTATTTTTAAAACAAGCATCCTTGCTATTTTCAAAATAATCACGTACACTTTCAAAACATCTTACAAAATTGAAAATATTTTCAATAGATCAACATCTTTGTATACATTCTTACGAACAAGAATCATTACAAAGATTGCCTAAACAATGGCCTCTTTACAAAATACTTTCAAAAACCACATCAAGCACAATTTCAAACAAAAAAGCAAGTGATCTAGAAAGTAACTAAGAGCCCATGGAAAACCATGGATGAAAAGAGTGTTAATACCTTCCCTTTTTATAATCTACCCCCCGAACTCAAGAAATAATCTCAAAGGTCTTTCATGTGCTTTTTCACCTTTCCTTTTGGATAAAATAAAAGTCAGTGGCGACTCTTGCTAACCGCAACATTTGCGATCAAACACAAACACCTCAAGTCAGTTCTCCCACCGCATCACAGAACTGGCGACTCTGCTGGGGAAAATTTTAAAAGTGGGGTTACCTTAGGGATAGATCACATTTATTTACTTACATTGTTTGACTTGGATGTTTTACATTATGGATCTTTGTTTGGGTTTGAATCCTCAACCCGGATTTGGGACACCTTATAGGTAAGTAGCAATACGTTGTGGAAACTGTGCAGGGTATACCGACATGGTTTAAGCAATAGCTACGTTAGTGTGACATATTTGTGGGTACCGGTAGCCTTTGAGTTAATCAAAGAGAATACGGGGCCGCTGAGTGATGTCATGAATCACTAATGAACTTCTAGAACCTTTACTTGACCAACTTGGCCTTTTAGATGTAGTGAGATGACCGGCTTTGATGTAGTCCAAAGTTGGTAGATACTCGATACTACACTCATTGAGGTTTGGTTTCTTGGGATATTTCGGTCTCTATTAAAGAGGCTTGAGCTGAAACAATGACCAAGGAAACAAACCAGTGATATTGAGCTCCTTAGAACCCAGTTACTATTACTAGGACAGGTTTGAGCCAACTAAACTTCAAGAGGGTACTTACCTATAAAACTCCATGCAAGCCTAAACCTAAGGACTTGTTTGCTTTGCTTGTATATGCATACTTGTACATAACATCATGAACATCATATTCATCCACTAACCATTTCAAGGATTTTTGGATTCATCTTTGTTCTTTTTTTGTAGGATATAGATTCACTTCACAGGAAAACTATTCAAGTCAACCTTGTAAGGATACCTCCACAACTTAAGGAGCTAGCTTCAAGGATTCCTGAAAATTCTCCATTTACCGAGAGACATGGTTGCCTACTCAACTTGGTCACCTCCAACACAGATGAGGACATGATGGAGGTGCTCTTTCAGTTCTTTGATCATTTACACCATTGCTTCACATTTTACGACTATCAACTTGTGCCTACTTTAGAAGAATTCTCCCAACTCTCGAGGATTCCCATTCTCAATCAACTACCTTTCAATGGTATGGAAAGAGACCCAAATCCAAAAGAGATTTCTCAAGCTCTACACTTACACTCATCTGATATCACAACTCATTGGGAAACAAGGAGTGGTGTCAAAGGTTTCCTAGCAAAGTTCCTTTTTGAGAAAGCCCAAAGCTGTTGGAATTCCTTGGACTTGCAAGCCTTTGAGGAAATTATGGCTCTCCTCATCTATGGGATGGTTTTGTTTCCAAATCCTGACCAACTCATAGATATCAACACCGTCAAAATATTCATATCCCGCAACCTAGTGCCTACATTACTAGGAGATATCCTACACTCTTTTCACACTCGCACAATGAGAAAAGAGGTGTTCTTATGTGTTGCACTCCTCTATTGGCAAGATAGTTTATTTCTCATCTTCCCCAATCTGTATTAAAAAATGAGCAAGGTTCAAGGTGGTCACAAAGGTTGATGACGCTCAAACATTTAGACATTCATTGGTGCTCCCGATCCAAAGAGAATGTTATCATTGTCGACCGTTGTGGAGAATTTCCTAATGTCCCTTTACTTGGCATTATGGGAGGTATCACATACAACCCTTGTTTGGCCTTAAGACAGTTTGGTTATGCCTGAAGGGATGACCCGCATAAAATGTTGATTCAAGGTTTGGTATTTGACTATGACAACGACGATCAAGGTCTTCGCCAGAGGTTTATCCGAGCTTAGAGGATGTTGAACAAGGTGGATAGTAAGACTTTGGGGTACAAGAATTCCATCCCTCTTGAGCCTTACCTCAAATGGGTACGAACTCGTGCTCAGAGTCTTATGATGCCTTACCCCTCAGTCCTTCCGGTAACCATTGAGCCTGTCATGGAGGGAGATGTTCCATACACTATCCTACATCCTGACATGCCCACATCTCTTGAAGACCTACAAAGGGATTGGATACAACTCAAAGGAGAGCGAGATACTTTCGAAGCCCAATTCTACGCAAGAGAGATGAAGGTTTTGGAGCTCACTGGGCTACTTCACGAGGAACAGACTTTGAATGCCTACATTGCACCAAGAGGATGCGCACTACCTTTCTGTCTTAGAGTTTTGTATTATTTCGCTCAAGGGGCATTGATGTACTTAAACTTTATCTTATTAATATAACGTGTGTTTCCTTTTTGTCTAAAACAAATTTGAATCTTTGAAATCCTTGAAAATATTGCATATGCATATACCATTCATCATAACATAAGCAGGTCTTTTGCAACAAGTCTCCTCATCTCTCTACTGTTTATTTCAGTAAGATGGATCTCGAGCAAATAGTGAAGGATCTCTAAGCTCAGAATACACAGTTTCAACAGTTGCTCTTGACCCTAGCTAAGGGACAAGAAGAATTAAAGACTTTGTTGGCTGAAGAGAGGAAAAAGAAAACCAAGAAGGTAACCGGAGTCTTAAACATGGGAAGAAGATTTCATGGACAGATAAGAAGGACTTTGGACTTTGCAACAACATCCGGTGAAAGAGATAACCAAGATTGGAAAGGCAAAGAAATAGTTATCCCGTCAGAATCAGAAGAGGAAGAGGAAGAATATGACTACTATGAAGAACAATACCCTCCAGCGAATGACAAGTATAAACATCTCGAAGAGCGATTAAGCGTGATGGAAATCCAAAAGGTGTCTGGCTTAGATTTTGAGGAATTGGGTTTAGTGTCGGGGATTGTGATTCCTCAGAAATTCAAAGCACCAGTATTCACCAAATATGACAGAGTTTCATGCCCTAAAATGCATCTTTGGTCATATGTAAGGAAAATTCAACCCCATACCGATGATAAAGACTTATGGGTACATTTCTTCCAAGATAGTCTGTCTGGAACTCAACTTGACTGGTTTTACCAACTAGAAAGAGCTAACATTCATAATTGGGAAGATCTTGCTGCAGCTTTCTAGAAACAATATCAGTACAATGTTGATCTGGCGCCTACCCGTACTCAACTCCAGAGTATGGCCATGGCTTCCAATGAGGGTTTCAAAGACTATGCACAAAAATGGAGAGATTTGGCTGGAAGACTTCAACCCCCTCTGTTGGAGAGAGAATTGGTAGACGTGTTCTTAGGCACCTTATCTGGTCCCTTCTTCAATCATTTAATCAGAAGTTCATTTGCAGGCTTTACTGAACTAATATTGACCGAAGAGAGGATATAAGCCGGTATAAAGAATGGAAAGATTCAGAAAGATACATTTTCTTCTACGGTTGTAAGGAAGCCCTTCATCAGAAAGAAAGAGGTGGCTGCCGTATATCCGCAAAGAAACTAAGATATGGCTGAACGCCGACCAATGGTGGGGGCTATTATGATTCCTAATCCTGCATCTGATCAGCAAAGAAATAATCAACCAAGAATGGAAAGGTCAGTCAGGCAGTTCACTAGAATCAACATGACCCCGTCTCAAGTATTACCACATCTACTAAGATCCAACTTGGTAACCTTGAAAGAAGCTCCTAAAAACCCTAATACAACCTCTCCTCATTATCATCCCAATGCCCGTTGTGCATATCACTCTGAAGGTCCTGGTCATGATACTAATAATTGTTGGGCTCTAAAGAATAAAATACAAGACCTCATTGAAGCAAAAGAAATTGAGTTCGATGCGCCTGAAAAGCCAAATGTCATTTCTGCCCCTATGCCCAGACATGGCCACAATATCAATGCCATTGAAGAAGGATTGTTTATTACTTTAATTGATGAACTCATAACCCCACTTCTGATTATTAAAATGAATTTGTTGAATGTCGGTGTGTTCCCGGGCTGTGGTGAAGTTTTCCATCTCTGTTTGTCCTCCCCAACCGGCTGTCCTTTGTTGAAAATAGGCGTTCAGTGCCTAATAGATAACAAAGAAATTTTGTTTGAAAAGACTCTTGTTTCACCTATCCTTTTTTAAGATGTTTCTATCATTACCATTTCCGCCAATTCTTCCAGGGTCTCCACCAAAAGACCCGTTAGAATTACATCAGTTCCGAAAGCAACTCCTCTAATAATCATAATGCCTGGACCAGTCCCATATGCATCAGACAAAACCGTGCCATAGAATTATGGAGGGGATGTATATTACCATGGTATCAAGCATGACTGGCCAGCCGTCGAAGAAATTATGAGTTTTCGTTGTTATCTCTAAATTTCTGGGTTTTTTAAAGGAAAATGGTTAAATTTTGGTTATGGGTTTCATTATGGGTTAAATTTGGGGAAGAAGATGAACAACATTAATTAAAATCCAGAAATAGTTTTTAGCGTCAGTTTTTTCGACGCTAATTCTGTCACAATAGTTGATCAAATGTGCCACGTAGACTTTTAACAGAATTTGACTAACGAAGTAGACGACATTGACTTGTTTGCATCGTTTAGAAAATTAAGAGACCAATTTAGCAAGAAAAAAAGATAAGGGACCAAAGTGAACCATGACCTATAGTTAAGGGACCAAAATAAATATTTTACTTTTTTTTTTATAAATTTTAAAAAATAAATTATAATTCTATATTTTATAAATAATTTTTTATTAGAGTTTGCTCAAAAATAGTAAAATTATTTCAAATTTATTTGTTATAAATTAAAATAATAAACTGTTATAAATTTTAACATGATAAAAATCAAATATTAAAACAAGTATTTTTCATGAAAAATTATTCAAAATAGCATCTTATTTTAAATATTGTTTTTTTTTAATTTATCATTTAACATAAGTCCTAACAAAAAGATAAAATATTTAAAATGATTTTTATGATATTTTATTGAAATGTTTGTTTGTTATAATTTTTTTAAATGCATTTTATAATAATATATTTTTGTTAAAAGTTAAAGTTATTTTTTAAAATAATATTTATTGTTACATATTTTTGTAAAAAATTTTAAAGAGAATATTTAAAAATAATTTTTATAGTTACATATTTTTGTTAAAAATTTAAAAGTGATTTTTAATTAAAAATTTGCTTGAATGAGAATTTGGTTTAAATATATTTCCATACAAATAATTAGTATTTCACTTTTTCTGTACAAATTAATTTGGATGATAAAATTTCAAAATGTTTTTAATGAAAAATTATTTTAAATATTTTTTCATAAAAATTACTTTTAAACATATATATTTTATTAAAAACTGTGATTTTATCATGTTTAAATATCTAACATCTTTATTATAAATAAGATAAGAATATCTATTTTATTGAACGTCAAAACTCTTTTTTTTTTAATTCATAAAAAATAAAGGATTAAATATGTTTTTGGTCCTTATAAATTATTAAATTTTGTTTTTGGTCCCTATAAAAAATTAAATATTTTAATTCCAACAAAATTATTATGTACGTATTTAGTCTTTGCTGTTAAATTGATGTGTATCTTTTAATGATTATTTTGGAGACATATTTAGAATGTTATAAAAAATTCTTCGAAAAAAAAGAAACTCAAAATTTGATTTATAAGTTGAAATTTTCATTGTTTTTATTAATATCTTTTGAAATTTAAAAAATTCATATTTAATTTTTTCATTTTAAAAAAATTCTAAAATTTGGTAAATAATTTTCATTTTTTCATTTTAAATCTACCCAAAAAAACCTATTTTATCATCCTTAATATATTAAGGCAAAATACTATGCTACTACTTTGCCACCTAATTCTCAAACCCAATCCGCCTAAATCTCAAACTCAACAACTCTTTCCAATAAAATAATATAAAAATAATAATAATAATAATTATTATTATTATTATTGTAATTAATGTTATTACCCTACCACCTAATTAGTTAGGGTGACGTTTCAGGTAACAATGCATGAATGATTTTCTTAAAATACACAACTCAGCCTCCCTTTTAAATGCCTAAGAATTTGCATCCCACCTAAAACAGCCTCATTTTAACCAAAACTAAATATCTTTTGTTTATTTAACCACCGCCCTTACTCTTCTTTTAAAAAGTATTAAATACAAACATTTGATTTATTATAAATTTATTGTCAAAAAATAAATTTCAAATTAAATACAAATATTTTTTATCTAAAATAATTTACATATTTTTTAAATTACTAAATAATATTTGATTATTTTACACATTCATAATTGCTATACAAGACCAATATTATAAAAAATCTTCAAATTAACTACTGTACTAAATATAAAATATTTTTTTATAAATATTAGGTTAGTAATAATTGCTATACAATACCAATATTATAAAAAATCTTCAAATTAACTACTATATTAAATATAAAATATTATTTTATAAGTATTAAGTTAGTAATAAATATTAGGTTAATGGAGACTGTCATCTAAAATTATTAATGATTTTTTTATAAGTATTTGGGTAAATTGTGTAATTACACCCACCTCTTTAATAGTGAGACGGCTAAATATTATGACGGTGTAAGGAACGATGAATTCTCAAAATTTGTCTACTTCTACTTTTCTCCATTCTTTGAATCTACCTTTTCAATTCTTTTACGATTTCCGATGCAGTTTCTAATAACACTATTATCATCCTGATTTTAGTACAAATAGATCCAACCTTCATTAAGGCACAATATGCTCTCCAAACCCTAAACCCACACCAAGGTTTAGGTAAATAAAATGTTTATTTGGAGTTTTTAATCCACATATGTTTTCATGTTTTGACTTCATCTATTTCGATTAATTGTTTTAATTTTTTCTTTTGCAATTTATGCAGAATGACTTTATGTATCAGCATGATTTCTGAAATTGTTCCCCCAAAACTGAATTGGCAGATTAAAGTTCGTATACGAAGCTTATGGAAAGTCCATTCTTGGAATGACCACAATACTATTATCAGTTTAGAAATGATTTTGATTGATGACAAAGTGAGTGTTACAATTGTTGTTTATTAGCTGTCATCCGGTATTTAATTTTTTGTTATTTTGCCAAAATATTGCATTTTTACCTCTTCCTGTGTTGTTTTTCAGTGTTCGATTATCCAAGCTTCGGTGAAATCGACACTAATCGGTGCATTTGACTCAAATCTTGAAGAGGGGTCTTGCTATATAATTTCTAATATATTGGTTGGATTGCATGATCCTAAATTTATTATGACAGATCATAAGTACAAGATTAACTTCATCAAAACCACAAGTTGTGTATTTAATAAAACACATAATTATTACTTTTTATATCTTTCATATGAAATGTAATTGAAGATGATGAAGAAAATGAAATTCATAGTGAGTTAGCTGAATGTGAATATAGTTCAAGTATAAGTGAAGGTTTGTTTGAAATATGTCGTATCTTATCTTATTAAAAGTGATGTTTGAAATGGATTTGATTCATCCCTTATATGTACGAGATTAAAGAAAAGTATAAGTGGAGCTAATTTATTTAATAAATACTAATGAACTCGCGCAGATTATTGGGACATCGATGATCCAAGATGGAGTTGTCGACATTGTGGTGCCATGATGTGGTACGAAGAACGACTCGAAAAACATCGTAATTCTGAAAACCCAAAGTTCTCAATGTGTTGTTTACAGGGAAAGGTTTCTCTTGATAAATTATTAGATCCTCCGCCAATTATTAGAGATCTCTTTCTAAACAATGATAGAAAAAGCAAGCATTTTTTGAAGCATACCCGTTCTTTCAATATGATGTTTTCATTCACATCTATATCTATGGGAGGTAAAATTGTCAATGATATAAATGATGGGAATGGACCCCCAATGTTTATAATTAATGGTGAGAATTATCATCAAATAGGAAGTTTGTTGACACCTCTTGGATCAAAACCAAAGTTTGCTCAATTATATATATATGACACAGAGAATGAAATTAATAATCGAATGAATTCCGTTAGGTAAAAGTTTATTTCTAAATAAGTAGTTTTAAATTGCTGAATTTTAAATATTATTTACTATTATTTTCTTACTTTTATATTCTATATTGTACTTACAGCATGGAAAATGACAGATCATCATTGAGGGCATCTATTATTAGTGACATCAAAGAAGCACTTGATGAGTTTAATCCACATGCCAAAACTTATAGGATGGTCCGTGACAAGCTACAAGAAGAAAATGTTCACCATTTGAAATTAAGGCTTATAAGTAAAAGAGGACGTGATTGTCGAACACACAATCTGCCAACTGCATTTGAAGTGGCGGCACTTATTGTGGGTGATTTTGATTCTGCAGATGTTGAACGAGATATTATCGTAGAGGAGAGATCGGGGCTTTTGCAACGTGTTTATTTGACAATGCCATCGTATCTACCTTTACAATATTCAATTTTGTTTCCACAAGGAGATGATGGATTTCATCCAGGAATACCATTAAAATTCATTAATGAGACCACGAATGCTAGACAAAAAGTTTCAGTCAGAGAGTGGTTTGCATATAGGATTCAACACAAAGAGTCAGAGCATCCATTTTTACTACATTCCAGAAGATTGTTTCATTAATTTTTGGTTGATGCATATAGCTTGGTAGAGTCTTCAAGATTGAATTGGTACAAAACACATCAAAAAGACGTAAGAGCTGAGATGTATATAGGACTTACAGATGCAATACTTCATGGAGAAACTGATGCTGCAAATGCAGGAAAAAGGATAGTTTTGCCATCGTCTTTTACAAGTGGTGCACGTTATCTGATTCAGAACTATCATGATGCTATGGCAATATGTAGATGGGCTGGATATCCCGATTTGTTCATCACTTTCACTTGCAATCAGAAGTGGCTTGAATTACAAAGAGTGTTGACGCAACAGGGACTCAAACCAGAAGATATACCAGATTTGCTTTGTCGTGTTTTTAAGATTAAACTTGACCAATTGATTAAAGACATAAAGGAAGGGAAAATATTTGGCAAAGTCAAGGCAGGTAAGTATTGATAAATCAAGCTCCTATTTTGATTTTTAAAAAAATCTAAATAATTTATATCATTGATTTTCAATTATAATATTAATTTTTTATTTTTACGTTACAGTTGTTTACACCATAGAGTTTCAGAAGCGTGGATTACCACATTCACACATACTTATTTTCTTGCATCCTGAATTTAGATGCCGAACTGCCAATGATATTGACAATATTATATCTGTTGAAATTCCTGACAGAAGTCTTGATCCTGTCTTATTTCAAATTGTAACAACACTGATGATACATGGTCCATGCGGCCGTCAAAATAAGAACTCGCCATGCATGCAGAATGGAAAATGCACAAAACATTTTCCTAAAAGATTTGTTGATAGTACTACAATCTCTGACGACAGATTTCCTTTATACAGAAGAAGAGATAATGGTATGACGGTAAAGAAGGGTGGTATTGAAGTTGATAACATGTTTGTTGTACCTTATAACAGATATTTGTTATTGAGATATAATGCTCATATAAATGTTGAGTGGTGTAACCAATCCCGTTCTATAAAATATCTCTTTAAATATGTCAATAAAGGTCAGGACCGTGTTACAACAACATTTTATCAAAGTGCTGGCCAAGGAGAGAAAGAATGTGTAGATGAGATAAAGTTGTATTATAATTGCAGATATTTATCCTCATGTGAAGCAGCTTGGAGATTATTTTCCTTTGATATCAATCATAGAGAACCTGCTGTTGAGCGTTTGACTTTTCACTTGCCAAATGAACAGTATTTGGTTTTTGAGGATGATGTTCCATTGCAAGATGTAATCAACAACCCAAACTCCCACGTGACAAAATTCTTGGGTTGGATGGATGCAAATAGAAAATATCCTGAAGCAAGGGGCCTTACATATGGTGAATTTCCTTCAATGTTTGTTTGGAATAAACGTAGTCGTGAGTGGACAAAGAGGAAAAAAGGATTTGCAATTGGAAGATTACAATTTATTCATCCA
This sequence comes from Vicia faba, assembly GCA_948472305.1. Classification (NCBI taxonomy): domain Eukaryota; kingdom Viridiplantae; phylum Streptophyta; class Magnoliopsida; order Fabales; family Fabaceae; genus Vicia; species Vicia faba. The sequence continues at coordinate 1,069,723,558 of OX451738.1, forward strand.
GGAAGTGGTCAACTATATTACATGAGAATATTGCTTAATCATATTAGAGGAGCAAAATCATTTAAAGATATTAGAACAATAAACAATGTTGTTTATGACTCATTTAAAGATGCTTGCTATGCTTTGGGATTGTTGCGCGATGAAAAATAATTCATTAATGCCATCATAGAAGCAAGCAATTGGGGGACATCTTATTATTTAAGGAAGCTTTTTGTAACCTTATTGGTTCTGGACCAACTTAACAAACTAGAATTAATTTGGAGCAAAACTTGGCAATATCTAAGTGATGACATTTTGTACCAGCAAAGATTAGAACTCCAAATTGAAGGTATGATGATCTTACAATATGATTAAATATTTATTTTTAAAATAGTGTTTTGAAAAAAGTATTTTTTGTTCACTATATCATCATTGTTTTTATTCTAGACACCAAGACATTCCTAATATAATAATTATTCTTACTTAATGGAATATATATGGGAATTAATTACTTATAAATTATCTAGAAAAGATATATTAGTTTCTTCTACAAATATCTAAGCTACCATTTCTATAACTATGAAATAAGTGGGATATATGTTTTGATAATTATTTATAACAGCTTATACATATTTTCGTGACTCTAATTTTCATTACTGTTTTTGATTGCTTCTTTTCGTGTTTAAAGCCATTTAAAGTATTGCTTGATACGAAAGTGGCAATATCAAATTGCCAACATTTTAAATTGGTAGATCATTTTCCTTACTCAAAGTTTATACCATAATATAATACTGTATTATTCTAATATTAAATATAATTGTGTTAATTCAGATTTGGTTTTGACTGATGAGGAGTTACAAAATTTTACTCTTGCCGAGATAGAGAAATTACTACAAAGCAATAACACAACTTTGAAAGACTTTCCTGCCATGCCACAACCAGATATGTCATTGTTATCTAATGGTCAGAACAGACTCATACAAGATGAACTTAATTATGATAGACAAGCTTTGGCTATCGAACATGAAAAGTTGGTGTCGTCGATGACTTCAGAGCAAAGAGGGATATATAACAATATAATGCAATCAGTTGCTCGAGATAAAGGTGGAATTTTCTTTGTCTATGGATATGGGGGAACCTGAAAAACTTACATTTGGAGAGCTATATCTGCAGCTATAAGATCAAGAGGTGAAATTGTGCTCACAATTGCTTCAAGTGGAATAGCAGCGCTGCTAATACCATGTGGTCGAACTGCACATTCAAGGTTTGCTATTCCATTAAATATTGATGAATTTTCTACTTGCAACATTGCACCAAAAAGTCCTTTAGCTCAGTTGATAATAAAGGCTAGATTTATTATATGGGATGAGGCTCCAATGATGCACAAATATTGCTTTCAAGCTGTTGATAGAACTTTTAGAGATATTCTTAATTCCTCCAATCCTAATAGTAAGGATATTCCATTTGGAGGTAAAGTAGTTGTTTTGGGTGGTGATTTTAGACAAATCCTTCCTGTTATACCGAAAGGAACAAGAGAAGATATTGTGCATGCCAGCATTAATTCATCTTATATATGGGATTTTTTTCAAGTAATGACATTAACCAAGAACATGAGGCTTCAAACTGGATCTTCAGGATCTGATGTAAATCAAATGAAGCAATTTTCTGATTGGTTGTTGAGTATTGGAGAAGGAAAAATTGGTGAGGATAATGATGGATACTTAAACATTGAAATTCCAGATGATATGATAATTAAAAATTCAGGAGAACCCATTGCTTCTATAGTTGGTGATACTTATCCATCTTTCTCTGAGAATTTTCATGATCCATCATATTTTCAAGATAGGGCTATTTTGACACCAAAAAATGAAGTTGTTGAACTCATAAATGATTACATGTTATCTTTGATTCCTGGTGAAGTTAAAACATATTTGAGTTTTGATATACCATGTGAACAAAGTGAAACTCTTGATGGTCCATATAATATCCTTACTCCTGAATTATTGAATACCATCAAAGCTTCAGGTCTACCAAATCATGAATTGAAATTAAAAGTTGGTGTGCCTGTTATGTTGCTCAGAAATATTGACCAATCATCAGGATTATGTAATGGTACGCGTCTCATTATTACTCAATTGGGAAATTTTGTGCTTGAGGCGAAGGTCATTTCTGGAAATAATATTGGCCAAAAAGTGTTTATTCCGAGGTTGTCTTTGACTCCTTCTGACATGAGAATTCCATTTAGATTTCAGCGCAGACAAATTCCTATATCTGTTTCTTTTGCAATGACAATAAATAAAAGTCAAGGTCAATCTCTTAAACATGTTGGGATCTACCTTCCACAATCTGTTTTTACCCACGGTCAGTTATATGTTGCAGTTTCTAGAGTTACTTCATGAGCTGGTTTAAAACTTCTTATCACTGACGATGATGGTGATGTCACTAATAAGACTTCATGAGCTGGTTTAAAACTTCTTATCACTGACGATGATGGTGATGCCACTAATAAGACTTCAAACGTTGTTTACAAGGAGGTCTTCTAAAATATGAATAACATACATTATCTATTATATGCTAAATTATTATCAAAGTTGGTTTTATTTTTTATTTAACGAATTATTTTATAGAGTTAATTTTTCTTTGCAGGTTTAGTCCATTGGTTGATTATGCTATTGAGTGATATTGGGATGCTTAGAGATTTTTTACTTCAATACTTTTATATCTCAATATATAAATATACAAACTCTATTAATTTATGTGGTGTTTACTTTATTTTTAGTATTGATGGATAGTGCCAACTACAAATTCGAAAGATTTAGATGCACATTATATATTGTATAAGTTTGTTCAAATTACTAATTTAATTCTTTTTCAACATTTGTATATTGTGTAAGTTTGTTCAAATTTTAAACATTCATATTTTTATTATAAACATATAATATCTAACAACAATTTGGCCGTAGAAGTACTAGTTTTATTCCAAAAACACAACAAATTGATAGCTTCTTTGTTCCAATTTTTTTCCATCCCTTATTTCGTTTTCTCCACAAAAACTGTTATTTACAAAAACAATTGTTTTCCCTTCTCACTGTTCCACTGCCAGTCTCCCCATGTTCTACAACGGTTACAACCATCAACGATGGTTTGAGAAAAAATTTAATATTTCTGTCCAAATTCAAAGGTCTCTCTCGTCCTTTTCCCTTTGCTTCAACACTTCTCCATTCGATTCAGTTCAACCCCAGGTTAGGCCACCGAATCACACACCTTATTTCTTCTCCATTTTGGTTGTGAATCTACCGCCAATCATGGATCAAGTTGATTTCAACGCCCCCCTATTCCATGGGAACCACCATCATCAGTGTTACCTACAATGACAAAGTCATTCTTGGAGCCGATTCTCGAACCAGCATTGATACCCCATTCATAAACCCTAATCTAAATCACTCAATTTCACCCGTATAAACATGAAATTATGGTTGAAATTTGTTATGTTACTACCTCTAAGTAGAAAATTTCTGTTTGATTGGTGATTTTTTATGTTACTTTTTGAATGATGTTCAATTTGATTTCTCTATTTCAGGAGTATATGTTGTCAATTGTGCATCTGATAACATCACGCAGCTCACTGACAATGTCTACGTCTGTCATTTTGGATCGGTAATTTTTCTTCCTTATGCGTTATTATTACTTGCTTAAATTTAATTTCTTGTTTCTATTTTTTTGAAGCTTTATCTACTGTATGCAAGTATTTGATGGAATTATGTAATGTGTAAATTTGTAGAAACACAAGTCTCACCATTTTAATTTCTCCGATCTTTCGTTTGCTTGAATGCACTCTCTTTTATTTTCAGAGTTTAGCTTTAGGACACTCCGAAGTTGAAGGAATTTCTTGGCTTACAACTCTGGTTCCTGGTACAGATGAGTCAAACAGTAAGTTGGTGCAGCAACTCTATAAGTTAGTGGATCTGCATAAGGTTCAATATCTCTACCAAAATAAATGCATCATGTTTTCTCTACTTTGATTCTTCTTCTTCTTTCCCACTGCTTTTAATATTTTAAATTTGAATGGCATTTCTGAAGGAAGCACAACAGGGCCAGAGTTTGAATCTTGAGGACTGCTTGAAATTACTGAAAGCAGAGCGAGATGAGTAACGTCTCGCTAGGCTTCTTCTGCTCACCAAGTTTTGCAAAGCTGACGATCGCTCCTCACTACACAAGGTTTACGAGGCTGTTAGTTCTCTCTTTCTTGATCGGCAACTTAGAACTGGTACTTGCTTTTCGATTATCCACTGATTTCTCGCCATATTCAGTTTGTAATATATTATTGACATTATCTTTATTTTCTACTAAAAAGGTATGGGAACATGAAACATATCCAGTAGCGGGGGCAACAATCAGGATGCATATTTGAACCTGTCGATTGCAGTTCTTGCTGCCCTTTGTCATGTTCCAGAGATTGCATCCTTTGAAGACACGATTTCCAAGATCCCAGTGATATTGGAAGTAATTTCCACCCAGTACAGTGTTTTTCTTTTTTTCGCATTACTTATTCTAATTTCCACTGCCGCTGTCTCAACGAGTCTCTCATCCCCTACACAGTTCACTATTCTCACATTCAACTATAGTATTTCCTTTCTTAACTGATCCATTAAACCAAACCTGCGTTCCATGTACCTCAGGAACCAAACACGTTCCTTTCAAAGAGCAAAGGGAACGAGAAGGAAATTCTAATCGCTTCTTTTTCAGTTTCTCATCTTAAAATGTTGTTTAATCTTTTATAGTTGCTTAATTGTTCATTTATTCGGTTATTTGACGAATCTTATCATAGGTTGTGAGGAAAATTCAGTTGCGGATTCATGAACTTGATTCTTCAATTATAGACATTTTAGTAGTAAGCTCCTGCTGCTCTTTTATGAAAAAAGTTGGTATTGATGTAAAATTTTCCACTCTGCTGTAGATTAGTAGCATGTGGAAAGGAGTACAATATGTTGTGTCCTCTCACTCCTCTGTTTTCTTTCCCATTCAAATTTTGCTAAGTATAGTGGATGCCTTGGAATCACATCGGGAAGAGACCAGGATCGAAAAATGAAGCTGACACTGCAGCAGCTCAAGCAGCTGGATATGAAAAATCATTAGTTGCTAGGCTTGCTTAAAAAAATGAGAAGGCAAGACGGTTCACGTAAAGAAAAAATTGTTTAAAATTTAGTTAACTAATCTTACTTAATTGTTGAATTTTAAACAAACTGCTAAATTTATCATGATAAACTATGATAGTCGACATATTGCATGCCTTGCCAACAACATATGAATTATTGCAAACATGGAAGATCCAACTGGTCGAATTTTACAACGAACTGAGGTAATGAATAGTTTGTTTTGGCTATATATATATATATATATATATATATATATATATATATATATATATATATATATATATATATATATATATATATATATATATATATATATATATATATACTCGTGTTTTTGTTGCCAAGTCATAAAATGATGTCATTTAAATCTTGAATACACGCTTGTGACAGTTTTGTTAGAAAATGTCGCGCTAATCTAATTAACCAACATTAGTCATCTAACTTGTTTTTCTTTCTTGCAGAAGCTTCCTTCAAGATATGCTGCAAGTTAAACTACTAAAAGCTTCAAGATATGCTGCAAGTTAAACTACTAAAGTAGTTGAACCATATATATGAATTGTGATGAATTAATGAAACTAATGCCCCAATGAAAAACCGATGCCTAATATGTACTGTTGTCAAAACGCAGTGGAAAGGATCCGACTCTTTCAATGGCATATCTAAACACCAATTTGTAAAGCTGATTTTTTAATTTCTTCTACATATCTAAACATTCAAATTGAACAGACCACAATTACTAAAGCACTATAAGGTTTGTCTCATGGTTTTGCATTTGAGACTGGAGCAAACTATAGATTGAGACATATTATTTTTTGTTGTTAAAGAAATCCACAGATACTCTTTTATGGAGGGTTGGTGGCTATTTTAAGGCTTCATGAAATCTTTGTTATATGTAAGAAATTAGAAAGAAGAATACATTTCAAAAGCATGGTCTTTCTGTTTTGCAGGGTATCTTTAGAATATGGTGTACCAATTAAGTGAAGTTGGTGAAGAAATTGAAAAGAGTGATCTAACCACAGCTAGTTTTGTCTTAGAAAGTGGCATGGATACTAGTATTTTATAGTATTCTAAAAAAAATTATTCAAAAGTTTAGAATTTTTAAAATAATTAAATAGTTTTCAAAATTTTAAAAATTAAGAGGAACTAAAATTTCATAAATAAAATTTTTGTAAGTCATTTATTTTAATAGAGACTAAAAATGAAATTTAAGATATTTATAGAAACTAAGAACATATTTAATTAAAAAATAAATTTGAAATAATTTCTATTCATTTTAAATAAATTTTGTAAAAATATACTTCTTTGAAAAACCTATAACAAAATTTCTTATTTATTTAAAAATATTAAAAAAAGAATATTTTTTTAGAATATGTTATATTATTAAAACTGTTTTAAAAATGAACAGTAAAAAGATCATATTATAAATAAATATAAAAATATAACACGGGAAGTGTCTAGACCCAAAAATACGAGGGGTGCGAATAACAGGTTTTTAACCTAATTAAACCCTACAGAATCTGAATGCAACGCAAGCCTTATATTGTTCAAGAACGGTGGCCCAGATTTACAGGAGCAGTATAGAAGCACCGCTTTTTTCTCACATTGGCGCTGAGATTCCGAAAAGGGAACTCTCACAAACGTAAACACAACTCATCTCTTTCTCTCTCTCACCGTTTCACATTAGATCGAACTTTCCCCCCCTTTTCCTCTATCTTCGTCTTCCTCGCCCCCCATCTCTCTCCTTTCCCGCCGAGATTTCTTTCTCACTCACTACCACACCGTAAGCTTTTCTTTCCCTTTCAAATCTACCGTTTTTGCTTCTCCTGTTGCTTATATATTTTACCTTTCTGCTGTTGTTGGTTACCGGTGTTGCTATGCAAGTTTAAGAATGGGGATTTTGAATGATATCTGTAACTGCAACTCTTTTGTTAGTTTGGTGTTTTCAACTGTCAGGTTCTCTATCTCTAACGCTTTGTTGGATGTTTGTTGTTGGAAATTTGACTAGGCTTTACGATTGTGATTTGTAGGTGAAATTTGGCTAGCTTTCGGAGGTTCAAACTACTGACAAGATGGGAACTCAACAATGTGATTTGTCTGGAAAAAATGCTCAGATCGACTCTGAGTGTTTAGATAACGAACAGAGAGTACTTGGTGATGAGGTAACTGATTCTGTTATTGATGAAAAAACAGTTCAGGTTGGTTCTGAGTGTTTAGACAATGAACAAAGAGTACTTGGTACTGTCGTAACCAATTCTGTTATTGATGGAAAACCAACTCAGGTTGGTTCCGAGGGTTTAGACAACGAACATAGAGTACTTGGTACTGATGAAACTGATTCTGTTATTGATGAAAAAACAGCTACGATCGGCTCTGAATGTTTAGACAACAAACAGAGAGTACTTGGTACTGTGGCAACCGATTCTGTTATTGATGAAAAATCAAATCAAGTTTTGGTGAATATGACTGAGAACTCTGTTATTCAATTGCCCGAACCCTCTGAACAAGTCCCTGTTTGCTTGTCTGATGATAAATCGGTAAACAAATGTCTTCAAAATAAACCTGGGGAAGCGAGTGATGCAGCAACTTCCCTTATTGAAGAACAAGCACAATCCGTTCCTGCTCAAGTGAACTCGAATTCTGCAAATAAGCCATCGGATCCATCTTCTAGAGATGGCGTGAAAGATATTAGTCTTCCAAATGAGCCTGGTGAAACGAGTGATACAGTAACTTCATTTGTTGTTGAAGAACAAACACAATCTGTTCCTGCTCAAGTGAACTCGGATTCTGCGAATAAGCCATTGGATCCACCTTCTGGAGATGGTGTGAAAGATATTAGTCTTCCAAGTGAGCCTTGTGAAATCAGTGATGCAGTAACTTCCCTTGTTGTTGAAGAACAAACACAATCCGTTCCTGCTCAAGTGAACTCGGATTTTGCGAATAAGCCATCAGATCCACCTTCTGGTGATGGTGTGAAAGATACTAGTCTTCCAAATGAGCCTGGTGAAATGAGTGATGCACTAGCTTCCGTTGTTGTTGAAGAACAAACACAACCCGTTCCTGCTCAAGTGAACTCAAATTCTGCAAATAAGCTATCAGATCCACCTTCTGGAGATGGCGTGAAAGATATTAGTCTTCCAAATGAGCCTGGTGAAACGAACGACACAGTAACCGGCCCTGTTGAAGACCACACACAATCTATTCCTGCTCAAGTGAATACAGATTCTTTGAACGAGCTACGGGATCCACCTTCTGGAGATGTTGCTAAAAATGTTAGCTCTGATTGTTCAGAAAGAAAGTCAAAAAGCTTAGCTCGTTCAAGATCGAGTCAAGGGGGTAAAAGTAACTCAAAACTACCGAAGAAGAAGTATATATTGAGGTCGTTGAGAAACAGTGACAGGGCTCTGCGGTCAAGAGATAATAAACCTAAAGCTCCTGAACCAATTAATAATGTTGCTGAGGTTAACAATGATGAAACGAAGACAAAAAAAGAGAAGAAAAAGAAAAAGGCAAGAAAAGAGGGAATTAATGATCAATTTTCTAGAATCAGAGCTCAATTGAGATATTATTTAAACCGAATGGGCTACGAACAGAGCTTGATCGATGCTTATTCTGGTGAGGGCTGGAAAGGAGGCAGGTGTGTTAATTTATTCATTACCCTGTGATTTGATTTACTTGTAATCTATATTTGGATTTGCATTCTGATTTATGTTTGATCTTAGCGTCAATATGATAATGCTAATATCATTTCTACTGATTAATTGCCGGGCAACTGAAATGGAACTGCATCTGCAATATTTTGCCCCCTGGGGCTTTTGTGTCCTGGTTTTGAGATGCCATAAGAATCTTTATCCTGTATATTGCCTTTTACAAGTTGAATGATTGCAAGTTCATAATTGTATGTTTTGGAATATTGGGATTATAGTTGTGGATGTATTTAGAGTTATTTGTATGCTTACCATGTTCTCAACATGTACTATACCTCTTATTTATTGCCCCCAGATTAAAAAAGGTTCTACTGATTATTTGTCTTCAGTATCCTCCTGCTGAAGAATGCATCAACCCATGTTTGGATTTACCTTTATTGACCATTTGAATTTTACCTTAGTTGTGTAAAAATAAAATTACAAATGTACATCATTAAATGTAACTTTATAGAATTCAATTTATCTTGAATGATCCATTTTCCTGGGGTTCGTCCCTTGCTATATTACCCTCTTACCTTCCTGTTGTTACTAAATTCCGAGACAGTTTGGTATAGATTTGAGCAAGGCCCGTTTTACCTAATTGGCTTAAGGGAAAATTCATTCTGTAGTACCCTGGCTGTACTGCAGGATATAAACAATTGACCTAGCAGTCTAGCACATCAGTTGTTCCAAGCTTATCCCATGTATTCCACATCTTATTTGTGTCGCTTTATTAACTGATTCTTTTCAGTCTGATATTTTAGAAATTATGTACAATCAACCTTTAATCCACATGCAGTTTTTGTGGGGCATTTTACTTGTGTCATTCAATTAATTAGTTTTAACTCCAAAATTTTGGAAACTATATACATCCATTGATCCATCTGCAGTTTCTATGCTGCATTTAAGCATTAGTAAATTTTCTATTTCAGTACTGATATAATGATCCAATATTTCCCTCTATTTTATTGTCATTTTTGAGCATATTCTTTGTTTACAACTGACGAATTCAATGATATTTGACCATTTGCCATTTATTTATGATAGTCAATTTCAAAGCTTGTTTCATTTTTGTTTGTTTTTGTGGTGGATAATTTGTTTCTATTGATGATGTGGTAATTTTACAGTTTGGAAAAATTAAAGCCTGAGAAGGAGATTCAACGGGCTAAGTCTGAAATTCTTCGACGTAAATTAAAAATTAGGGATCTATTTCAAAATTTGGATTCATTGTGTGCTGAAGGAAAGCTTCCTGAATCATTGTTTGATTCCGAGGGAGAGATTGATAGTGAGGATGTAGGTTATTCCTTTATATTCATTCTTTAATGAAGCTTCCAGTTTCCCAGGATTTTGGAGTTGTGACAGTTTCAATTTTCTTGTTGCAGATATTCTGTGCAAAATGCCAGACCAAAGTGTTGGGCACTAATAATGATATAATTCTTTGTGACGGCGCTTGTGACCGTGGATATCACCAGCTCTGTTTGGATCCTCCGTTGTTAACCGAAGACAGTAATATCTGGTCCCCCTGATTAATTGATCACTTTATGCTTTGGAGTTATTTATCATTTATGTATTTTCTTATGTGGCTTACAGTTCCACCAGGCGACGAGGGTTGGTTATGCCCAGGATGTGATTGCAAAGATGACTGCATTGATATTGTTAATGACTTGTTAGGGACAAGTCTCTCTCTTACTGACACTTGGGAGGTCAGTTGAAAAATTCGGGGCCTATTTGATCCCTTCTTAAAACCTGGATTTTGGTTTTGTTTTTAAATTTTAAAAACTGAAAACCTTGTTTGGTTGTTAACTTGTTTTGTAAAAATGTTTTATGAAACAAATTTTTAATTTTCTTGTTTTTGAAACTAAAATCAAAACAAATAATACTTCTTTTATAAACAGGTTTTCATTACTATTTTATATAACGGTTAAAAAAACTAAAACATAAATTAACATAATAAAGAAGTCATTAGTCTCTTCTCTGTTGTATATATTTTTGGATCTTTACCCTCCTGATTACGTGACTGATCCTTGTTCAGAGGGTTTTTCCCGAAGCAGCTACAGCGGCTGGAAGTATCTTGGATAACAACTTGGGACTTCCTTCAGACGATTCTGAGGATGATGATTATAATCCTAATGGTCCAGAGGATGTGGAGGTTGAAGCAGGTGAATCTAGTTCTGACGAATCTGAGTATGCTTCTGCTTCTGAGAAATTGGAGGAGACGCAACATGAGGATCAATACATGGGTCTTCCTTCTGATGATTCAGAAGATGATGATTATGATCCCGAGGCTCCAATTCTTGATGGTAAAGCCACTGAAGAAAGTTCAAACTCTGATTTCTCATCTGACTCTGAGGATCTTGCTGCTACAATTAAGGATAACATGTCCATTGAACAAGATGGTGATGTCACATCTTCATTGTTGGATAATGTTCAGAGGAAAGGTTCTAATAAACAAAATCGCAAGAAGCCATCTATAGCCGACGAACTGTCATCTTTAGTAGAGCCAGATCTTGGTGGAGAAGATTTGACTCCGGTTTCTGGGAAAAGAAATGTGGAAAGGTTGGACTACCAAAAGCTGTACGAAGTAAGTCCTTCTTTGTAGTATGAGGTTTAAAATACTATACTCTGATTCTACATGCAAGGTCTTCTTTTCTTATTTGAAGTAGTGTATACATTACACAATTTGTCACATGATACACGTTTCTCGTATGCGTCAGAATATAATGAAATATCATCAATATCTTATATAAGGTAATTTATTATATTCTCGCAGTATCAGAATAGTATCTTCACAGTGACTTGTTTCATTCTATTTTCCTGCTGAGTTCTGCTAAGTATGAAAGAACTCTAATAATCTTGTTAGCTGTAAAAGAAAACAAAATTCAGTCATTTTTCTAATTGCATGAACCGAGGACTTCTAGAAGGGATGCGGAGTTAAATATATTTTTCCTTTTGTTTTTTTCCTCTCCAAATATTTTATACTGCTATGTTCCTATTGTAGGAGGCATACCACAGTGAAACTAGTGAGGATGAAGATTGGGCTGCCACCGTTACTCCAAGTAGAAAAAAGAAACTAACTGGCAAAATTATTCCAGTGTCACCAAAAGGAAGTGCCTCAAATAATTCCAGACATTCTGCTAAGAGGAACTCCCATCAGCATAAAGTTAAAAATACAAATAATTCACCCACCAAAACACTTGAAGGATGCACGGAATCTGGTTCCAGGGGTAAAAAGCGTGGATCTCCACACAAAAAACTTGGAGAAGCTGCTGTTCAGGTGATTGTTAGTTACTGTTTGAATTTGGTTTTGAAGTTTGTTTTCTGTTTAGGATATATTTCAACAAAGATTCTAATTTGCATACCTGTTCATCCCGACATTAGAGAATTTCTAATGGTGCTGATTGTACTATAATTGATTCTAAATTGGGTTAGTGTTCACTTTACATAACTTGCAATCATAGGAAGACTAAAATATGAAATGTTGAAATTTGGCCTGACGTAGAAAATTATTGACATCTTTAGAAACTCAACCCAGTCTTACTATATGTAAAGACAGGAAGATCGGAATTTGTCTAGAAAGTTAACAATCATCTAGATCATTCCTAAACGATATTTAACTACGATTAAAAGTTTACAAAAAAGTACCTACAAAGTTCAGAGAAAAATAATAAAAACCAAGTGTGTTTTACTGTTTATAATTACCATCCTCAACCAAGTGTTATTCTTTGAAGTCAATCAAACTTTTAAATTTTGTGATGTGCTACAAACACTCCTTTTCCAATACTCTACTATGGGATACAATTTGTGTGTATGCTATTTTGGACGAGTGCGACGGAAATTTCTAGAATCCACATGAATTTCAGCCAATAGTAGAGATGTCGAAGAGAATGTTGATGGCCCTCTTAAATTTAAAGAATACTAGTTATTTCTACTCCATTCAGTACCTCACTATTCAAACCCCTTCATAATCAAAAGGGATTTTTTATATTTTTCTATCTTTCCATTCAAAAGAAGCATAGACACAAAAACACGCCTAAATCTGCTTGTAAGTTTATTAGGTAAAGGATTTACCTTAAGAGTGACTATTCTCGTGTTTATTTTCAGAGGCTTTACAAAACTTTCAAAGAAAATCAATATCCAGAACGAGCCACAAAAGAAAGCTTGGCGCAAGAAATTGGACTCACATTTAATCAGGTAATTTCCTTTGCCATTCGTTTGAGCTCATCTTCCTCACACAACTCCGAGTTTACCCTTCTTTTTTCACTTTTAGGTTGACAAATGGTTTGGAAATGCTCGATGGAGCTTCCGCCATTTACCACAAATGAAAGCAAGTCCAGGTAGTAATGCTTCGCAGCAGGTCACTAATAGCGGAGCTGAAAAGAAAGAAGTGATGGGTAATGCTGCACAGCAGGTCACTGACAATGGAGCCGAAAATAAAGGAGAGAAGGAACTTGAATTAGTTTCCCAGGAGACTATGGGAGAAAAATCAAGAACCCCGACTTCTAAGAAAAGGAAGCAGCAGGCCACTGACAGCGGGGCTCAAAAGAAAGGAGAGATGAGTAATGCTTCACAGCAGGTGACTGACAATGGAGCAAAAAATAAAGGAGAGAAGAAACCTGTATTAGTTTCCCAGAAGGGTATTGGAGAAAAATCAAGAACCCCGAATTCTAAGAAAAGGAAGAAGCAGGCCACAAAGAAAGGAGAGATGGGTAATGCTTCACAGCAAGTCACTGACAATAAAGGAGAGCAGGAATCTGGATTAGTTTCCCAGAAGAAGACTATTGGAGCAAAATCAAGAACCTCGAGTTCTAAGAAAAGGAAGCAGTTGTCTGAGCCGCAGGCATCTGAAGCAGGATTAGCTCCTAACGACCCAACCCCACCAAAAGTTGAAACAGGCAAGAAAACAAAGAAAAAGAAAGGGAAATGATATATAATTGCCTTTTTTTCCTAAGGCGCAAAGATTAGCATCCCTCCTTTTGCGAGATTGAGATTCTCAGATGATCAGCTCGGATATGTTTCCATTCCGGGAGGTAATCTCTCATTTGTATCAGTTTGTATTTTAAGAAATAGCTATTCAGATATTCATGTCAAGTGACTTGATTTTAGGTTCTCTCGTGCAAACCCTTAAAATAGTTGTAATTCATCAGTTTTGATGTGTTTTTTGTTTACATTCGCACATTCTTTCCACCAAATGATGTTTTTTTCTCCTCTTTTGAGAGTGGTTATCAACAAAACAAAAACAGATGGAAATTGAGGTGCAATAGAATTCAGTATCACGATGTGTTGTGTTTTTGTGTTATGTTGCACCGCTAGGTAACAAAATGTCAAAATAGAACATGAGAATAATTATATTTTATTTTATATTTCTAACCATGACTAACAACCAATAATTAATAAGGAAGATTTTATAAAATTTAAACTTTATGAGATATATTTATAGTTTTTTAGTCTCTAAAAAATCTAGGACAATATTATTTTGAAATGGAGTAGTATATTTAGAGTACATTTTCTTATAACTGGTCACATTTATTAGAGATTTATACATCGAAATTGTACTAAGGAGATGTTTGTATGTATATGGTAATAATTATTAGTAACTACAGGTTTTAGTCCGTTTATGTTGGTACAAATTTATTCTTTGAGGGTTCATTTTCAAATATTTAGTCAGTTTATTTCGGTACAGATCTATTCTTTGAGGGAAGTTCGTTTTCAAATATAAGCACAAGATCATAATAAATGGAAATTTAAAAAGAACTACTAAGATACGAATGTGATGTCTGGATTCATATTATCATTTATAAAATATGAATTTATTATGTATCAACCGTTATGTATCAACCGTTATTCTCTGATATAAATAGTATTTTAAAATATTTGTAAAAATAATATAGTTATTTGATACAATATAAGCGCTTAATATAAAAATATTTATAGTTTATAAAAATTATTGTATAAACAAAAAATTTCTCGTTTATAAAAATATTTGTAATTTATTTATGTTTATAAAAATAATTGTACCAATAATAAACTTTTATCGTTTATAAAATATTTGTAACTTAATTCCGTTTATAAACTTAATTTTATCAAAGATATATTTTTCTCGCTTATAAAAATATTTGTAATTCATTTTCGTTTATAAAAATATTTGTAATTTATTACTATTTAGAAAAATAAATGCATCAATAATATTTTTTTCCCATTTATAAAATATTTGTAGCTTATTCCCATCTATCAATAATAGATTTTTTATGTTTATAAAAATATTAATAATTTATTCCCGTTTACAAAAATAACTGTATCACTTTTGACGTTAATAAAAAATATTTATAACATATTTCTTTTATAAAAACAATTGTATTGACAATACAGTTTTGCTGTTTATAAAAATACATGTAACTTATTTCGTTTATGAAAATATATGTACTTTTTTTTTTCCATTAAATAATAATAATTTTTTATAAAAAAACAATTAATTATGATGAAATTAAACAAATAATTATGATTCAAAAGTGTAAAAGCTTTTACATTTTTACATTTATAATAAAAAAGTTTATGTTAGTTAATTTTTTATTTATTATAAATATATTTACACGTTTACAAACCTATCTAATTTAAAATTATCTAATCAATCAATTATATTTCTTTTTGACATGAGTCTTAAAACATACTTATATATAATTATTTATTTGTTTTATATAAAATTTTATTTAAATAATTTTAGTTAAAAGATTTTAATTTTTTTTTAGAATATTTATTAAAAAAATTAAAAAGATTCAAGAGCAAAAAATAAAATATTTAAAAAATAAATAAATAATGAAAATCTGAATATGTTAAAGAGTACAACTATAAAAAAATAGAAATTTAAAACCTATAGTAAATAATATATATTTATTCTCATATATTTAAAATAATTACATTAATTAATGTCTAGTGTAATAAATATTAAGATCTCAAATTTAAAATGTTATGTTAAATTAATTCCAAAATAAAAAAAAAATGAAAATTTCATATTTTATCATGAAATATCTAAAAATATAAATAAATAATTAAAATCTCAATATATTTAATTATAAATAAAAAATATCTATATTAGTTTTTTTTGAATAAAAAACTATATATATTGAGACAAAAAAGCATACAGTCCGAGTGATCCAAAGGATCCAACAAATCAAAAATACCAGGAAAAAACAAACAAAAACTACTAGAGCGTACTGCAAGAGAATCTGGCCTATGAGAGGCCGTAACTTGGACACCTCCTAACATCTTAGCATCCATAATCTTAGAGATAGCTTCCTTGTAACAAGGGTTACCCCAAAACACTTCTCATTCCGAAAACGCCAACATTCATAGAGGGTTTCGGTAAAGGCACATTGATGAATCTTAAATTTGTTCCCTTTTTTCTTACACATATTGCTCATCCAGTGGATCTCATTCTTCTAGTCCATTGAACTATGATCAATACTAAGCCCACTTAATGATACTCTTCCAAATCTTTTTAACCCCCATGCACTCGTAAAACAGATGGTCCAGGGTCTCAGTTTTACCACATCATTAATTTGGTCCTTGAAGCCCTGATAAATTTTTCTGGTACTGAACCAGTCCTGGAGAAGCATATTGTGCCAAACCTGTAAGTCAACAAACTCGTTCCTGATATTCAGAATGAAGGTAATTATCCAGGATGCAGTCTTCCTCACAGGCACATTTATAATGTCCGACCCTTTGATGTAGCATGCATGTATCCATCTAATCCAAAGGCTATCCGCCTTCTGGTTCAGGTTCCAAAGGTTCTTCGCCATGCACGGTCTGTTCGACTCCTGAAGGTTGATAATATTAAGACCCCCTTATTCCTGGGAGCACAAACCTTCTTCCACGCAACAGGGGATTTCTGAGAAACGGCCTCAACACCACACCATAAAAAGGTTCTGCAAATAGCTTCAACCCTTTTAATGATTTGCTTGGGCATAGGGAGGCTCTACAGCAAAAAATTATGGATAGAGAAAATGACACTTTTTATAAGTGGAGATCTACCAGCCATACTAAGCAGACACGATCTCCAATGACTAATTCTACTGACAATTTTGTCCACCAAACCCATACAGTTATCCACAATTAGTTTTTTTGCTAGACAGAGGAATCCCTATGTATCTAAAGGGAATGAGACCTTCTTCAAACTCAGTGATTATCAGAATACTTTTCTTTGCCTCTTCAGACATATTACCAAAATTTGCTATACACTTTCTAGGATTAACCTCTAAACCAATAGCCTCAGATAAGTCTTTGATGGAATTCATGACAAGCTTGACAAAGTTAGAGTCTCCTCTGGTAAACACTAGAAGGTCGTCTGCAAAACTAAGATTTATAATATTCAGCTTTCCACACTTCGAGTGAAATTTAAATTCAGGATTCTTATCAAGCTTATGGAGCAACCTATGCAAGTATTCTATAATGAGAATAAAGAGGAGAGGCGACAGGGGATCCCATTGTCTCAAGCCTCTTTTGGCCACCACAATATCAGACATCTCATTATTGATCTTGTACCTATAAGACACATATATAACCAGCTTCATAACCCACTTGATGAATCTGTTAGAAAAACCCATCTCAACCGGAATATCTTTCAGAGTCTGCCAATCCACACTATCGTACGTCTTTTGGATGTCCATTTGGAGAATTTTTTTTTAAATAACCACTTTTTTCAAAAAAAAAAATTCCAAATAACCACATTTTCAAACAATTTTTTTTTACCACACAGAGGAATAGCCACTCTGTGTGGCGCATGCACTCAATTTAAAGAGGAGGCGCCATACTGCATGGCTTGTCCTCCTCTGTAAAGTCATGCAGTGTGGCGCATGCATGTGTTTTTGAGAGGAGGCGCCACCCTCCTTGACTTGACAGTGTAATTGCAACTTTCTATAAATACAACCACCTATCCTCTTCATTTTTCCACACCATTTGTTACATAACTCTTAGAAAATGTCTTCAACTCCCTTGCCAAAGTTTTCACTGATCAAAAGAGATGCGCATGTTATTTTTTCGGCGACAAAGCCTTCGGTGAAGATCAAACTCTGGAATACACAGACGTTCGAGCATTTTCAGAGGCACTTGATTCGCTGGTTGGAAGGAGACATTCCTGAAGGTGAACAAATCAGAAAAATAGAAAGGCATATCACAATGAGGAACGAAAATGGAGTAAGTCGATCATAGAAAAAGGTGAGATGCGACGCTGATGTCATGATGATGATGCTTGGACCAGAGGATATTGTGTTGATGATCTTTATCTCTTAGATATTATGATTTGTTTAGTTGTTTTGTCTATTTATCATGTTGTCGTATTGTTGTCCTGAGTATGTGGTGTTGTAATTTTTTATGTCATGATGTAAAAGTTGTTGTAATCGAATGATAAATTGAACACGAAATGATATCTCGAATTTAAATTGAAATATATTGCGTACAAAAAATTAAACACTCCGGATAGTTTGCTATAAAAAAGTTATGTTGCAGAGCTAGACCCAATATTTGGACAATTTTTCCGATTGTATCTGGGAAGACGACCTGTACCGCATAATCTTATCATTTTGTTGGCCGTATCCATTTCAGTTCTAATACGAGTGATTTTCGGGCGCCCCTTTTTCTTCCGTCGCATTTGTTCATTGTGCCAAACAATGTCCCCTTCATAAGCAGGCAAGTAATCCTCATTTGCCAACACAGAGAAGGTATTGATGTACACACTTAAAACACTCTTTACCGTGTACACGGGGGATACATGTTGTATTGGGTCCAAGCGAACATGCGAACATGCCGCTATGACATGAGAGCAAGGCATGCAAAATGCTTGAAACTTTTCGCAATCACACCAACCTCTATCTAGTTCGACTCGATAATATCCCCTTGGTCTCCCCTCATTATGATCCAGTGTCTCTTGTACACTGAACCAACCTTTAATACGGTCAAACACTGTAACACTATGGATGTTTGCTTTTGCAGCCTCCTCGTTAAATGTTTTCATCGTGCATTCACTGAATAACTGCCCTGATTGTAACACTGCCCTCCATTTTGAACTTCTTGTGTCAAACAATGATCCCATTCTGAAATATGTTACTCTAATCAAAGCGGTAATTGGAAGGTTTCAGATGCCTTTGAATACAAAGTTCAATGATTCCACCAGATTTGTTGTCATGCGGCCCCATCGTTGACCATTGTCAAATGCCCGAGTCCACTTCTCCACTGGAATGTTATCGATCCACCTTAATGCTTTTGAGTTTGTCAACCAGATTTCTTCGCGATAGTATCGGAATGACGGTTCTGTTAAGGCATACCCTGCATTAATAACTTTCTTTCGAAGTGTCTTATCTTTGATATGGAGCATGAAGTTTTGTGTGATATGTCTAATGCAATAGACATGTGTCGAAGGGGGGGATCCTTCCAACTGTTATCAGGGTTATTGTATTCACTCACAATTGATGGATGTCTGTCTGAAATCAAACAAAGGTTGGATTATGGAGCAACGTGTAATCGGAGATTCTTTAGAAAGAAATTCCATGCACCACCTGTCTCACCTTAAACTAGAGCGAGTGCAATCGGAAAAACATTACTGTTCCCATCTTGTGCCACTGTCATGAGTAACGTTCCTTTATACTTCCCGTATAACTAAGTTCCATCAATCTGTATAATAGGTTTGCAAAATGTAAAACCCTTGATGCATGGTTCAAACACCCAAAACAATCGATGAAATATTCCATTCCCACTAACACGAGTTCTGTCTGGGGTAAAAGCCGGAAGTGTCTCCAAAATTATAACAGTTCCCGGAGCATAATATTTGAGTGCCACCAAAAATCTTGGAAGTTCTTTGTACGATTCCTCCCAATTACCGTACACAAGTTCAACTGCCTTAGTCCTCCCGATCCATGCCTTCCTGTAAGAGGGAGTATAATTGAATCTCGTAGTGATATGAGAAATAATTATACTCACCTTTAGTGATAGATCTTTGCTAATAAGAGGCAAGATTTCTTGACATATTAGTTGAGAACTAAGTTTCTGATGATCCTGTGTCAGAACGGTGGTGATGCAAGTGTGGAGTGGATCAATGGAACCTATTTCCCATGAATCACTTTTCTTCCTGTAAGATGCAGTTAACCGAAAAGGGAAAATTGGTTTTTGACGACATAAAATAACATACCTCCCTGAATTATTTTTATCTACAGTGAAGTCAGCTAAAATTTCCATGTGGTATTTTTTGATAACTCTAAGACACTTTTCTTTTGTTCAAAATTTGTCTCCAACTTTCAAGTCCCCTTCAGTCTGCATATAAGGATCGTGAAAGATATCTGAGGCTGGTTCATCTTCCCCCAAGTTCAAGTTCGTCATGTGAAATGGAGGGTCATACACATGACTTGCAGGTATATGTTCATGCTCTTGATCTGCAGCGTCATCATTGACCATAAAATCAATCTTTGCCTCATCATCTTCTTCTTCTTGGTCAATAACATCGACTTCAAGATGGTTGTCCTCGTCAGATTCATCCTCTTCTTCAAAGTCTTGAGAAGGATCTACCACCTGAGATTGATTTGGTTGTTGTAATAAAACATACAGCTCAATCTCATCGAACCCGGATTGTTCATGAGTTCGAAACATGTTTCGAACATCATCATCGTCGCGCACCTTAAGTTGATAAAATTTGACTTCGTTGTTGTCAAATAGAAATGGGGACTTGTAAAGAATTTGGTAAACTGGACCACACTTCAATTTGGATTCTACTCTATCTTTGAAGCGTGCAAAACTTGATTTCTTGTTTATTCGAAAGCGGATAAAATCGATATTACAGAAATTAAAACCTAAGTTATCGTAGTTGAACGTCTCACTGTTAATATGAGCAACAATAATATAATTTTATGAATGATCCATGTTGTTGAGGTATGTTTTTGTGAGTTATGGATGTATACTAGTAATGCAACCTACACAGACGATTAAATAGACTGATATTCTGCATGCATGCGCCACCCTAGGTGGCTAATCCTCCTATTTTCTCATGCATGCACCACCCTAGGTGGCTTATCCTCCTCTTTATGTATGCATGCGCCACCTAGGGTGGCTTATCCTCCTCTTTTTGCATGCATGCGCCACCTAGGGTGGCTTGTCATTGAACAACAAAACTTGCATGCATGCCATCTGATTCCTGCCACGCTACAGGTTTGCATGCATGCAAAAAGCAAGAAGCCATGTTAAATGGCGCCTATGTACAATAAAGAGAGAATGCGCCATCTAGTGTGGCGCCTATGTGCAATAAGGAAGAGCATGTGTCACCTAGTGTGGCGCCTATGTGTATAAGTTGCATGTAAAGTATTCTTCAAGATTTTTCTATAAATACATGTAAAATTCACCTTATATTTTCATCACAATCATAACTCATATACTATTTCTTTCTTGAAGTCTCAACAACAACACAAGAGTAATCAAGAAAAAACGTCTCTCTTGACCATGGGTGATCAACATAGAGGAACTCCGAACAACATTGAAACCTTCGTAAGTGTATTTTCCTCAATACCTATTTTTTACCGACAATTTTTTGTTCCTTAATTCTTATGATTGTTATACCTAAATCTTGTATTTCTTATACGTAATTCGTGTTTTTAATAGGATGTTAAAAAATTTTGTTGTCGTGTCCATGAGTATGTCCCTTACGACGTTCAAATTGAACCGTACTTACGACATGCCGGTTTTGGTCTATTACTCAACATAGTCAATTACCATGTTGACTATAAAATTATTCTCGCATTAGTGGAGAGATGGAGACCCGAAACTCACACCTTTCATCTTCCATGTGGTGACTGTACAGTCACACTAGAGAGTCACACTAGAGGACGTGTACATGTTATTCGGTCTACCGATCAACGGTAAGGCTGTCAGTGGCCGAGTCAACCAAGACAACGCCATATGCGAGGAACTTTTGGGAGTCTCTTTATTTGAACAAGGATCAAGAGGCCAAGGTATTAATCTCCGTCTTCTTAGAGAATGTCATAGTAGTCTCGTAATAACCGAAAACTCTATCGAGCAAGAAAAAATTGTGAAAGCTCGGTGTTACATAATGATATTATTTGGCCATTTTTTATTTCCTGAAACAACGAGTAATACTGTTAATATCATGTATTTACCCTTGTTAAGACAATTTGATAAAATAAACACATATAGTTGGGGTTCAACTATTTTGGCCCATCTGTATAGTTCCTTGTGTAAAAATGCATCAAACGGTAGCTGTTCTTTCTATTCTTGCGTCTTTTTGCTCCAGACATGGTGCTGGTAGAGAATGCCGACACTCGCCCCCCGCAACACAAGGCCATTCGCCTTCCCCTTTGCTACAAAGTAAGATTACGAAACCATAAATTTTACATATTATATACCGAGACATGTAGTGTATTAATTTATTATCCATTTTTTATGTAGGTGGTATGTTCCTGGGATGAATTACAACAAATCCCCTAGAAACGCAATAGTAGTCTACCGGAATCTTATTGATCATGTTGGACCCGAAGGGGTATTAAAGTTACATATTTTATACACCACATTCAATATTTTAATTAAGTTTAATATTTTATATAACTTTTTTTACTCTACAGTTTGTATGGAGGCCGTATAAGGATCTCGACCATGAGATTAACCCTCACGATGCTGAAGTCTGGATTGCAAAAACAACACTCATCAGGTTCACTACTATGGAGATGCAGCACTGTGATCGTGTGAAGCTACAGTTCGGCATGCAACAGGGTATCCCCGACCTCTCAACATGTTTGGGCCAATGGCATCTACTCAGAGTTGACGACCAGTGGGGATTTAACGATTTGAGAGACTTCGCTAAAAATCAATGTCTTCAATAGAGGCATAGATGTGAATTGGTCCTAAGGGAGCCGATCTTGCAAGATGACTTAAAACCGACGCTCCAATATTTGAGATGGTACACATCGATTTCAACAAATTTGTTTCTGTCTCAAGAGACTTATTTGATTGACCCATGCCAAAGAGCTGCAACATACGCCCAACAACAACCCCAACAACAACCCCTCAACAATACCAAACCCAATAACCAACCCCTCAACAATACCAAACTCAACCACAATGTCAACCCACTCAAACCCAACAACCGTACACCACCTCATTCAACCAAACGCGTCATCAATTCATGCCACACACACAAACACAATACCAAGAGCATGACCCGACCCACCCCTAACAATATGCGCCATCCTCATCCTACCATAACACCCAAGACACATATGATACATCTCCTTCCTACCATACCACTCAACCTACATACAGTCAAACATCATACCATCGAAGTACCCAACCATCATACGGATTTCATACACCACAAGAACCGTTGCTTCGTTTTCATCATGATTCAACATCCCAATACTATCAACCACCCCACCACCCACACATATCCCAACCAACAAGGCCAAACTTCAATAGGGGCACCGATCTCTTTCGAAACACATCACAATGGAGCGAAATTATCAATGAGATATATGATTCTGATATACCAGGACCATCACATCAAGCACCTCATAATCAAGCAAGTCAGAACAGACCACAAACACCTCAGGAATATCAACAGAGAAGAGTGAGACAAGGGGCGAGGCAAAAGCGCTGCCGTTTATGTCATATGGGGACCCGCTTAAGTTGAGGGGACATCCAAAAAAAATGTATCCATGCGTTGTATAATATTAAATATTAATATAAAATATTTTTAATATTTTTAATTTTATTTATAAAAAAAATTGCAATTACACTGTCAAGCCAAAGAGAGTGGCGCCTCATCTCAAAAACACATGCATGCGCCACACTGCATGGCTTTACAGAGGAGGACAAGCCATGCAGTGTGGCACCTCCTCCTTAAATTGAGTGCATACGCCACACAAAGTGGCTACTCCTCTGAGACAAAAAAATTTTGTTTGAAAAGTGGTCATTTTGGTAAAAAAATTTGAAAATGTGATTATTTGAGAATTTTTTTTTGAAAAAAATAGTTATTTAAAAAAAAATTCACTGGATCATACACTTAGGAGCACCACTTCTTGCACTATAGCCTCTAATGAGCTCGAAGGCAAGCATAATGTGGTCCTGGATGTTCTGGCCAGGAATAAATGCTGCTTGGCTGTGGTCCACTATGCTCCCAAGCACCTTTCCCATCCTATTCGCCATAATTTTGGAAATGATTTTACAAAGAATGGTGCAACACGAGATTGGCCTGAAGTCTTTAACGTAGCAAGCATTGTCGTGTTTAGGATTAATAGTAACTGATCTGACCTGATCAGAAGGTTTGGACCGTCACGGCTGCTCCGAGCTGAAGGCTTTTTGAACGAGGAGGGGGGGGGGGGGTACCTGCAAGGCACTCCGATGCTTAAGTCAGTGGGAGTACTAGCAGATAATAGAGTTGAGGTTAGAATTGATGATTACCTGACCCTCTGGAAACAGAGGGTATTTATAGCCCCCAGCGCTGGGCCAAGGTTCCTTCATTGGGCCGGGCGAATTTGGCCCAATGGAGGAACTGCCAGGTTCTACGTGGGTAGTGGGGATCAGCACGTGGTCCCCTTCCTGGAGGTGCTGCGTGAAGTGCGGGCGGACAGAGACGCGGTCTTTACGGAGTATCGTTGGGGCAATAGAGGACTAAGTCTGCCCTAGCAAGGTAGCTCGAGTCCATGTCGAGCAGTGCAGCATGGTGTCGACCTCGACGCCAAGGCCCCGAGCTGGACAGCGAATGTCGAGCTGGAAGCCAGGGCATAGAGCTGGACGGCAGTCTGTCGAGCGTGACTTCGTAGCGCGGGCTGGACACTGAGATGTCGAGGTGGACATCAGGGTGTCGGGCATGGACGTTGTGGTCCTTAGTGAGTCCCATTGGATTGGGCCTTTGCCCATTGTGGTCCTTGGTGAGTCCCATTGGACTGGGCCTTAGTAATGCTTTTGGGCATGACGGGCCCAGTCCAGAACAGGAGCCCCCCAAGTCGTGGTTCCTTTGCGAGGAGCCATGACTTGAAACCAAGTTGTTCAGTCGCTGAGGTCTCGTGCCCGGAATGGAGGCGTGGACCCTCGAGGGGTCTCCTCGTGACGTGCTCGGAGACGTCGTCGGTGGTGGATGCGTGGAGGATCCGTACCGAGCGCGTCAGTCGAGCACATGAGGCATCTTTCGGGAGTTGTGCCGCCACCCTAGGGGGGTAGGGCCATCATTGCGTTGGGTGCAGTGCGTCGAGGAGACGGAGTCCGTGGCTGAACGAGGTGACGTTTGGTATTCCACGTCATCCCTATAAATAGGGTCTTTGGGCCCCATAATACGCTTTCTGTTCTCCGTGCTCTCTTCGTTGCAACTCTCAACACTCTCTCCAACCGTGACTTCCCGTCTCAGATTCTTCATTTCTTAGCCGAATCTCAACCTTGATCCAAGTAAGTGATCCATTTTCTTTATTTTCTTGTTTTAGAATGCATGATTCTAGGAAACTGTGGATGTTTTAGGACCGTTAATGTGGGATTAGCCCGGTAAACTCGTGTTTTGCCCGACAGATTTACGTCTAGGACCGGCAAATGCATACTTGTGGCCGACACGTTCTTAGTTTTAGGTGAAAAACTTCAGAGCTGCCCGGGGTATTCATGATCCTGGGCGCCTGATTCATGCCGGTGCCCGGTATGTTTATGGTCGTGGCCGTGGGCTTCATAATGCGGCTCGCCATGTTCATACCCCGGATCGACATGCTTGAAGAGTGGCCGCGCAGTTGGTTTGTGGAGGAACTCTGGATTCAGGAGAGTCGGGGAGGCATCCACTTGTGAAAATGGACTTGTGGTAGTGTATGGACGACATGATTATGTCGAGCATAGGGCTTCATGCTCAATCTGATTGGTTTCCCGTGCTCTGCAGGTAACCATGGCGGATGAGCCGAGCTCCTCAGGTCGTCATGACAGCGAAGAACAAAGTGCCGACGAGTCGGCCAACCTTATAGACACTGTGACCGACCCATCGCTGGAATGGGTGGGCGCCGAGCCTCGGGGGACGGCGTCGATATACAGTCGGGATGACCGACACCCGTTCATCGCTATTGAAGGGGGGCAGGACCAGCCCGACTTTCAACCGAATTTCGAGGTCATGCTGCCTGCGACCACTGCCAGAATTTGTTCGATGTACCCGGACTACAGTTTTGCGATGTACGAGATCGCGTTTAAGGACTTGGGTTTGCGGCTGCCTTTCACAGACTTTGAGACCGGGGTTTTTACGCATTTGGAGCTGGCCCCGTCCCAGCTACACCCTAACTCTCTCGCCTTCATCCGGGCGTTTGAGCTGACGTGCCGCTACTTAAGGATAGGGGCGACCATCCCTCTCTTCTTTAGGGTCTTCCACCTACAGCGCCAGTCCCGAGGAGGGAAGCACAGCTGGGTGTCCTTGAAGCAGTCGAGGAGACTGTTTAGGATGTACATGGACTCTGAGGGGGTTCAAGGATAAGTGGTATGTGGTACACCCTATCACTGACTCTGCTGTGGATTCCCTCTTCGAGGAGGAAGGGCCGGTCAGCGATGATGACGGGGAGGCCATGGTGACCGATGACGGGAGCCCCGTACTAGGACGTCGGGCTAAGTTCCCGGTGTACTGGATGTCTCGACACTTCCAGAATGGAACCGGCTACTTCCACACTGCAGTCGGGGACATGTGCACGGAGGATCAACGGGCGTATGCGGCTCTCTGTAACTTTGTCGACGGTTTTCATCCCGCCCAGTGGGTTACACGGGAAGGGAATGACATCCTCGACAAGGACGGTTACCCGATATTCGAGGCTCGCCCGATTGATACCAAGGCGTTGGTGGAATGCTCGACCTATAGGGAGGCAGCCCGCCTGTTAGGTTGTTTGTTTGAAATTCTTTACTCGTCATTCATTTACGCGTTTTGCTCGATACTGACTTTTCTTTTACTTCGTGCAGGTACGATGGCCAGCCGACATGAAAGGCTCCTGAAATTGTCAACCGGTCAGAGGCGAAACAAGAAGGTCGTGCCGGCCCCTCAGATGACGAGAATGGGTCCACCGACAAATCTGAACGCTTCTCAGCCTGTGAGGGTGGATTCGACGTCGAGCTCGGGGGCGGCGTCAGATCCAGATGTCGAAGTCATTGATGCCGAAGCCGTTCTGACACATAGGAAGAGGACCCGCGTGGAAGGCGGTCCAACTGTCGGGGAAGATACCGGTCCCGTTCAATCCTTTGCCTTTCCCCCTTGCATCGAGGAGGAGGGTTTTTTCGAGCGGTTTCCCCCGACCGTGGTCGCGCATGAAGCCGAGGCCATAAAGAGGATGACTAAAGAGGAGAGGCGGTCGCGGCTGGTCGCCAGCGTGGACGGGCTGGTTAAAATGGCTGAAATGGCTCTGGTATTGTCTGAAGACGCAGGGGACGCTGCTCGTGTTGAAGAGCTCGAGCGGGAGAAGGCAGCCTTGACGGCGAGCTCAAGGAAGTTGAAGGTCGCTCTGGAACGCTCCGAGGGGATGTTCCAAGAGCAGACCGTGATACTTGACGCCGAGAGGGAGGCGCTGACCTTGGAGAAAGAGAAGTCGGGGCGGTTGACCGAGGAAGGGGAGTTGCTCCGGGCCGATAGGGATCGTTTGGCTGCTGAAGTCGAACGCCTGGGCAAGCAGGTCGAGGAACTGAATGCTGCTCAACAACCCGCCGAAGATGAGCCCGAGGACCTAATGGCTTTGAAGAGTCGGGCTGAGTTTATTGCTCATATCCGGAACCTCGAGGAGGACGCAGTCGGTGCCCTGGAAGACGGGTTCAATTCTGCCGTCGACCAGCTCTCGTTGCTAAATCCCGGCTTGGTCACCGAGGGTATCGGGCACACTCATCGGGTTGTCGGTGGCGCGATCATTCCCCCGCCCGACTCTCCCTGCGTCGACAGTGGTGATAATGCGGAAGTTTGATTTGTATTCTTTGGATAGCGGGCCTGCGTGCCCTTGATATTTGAATTTGTACTTTGGGCCTGCGTGCCCGTTTATTGCGTGTATGAACATCGCCGGCCTTCTTGGTCGGTTTAATATTACTTTGTTGCCTTCGGGCGTTTATACGTTTATTTTGGATTTTCTGCCCTTGTATGAACTGACATGCTTGTATGAATTTAGCTCGTCCCGGGCCCGACGAGAGCCCGTAGGTGGCTTTGATTTGGCGAGCGACTATGCTCGACTCCGTTTGTGCGCAACCTCGACCCAATTTCGGTTGGCCGGGGTTGCTTGAGTGTTTCGCTCGAGGGGAGAGATTTTGTTTTGACCCTTGTAGATGTCCCGTTATTCTTGATGGAATGTCGGGTATTTCGGAGCGAGGTTGCTCAGTCGGGCGTGGAGCCCGTAGGGACGATTTGCCCTTGGCGTGAACTGCCCATCGCGAGCTGGGTGTTCTGCCTTATGGGTACGACGACGGTGGTGCTCGGTATAGCTGTCCACGTCGGGCACTATAGATCGTCAACGTCTACCGCGCGATGCCGTGCCATTTTGGTCGTGCGTCGGCCTGTACCTTAGCCTTAAACGAAGTGGGACGTTTTTCCTCGTTGCCCGAGCATGGTTGCTTTTGGTCGAGGGTCCTAGGTGTTGTCAGTTTTTAACTGTAGTACTGCTTCAACTTAGCAGCATTCCAGGGTCTTGGTAATGGCTCTCCGTCTAACTGTTCGAGGTAGTACGCCCCGGTACCCGTGGTGCCGTGGACGTGGTAAGGTCCTTCCCAGTTCGCGGCCAACTTCCCCTCGCGGGAGTCTTTCTGGTTTCTGCGTAGTACCAGGCTGCCTATTTCGAACTCGCGCTTGATGACCTTGTCGTTGTGGCGTAGAGCCACTCGCTGTTTTAGGGTTGCTTCGCGCAGAGCAGCCCCCGATCGGATTTCCTCGACTAGGTCGAGTTCATCCCTTAGTGCTTCGTCATTCATTTCTTCGTCGAGGGGTTCCTCCGTTCGTCGGGATGGTTCCATGATTTCGACTGGGATGACAGCTTCGGTGCCGTACGTTAGTCGGAATGGTGTTTCACCCGTCGTTGAATGGGGTGTGGTGCGGTATGCCCACAGGACGCTGTGGAGCTCCTCGACCCATCCCCTTTTGGCTTCGCCGAGTCGACGTTTGAGCCCTCGGAGGATGACTCTGTTCGCAGCTTCGGCTTGCCCGTTGGTCTGAGGGTGCTCGACCGATGTGAAGTGATGTTTGGTCCCCAGTTTGGTGACGAAGTCTCGGAATCCGTGGTCGGTGAACTGGGTGCCGTTGTCGGTCACCAGTGCCTGTGGAATTCCGAACCTGGCGAGCACGTTTCTCTTGTAGAAACGGAGGATGTTATGTGAGGTGATTTTCGCGAGGGCCTCGGCCTCGATCCATTTTGTGAAGTAATCCACGGCGACGATTAGGAACTTGTTCTGATAGGTCCCTTGCACGAAGGGTCCGAGGATGTCCATGCCCCACCAGGCAAACGACCATGGGGATGACAATGTGGTCAGCTCGTGAGGGGGAGCGAGGTGCATATCCCCGTGCTTCTGGCACTTGTCACATTTTTTTACGTGTTCCTTGGCGTCCTGTTGCATCGTCGGCCAGTAGTATCCTGCGCGGAGGGCTTTCCTCGCCAAGGATTTACCGCCCATGTGCTGGGCGTTGATGCCCTCGTGTATCTCCCGCAGTACGTCGGGGATGGAGGACTCGTCAATGCATTTCAGGAGGGGAATGGAGAATCCCCTTCTGTACAGTTTCTGTTCGAGGACAACGTAAGAACATGCTCGACGCTTTATTGTGGCTGCGTCGGCCTGGTTCGTCGGGAGTTCTCCCTTTGTAAGGAAATTATAGACCGGGGTCATCCAAGACGTGGCGTCCCCGATAGCATGAACCTCTACCGTAGCCGAGGGTGATTCGATGCTCGGCCGTGCCAGAGATTCCTGGATGACGGATTTGTTCCCGCCTTTCTTTCGTGTGCTCGCGAGTTTGGACAATATGTCCGCCCTCGTGTTCTGCTCGCGGGGAACATGAGAGATATCTGCTCGTACGAATTTTGCCATGTGTTTTTTGACTAGGTTCAAGTACTCAATGAGGTTGTCATTCTTGGCCTGGTAGCTTCCTTGTACTTGGGAAGCGACGAGCTGGGAGTCGGTGTAAATTTGAACTTCGCGGGCTCCTAGGTCCTCGGCCAATCTCAGTCCCGCGAGCAGGGCTTCATATTCTGCCTGGTTATTTGATGTCGGGAAGGAGAGAACCAAGGAGTGCTCGATTACCACCCCTTCTTCGTTTTCCAGGAGGATCCCTGCGCCGCTTCCGGACGAGCTGGAGGCTCCGTCGACGAAGATGGTCCACTTGTGTTCCTTTCCCGGGGGAATGTCGTTAGAGGTCATTTCGGCGACGAAGTCGGCCAGGGCTTGTGCTTTCAGGGCTTTCCTGCTCTCGTATTGAATGTCGAATTCAGAGAGTTCTAGGGACCACTTCAGCATTCTGCCCGCCATGTCTGGCCGACCCAAGAGTTGTCTCACCGGTTGATCAGTTCGCACGATGATGGTGTGTGCCAGAAAGTAGTGTCTGAGCCTCCTTGCAGCATTGACGAGGGCCAGTGCAACCTTTTCTATCTGTTGATACCTGCTCTCGGGGCCTTGTAAGGCTTTGCTCGTGAAGTAGACAGGTTTCTGCCCGTCTGGAGTCTCGCGGACAAGAGCTGCACTAATGGCTTCGTTTGAAACTGCCAAGTATAGGTAAAGTGGCTCGTTGTCATCTGGTCGAGAGAGTACGGGCGGTTGAGATAGGCTCTGCTTCAGGTGGCGGAGTGCGTGCTCGCATTCCTCGGTCCATTCGAAGGCTGCTTCCTTTCGAAGGAGTTTGAAAAAGGGAAGGGCGTGCTGAGCGGACTTCGCGACGAAGCGCGAAAGTGATGTCAACATGCCGTTCATTATCTGTATCGACTTCTTCGACGTTGGAGTCGGAAGGTCGGCGAATGCCCGGCACTTGTCGGGGTTGGCTTCAATCCCTCGTTCTGTTAGATAGAACCCGAGGAATTTCCCTGCCTTAACCCCAAATGTGCACTTCTCGGGGTTGAACCTCATTTTGCATTGTCTTGCTTGGGCGAAGACAGTCTTGAGATGAGCTGCGTGATCGGTGTCTGCTCGAGATTTGACGATCATGTCGTCCATGTATACCTCGAGCATGTCGCCGATCTGTTTGTTGAATACTTTGTTCATCATGCGTTGGTACGTCGCGCCGGCATTCTTTAGTCCGAAGGGCATTACGTTGTAGTAATAGTTGCCCGAGCTGGTCATGAATGCCGTGCAGCGTTTGTCGCCCGGAGCCATTGGGATTTGATTGTATCCCGAGTAAGCGTCCATGAACGACAAAGTTTTGTAGCCGGCCGAGTTGTCGACCAGCATATCAATGTTCGGTAGAGGAAAAGCATCCTTCGGGCAAGCCCGATTGAGATCGGTATAATCAACACACATACGCCATTTTCCATTATTCTTTTTGACAAGTACAACATTTGACAGCCAGGTGGAATACCGGGCTTCAGAAATAAAATTTGCCTCTAAGAGGTCTTTTACAGCTTTTTCAGCAGCCTCCGTTTTTTCTGGAGACTGCCTACGCCTACGTTGTACTACTGCCTTGGCGGCTGGATCAATGGCGAGGTGATGACAGGCGACCTCAGGGTCGAGTCCGGGCATCTCTGCAGCGCTCCAGGCGAAGAGATCAGCATTCTCGCGCAGACAGGCCTTGATTTGCTTCCTGGCCAAGTCGGGGAGGTCCTTGCCAATCTTCACTCCCTTGGTCGGGTCTGCTCCGAGGGGAACGAGTTCGAAATCACCGTCCGGAATAGGTCGGAGGGGGATTTGCTCGCTGCTGGCCGGTTCATCTTGGTCAAAACGGGCGTCGAGCGCAATGGAGTCGACCTTTGGTGGAGCCTTCTGAACCTCTACTTCAGGAGATGCTGTGTCGGGCTCTTGCTTTGTCTTCTTGATGGGCCTAGTGCTGGGACCCACGTCGACAGTATCCCGACCCCTTGAAGCGGCGTTAAAGCACCGGCGGGCAGCAGCGAGGTCGCCCTGGATGGTGGCTACCCTCCCCCTCTTGGTATAGAACTTCATCTTTAGGTGGACAGTTGAGGGGACCGCTGTCAGTTCCGCCAACGTCGGCCTTCCCAAGATGCAATTGTACAGGGATGGGCAGTCAATGACGAGGAAGCGGACCTTCACCTGTCTCGTAGCAGTTCCTTCCCCGAATGTCACGAGGAGCTCGACATATCCCCAAGGTTTGGACGTCGAGTCGTTGAAGCCTTGAAGGTCCGAACCTATATATGGAGACAGATGGGAGTCGTCCAATTGTAAGGTCCGGAACAGCTGGGTGTACATCACGTCGACGGAACTCCCTTCGTCGACCAGGATGCGATGCACGTCAAAATTGGCCATCTTCGCCCTTATCAGCAAGGGGATGACTGCGTTCGGTGCTCCGCCGGGGAGCTCTTCCAAGTAGAATGTGATAGGCTCTGATCTGCCCCTCACCATTTCAAAAGTCACAGTTTGAGGGGGAGCTTTGTCGACCAGTTCGTCCAACTTCCTCTTGGCTGAGTTGATGGTGAGGTTGCTGAACCCGCCCCCGTTGATGACCATGGCGGAGGGGAAGTATTCCCACCTGCTGTGTGTGGTCAGGGGCTCCTGCAGGAGCTCGGGAAGTTCGAAATCCTCGGGCCTGGTTATCGAGAAGGCGGTCTGAATTGGCACCGACTCGTCAGATGGTCGGGCATCTTCTTCGGGCTCCTTTTCCTCGCGGGCTTCACGACGGGGAGCGTCGTTTCTTCTGTACTGTGCCAGTCTCCCTCCTTTGATGAGGGTTTCAATGGCGTCCTTCAGGTGGACGCAGTCCTCTGTCAAGTGACCATGACTTCTATGGTACTGACAGTATTTGTTTTTATCGACTCCTGGCTTGGCAGGAGCTGGTCGGGGACGCTTGACACCACCGTCCTTGAAATCTGTGCTTGCACACTCCGCCAGAATGCGCTCGCGGGAAGCCGTGAGCGGAGTGTACTCAGTAAACCTGCCCGAGGGGCCCCTTTGTTCCCGGACCTCCCGGGGTCTGTCTTCCTTCCTCTTCTCTCCGGTGCGTCGGGGAGGAGGGTCTTGTCTCGAGCTGCTGCCGTGGTTGCGAGCCCTGGAGTCTCGTGCCCTGTTGGCAGCTTCTCTCTCCTCGTAGTCCATATATGCTCGGGCTTTGTCGAGGAGAGCATCAAAAGTTGCAGGTGGCTCGATGCCTACAGCTTTCCTGAATTCGGTGCCGGGGAGGAGGCCCCTCTCCAGCAAATACCTCTTCATGTGGTCCGCGCAGGGGACCTGTATTGCTTCCCGGTTGAAGCGGTTGATGAATTCCCTCAAGGTCTCATCATGCCTTTGAATGATGGCCTCGAGGGCTGCCTCAGTCTTTGGATGGCGACGAGACGCTGTGAAGGAGCTGATGAACTGGTTCTTCAAGTTCCTCCACGAGGTGATGGAGCCCGGGGCAAGTCCCTTGTACCAGTCCATGGCCGCCTTCCTGAGAGTTGTTGGGAAGAGGCGGCACTTGATGGGACCCCCGACATTGTGATAGTGGAGCATGGCTTCGAACCCGTCAATGTGGTCGACTGGGTCCGCCACTCCATCATACTCCTTTAGGTGTGGGGGCTTCTCCATGCCCGGGGGGATAGGTGCGTCCATGATTGCCTGCGACAGGGGACCGCGGGGGTCGTCCTCGTCGCTCCTTTCTGGAGAAAGAGAAAGGGTCCTGTAGTTGTGTCGGGCACGGTGTTCGTGCTGGGATTCCCTTGAACGTGATGTTCGGTGGGCGAAGGTCACATGTCCGTCTCTGTTGTGCCTCCGTTCGTGTCTTGAGGCGTCGCGAACGGGATCTTCGGCAGGGATGACGGGCTGTCTTTCATACTGGGGCCGCCTCTGCTTTGGTGCGGGAGAGGGGCTCCTAGAGTGTTCCCTGTACTGTCTCCGCGGGGGAGTAGGGTGTCGAACTTCTTCGACCCGAGGAAGTGGAGATGGTGGCCTTTGATGCCTCCTCGGGGGGCGTCGATCATTTTCCAGCGCCCTAAGTCTTTCTCCTTGCGCGAACAGGAGATAGTTCGTCTGGTTGATGGCCGCGAACAGTGCCTGAGCTGTGGCATCTGCCCCGGCAGGGGCTTGGACTTCATAGAACCGGGCAGCCTGGCGATAGGCGAGGGCCTCCGGATCGTCTTCAAGTCTTGGAGGAGTTGTCGAGGAGGACGCAGTGTTCCCGTCCCTGCGGGTGGAAGGTCCAGGGGCGGTTGTCAGGGGGGCGGCATTGTGGCCGGCGCCACTGGGATTGTCCAGGTGCCCATTCTTGTCCGCGGGACCGTTGTTGGCGTCGAGGACGCGAGAGTGTTGTTCTTCACGAGTTGGAGAGGCCATGACAGTGAATGGATTGAGCTTTGGTCTTTGAAAACTGTTCGTTAGACGGGGAAGCTGTTTCCCACAGACGGCGCCACTGATCTGACCTGATCAGAAGGTTTGGACCGTCACGGCTGCTCCGAGCTGAAGGCTTTTTGAACGAGGAGGGGGAGGTACCTGCAAGGCACTCCGATGCTTAAGTCAGTGGGAGTACTAGCAGATAATAGAGTTGAGGTTAGAATTGATGATTACCTGACCCTCTGGAAACAGAGGGTATTTATAGCCCCCAGCGCTGGGCCAAGGTTCCTTCATTGGGCCGGGCGAATTTGGCCCAATGGAGGAACTGCCAGGTTCTACGTGGGTAGTGGGGATCAGCACGTGGTCCCCTTCCTGGAGGTGCTGCGTGAAGTGCGGGCGGACAGAGACGCGGTCTTTACGGAGTATCGTTGGGGCAATAGAGGACTAAGTCTGCCCTAGCAAGGTAGCTCGAGTCCATGTCGAGCAGTGCAGCATGGTGTCGACCTCGACGCCAAGGCCCCGAGCTGGACAGCGAATGTCGAGCTGGAAGCCAGGGCATAGAGCTGGACGGCAGTCTGTCGAGCGTGACTTCGTAG
This sequence comes from Vicia faba, assembly GCA_948472305.1. NCBI lineage: Eukaryota > Viridiplantae > Streptophyta > Magnoliopsida > Fabales > Fabaceae > Vicia > Vicia faba. The sequence continues at coordinate 1,069,758,370 of OX451738.1, forward strand.
CGCGGGCTGGACACTGAGATGTCGAGGTGGACATCAGGGTGTCGGGCATGGACGTTGTGGTCCTTAGTGAGTCCCATTGGATTGGGCCTTTGCCCATTGTGGTCCTTGGTGAGTCCCATTGGACTGGGCCTTAGTAATGCTTTTGGGCATGTCGGGCCCAGTCCAGAACAGTAACCATTATGTTGTTGATAGCTTTATACATTCTCCCTTTCTCGAAAAAATTCTGAATAGCCTCTATAGTGTCATTCTTGATGATATGCCAAGTTGCCTTGTAAAATCGCCCCATACCCGTCACAACCAGGAGTGGTGAGGTCCTTGATGCTCTTCAAAGCTTCATGAGCTTCCTTTTCAGTCACAGGGGCAGAGAGCATGCTACTCTGCTCAGTAGAGATTTGACTGCCATATCTACTTTTTTGGTAGTGGCTGCAAGTTTTCCTACAAGCTCCTTCAAGAAATTCAGGATTTCTCTAGTAATTTCCTCTTGATCCCTCAGTTGGTTCCCATCGGCATCCTTAAGCATGTTGATGTTGGTTTGGTTATACTTGCTTTTTAAAGTTGCAAAGAAGTAGGAATTATTACAATCCCCTAATTTTATCCAATCCACTTTAGCCCTTTGTCTCAACATACTTTCTTCAATATTAGTGAGTTTCATCACCTCATAAGAGCACATTTTCACCCTGCTAATCCTATCACAAATTCATTCTGTCCCCAAGCAGGTCATTCTGGGCTATTTCAAGGTTCTCTCTAGCCTTAGCTAACTGATTCCCTATGCCATGGAAAGGTTTGCTTTTCTCCTTAATGACTTTTTGCACCTATACAGTTTATTCCACATTCTGTACATAGGTTGCCCCTCTATCAACTGATCCCAATTCTCTTCCACTGCTGTCAAAAAACCATCAGCATGAACCACTATTTCAGAGAATTTGAATCTTTTATGATACCTTTGATTATTTCCCCCACTCTGTAGACAAAGTAACACATGATCCTGTACCCATGGCTCCTGAATCCGCAAGACATAATCAATATGCATTTGCTGCCAACTCACATTGCCTATGATTCTGTCAATTTTAGAGTAGATGACACCGCTGCACTGATTATTTGACCAAGTGAAGAGATCACTAACACTATCTTTTTCAAAGAGGCATATTCTTGCCATCATATCCCTTAATAATGTATTCCTTCTCCTGAACCAGATTACCCCCAATCTATCATGAACAGACAATACATTGTTATAATCTCCCATCAAAAACCAAGGCCCATTAGTACTGTGGGCGATATCCTCCATATCCTGCCAAAGGATTCTCCTCTTGTACAAAGTGTTGTTAGCATACACAACTGAGCACCACATATTAAGGCTATCCAGATTATAAATCCAAAGTGCAACATTTGATCAGTACTGCTCATTGTTTTAATACTAACCTTGTTCTTGTCCCAAAGAACCCAAATTCTCCCATTTTCATGCTTATTGTAGTTGTCTATAAATGACCAATGGCCACCCAATTTATTCCTTATACCAATAGCTTTATTCTCTTTAACTCGGGTTTCAATCAAAATACCAATGTCAGGTTTTAGATTTTTGAGATGGGCTGCAATCTCATGACACTTCCCTGACTTATTTAGCCCTCTAACATTCCATGAAATAATCACGGTACAAGTTCCGTTCTTTGGGGTCATTTCTTCCTTAAAGGTCAAAACCATTATTGCAGGATAACTCCTCTCCAATTCTACCATCATGAAACACCACCCTACTCTTCATTTTTCTATTAACAATTAGTGTCCAGGGGTCTATGTTTGAATCGATTGGGTTATCAAGGGTGCTAACCTCAACTGGTTGTGTCTTCTTTGCCACTTCAACTGGTTGTGTCTTCTTCGCCATTTGAACTTGTCTCCATTGCTTAACCATCTTTGGTTTCTCCTTTTCACATTGGTGGCAAACTATATGACATGTTTCGTAATACTTTGGCTTCCACACGAATTCAATTTTATGTTCAAAGGTTGTGCCCTCATTATCTTCTATTATAATGCTATCCTCCTGTTTCTTGGTTATGTCTATTTCCACTAAGATTCGCGCATAAGACGCCCTCAATTTGTTAGCTGTGCACTCATCCGTGAATAAGGGTTTGCCAATCACGCTTCCAATCTTCCCCAAACTCGAAGCTCCCCAGAAAGGAAGAGGGAGGTTTGGAAGTTGAAGTTTAAATTGGGGCTCTAATTCAACATATTCTAAATCGAGTACGGGCCTCTCATTATTACCATCTCCTTATCTTCATGAGAATGGAACTTCATCAGAAAATATCCTTCATCATGGTACAATAAGTCCGGGAGACAAACAAAGTTCCACGACCTAATCATGAACTGCTTAACAGCATTCACGCTCAAATCCTTTCCCAACACATACATGATAACCGTATTATCCCAAAACCGCATCTCCGATTCCACATCTGAATCTTTGATTTGCACCTGGATTTCTCCGCTAACAATCTTGGGTGCTTAGTAATCTAGCTTTAACCCATTTGTCGAGAGTCTGTTACCACTAATAACCTCTACCCAGAACTTTCTGCCCTTGTTCTTTTCAACTACTTCAAGTTCTTCCTGCATTGATTCTTCATATATGGTTTCACAGTCCCCTTCTCTATTTCTTTATCCATGTCCTCTTTTAACCCTTCTTCATCGTTAGATTCAGTATTTGCTCCTCCTTGTACTTGCTTCACAAATGATTTAATCGCCGGAGATGACGCCTTTCTCTTTGGCCTTCCCCTCCCACGAGCCATCGATATCACCTCAGACCAGTAGCCTCTTCGACCTTCTCTCCCCCTCGTGGTCCCTAGCCCTAGAGCTAGGAGTTTAAACCAACAATGGAGAAGATACAATTGAAAATTAACTGGTGAAATCCTCGTCGGAACCCTAATTCCTACGTCGGAAATCGCCAAAACGTAAAGAGCAAAACCTTCTTTTATTTTTTATTTTTATATTAGTTAATTTTTTATTTATTATAAATGCATTTACACGTTTACAAACATATCTAATTTAAAATTATCTTATCAATCATATTCTTTTTTGATACGAGTCACATTTTATTAAAACATATATGTATATAATTATTTATTGATTTTATTAAAATAGTTTTAGTTAAAATTTTTTTAAAAAAAATATATTCAAAGAATATTTTATTAAAAAACTAAAAATATTCAAGAACAAAAGATAAAATATTTAAAAATTAAACAAATAATAAAAATCTGAATATGTTAATAGAATAATTAGTCCAGAATAAACGAGGATTAAATATACACATCATTTTATTATAAATCTAATATTTTAATAAATAAGTTATTTAAAATAATTGTATTAATTATATAATATCAATTAAATAATTCAAGTGTATTTAGAGAATTAAATATTTATAAAATACTTTTCTTCTTTAATTATATAATATCAATTAAATAACTAAAGTGTATTTAGAGAATTAAATATTTGTAAAATATTTTTTTCTTCTTTATTTAAGTATATTTTTTACCCGTACTCGTATTCATGTATTGATACGTATTCAAACTGCTGCAAATAGTTTAAATATTTTTTATTTTATAAATTATATAAATTTGTTTAAATTTTTTTTGGGATGTTAAAAAACGCATTAATGAACCTTTTCTTATTTTTACTTACCTAGAATTGTTTTGACAATATACATAAATTTTAATAATGATCAACAATTAGTGTTCAATTTTATAATAATAGTCATTAAATATCATTTGATTATGTATTAAATTTATATATTTAAAATAAATGCATGAAATTTTTCCATTAAATTTGTATTAGCATATAAATATTTCTTTACATATTTATTTTTTCAATCTAATATTTAAAAGGAATGCATAAAAATTTTCCATTAAATTTGTATTAGAATATAAATATTTCTTTACATATTTATTTTTACAATCTATACATTAAAAGGGATGCAAAAAATCGTGCAGTGAAAGAAAAATGTTTAGATTCCCAATGTAGTATTAGGGTGGGAACAAATATCTCCTCAATGTAAATTTTACAAATAAAATTGAACGATTTATTTGTATAGGATAAAAGGAATGCACGTTTAATAATTTAGGGTTCAGAATAATTAATATATTATTTTAAAAAAATTATTATAATTAAGGGTTGGGATCTTCTTGGCAATGAATGAAGGTCTTCTTTTCTTTAACATAGAAAGAGCATAGTCAAATCGGATAACTGAAGAATTTGGTGTATATAAATTGCTCATCTCTTTTAATCTTCTTCTCATATAATCTTTGTAGCAATCAAATACATCATTCCGTATAGTGCAAAAACAAAAGATCAAAATTGATTGGTTAATCAACAATACTAACATATTCTTTTTCTGACGATCATTTTCGTGGTTACAAAAATTCACCGGTTCAATTTGCAAAATCGAATTCATTTTCAACCTCACATCATATATTGTCAATGTTTAATCCAATGCCAACAAAGTAGCAGCTGCATAAAAAATTTGTGATCCATTAGATTGAACCCTGACCGGAAGATACATTTTATTACCGTTTGGCATGAAAGTTGCTCAAAACCCTACCGTTTAGGGTTGGCATGGAAGTTGCTCAAAACCCCATTGTTTCATGCATCAACCGAACGAAGACCACCCAACCTCTCTTATCTCTTTCACGATTCCAAATTCTCTTTCAACAAACAACAACCCAATTCTTAGAATACTATGCCAAAATGACTTTTAGGCAGCATAACTTAGACAACGCTTCTGAACCAAAGCACTCTAAATGTCCCGATAAAATTTTAAATTTTAAAACTATATACATTAGACATCACTATATTAAAAAGCGCTGCCTATAGTTAAGAAAAAGTGTTGCCTTAGGTTCACTTAAGAAAGCACTGCTATGGGCCCAACAGTAGAAAGTGTTGCCATAGGCCCAAAGAGCACTATAGACAACACTTTCTTCCAAAAGCGATGCTATAGTTTTAAAATAAATTTAAGTTAAAGCACTGCTAAAGGTTACTTTAGGAAGTGCTTCTATAGCTTTAAAATAAATTTGAGAAAAAACGCTGCTAAAGGCTTATTTTAAAAAGCGCTTGTAGGAAGTGCTGCTTAAGGCCATACATACCCACATAGCGCTGCTATAGCTTTAAAAGAAATTTGAGAAAAAGCGCTGCTAAAGGCTTACTTTAGAAAGAGATGCTATATCTGTAAAAGAAATTTGAGAAAAAGTGCTGGTAAAGGCTTACTTTAAAAAGCGCTTGTAAGAACAGCTGCTTAATGCCATACATACACAAAGTGCTACTAAAGGATGTGTTTAAAAAGCGCTTTATATGAGCGTAACTATAGGGCATACATTAGAAAACTCTTTTTAATGAAAAATCACTGCTAAAGGAAATACATCAGAAAGCACTTCAAGAAGCGCTGCCTAAGGTCATTAATTTCTAATTTTTAATTAAATTAAAAATATAAAAACCCTAAAAATCAGATTTTTTTTGTTATTCTCTCAAAACACCTCTCTCAAAACATCTCTGTAACTCCATCGCTGTTCTTGTAGAAGAAGAGATAGGAGATTGAGAACCAGTGGAAATCTCAACAATATCCGGCAGAAATCTCCTCGCTGTAGGTAAATCTATTTTTCTCTCTTCTGATTTTCTTATTATGTCTATCTCCTCGTTGAGAAATTCGTGAACTGAACTGAGAAACATCTTTGTAACTCGCTTAACTCCATCATTGTTCTTGTAGAAGAAGAGAGAGGAGATCGAAGATACATACCTCAACAATATCCGACGGAAATCTCCTCGCTGTAGGTAACTCTGTTTTCATTTCCGATTTTCGTTATAGCTACGTTCTTATTGTTCATTGTTAAATTGCTTTGAGTATGTGTGTGTTGCTTGTTACTATTCTGCAAATTTATTGTTGTTTTAGTTTATCTTACGAGTTTGTTTATGCTGAGAAATTCGTGAACCAAACTGAGATAAGAAGGATTTAAAGATTGAATTTATGTTTGAATCACTCAGGGTTTGAAGTCCGTACCGTGGTTTAAGCTTGCTACTGCTGCTCTTGTTCTCCATCGATTGCTACTGCACTCTCCATTTCAATTCGTTAATCACCATTCGTTTCACGAAATTTCAAGGGATCGCTTCAGGAAATAACTTCAAGGGTTCAATTGACATACTTTTCATCAAAGAATTTGATTTTCAGGTTCGAATCTGCATTTCTTTTCGTATATTCGGTTCAATTCTTCATTTAGGTTTGAATTTCAGGAACTTATATATGCTTAAGCTATTTTCATACAAGTTGTTTTTATAAACTGTTATCATTATGTGAAAGATTCCTTTGTTTTCTGAAGTTGAAAAAATATTTTCTAAGAAATGATGTTGGTTTTGTTTTTATTTTGTTATTAGGCTAGCGATAAAGTTGTGAGTTGTGGTATTCAATAACTTAGCTTTCTAAAAGATCAACATCTCAGGTTAGAAGTTTACAAAGTGAGGTTCATGAATATATCCCTCTATAAATTAGTGATTTGAAAATGGAACCAGAAAAAATGTTTACAAAACCAAAAACAAATATAAAGGACATGGAGGTTATAAACCATAAAAGTCATCATAGCAATAAAATCTAGACAAAATTTTGCTTCAACAACAAGAATTGAGAGTTCAACTTCGTGGTCCGGGGGTGGTACACAAGGTTTTAAATTACAATTAAAGTTATTGTTGTTATATTATGATATTTGTTATTGAGTAAAATTATAGAGTAAGACAATCATCATTTTGTGAATCCTTCAAAAACCTTTTCATTGCCAAAACAATTGCAATACACAAACTGCAAGTTAAAATCATGGCATACAAGTTTATAAAAAAAGCAGACTAATTGTTCATGTTCATCAAAGAGTTATTTGTACCTCCAAGGGAAGGTAATATTTGAGTTGACACTCATCATCATCCTAATTGCTTTCTATTGATGTTAATCAATAATGCACTGTCTATATTAGATTTTGTGAGACATATACATTTTGGTTAAATAATTCAGACAAATAATTATGAGTACAAACAGATAGAGAAGTATAGGTAACCAAAACAACTTTTTAAAAGTTTAGTGACAAACATCATTATACTATGGTGCATTCACAAGTATAGATTTCAAGATCTTTGATACTATAGAATTCATTCGAACCTGCCAACTCTTGCATCTCATTCTCCTTTATTTTAACTTTCTTCTCTGTATAGCAAAAGAAATTAAAGAGATAAAAATAATGCACTTGATTTAAAAGTATGTAATTAATTATTTTAAATTATTCAAGTACCTTTAAGTCCATATTTGTGTTTCTTTATTGCTAAACATAGAGTGAGTGGGCATATTATGAGTAAAGTAGTTGTTGTTGATGCACTTATCCATATCCACCTTCTTTTACCTGCATTGATGCAAATGTGTAATGTATCCTATTTAATTAGGATTTAACTGTGAATTTTTTTGGCCTTAAACTCTACTATAGTTCGTCTTACCCACTTTATCATCCGCTCTAGATTTCCACTTATAAAAAGAAAACATGTTTGATAATTTTTAACAAATATTTTTTAATTTTCAAAAATAAAATTTTATTTAAATATGATTTTAAAAAATTTTGGTTGTAACATTGGTTGCTTTCCCATTTTATGTGTAGTTGCTGCCCGATTTCATAGCCACTGCTGCATCTCTGATTTCTCTTGTGAAGAGTGAAATTCTAATCATTCCAAGAATCTTACACTATGTGGTTCCAGAAGTTGTTGACTTCTCTACAGGTAATTAGCCGTTCTTTTGTTATAGCCTCGTGATTAATTATAGTGCTTTTGTTTAGCTTACTTAGTAGTAAAACCATGGATAAAAATGGATGTCTTACAATTGATTGTCAAAAGAGTACGAGAATGGGGTTTTAGAATTAGTTAAGTTTGCTGTTGAACATGCCAAAAACCCTAGTAGAATGAAATGTACTTGCTTGGGCTGTTGTTATGGGGGTCGGGTTGACGCAGTTGGGTTGGAATCACATTTACCGAGGAATAAAATTCATCGAAGTTATACATGTTGGATATTTCATGGTGAGAAAAGTAATAAGAATATTAAATTGGGGGATAGTACACCATATGCTTCAGACGACAATGGCACAGATACACATAATTGTGATCGTGTCGAAGAGATTGCAGAAGCACTTGAAGAAGATATTCAGGATTGTCCCAAAATGTTTGAGAGGTTGGTAAGCGATGCAGAGAAATCATTGTATAAAGGTTGCACTAAATTCACAAGACTGTCTATGGTATTAAAGTTGTACAACTTAAAGGCGGGCAATGGATGGTCGAATAAAAGTTTCACATAGTTATTAGTCCTTATGAAAGATATGCTTCCGGAGGATAATATTCTTCCTAATCAAACCTATGACGCCAAAAACATGTTGTGCTCTATTAACATGAGATATGATGAGATACATGCTTTTCCAAATGATTGCTTTTTTGTTTCGAAACAAATATGCATAGTTAAATGAGTTTCCTAAATGCGGTTTATCTCGATATAAGAAAAAATTCTCTCCAGCAAAAGTATTATGGTATTTTCCTATAATTACGAGATTTAGACGCATGTTTCATAGTGAAACCGATGCAAGACACTTAACTTGGCATGAAGATGAAATAATTATTGACGGAAAGTTTCGATATCTAGCAGATTCACCATAATGGTCGAAATTGATAATGATTATCCTTATTTTAGTGGAGAAGCAAGAAAACTTCACTTGGCATTATCTACTGATAAAATGAACCCGCATGGTCTTCAAAGTATCTCACATACCACATGGCATGTGATTATTATGATTTATAACCTACCTCCATGGCTATATATGAAGTGCAAGTACATGATGTTATCTATGTTAATTTCTGGGCCTAAACAACCAGGGAATGACATAGACATATACTTGACACCTTTAATCGAAGATTTAAAGATTTTGTGGGAGAATGGTGTGGAGGTTTATGATGGATATAGGAAAGAAAGTTTCAATTTAAGGGCAATATTGTTTGGCACAATTAATTATTTTCCGGCATACGGAAATCTATCAGGGTATACATTAAAGGTCAAAAAACGTTCCCTATTTGTGATTAAAACACAAATTGGAAGTGATTGGAATTTTGTCAAAAGAATGTATTTCTAGGTCATTGTAGATTCTTAAAAATCATCACTACCATGGGTGGAGAAAGGCATTCAATGGAAATCCAGAACATGATAGAGCTTCACCTACATTGACACGTGACCAAATTTTTGAAAAGGTGAAAGACACGAGCACTCAGTTTAGCAAGCCTTTTGCACATACGCTTGTCAAAGATGAGTGGAAGAAGAGGTCATTTTTTTTTAATTTCCATATTAGAAGTCATTGTATGTAATACATTTTCTTGATGTTATGTATATTGAAAAAAATGTATTTGAAAGTGTTATTGGTACGTTACTCAATATACAAGGAAAGTTAAAGAATGGCCTTAAAGCAATAAAGGACTTGATACAAATGGGAATAAGAAATGAATTAGGACCCATGAAGAAAGGTACATGAACATATCTACCTCCTGCTGCTTATACTTTATCTAGAAAGGAGAAAAAATATTGTGTAAGTTCCTAAGTGAAGTTAAAGTTCCAGAAGGTTACTCTTTAGATATTAGAAGGCTCGTGTATATAAAATACCTCAAGTTAAAGAGTTTAAAGACACATGATTGCCATGTTATAATGGAGAATTTTCTACCAATAGGTATACGTTTTATTTTTCCATAAAAAGTAAGAAGCACCATAACTAATTTGTTATTTTTTCTTCAGTTCAATTTGTAGTAAGGTGATCAATCCTGAGATCTTACCAATATTGCAAAAAGAAATAGTTATTACTTTGTGTGAGCTTAAAATGTATTTTCCTCCCTCATTTTTTGACATTATGGTACATCTTGTTGTTCATCTTATGAAAGAGACACAATTGTATGGACCAAATTATATGAGATGGGTGTACCCTGTTGAGCATTTTATATGAAAATATTAAAAGGGTACGCGAAAAACTGAAGTCATCCAGAGGGTTATATGGTTGAACGATACATTGTTGAAGAAGAGGTTGAGTTTTGTACTGAATATTTATCCAATATTCAATCCATTGGACTACCCAAATCTCATATTTTCGAAAGGAAGGAAGGAAAATATTTAATTGGAAATAAAATTGTGACAACATCAAGGGTTGAACGAGATCAAGTTCATTTATATGTTCTGCACAATGACAATGAGGTTGAGTCGTATGTTGAAATGCACAAGCATGTATTCTGGGGTTTAAATCTGAATAGAAATGAAAATTTGATAGTACGAGAGCACAATCAAAGTTTTATACAATGGTTCAAAGATCATATTTATTAAAAGTTTGATGTAGATCCCACTTCAATAACATAAAGGTTGAGATGTTTAGCATATGGTCCGAGTTTATACGTATTTTCTTATAACACATACGCAATTAATGGATACACATTTTATACCAAAGAACAAGATGATAAAAGTGCTATGCAAAATAGTGGTGTCATAGTTGTAGCTGAAGCAATGCACATTTCGAGTATGAAGGACTTAAACCCCAAATATGCAAATCTGTCATATTTTGGGGTTATCGAGCATATTTAGGTGTTTGATTATGAGAAGTTTCAGATTCCTGTCTTTGGTTGCAAGTGGATACATAATATTGGCATACGAATGGATAAGTCAGGATTTTTACAAGTGGATCTTAATAGGGTGGGGTACAAAGATGAGTCTTTTATTCTAGCCTCTCAAGCTAAACAAGTGTTCTATGTCACTGATCTGACAAGTACGAAATGGTCTATAATGCTTTTATCTAACAAAGTGATTGATGATACCAGTGTAAATCAAAGTGATATTGATGTTGAGAATGAGTCATATGTTAGAGGGAATGAGTCGTATATACGAAATGATCAAGATGAGAATATTATAGCGGATGAATCATATATTAGAAATTATCATAATGAGGGAATTTGGATCAATCCATCCGTCCGAGTTGTTAAAATCCAAGTAATTCATATTCCAACAAAGAAAAGAGATGTTTGTGAAAAAGGTACTAGTAAAATGTTATATGTTCTGTCATTCAATAAAATTGTTATATTGTGTTTATGTTTTTATATTTTGTTTATGTTTTTATATCGTGTTTACTCATTCAATGCTACTTGAATTTTATATGGTGTTTATGTTTTTATTTAATATTACAGGTCAAATGGCTAGTAACGAGGAAAAATCACACCCCACTTATAATAATGATGGAAATGAATCAGTTTATGATGTAGAGAATGATATTAGAGGAGGAATAACTATTATGAAGTCAATCATTCATGCAAGAGATAAAGGTATCAAATTTGACGTACATTGGAATAAAGAAAAATAACTAGTTGAGCCTAACGGTTCAATGTTGACAAGTTAAATTTGTTCCCTTGTGAGGAGAGAAGTTTCAATCACTTGTAATGATTGGAGAAAGCGAGAGTTGAAACCTGCTAAAGAAAAAATATGGAGTGATATACATGTACCATATGTGATGTCATTTGTTTTTGTTGACGATTATGTCTTTAAATTACTAACGCACTCTATGTATGTTTTTTCGTAGAGGACTTTTAACATTGATGATGATAAAAAAAAATATTTTCTTCAATTGGCCGAAAAAAGACTAAGAGGGTTTCGATCTTTTTTGAAAAACAAGTTTCTTTGGGATGCCGATAACAATTTTATTGATACAGATCTTCCAAAGGCGTATGCAAGCTTGATTTCACCTGAAGAATGGGAAACCTTTAAAGGCAAACGAAGAACCTCATATTTTAAGGATTTGAGTGTCGTAAATCACCAACGAGCATCAAGTCCCCCTTATCCAAACAGAAAATGGCGTATGGGATATGCACACTTACAACAAAGAATGGTAAGTATATATAAATGCAATGATATACTTGTTAATCATGTGTTACAATTAACTTTATTATTTCTCTTAATGTGTAGTTAGAAGAGGAGAAAAGTCAAGAAACATCTCTTCCGGAATATGTTTTGTGGAAGGCTGCTCGTGTGGGTAAGGATGAAGTTGTTAAGGAAGACGTGCTTCAAATTTATGAGCAATGTGTAAGTATATCAATATTCCTTTAATTAAATCAAAAGCTTATTAACGTAAAGAATTTATGAGTTTTAATCACCACTAATTTATTTCGATATGCATTTGAATTTCAGGAGAATCTATCTCAATCTTTAACTCAAGCTGAAGACCATGATTGCAGGAGCATACTTAGTCGAGTATTAAATGTTCCTGAGTATACCAGCCGCGTGAGGGGTAAGGGATTTAGGGCGACTCAAACATCTTTGGGTAACCATCAAAAGAGGAAAGGTCATATCATTAAAGAAGTGATGGAAGAGTTATAAAAATTAAAAGCTAAAGTTCGTGAGTTGGAAAAGGATAAAGAAAGATACATGTCAGAAAGGCAAGGTTCAGGGTTCAAGGATACTATTGACAAAGATAGTATCGATTGTGATTTCCAATAGAAAATTCCCGAGGTAATATATATTATTATGAATTAGCACAATTTTTTTAATTTACATATATACACATTAATAATTTCATATTTATTATTGGTTTAGGGCATTTCACCTTGACAACTCTATTTATCGTTACCAACTTATTGCATGGTTGGCAAGGGAAAAGTGCATAACACTTTGGGAGAAGTACTTCACCATAAACCGCTCCCTGCTGGATTTTCGAAAGTATCAATTGATATTGCTTTAGAGAGGGATGCACTATTACCTTTACCTGACGATATATCAGATGCAACATTGGTGGGAGAGGCAATATGATCGTGTGTGCATGGCCGTCAAACTTCATTTACATAGATGATGAGGTATGTTGAAAACCATTATGAACCTTTGAGTATTCAAATTTTTTAGGACCATTTAACATACACTTTTTCATGGTAATGTTAGACTCATACAAAATCCAAATCAAAAGATAAGGAGATTATGCGGCAAACTGAGTCAGTTGCATCCAAAAAGAGATAACTCACGATCTTATACTTTACCTAACTTATATGCATTTGATCTTTAAATTCATGCTAAAGAGATGCAACAAGTCAGTATGAGTAAGAAGCCTGAAATTGGCAACATGTCCACACCAAAAAAGGATGTTGCAAAGTCCACGGCTAGAAAAAGCCTACTTCTCAATATAGGTCATGCCTTCAGACATTAATGGGAATATCAGATTTGGCTGACAGAGGTACTCGTAATATACCTATGGAGAAGGTATTTTTGGTTTTTCCTATTACAAAATAATTAGTAAAGAGGATGTGGATCAAGTTCTTAGACATTTGGAATTAGGCCTCGATGTTATTAATACATACATCAGGTATACTCCGATCAACTTTATTTAATTAATTGAACAATTTATCTACTCATTTCAATGAATGGTCTTAATGTTAATGATGTTTTTATTTAAGTTTCATGTATGCCAACTTGATGCGCCAGCATCAATTGGACCAAAGATTTTGTTTCTTATCTCCAAACAATATCAACTCACGATTAATTGAACAAAGACTAGATGAAGTCAAAGAGTACTTTGTCCATGCATTTATAGCCAACAAAGACACAAAAAAGTTGTTTTTTACCAATTAATATTGGCAATGGGTTAGATTTTCATTCAAACTTCATCTATTATAATTTTTCGTGTTTTGACGTTGTGTAGAAGTTTTCTATCTAACCTTTGTTAATCTTACAGTGGACACTGCTTGTTGGTTGCGATTAATCCTATAAGAGAAATTGTATATTATCTGGATTCGTTAGAAGGTGATTGGACAAAATACCCAAATATGAAGGAGATGGTTGATACGTAAGTTAGATTGTTCTAAATATTCGTTTGTATATTTATTTATTTATGTGAGATTGTTCTAAATATTAGTTTATATTTTTGTTAGAGTTATACAAATTTTTCGATCACAAAGAGATACTCAAGTACCAAAGAGTAAAGCAAACAACATTACATAGATTAAAGTGTAGGTATATTTTCACAATTTTGATTATATTAGTGATGCTACCTGATAAAACAAGATAAACTATATATCTTGATATATATATTCATATTTTTTCCATGTGTAATGTCCTCGTCAACGTAATGATATAGATTCCAATTATTTCATGTTGAGGTTTATGAAAGAAATTATTCTTTTGAATCAAATAGAGATTCTAACCGTGGTATGGATTTCTAACTTATGATTTATTTTAATATTTAACACATTTCATCTAATTAATTAGTTTTAACTAAATTATATTATGTTATATTATGTAGTACTTTGATGAATACAAGTCTTCTACTTACTCGAAAGATCAATTGGACGAAATTAAGGAGGATTGGTGTCAATACATTATTGAGATGAGAATTATATAAGATATTGTGACACTTTCATTGATGAGAATTTTGAGTATATATAAGTTTGAGTTTTGATGAGATACTATGTCGTAATTAGTGTGGTAAATTATGTTGCAATGTGTTGTACCCCAAAATTTTCCCTCCCATATTTCTCAATACATTTCAAGTGAGGTCCTCAAATTGCTCAAGGAAGTCCAAGGGTTGACTAGACAAACCCTCTCCTAAGGCAATCTAACCAAAATTAGGGTTTCAGTTTGCATCAATATATTTGATCCCAAATTCTCATCATTGTACTAATATGTCCACAAAGATCATCCATGTCAAATTTCAAGCATTGTAGAGAAAGTTTGCTCAGTCAACTATTCAAATGCCTGAAAATCGACTATGCTAGGGCAAAAGTCAATTGTGTCCTACATACAGTCAAACTTCAAGATTTTTGGTCAACATTCTCATTTTTAAGTATTATTCATCATTTGATCAAGGATTGATCATGATTCATCAAGGATTGCTCACAATTCATCAAAAACCAAAAGTTGCTAAATTAGGGTTTTGTAGGAAAAGTCAACTCAACTTTGACCAAGCATAACTTTCTCATACTTTATAAAAAATGACCCATCCAAAGCTAATTTTGAAGAGGGTGTAATTACTTACAATTCATATTCATCTCCCAAGTTCAAAATATGCACTCATAAGAATATATAAATTTGGACATTATAGGTCATTTTGAAAAGTCAACAAAAACACCTTTTTTGTCAAAACTTCATACATGAACATAGAAGACTCAATTGATATGATACCAAAATGGTTGCTTAGAGGACATCCTAAGCTTTCTAAAAAGTCCAATAAAACATCTCTAGGGTCAAAATTGAAGGAGTTATGCATTGGTGAAGTTGACCCTTTTTGCAAAATTGCCAAAAGTCAAAAGTGGCCAAAATTGCAATTTTTGTCAAATAGGCCCAACTTTTTGTGCTTGCATTGAGTTTGTAACATGATCCATGACCCATGATCCTTCCCACTTGTCTTTATGTCATTTTTGTCATTTTTATTTCAATTAATTTAATTTAAATCAAAATAAAATCATGAAAATATCAAAACTAATCAAGGCTTGAGATTTTGTGCATGTTTAGGTCTCTTATACAACTGGGAAAAGAATCAAATCGTGCAAGGCTTGTTTGGACAGAAAAAGATTGAATTTTTCTTATTTTGGAAAGATTTGATGCAAGGGTGAATCAATGATCAAATCTTCATAATTGCAAGGATTTGATGAAAACTTGTAACCCTAATACGCTCTATGATATATATTGAATAAATCCAAAGCAAAAGAACAAGGATTGGAGGCGTGAGAAGCTGAAAGGAAACTTGAAAAAACTCAACAAAAGTGGTGAATCAAATTCCAATTTCCAGACTTCTCCAAGCCCTTCCAAGCATATCATTTGCTTGCTGGACATCTAAAGACTCTATCCCAATCATTAGCAAGCATTTTCATGCCCAGATACGCACTGTAAGTATCCCACGAACTCCATGTTTTCTTGAAATTGAATCTCATAAATATGGCACTCTTAGCATGATTTGTTTATATATTCCGCATCCTTGAAACATTTGCAAGCTAATGATAATAATTAATTGCATTTTGGTTAATCATACCGAAAGTTTCCATGATTAGGGTTTAGGTTTCGTTTTTAGGGGTTTTGCTTGCAGGAACAGTTGGCCATGGAGAGTGGTACCACGATGCTCGTGAGGTTGCAACGAGTTGATTGGTACCACTGTAATTGATTTATCATGCGTGTAGTGAGTTTTGGAAGATCACAGGGCTGTACCTACGCCCAGAAAACCCTTAGGTAAAAGTCCTGGACTTTTGCCAACGGAGGGAGGAAGAAGAAGGGTGGCGTGGCACCCCCTGACTGGCCCATTTAAATTTCGCGCGCTGGAGAATTGATGTTTTGTGTTTTTCCATATAATGCATATTTTTTATTCTATGTACAATTAACAAGGCCAACTCAGCTGGTAAGCGTGCAGGGAGAAAAAGCCAAAGGGCCTGGGTTTGATCCTCAGGTCCCCCATATTATTTCATGATTTTGTTTCTTACATAATCAGGCATATGTGCATACAAGGAGTCCACCATACGCCTCAATGTTCAACCACCAGATTTCCAACAAGCTGGATCCAAGGGCCATCCTTTGGAGGTTCACAATGCATCCTAGTCAAGCCAAGGCATGAGATCTGAAAAGTCAAACATGGACCAAGGCTTATTGGGCTCAGAAATGCAATTGACACCCCCCTGTTTGCTACTAACATCAGGCCCATTTCTTTATTTTTCTTTTCTATTTCTTTATTTAATTTATTTTGATTAATTATTTTCTAACATAAGATTAATTCTTTTACAAAAACTCATAAATTCGATTTTCAACAATTTAGATTTAGGTTTTATTTTTGTCAAATTTAATTTAATAATTAGTTTAATTTAATTTTAGGGTAATTTAAACCTTTTTGTAAATAATTTAAAACAAATTAGAAATTAGGGTTTGTTTGATTTAATTTCTATTTTCTTTTCTTAAAATAACAAAAAATGCAAAAATAGGTCATATTAACTATTTTTCTTAATTTCAATTAATTAGTAATTAGGTTTATATTTATTTAATTAAAACCTTATTTTTCTCAAAATAATCAAAAACAACAAAAAATGATTTTTCTTTCAATTAGGTTTAGACGGGGTCAAAACCCTAATTTCTTCTCGTTCTCGTTTTATCGCGCGCGTTTATTTATTTTTACGATATTAATGTAACTGCTCATGGGATGTAATAGTTTAATTAGGACTTTTCTTTTACTTATCTTTTTATGGGTTTTTTGGCTATGTAATTAATCCCCCTCCCCGAAGCCTTGTAATAGCGTAGTTTTATTTCTTGCATTTTAATTTTCACAAATATTAACTGTTAGATGTATGATAATAGGATTGCATGAAAAGACTGTATGTTAATTTTAAAATGGTTAGCAAACTCTAAATGTGCAAAGATAATAACTTGAAATCAAATCACTCGCACATGCGCACTCCTAGGGTATATTCTCACTTCGGTTGCCTTCGGTAAACGATCATTAAGTATAGGGTGTTTTAGTGGTCGCTCTCTTGTCTAAACAAAGATCAAATGTCCCGTTCGGAAATGTTGCCTCGAATATGATCTTAAGACATTAGGGTTATTACTAAGACGTCCTAACATTGCTTTAGTGATCGTACGTCCCTTTCGAATTGACCCTTATAACTCTAACGATGGTGCTACCTATTTCTCAATAGTAGGATAGCACTGTCTAAAGGGAACGAGAATAGAAACAATCCTTTTTCGAGTAGGTAGATGCTAGTAGGTACTTGCTCAAAATCAAACTTTCACACTTACACTTTTTTTCAAACAAAGTTTTCAAAAACACTTCGTAACACTCTTGAGGACTGATACAATGGTTAAAACGAAGTAAAACAAAACTTTTCAAAACAAACACACACAAGCAATTTTTAAAAGATGAGCAAGTACCTAAGAGCCCGTAGAACACTACGGATAGAAAGGGTGTTAATAACTTCCCTTTCTATAATCTACCCCCCGTACTCAAAATCTCGAAAAAGGAATTTTTCTGTGCTTTTGTCCTTTCCAGTTGGATAAAATAAAAGTCGGTGGCGACTCTTGCTTACCACGACATTTTTCAAACACAAACGCAAAATGCAAACCAGCATTTTCCTAAAACAGTCTGGTTCTGCCACCGTATCATAGAACCGGCGACTCTGTTGGGGAATTATAATTGGGGTATACCTTAGGATTAGTTATTCATAAATTGCTTCTCTTGTTTGTTTTGGTTGCTTTACTGTTAAAGAGTTTTGTATTGGAAGTTACTATAGATCCTAACCCAGATCTGGGGGACACCATTTAGGTAAGTAGCAATAAACTGTGACGGGACTGTACGGCGTAGACCAATACAGTTGAAGCAGTAGCTACGTTGATGTGGCACATTGGTTGGTACTGGTATCCCTTGTGGAGAAACGAGGAGAATACGGGGCCGCTATGTGTGTCGTTAAACATCAACTGACCTTAGAACCTTTAATCGACCAACTTAGCCATTAGAAAGTAGTGAGATAGCCGGCCTCGGTGTAAAGCTGAGAACTGGTTGATACTCGATGCTACACTCATTGAGACCATACTCTCGAGATAGTTCCGGCCGCAAGAAAAGATTGTGTAAGCTGAAACCATGACCGATGGAGGATGGTCAATGATATTGAGAACCTCTAGAACCTGGTTACTATTGCTAGGACAGGTTGAAGCCAACTGAACTTGAAGAGGGTAATACCTAGACACCATGCAAGCCTGAAACTTAAGGGCTCTTGTGTGACTTGTTTGCCTTTACCATATCTGTTATCTGCTATACCTGTTTTGTGTTTTATCATGGCATGATGCATCATAACATAGCATGCATACTTCATTATACTAACCATTTCAAAGACCGAGGGGATTTATCTTTGTTCCATTTTGCAGATTATGGCTTCCGTGCGCAGAAACACCATTCGAGTTAACTTTGTGCAAATACCTTCTCAACTCAAAGATTTAGCCTCGAGAGTTTTTGATACTTCTGCATTCATTAGAAGACATGGCCAGCTTCTTAGCTTGGTTACCTTAAAGTTTGATGAGCAGATGATGAGTGTGCTCTTCCAGTTCTTCGATCCAGTGCATCATTGCTTCACTTTCTCGGATTATCAGCTAGTTCCTACTATGGAAGAGCTCTCGCACTTATTGGGTATATCCATCCTAGAGCAGATGCCCTTCACAGGTTTAGAAGAGACTCCTAGGCCAGAAGACATTGCTTCAGCTCTACATTTGAAACGGGCTGATGTAGTATCTAATTGGGAGACACGAAGCGGGGTTGAAGGTTTCTTAGCCAAGTTTCTGATGGATAAAGCTCAGTTATTCTGGGATAACTTTGATTTCCAGGCTTTCAAAGACATCTTAGCTCTCCTTATCTATGATTTGGTTCTTTTCCCGAATCCAGATTCCTTCATAGATGTGAATACGGTTAAGATCTTCCTATCTCGCAACCCTGTGCCTACTCTTCTGGGTGATATCTTACATGCCCTCTATACCCGTACTGTGCGAAGAAGAGGGACTCTCATGTGTTGCATGCCACTGCTGTCGAGGTGGTTTATTTTGCACCTCCCCAAGTCCGTATTGAAGAATGAAGAAGGTTTAGGATATTCTTATAGGATAATGTCCCTTGCTCATACAAACATTCTTTGGAGTTCTAAGGCTATGGAAAGCATTGCTGTCATTGATCGATGTGGGAGATACCCTAATGTCCCGTTGCTTGGAATCCGAGGAGGAATAACCTACAGTCCTTGCTTAGCTCTGCGACAATTCGGTCGCGCTCGAAGAGACGGTCCTCATGAGCTACTTCTTACAGATATTGCATTTGAATATAAGGAGAACGTTGACGAGCATCGCCGAAGGTTTATACGAGCTTGGGGCATGGTGAACAGATCTGACCCTCAAGAGCTAGGACCAATGACTTCTCTCCCTATGCAACCTTATCTCCAGTGGGTCCGTGCTCGTGCTCAGAAGCTTGGGATGCCGTATGAAGCTGTGTTGCCAGTAATTGTGGTGCCTACCAATGAAGAGGGCGTTCCTTATACAGTCCTTTATCCCTACATGCCCACTGATCTTGGGGAATTGAATAGATCCTGGATTCAGCTGAAGGAGGAGAGGGATACCTACCGAGAGAAATACCATGAGCAAGAAAGGAAGATCTTGAAGCTCACCAGGAAACTCGAGAATGAAAGAACGATTAATGACTACGTCAGCACCAAGGGGAAGCCTCCATGGGATTTCTGATTTTTCTTTTTCTAGTTTAGATTTGTTTTCCATTTATTTCTTTGTAAACGCCTTAAAGGCATTGTTGAACATTTTTACCAGTTTAATTGTTTATTTCTTGGTTTGCAAATTTAAATCTCCCAAAGTCTTTGAAATCATTACATACGCATCCCATTATCATGCACACCATTACAGGTACCATTACAGGTTTCTCATCTTCTTCGCTGTTTATTTCAGTAGTTATGTCTTCTGATCAAGCTATCAAAGATCTTCAGGCACAAAATGCCCAATTCCAAGAGATGTTCTTAAGCTTAACTAAAGGGCATGAGGATTTGAAAGCTCTCATCCTGAAAGAGAAAGAGAAAGAGAAGGAGAAGAAGAAGAAGAAGAAGGTTGTTCTTTTGAGTATGGGCAAAAGGTTTAGGGATAGGCTGAAACAACAAGTTGATTTGTCCCTTTCATCCAAAGGAGAGGAAGACCAAGAAGAAGAAAAGGGCCCAAGTCCTGCAGTTTCTGATAATGATACAGATTATGATGAAGAACAATATCCTCCTGCTGAGGATAGGTACAAACAACTTGAAGACCGACTTAGCACTATGGAGTGTCAGAAGATCCCTGGTTTGGATTTTGAAGAACTGGGACTGGCATCTGGGGTGGTGATCCCTCATAAGTTTAAAGCTTCAGTTTTTGCCAAGTACGATGGAGCATCCTGTCCAAAACTCCATCTTCGCTCGTATGTCCGAAAAATCCAACCTTACACTGCTGATAGAAATTTGTGGGTGCATTTCTTTCAAGATAGTCTGTCAGGGACTCAGCTTGAATGGTTTTATCAATTGGAAGGAGCTAATGTCCGAAACTGGGAGGACCTTGCTGCTGCTTTTTACAAGCAGTATCAATATAACGCCGACCTTGCTCCCACTCATACTCAGCTTCAGGGTATGTTTATGGGTGCAAGTGATGGTTTTAAGGATTATGCTTAAAAGTGGAGAGATTTGGCTGGAAGAGTCCAACCCCTTTGTCTGATAGGGAGTTGGTTGACATGTTTCTAGGAACGCTATCAGGTCCATTTTTCAATCATCTGATCGGCAGTTTGTCATATGGGTTTACTAAATTGATTTTGACTGGGGAGAGAGTAGAAGCTGGTATCCGAAGTGGTAAGATACATAAAGGTACTTCATCAAGTGCAAAAAAGAAGCCTTTCACCGGTAAGAAAGAAGCTAGTGCAGTCTACGGCTCGAGGAGCCAAAACAGACCTGAACGCTGTCAAGCAGTAAATACGGTAGTAATATCA
Source organism: Vicia faba (assembly GCA_948472305.1). NCBI lineage: Eukaryota > Viridiplantae > Streptophyta > Magnoliopsida > Fabales > Fabaceae > Vicia > Vicia faba. The sequence goes on from OX451738.1 coordinate 1,069,779,906, forward strand.
AGACCCACCATTGCCCCACAATGCAAAAATCAGCAAAGAATGGAGAGACCACATAGACAGTACACTCGGCTCAATATGACCTTGTCTCAAATTCTACCACAATTATTGAAGACCAACCTAGTAACTCTGAGGGAAGCCCCAAAGAATCCCAACACCACATCTCTGCTATATAACCTGAATACCCGCTGCGCCTATCACTCTGATAGCCCAGGTCATGATACAAACAACTGTTGTGTTAGAACAAAGTTTGAATCTACTACCCTATATTTAAGTTTTGATGATAACAAAGTGAAAAGATATATTATTTATATGATTCATGTATGAACTATCTGCTGCCTAAATTATTACGTTCTGATTTGCAGATACTCTGATTTGTATAAGCAAGATAACACCTAATCAGCATCAGAATTTGGTTCCTGACATCAGCATCAGAAGTTGCCATATCAGAATATCAGAATCAGATGATCAACTCACGTATATGCTGAAGTCTGATGAACAGAACTGCACTTAACACTCTGATAAAGAAACACAACAGTTCATCAGCAGCTAAGCAGAGTCAGAATGAGCCAAGCCAGAACTTGCATTAAGTAAGCAACGGTACTGTGCATTGAAAGCAAATTAATACCAACGGCCTCATTCCAGACAAGATCTGCTCGATAAGGAAAGTTTGTTAATAGCACTGAATCAAGAATATTGCTCCAACGTTCAACATCTCAGTGCTATATAAACAAGACTTTGAAGATTGAATTGGCTAATGCTCTCCAAAATCTTTACACGCATAAACGCTGATCAAAATCTTCCTTCTCTCTGTTTTGCTAAACACTACACATTCTCTTATTCAATCATTGTTTAGCAATCTAGTTTCTAAGCCTTAAGTTGTGTATACATCACAGTTGTGATACAGTTTTGTAGAAAACATTCACACACTTAGATTTATCTTCTTTGTAAGAAAGTGTTTCCTTGACAAACCGGGTTGTGGTTTGCATCAAGAAGGCTTTAGCAGTTGTTAAAGCAGTCTGTAATATTCAGTTGAATATAGTGGATTAAGACCTCGTTGGAGAGAGGCGAAATCACCTTGACGGGTGGACTGGAGTAGTTTGAGATCAAACGAACCAGGATAAAAATATCTTGTTCATTGCATTGATTTTCAATTTTACAATTCAACCCCCCCTTCTTGTGTTTTTCACTACTTCAATTGGCATCAGAGCGCCTGGTTCTGAGCTAAAACACTTAACCGTGTCAGTACAAGATCCAGCGTCAGAAAAACACAGTGGCAGGAAACGTTTCTCACACCAGCAATGACAACAATAAGGACAGAGACAGATTCAGTGGCAAACCTCCAGTCTTTGATGGAGAAAACTTTGATTACTGGAAAGACAGAATTGAAAGCTTCTTTCTGGCACATGATGCTGATCTATGGGATATGGTGACAGATGGATACACGCACCCTGTGAATGCAAGCGGTCAGAAGATTGATAGAAAAACAATGTCTGACCAACAAAAGCGTGACTTCAAGAATCACCACAAGGCCAGAACCATCCTCCTCAGCGCCATCTCCTATACTGAATATGAAAAGATCTCCAACAGAGACACAGCAAAGAACATTTTTGACTCACTCAGAATGACGCATGAGGGCAACGTTCAGGTCAAAGAAACTAAAGCTCTAGCGCTCATTCAAAAGTATGAGGCGTTCAAAATGGAAGAATCTGAATCCATTGAAACAATGTTCTCAAGATTCCAGATTCTGGTAGCTGGTCTCAAGGTTCTGGACAAAGGATACTCTACTACTGACCATGTCAAGAAAATCATCAGAAGTTTACCCAAGCAGTAGACCAATGGTTACAGCTCTGAAGCTAGCTAAAGATCTCAACAAAATCACTCTGGAGGAACTTATCAGCTCCCTCAGAAGTCATGAGATAGAGCTAGAAGCTGACGAGCCTCAGAAGCAAGGTAAGTCTTTAGCATTAAAATCTAACAAAAAATTTGAGTCTAAAGTTTTGCAGGCAGTTGAAGAAACATCTGATGGATCCTCATCAGAAGAAGACGAACTCTCCCTCCTCTCCAGAAGAGTAAATCAACTGTGGAAGCAAAGACAAAGGAAGTTCAGGAATCCCAGAAGATCTGATCAGAACAAGTCTTCTTCCAGATACAGAAGGACCGATTCTTCCTCTGGATACAGAAGATCTGAAGGCTCCTCCAGTAGCAAAAAGCCAAACACCAAGGACATCATCTGCTATAAGTGCAATGAGCAAGGACACTATAAGAGTGACTGCCCAAAGCTTCAGAGGGAAAAGCCCAAAAAGAAGTTTGGAAGAGAGAAGAAGAAAAGTCTCATGGCCACATGGGATGACTCTGACTCGTCTGAAGCTAACTCAGAATCAGACGATGAGAGGGCAAACATAGCTCTCATGGCTAACATCTCAGAAGATAGTGAAGCTTCTGAATCAGACTCAGAATCAGATACTGAAGAGGTATTTCCTAACTTTGCTGTTAACTTTACAAAGGCTGAACTTGTTGAAAGCCTTAATGAGATTCTGGAACGGTATCAGCAAATTAGAGTTAAATTCAGAGACCTGAAAAGGAATCTTGAATCTGACTCTAATAAGACTGAGAGTCTCAAATTGGAGAATTCTGAGATGAGAAATAAGATTTCAAAATTAGAAAACACTTTACAAAACTCTCAGAAGGAACCAATTTCTGAAACTCCCAGCAACGCTGATGAGATCATCATGGAGTATGATCACAGTTTCCAGAAGTTCCTCGCTAAAAGCATAGATAGAAGCAAAATGGCTTCAATGATCTATGGAGTTAGCAGAAACGGCATGAAAGGAATAGGATACCAAGGTAAGGTTCCTACACCAAAGAATGTCATGGACTTAACCATTAAACACACTCCTCTGAATTCACATTTTGTGTATGGTCACACACATGATATTAAATACACTAGCAGTAAGTACTCTGTGAAACCAAAATTCAACCAGAGTTTTGGTAAAACTAACAAATCAGGACCCAAGAAAATCTGGGTACCTAAGGATAAAATAATACATGTTGCAGATATCTTTAGCAGCAAGTCAGAAACACCAGTCATGGTACCTGGACTCTGGCTGCTCGCGACACATGACGGGAAGAAGGCATATGTTCCAAAGCCTGGAACTTAAGCCTGGAGGCCACGTTGGCTTTGGAGGCAATCAGAGGGGAAAGATAATTGGCTCTGGAACTGTAGGTAATGGAAATCTTCCCTCTATTAATAATGTTCTGTTAGTAGATGGATTGATGCATAATCTGTTATCCATAAGTCAATTAAGTGATAACGGTTATGATATAATCTTTAATCAAAAATCATGTAAAGCTGTTAGTCAGAAAGATGGGACTATCCTGTTTAATGGTAAGAGGAAAAACAACATTTACAAAATCAAACTTTCTGAACTAAAGAGTCAGAATGTAAAATGTCTTCTGTCTGTTAACAACGAGCAGTGGATCTGGCACAGAAGATTGGGGCATGTTAGTATGAGAAGAATATCTCAAATTAACAAACTCAATCTGGTCAGAGGACTTCCTAATTTGAAGTTCAATTCAAATGCTCTGTGTGAAGCATGTCAGAAAGGCAAGTTTGCAAAACCTTCGTTTAAATCCAAAAATGTTGTTTCCACCTCTAAGCCATTAGAACTTCTGCACATTGACTTATTTGGACCAGTTAAAACTGCTTCAGTCAGTGGTAAGAAGTATGGGTTAGTAATCGTAGATGACTATAGCAGATGGACATGGGTAAAGTTCTTAAGACACAAGGACGAGTCACACTCTGTGTTTGTTACCTTCTGTAACCAAGTTCAGAATGAAAAGGATCTTAGAATCGTTAAAGTCAGAAGTGATCATGGTGGAGAATTTGAAAACAAAGATTTTGAGTCATTCTTTAATGACAGAGGCATTCTGCATGATTTCTCTTGTCCTAGAACTCCCCAACAAAATGGAGTTGTAGAACGAAAGAACAGAACATTGCAAGAAATGGCCAGAACCATGATCAATGAGACAAACGTTGCTAAGACCTTCTGGGCAGAGGCAATAAACACAGCGTGCTACATTCAGAATAGAATCTCAATAAGACATATTCTGGAAAAGACTCCATATGAATTGTGGAAGAACAGAAAGCCCAACATTTCATATTTTCATCCATTTGGATGTACTTTCTTTATATTAAATACAAAGAATTATTTGAACAAGTTTGACTCTAAAGCACATAAGTGTATCATGTTAGAATACTCTGAACGCTCAAGAGGGTACAGAGTATACAATACAGAAACACAGATTGTGGAAGAATCAATCAGTGTTCGTTTTGATGATAAGCTTGACTCTGAAAAGTCAAAGCAGAATGAAGTTTTTGCAGGTATGGAAATTGAATTTACAGGTTCTGAAGACAAGTCATCAGAAGCTCTCAACACAGACACTCCTTCAACGTCTGAAAGGAGCACTGCTAGAAATCCTACAACAGCTGCTGATCAACCTCAGAAGAGATTACCCAGAAGCAGCTTGGATCACCCAGAAGAGACTATCTTAGGAAGAAAGGAAGATCCAATCAGAACAAGAGCAAGCTTCAGAAACTCTGAAGAAACTCTCATGGGACTTGTGTCTCTGATTGAACCTTCTTCTATTGATGAAGCACTTCTGGATAATGACTGGATTATGGCAATGCAAGAAGAGCTGAATCAATTCACCAGAAACGACGTATGGGATCTCGTTCCCAGACCAAAAGGATTCAACGTCATTGGAACAAGATGGGTGTTCAGAAACAAGCTAAATGAACAAGGTGAAGTCATCAGAAACAAGGCACGACTGGTTACAAAAGGTTATAGTAAGCAAGAGGGGATAGACTATACAGAAACCTTTGCCCCAGTCGCCAGGTTAGAATCTATCAGACTTTTAATTTCATTTGCTGTTAATAGAGGCATCACTCTGTATCAGATGGATGTCAAAAGTGCATTCTTAAATGGTTATATAGAAGAAGAAGTCTATGTACACCAACCCCCTGGTTTTGAAAATACAAAACATCCGGAACATGTTTTCAAACTAAAGAAGTCACTATATGGTCTGAAACAAGCTCCCAGAGCTTGGTATGAAAGGCTAAGTAACTTTCTATTAGAAAATGAATTCACCAGAGGGAAAGTGGACACTACTCTATTCTATAAATCAGTTAAGAATGACATCTTAGTCTGTCAAATTTATGTGGATGATATTATTTTTGGTTCTACTAATCCTTCTCTTGGAAGAAAATTTGCTAAGTGTATGCAGGCAGAATTTGAGATGAGCCTCATGGGGGAACTGAAATTCTTTCTAGGAATTCAGATCAATCAAACTCCAGAGGGAACTTACATTCATCAGAGCAAATACATCAGAGATCTTCTGAAGAAATTTGACCTCTCAGAATGTAAGCCATCAAAGATTCCAATGCATCCCACGTGCATTCTGGAAAGAGAAGAGGTAAGCAAAAATGTAGAACAGAAAGTCTACAGAGGTATGATTGGTTCTCTCCTTTATCTGACTGCTTCAAGACCTGACATATTATTCAGTGTTTGTATCTGTGCTAGATTCCAATCAGATCCTAGAGAATCTCACTTAACAACTGTTAAGCGAATTTTCAAGTATCTGAAAGGTACTACTAATCTGGGTTTGTTTTATAGAAAATCTAGTGATTACAGCTTAGTAGGCTACTGCGATGCTGATTTTGCTGGAGACAGAGTGGAACGTAAAAGTACTTCTGGAAGCTGCCAGTTTCTAGGAGAAAATCTGATCTCTTGGTCCAGCAAAAGGCAATCAACAATTGCGCTATCAACAGCAGAAGCTGAGTACATAGCAGCAGCAGGATGTAGCACACAAATGCTCTGGATGAAAAGTCAGCTTGAAGACTTCCAGATTTTTGAGAGTAACATTCCTATACTCTGTGATAATACTTCTGTTATTTGCTTAAGTAAGAATCCCATTTTACATTCTAGAGCTAAGCATATAGAAATAAAACATCACTTCATTAGGGACTATATTCAGAAAGGAATTTTGAACTTAAAATTTATAGATACAGACCATCAATGGGCTGATATCTTTACTAAACCCCTTTCAGAAGATAGGTTTAATTTCATTCTGAAACATCTCAGCATGAAAGTCTGCCCAGAGTGAAAATGTTTTAATTCCATATATTTACCTTCAGAATGTAATTGTTTTACTGTGAACTTCTGATCAATCTTCTTTCAGAAAGATAGAACATGCAGATTGTATCAGATGCAAGTCTAAAGATCTGAGAGTCTATGCTCAAAGACAGACGTGCTGATCACTACATCAAACAAGTGTCATCCAATCATCAGCAAATCTCTGAAGCAGAACGCGTGCACGCTTCTGAGAAGGCAAAGCGCTGATTGGGTGCATTGAGACACATGTCTGGTAACCGTTTTAAGTATCTTTCTCAAATCCCCCAAAATTAGCAAGCATTTAATAAAAAGTAATCATGCTTTTAAAATGCAATCATGATTTTTCTCTTTCTTAAAAACGTTTATTTTTTCAAAATATTCTGAAACTCTATTTAAACACATTAACCTCTCATTCCAATTCTTTACAATTTCTCACTAATACTCAAGCATTCTCTGCATATTTCTGTGTTCATCTCTTGCAAAACCTCCTTTTCTCAGTTTCTTCTCAAAATCATTTAGTGTGAACATGGCAACCTCCAGCAGTGCTTCTGCAGGTCCTCAGAAGAAAGCATCATCTGAGCAGTATCAAGTGTCATTCAGAACACTCCTCACTCCTGTGAAGAATCTTGAAGTGTTATCTGAATTGATCGTTGATTTTGGAAGCTTGAAGGAGAACGGTTTTGACCTAACTGAAGAAGTTAGGGCACAGAAATGGGAAAGGTATTTTGACAGGTTGGTTGGACCAACATTCCCTATGTTAGTCAAGGAATTCTGGATTCATGTGAAGGCTTCAACACATCTAGTCACCTCCTTCGTTATGGGGAAGAAGATTGTGATCACTGAGGATCACATAGCAAGGTTAATCGGTTACAGTGGCGGTGGCGTCCGCTGTGTTAATATGGCTGAGAGATGTGCTGATGTGGGCGTGATAGCTGCAAGGATTTTCACCCATGGGGTGCCCAGCAGCAAGATCAAAGATCTGAAGGATCATTACAGAGTTTGGGCTAAGATAATTCTGGGGTGCTTCAACCATAGGAAGCCAACTAGTTCACCTGATTACATAAATGTGGATCAGCAGTTTCTGATCTACTTTATTGATCAGAAGGTAAAAATCAACTTGGCTCATTTTCTGTTCAACCACCTCAGAACAAGTGTGAAGGAAACCAGGGAAGAAGAAAGAACAAAGAGGGATTCGATACCCTTTGGAAGGTTGATATCAGATATTCTGACAGAGAATAGGCTGATTGAGCATCTGATAGAAGCTCAAGAGTTGAGCACCATTAAACCAACAGTTGGGAAGCCTCTGAACGCGAAGAACTTGAAGAAAATGAAGCTGATAGAGAATATCAAAAAGGAACCCAGAGCTACTCCTATTGCTGATATCACCAGCAGAAGAGTTCCTCTGAGTGACTTTCCTTTATTTTCTGAGATAGAATCTAAACCAGAGGTGGTTCTCAGATACTTGGATGCGTGCAAGGCAGATGGTACAGATCCAAATCTAATTATCAAAGCTCTGCATCAACCTCAACAAGAAGTGACTCTGAAGAAGACGAAGAAGAGGAAGGCACCTTCAGAAGGATCATCCCAGCAGACACCCAAGAAAAGAGGTAATTTATCTGCTGCTTCTGTTTTAAATTCTTCTACTATTCCAGCATCTATTCCTCCTCAAACCTCTCATAGAATCTCAATCCCCATCCCTACAATAGATGAAACTGAACCAGAAGATGACCCTTCTGAGGCATTAAAACTCAGAAGACCCAGAACCAAACATCCCAAACCAACAATCTCAACAACATCAGCAATTGACCAAGTGTTGTCTGACATTGATCAACACACTTCTGATCACTCCACCAATCCAAACTCTGAACCACAAATTGTCCCTCCTCCACAACCAGAACAACAACAATCTGCTGAAGAACCTGAACAACAACAACCACTCTCATCAATTCCAGAAGAACCCCTTATCCCTGAACAACCAGAAATTCCAACAACTTCTCCTCAACCAGCAATTTTGTCTCCCTCTCCTCAACCAGAAATTCATCCACCATCATCTCAACCTGAGTTTCATCACTCTGAAACTCCTTCTCCTCAACCATCTGAACCTCATTCACCACAACCATCACCTCTGGCAATACAGCTGCCAGGTGGAACAACAATCACCTTGGCACAATTGCCATCCTCACCAGAATCTACACCACCAAATACTCCCAAAACACCAAGCAGTCCAATCATAATTTCTGATTCTCCCACTCCATCTCCAAAACAAACAGCTCCCAAGCAAACCACCGAAAACCCCAGCAGGACCTTCATAGACTTAACTAGTCTTGACCGTCTTGCTGATATGAAACATAAAATAGCCATCCCTAAACCAAAACAACCAGATGTTGGCTCTGGTATTATGAATTTTGAAACAGGTGTGCAGCAATGGATTGCTTCTTTGTAGCAAGTCTGTCCTGGAATGATTGACCCAGCTGCTTCTAATCAGCTCTGGTCACAATTCAGACTTTGGGTACGTGCTGAAGCCCTCAAGTTGCAGGATATCAACTATGAGCAGGCACAACAGAATTTCAGCAAGCTTCTGAATGAAGTTGGAAGTCAGCTACTGAAAGAAGACGTGCTCCCTCTGGATAGTGAACCTTGGTCTGAGAAACAGCTAGCTTCAAAGGTGCAACCAGAAGAAGACAAGACCATTCAAGCTGAAGCAAGTCAAGCAGAAGATGTTGCAGAAAGCTCTCAGAAGCTTCCTGCTTCTGATGCTTCTCAAGCTGCCTTGGACAGGCTGACTCTGGAAGAATTGAAGCTGAATGACATACGTCTGCAGCAGAGGATGGATGAAAACGACCAGAAGATGAAAGAAAGAATGGATGTGCAGGATAGCAAGATTGACACTGTTGTCAGCATGGTGCACAAGCAGAATGAGACTGCTGATCAGATCAAAGCCATGCTGGAGAACCTGTTCACACGCTTTCCTCCCCAACCTTAGTTTTTTCATTCATGTCTTTTTCATGTTTTCTTTGATTTTCTGATGTACTATTTGAATATGTTTTTTTTACTATTTTCATGTTTTGATTCTGAACCTTTCAATATGACAAGTTTTTCTGATCTTAATTGTTTTAGCACTCACCTACACTTTTTGATTGCTGACAAAAAGGGGGAGAACAAGAATGATATTTTAAACAATAACGGTTAACTAAGACAGAAATTCTCAAACATTCTAACTCTATTATACTTGAAAATGTTTTTTGTTTTGCTTAAAGTCTACAGGTACAAGGAAGCTCCTGGACACTCTGAAGACTAAAAGCTATGAAGCTCTGATCCGCTCTGATACTCTGATCCAAAGCAAAGCTCTGACAAGAAAAGCTCTGATATGCTGATCTGAAGCTCTGCTCTGATATGCTGATCCAAAGCTTCTGATAGTCAAAGACTCTGATACTCTGATGTTCAAAGAAAGGCAAAAAGATCTGATCCTGAAGAACACGTGTAATCAAAAAGGGAAGTAATAAACTCAGGGGGAGTATCTCTCAACTCTGATATCTTTTTACCCCTTATCTTTGATAACCTCTTACTCTGATGCATCTCTCTGATACCTTTTCACGTTATTTTCATTTAAAATTATCTAGTTTTTGTCATCATCAAAAAGGGGGAGATTGTTAGAACAAAGTTTGAATCTACTACCCTATATTTAAGTTTTGATGATAACAAAGTGAAAAGATATATTATTTATATGATTCATGTATAAACTATCTGCTGCCTAAATTATTACGTTCTGATTTGCAGATACTCTGATTTGTATAAGCAAGATAACACCTAATCAGCATCAGAATTTGGTTCCTGACATCAGCATCAGAAGTTGCCATATCAGAATATCAGAATCAGATGATCAACTCACGTATATGCTGAAGTCTGATGAACAGAACTGCGCTCAACACTCTGATAAAGAAACACAACAGTTCATCAGCAGCTAAGCAGAGTCAGAATGAGCCAAGCCAGAACTTGCATTAAGTAAGTGTGATCGGTGGATCTGAAACTGACTGTTTAATGCTGGTTCGCGAAATGTCGCAGAAGCAAGAGTCGCCACCGTCTTTTATTTTCTCCAAATGGAAAGGACAAAAGCACAGAAAAATTCCTTATAGAGATTGCTCTCGTTTCGGGAGGTAGATTATAGAAAGGGAAGGTGTTAGCACCCTTTCTATCCATGGTTATCCATGGGCTCTTAGATACTTGCTCATTTGTGTTTTCAAAATGGTTTGTTTGCTTTTCAACTGTGGGTTTTAAAAAGTTTCTTTGAAAATTCCAGTTCGACTCTTGTATCAGTCCTCAAGAGTGTTTGAAAAATTGCTTTCGAAAGCTTTTTGAAAAGGTGTCGGTGTGAAAAGTATTTTTTGATTTGTTTTTGAAATTAGAGCAAGTATCTAGAGTCGTCTACCTACCCTAAGGAATTTGTCTGTGTAAATGTCCTTTAAAGTAGTGCCATCCCACCGTTGAGAGGTAGGTAGCACCACCGTTGGAGGTGTTCGGGTCAATTCGAGGTTCGGGACATGGTGATCACCAGAGCAATAGGAAGACACCTTAGAAGCTACCCTCATGCCAGGTTCCCGGATCATGAGGACTTACTAAGACATCCTCTACTCGACGATCACCTTTCGAGGCAAGGCAACAGTGAGGCGTACCCTAGGGGTGGTGTGTGATTTGTGTGTCGTTTTCAGATATTTTGTCTTTTGTCATGTCATTGTGATCTAGCGTTTGTTTTTATTTTTGTCCATACATTCTTTCATGCCTTGAGTTAACAGTTAAAAATATTGCGGAAAAGTAAAAATTCTAAGCTATTACAAAGGCGCGGGTCCACATCGCCAAAATTTCTCGAACCCGATTTGACAGAAAAATAAAGAAAGAATAAAGAAAATAAAAGAATTAAAAGTGCAAGATTAATTACATGGCTTTGGGAGAGATACAGAAATATTGTGCGAAAAAAGAAATAAGTATGCGAATTAATAAGAATTAAGAACGAGGGCGTTGGACCTTTTTTGCAAAATTAAATTAAGCGATGAATTAATTAAAATTAAAAAGAGAAGAAATTGTTTTTTTGGTATTTTATGTTGTTAATGAAAAAAGAGAGTTAATTAAAATTAAAATAAGATGCTAACCTTAATTCTAATTATTTTTAATTTATTAAGAAAAATGTTGAAGTTTTTAACCTAAAATTAACCCTAATTTTTATATACAATTTAATTATAAAAATAAATATCTAATATTTAATTATTATAAAAGAAAAAAAATATGAAAATTAATTAAACCCTAATTCTATGTTTTTTAGATTTTTATTATGAAAATATTAAATTAAACCCTAATTTAAAACTAATTAATTTACATGCAAATTTATTTAAAATATACATACTAAAATAAAATATTTATTATTTTTCTTGTCTTTTCTGATTTTTTTTTTTGTGTTTTTTATATTTATGAAAATATTAAATTAATTAATAAAGCAATAATTAAAAGAAAGTATAAATAATAAAAAATAAAGAAAGAAAATAAATTGGCAAACCTAGGGGGTTCAGACCCCAAATAGGAGGTTAGTCTTGAGAAATCTGGCCCATTTACCCTTGGCCCGTTTGACTTTCTCCAGGGAGTATGCTGGCGCGTTGACTGGGGCTCACCATGTACCTCAGAGCGTGGCCTTTGGATTGATGAAATTGGACAGGTGGATGGCTTGATGGAGAAGGTGTATTGTGGTCTTCAGTATGGGCACTACATGTGAACGTTAATTGGAAAAAACATATGGAAAGGGTGAAGACCTGGGGCTCGAACCCAGGTCATTAACATTACCAGCCTACACGCATGCCACTGAGCCATTCCAAGCGCGTTTAACACATAATAGCTAACAAATATTATAAAAGAACAATGGTCAATGGCTTGAAAACGCGCGAAGCATTTGAATGCTCCAATCAGAGCCTTCCACGTAATCGTCTTCCTCGTTGGGGATTTCCTGAAACAAATTAACAAACATTTAACGGGGGTTTTGAACCCTCTCAAAACATGCTGATTTTAATAATAGCGATTAGGCCATGTGGCCTCAGAAATTTGGCGCGATGGTCTCAATCTCTTCGTCCCAACCTGCTGATTTCGCTCATGGCATTGTTATGTCTCAATTTTACAGGAATGGGAAACGCCTAAATTAAAAACCTTGGAACCCTAGATATCTCTAATGGCAAATCCTCATATAGGGCATGAAAACAAAATTAAATCACACGGTTAGCATCAGAATTGCATAAGGAGTATAAATCACATATTAAAACTTACAAAAAACGCATGAATTGAGATGCACGAATGAGAAATTTTCTTTGTACAGGTGAGATCGTTCTCACGTTTCTGGGCACGAGAGCTTATGGTTTTTGATGCAGAATCTTCCTATGAAGCCTCAGCAAGCCAATGGAATCAAAATCGTGCCTTGAATCGCCCTAGAATTAGGTTTTCAGTTTTGAGTTTCTTTGCAAAAATTTCAAGTTTGTGTCTTGGTTTCTAGCGCAGCTCAGTGGTTAATAGCATTAGGTTTGTGTTCAGGCTTAAGTATAGAGTGAATTAGGTCAAGAAAAACAATCCAAATCATTTGCATTCATGGTTTTTGAGATTTGATTTTTCAAGATCTTTTTCCAATCTTTTTTCATGCTATTTTTGTACAAATCATATCCAATCAATTCCAATTCTTCCATATCTGATCATGCACGAATTATTGAATATATTTCATGCACAAAAAGATTTTATTTCATTGGTTTTATATTTTTCATGTATTTTATTTGATTAAATGAATTATTAATAATAAAAAATTCAAATAAATAAATAAAAATGGAGAAAAACTCCCCTTTAAGCCAAATGGTCGTGTGCATGCTTGGGATGATGAATTGTGGAAGAAAAATAGGCCCATTAGCAGTTTTAGGTCATTTGAATCAATGTTGAATTTTCAAAATATCCAAAATTTCCCAACTTCCACAAGGCATAACTTGCTCAATTTTTAAGCTTTGCTCATGTTCTTGGACATTTTGGAAAGGTCTTTGAGTCCTCTAACCAATGCCGTTGGTCCCATGTCATTTTGATTTACCAATCTCAAGTTATGGCCTTTGACTTAAAGTCCCTTTTTGTTGACTTTTGAAAATGACCTATAATGTTGAAATTGATAACTTTTTGTGAGAGCATTTCTTGGACTTGAAGTATGAAGAGGAGTTGTAGGAAATGTCTTTATCTTCAAAATGAGCTTTGGATGGAATTTTTCTGATAATCCATGTGAAAGTTATGCCCTGGTCAATTTACAGTTGACTTTTCCAACTGTCCAAATAAGGAAACTTTTGCATCTTGATGATTTTTGAGCCAAACTTTGAGAATCATGATCAAGCATTGATCAAATGATGTTTGTGGCTTCAAAATGAGATGTTGATCAAAAATTTGAACTTTTGACTGTCAAATGACCATTTTGCCCCTACAGTTGACTGTAGTGCAATTAGGGTTTTTGACTGTGCAATTTTGTGCTGAAAGTCTTGAAACTTGGTATGAGGATGCTTGACCATATTTGTAGGCCTGTGAGACTTGATTGGACCTTTGGAAACTTCATTTTCTTGATCAGAACAAAAACCCTAATTTTGACTGTTCAGGAGGCTCTTGCACTGTGCAACCCTTGGGGAACTTTTGAAGCTTGACTTGGCAAATCTTTGAAGAATATGGGAGGGCAAATTTTGGGGTACAATAGTAAGCAACGGTACTGTGCATTGAAAGCAAATTAATACCAACGGCCTCATTCCAGACAAGATCTGCTCGATAAGGAAAGTTTGTTAATAGCATTGAATCAAGAATATTGCTCCAACGTTCAACATCTCAGTGCTATATAAACAAGACTTTGAAGATTGAATTGGCTAATGCTCTCCAAAATCTTTACACGCATAAACGCTGATCAAAATCTTCCTTCTCTCTGTTTTGCTAAACACTACACATTATCTTATTCAATCATTGTTTAGCAATCTAGTTTCTAAGCCTTAAGTTGTGTATACATCACAGTTGTGATACAGTTTTGTAGAAAACATTCACACACTTAGATTTATCTTCTTTGTAAGAAAGTGTTTCCTTGACAAACCGGGTTGTGGTTTGCATCAAGAAGGCTTTAGCAGTTGTTAAAGCAGTCTGTAATATTCAGTTGAATATAGTGGATTAAGACCTCGTTGGAGAGAGGCGAAATCACCTTGACGGGTGGACTGAAGTAGTTTAAGATCAAACGAACCATGATAAAAATATCTTGTTCATTGCATTGATTTTCAATTTTACAATTCAACCCCCCCTTCTTGTGTTTTTCACTACTTCATGTTGGGCCTTGAAGAATAAGGTGCAAGATTTGATCGAAGCTAAAGAAATTGAGTTTGACGCTCCGGAGAAGCCCAACGTCATGACTGCTCCTATGCCTAAACATGGTCATGGAATAAATGTTGTGGATGATGATTTATTTGTGACCTCCTTGGAAGAAATTTCTACTCCTTTGATGATAGTTAAGAAGAATCTATTGTTGGCCGGTTTATTTCCGGGTTGTGGAAAAGGTTGCCACCTATGTTCAATCCTGCCTGCTGGTTGCCACTTTTTGAAATCAGGTGTTCAGCGCCTGATGGATAACAAAGAGATCATGTTCGAGAAAACTATGATTTTGTTAGTTCCAGTTGAAGATGTTGCCATCATAACCATTTCCGCCAATCCTTCCAAGGCTTCCTCGAGAAAGCCTGTTAGGATTACATCCGTCCCAATAATTGCTCTATTAATCATTACTATCCCGGGTCCTATCCCATACACTTCGGATAAGGCTATCCCTTGGCACTACAGTGCAGATGTGTATTACCATGGAGTAAAGAAATACTTAATGATTGAAGAAGCTGATGCTGATGTCAGCAATATTGTCGGGGCTAGCAAGGTCACCAGAAGTGGAAGACTCTTCTCTCCTGAGATTTCCCCTCTGACTGTTCACAAACCTATTGTCATTCCATCTACTAGTAGATCAACTACTGTCCCAGTTCCTATCCCAGTTATCACCCCTGTCGCCGAGCCATCTGGCACTCGGGGCAAAGAAATCACAAGTGAGTCTGCCCAGATGGAGGCACCTAAGAAGATTATTGTAGAAACCTCTAAGCAGGAGATAGAGGAAATTCTGAAGATTATCAAGAAAAGTGACTACAATGTAGTCGAGCAGCTGGGGCAGACCCCGTCAAAAATCTCCATGTTGTCCTTGTTATTATGTTCTGAAGCCCATGCAAAGGCTTTAATTACTTTCCTCAAAACTACGCGTGTATCGCAAGAGACTTCAGCTGATCAATTCAAAGATTGCGTAGCTAGCTTGACTACCGACAATGGGTTGGGTTTCTCAGACGCAGATCTGACTGCTAAAGGAAGAAATCATAATGACGCTCTGCACGTCTCGATCGAGTGCAGGGGCACTACTATGGCCCATGTATTGGTGGATACTGAGTCCTCATTGAATGTTTTGCCAAAGAAAGCATTAGACCTTCTGGACTGTGAAGGTTTGATTCTGAAGCCGAGTAATATTGTGGTCAGGGCTTTCGATGGGTCAAAAAGGATAGTGCACGGGGAGGTGGACGTCCCTGTTAAAGTTGTCTCTCAGACTTTTTCATCTACTTTCCATGTGATGGATATCAGACCATCATATTCTTGCTTGCTGGGTCGCCCGTGGATTTATAAGCTTGGGGCAGTGACTTCTACGCTCCATCAAATGTTGAAATATCCAGTAAAGGGGAAGATTGTTACGGTGCAAGGAGAAGAGGAGTACACGGTGAGTCATCTTAATTCCTTTCGCTATGTGGAGATGGATGGGGAATTCATCGAAACCCCGTGTCATAACTTTGAAGAGGTTCCCCAGACTCTGGCGTCGACTGAAGTTGCTATTGACGAATCTCCGATGAAGATGGCTTCCCTTAAGGATGCCAGGGCTGTAATTGAAAAAGGTGGGTGTGAAAATTGGGGTTAGCTCCCTGATTTCACACACAAAACTAAAAAGTTTGGTTTGGGCTTTACTGTAGAGGCTCAGAGGGTTGTTCGGCGTGCGCGGATTAGAAGACCTCCTCTGCACATCAGTAATCAGGGAGTGAATGCAATTGAGGATGATGAAGAAGAGTCAGATATCGACAGCTGGATCTACCCGACTGCCAATGGTGGATTGAACAACTGGACGGCGAAGGACTTCGGGCCCGTTTCTTTTATTACATAGTAATAGACTTTTGTTTTGAGATTTGTAACAGACATTTTAAAACTTTACGGCCTGGTGCCTTTCCCGAGGCACCTTGTCTTTGTTTGTGAGGGCTTATTATTTGTCATTTTAATATATCATTGTTGTACCCCAAAATTTTCCCTCCCATATTCTTCAAGAAATTGCCAAGTCATGCTTCAAAATTCCCCAAGGGTTGCACAATGCAAGGGCCTCCTAAACAGTCAAAATTAGGGTTTTGGTTCTGATCAAGAAAATGAAGTTTCCAAAGGTCCAATCAAGTCCCACATGCCTATAAATATGGTCAAGTATCCTCATATCAGGTTTCAAGACTTTTAGCACAAAATTGCACAGTCAAAAACCCTAATTGCACTACAGTCAACTGTAGGGGCAAAATGGTCATTTGACAGTCAAAAGTCCAAATTTTTGGTCCACATCTCATTTTGAAGCCACAAACATCATTTGATCAATGCTTGATCATGATTCTCAAAGCTTGGCTCAAAAATCATCAAGATGCAAAAGTTTCCTTATTTGGACAGTTGAAAAAGTCAACTGTAAATTGACCAGGGCATAACTTTCACATGGATTATCAGAAAAATTCCATCCAAAGCTAATTTTGAAGAGAAAGACATTTCCTACAACTCATCTTCATACTTCAAGTCCAGGAAATGCTCTCACAAAAAGTTATCAATTTCAACATTATAGGTCATTTTCAAAAGTCAACAAAAAGGGACTTTAAGTCAAAGGCTATAACTTGAGATTGGTAAATCAAAATGACATGGGACCAAAGGCATTGGTTAGAGGACTCAAAGACCTTTTCAAAATGTCCAAGAACATGAGCAAAGCTTAAAAATTGAGCAAGTTGTGCCTTGTGGAAGTTGGGAAATTTTTGGATATCTTGAAAAGTCAACATTGATTCAAATGACCTAAAATTGCTAATGGGCCTCTTTTTCTTCCACAAATCATCATCCAAGACATGTGCACGACCATTTGGCCCAAAGGGAAGTTTTTATCATTTTTTTTATTTTTTTTATTTGGATTTTTATTATTAATAATTCATTTAAATTAAAATAAATACATGAAAAATGCTAAACCTAGGTTTTAAATCTTTTTATGCATATTATATACTCAATATTTCGTGCATAGCTAGATTTGGAAAGAATTGAAGAGAATTGGCCATGATTTGTACAAAATAGCATGAAAAAATATTGAAAAAGATCTTGAAAAATCAAATCTTACAAACCATGAATGCAAAGGATTTTGATCAAGTTTCTTGACCTAATTCACTCCATACATAAGCTGGATCAAGACCTAATGCCTCAGAACCAAAAAGCTGCGCCAGAAATCCTTACACAAACTTGAAATTTTTACTTGAAAATCAAAATCTGAAAACCTAATTCTAGGGCGATTCAAGGCCAAAGACCAATTCCATTAGCTTGCTGAGGCTTCAAAGAAGGGGTTTGGATCAAAAACTACAAGCTTTCGTGCCCAGAAACGTGAGAGCAATCTCACCTGTACAGAAAAAAAATTCATAGTCGTGCATCTCAATTCATGCATCTTTTGTAATTTTTAACGCTTGATTCATGTTCATTGTTTGATTCTAATGCTAACCCAATAGTTTAATTTTGTTTTCGTGCCCTATATGAAGATTTACCATTAACAATCTTTAGGGTTTTGCAAGCTTCAATTTGGGCATTTCCAGACGCGGTAAAATTAGATCACCATAGTGCCATGAATGAATCAAGCATGATTGGACGATCACAAGGCCACCCTCGCGCTCAATTTATGAGCATCCCTGGGCTAATCGCTAGTTTTTAATAGGGTGCCTATGGGAACATTTGAAAAACCGTTGCCATTCTTTTTTGTTATTTCAGGAAGAACGAAGATGTGAGGAAGACGATGAAGTGGCAAGCGTTGGTTGGTCTGTTCAAAATTTCGCGCTAAAACATCATTAATGTTTGGTTTTATTTGATATTAATTGTTTGATATCTAATATACAAAACGCGTTGAGTGGAGCAGTGGTGAAGCGCTTGGTTGGTAATGTTCAAGACCTGGGTTCGAGCCCCAGGTCCCCACCCCCTTTCATATTTTTCTTCATTTAATATTCACATGCAGTGTCAACGTAGTGGAACACCGTACGTCCATGAAATCTTGCCATCCACGTGCCCAATGGAGCGATTTGAAGGCCAAGAATTGAATAACATGATGCACTCTAGTCAACGGAGATCCATGCCAGCGTAAAAGTCAACCAGGCCAAAGAATAATTGGGCCCAGATTGTTAAAGCTTCACCCTCCTGTTTACCTTGGGTTTTGGTAAACAACCGCTGATCCTCCAAATGGTTACTTATTTGGTTACTCGCAGGATCGATCAGATTGATCCTAGGACATAGGTTGATTTTGAAGTTTGATTAAATTGGATAAGGCTTTAAATAAAAAGGTTTCAAGTAAATTGCATGAAGGAAAGATTTGGTAAAATAAACAAGGTTTAAAGTAAAAGGTTCGACAGGAATTTAAAGGAGAAAGCAAGTAAATTTCTGGAAAAGTAAATGACTTTAATTGATAAAATTGGTGTTTCACACATACATTTCTCAACAATTCTTTCTCACACGCTGGGTACTCGAATCTATATGAGTGACTTTGTATAGAATTGTGAACACACGCGAGAAACTACATGTCTACTCCTATTTATACCAAAACATCCCAAGTAACCGTCGGGCAGTTACACTGCTTCGAGATCAATCCACTTGGCACGTTCTCCATGCTCGACGCTCCAGATCCTTGCACGTTTGCACGTGGTAACTGCTGGAAACCGTTTTCCCTCCAAACGCTTGAATTTCAAACTGCTCCACTCTGGACCATCGAACACTTTCGTCAAGAGACATCTTCGACGAAAAACTCCTTCGACGTCGAAGGCGACCAGCCTTCTTCCCTTGAAGAAATCTTCTAAGTACTTTGCCATCTTTCGACGGGCATTTCGACAGACTTAACCAGTCGAAGACATCCTTCAGCTTTAATAGCTGACAACAATCAAAACAAAGGTGTCGAATTTAGGAGCCAACAAATTGCCCCCCAAGAATGCCTTATTTCGACTCTGAAAGAAAAAGGCATTCTTTGAAACGCCATTCGACACCTGTCTCTTTATGCTTAGTCACAAATTAACTTGTGCACTTTTTGTTGCTTTTTACCAACTATTGGCAATCCCAAGAAAACCATCATTGATTTGATCCTAGGACGTCACTTTCAGTACGGCGTGCAGTACCAAACGTCATTTCAGAATTTGTCATTATGACAATTCTCAAAAACGAGGACGCACGCTGCGTCCCTCTATTTCTGCAGAAACGGCCAAAACAACAGGGGGCTGCCACGCGTCCCACTAACTCCTGCAGCATTAAATGGCATTTAATGTCCTCGTTATTGGGGATTTTTCCCACTACTATAAATAGTAGTAAGTACCCCATTGTGGGACTTTTTACGCCATCTAGCCTTCAAACTTCCCTGTTTTCATACAAGTTTGCTATCTTTGTAGAAACTCTTCCTCTTTCACTTCATCTCTAACCTCACTTCAAACCCAACACCAAACCATGGCCTCTGGTTCTACTGCTCCCAGTGCTAACGCACCAACTGAACATGTTAAACCCAAGGTTTTCGTCACTGCCCCGGTAGTAAACTCTACAGGCAAACGAAGGGTTCCTGAACCTTCTGATATCGCCGTTCGTGATGCTTACTCGCGCCACTTGATGATCCCGGTTGGATACTCCAACCAGATCTTCGCAATATCTAGCCCCATGAATCCAAGTATCTCTGAAGCTCTGAAGATCAAGAGCTATTTCCCAATAGTCGAGAAACTCAAGCCAGTAGCATGCGCCAAGAAAGATGCAGAAGACAACGAAGACCCTGCTCGTGAAAAAATCGACCTCCGCTTCTTCAACAGAGGGGTTAGGGTCTTCAGGTCTTGCCCTAACCTTACCTCCGATTATGTTGCTTGGCTAACAAAGTTGGAGAAGCACCAAACCTCGATCTGGAAGGATATGGGAATCTTCGACCTAGTGATGCTGTCGAAGACGGGTTTGAACTATTCCCCGGAGATGCTGATAGCTTCACTGTTGTTCTGGGACTACTCCCACTTCACTTTTCATCTTCCCTGTGGGATGCTAACCCCCACACTCTTCGACGTGGCCGCTATTACTGGCCTTCGACCAACCGGGGATTACTTCGATCCGGAGGAGATGTCGGAGGACCAAATTGGCTTCTCTGAGACCAAACCAACATACACCACTTTCATCAACCATTATCACGACAGGTCGACAGATGCTGTGTCGGATGTCGAACACATAGCGTTTCTAGCCTTATGGCTAACTCGCTTTGTGTTTTGTTCGAAGTCTCTACAAGTGACCAAAAAGATGGTCACACTTGCTACTCAACTGCATCACCGCCAAAACATCTGTTTGGCAGAACTGATTCTGGCCAGCCTCTATGATTCGATCAGCAATGGGGCAACTCTTCTGAAACATATCAAGGACAGGGCCAGTTTGCTACTCGCTGGGCCTTTTTGGCTACTCCAACTGTGGCTCAATGCCACTTTCGAATCTTTCTTGCCCAAGAAAGTTCAGATAAATGAACAGGCTCCAGCGATAGCGAATAGACGCATCGAAGGAATCAGGCTGGCTCTGCTGACACCTACGGACGATGGACTGGAGTTTCAACAAACCTTCACCAACTTCGTTCTAATGTTTGCTCGAAGGAAGGAGTTTGTTTCAACTATGGCTCCATTTGCTCAACGACGGGTGGGGCCAGCATGGTTCACAAGGCCACATCCAAAGGCGTCGAGTGGTCCCAATGTCGACGAACACACAATACTGTGGGAGGCGTTCCTTACACCAAGGATCATGCCTCTTCGCTTCAAGAGTTCTAAGACTCATTTGAGTCTGATTGCCTACCAACCAAATCTGGTATCTCGCCAGTTTGGTATATTCCAAACCCTACCTTCTCCGATTTTTCAAAGAGAGAAGTCCATGTTGTACTTCTGCAATGATTACACAGAAGAAGCGGCCATTAAACATATCGGAAGATATGCTGGTCGAACAATCCTCTCGCTGTTTGACTACCAGCTCAATTTCCTTTGCTCACCATCCTTCGAGGAGTGGTGGAGAAGCTATTATGCTGAGTACTTCTTCGACGAGAAGGACTTCATGGATGAGTTGCAGAAGTCTTTTGTCCTTGTGTTGGACAAAATAAAGAAATGTAAGTTCATTCTCTCACATTACTTTTTGCCTTTCTCTTCGACTGCTAGCCTGTTAACTTTTTCATTTGCTTTCAGTTGTTCGAAAGCCTGTAGCCAAGAAGGCTACAGAAGGCCAACAGGGAGGAGCCCCTTCAACAAAACCTCCACCGCCGACGAAGACTACGGCACCGGCGAAGACCATAAGCAACCAACAGGGGGAAGGCTCTTCGAAGAGGCCTTCTATATCGGTAACCAGACTTTCTTCATTTTTCTTCTGGCTTTCGATTTTGATTTTCGATGTAATTATTAAATCGAATTCCCATTGGTTTTCTAGGCACCTTCGCCCAAGAAACGGCCAGGACTGGTGGTCGAATCTGGGAGTGATGAAGAAAGTGATTCCCCTCCTGCCCCCTTAAAAAGGCGAAAGTTGACGAAGGATGCTTCTGTTCCTGCTCCTGCTCCTGAAGGTCGAACTGTCAGAATAAAGGTTGCTGTGAGAAAGCCTAGGCCACCTCCAGTGATCATCGAGGAGCCAACTGAGGAGGAACTAAACACTCTTCTTAACAAGCCTGTCGAAAGTGACAATTCCAGCCCTGGGGCTGAAGTTAATCCACAGGTAATCCCTTAGACCTTTTTTATAATTTAGGCATAGATACCCGTATTCGATTGTGTCTCTTTCGACGTCTGAAGATTTGTCTTCTTTCCCTTTTCAGGACACTACTGAGAGTTCTCCGCCAAGGACCTCAGAAACGCTGGAATCTGCTGAACTTAGCAGACCTCAGGAAAAAGGTTTGGGCAATGACGAAGCCCATACTGAGAATGAGGCCAATGCTGAAACAGTAGAAAAACCAGCGGAGGAGCCTCAAACGGAGGAACCACAGCCAGAAACAGTTCAGGTGGTGGATCTGTCAGAAGAGAATCATGAAGAAAGGGACCAAGGCAATGATGGCGAAGAAAATCAAAATGCTGCCGACGAAGAGAACCAAGGTGGTACTGGCGAAGGACACCAGGGTGACGCTAGCGAAGAGCCACAAAATGACGCTGGCGAAGGACCCCAGGGTGATGCTAACGAAGAACCACAAGTCGACGCTGGTACTGCCCCAGTCCGAGTTGAAGAGCAACCAGTCGAGGCACCTAACACTCAAGAACCTCAAACCCAAGATAATACTGTTGCAAGGGTTACCTCCTCGAAGCACAGGTCAAAAGAGGACTTGGAACTCTTGAAAGAAACTGACCCTGTTAGCTACCTCAATGCCATCATCGAGAGTAAGAGTTCGTCTGACGCGAGTCAGGAAGTTCCTACCCTGTCGGGGAAGTCTACTGAAACTTCTCCCCTTGATGATGCTTTGGCGAAGGTTAAGGCCCAGTTCTTCAAGAGGGACTTGATGAAGGCTTTAGAGGGGGACCCCACTGCTCCATCATGCTTAAAAGAGGTCTTGAATGCTGTCGACTTTGAAGCTGTAGCCCCAGAAATCTCAGACTTGATCATGGAGTTACACTCTATGATTGATCAAGTCTCAGCGGATTACAGGCGTCAAAGAGGGTTTAACAGTCAGCTTGAGGTGTTGTATGGCAAAAGCTCCTCTGCGTGGACTGCTGTCTCAGATTCGACTTCTCGAATTGCTGAGTTGTCGAAACAAAAAGCGTCTGCACAGGAAAGAGTCGATGCCATTGATCGAGAGAATGTTTCCTTCCGGGCACAAATCGCAGAAATAGAGGCGAAGATAAACGCCAACACTGTACTCAAGGAGGAACTTCTTTCGACCATCTCAAACACTGAGAGCCAGACTGAGATCAAACAAGGCCTGGAATTCGCTGAGAGGGCCCAAAGCCTCGACGCTCAAATTGCCAAACTAGTGCAGGAAAACTCCTGGTGCAAGAAGAGGTTGGAGCTGCAGCACGCCAAGTATCTTCGACTCAGGAACTCTCTTACCTTTTGATTGATTCTCTTTTGTAACCATCTTCTATAATCGTTATTCGACAACAATTGCCATCTTGGCTGAAATTAATAAAATTTCTATTTTGGCATTTTTATGGTTAATTTAGACTTGTTCTTTTATTATTTTATTTTTATCTCTTGAAGTATAGGTTTGTATTTTTTCAAATATTTACCATTTACTCTCAAGAGCCTTTTATCTCCACTTAACTCTTCGACTTCATAGGCTCCACCAGAAAAAGTTTGGATAACTCTGAAGGGTCCTTCCCATTTGGGTGACCATTTCCCCATGCTTCGATCCCTTCGATCCATGGGAAGAATTACCTTCCAAACTAGTTCTTCAGGCAAAAATACCTTAGGTTTTACCTTTCTATTATAAGAGTCTTCTACTCTTTTCTTCTGAAGCCTGAGTAGGTCGAGAGCGCGTAATCTCTCTTCGTCTAAATCCACCAGTTCATCTAACATCATGTTCCAATAAACTTCAGAAGGAATATCATAATGCCTCTGAACCCTTGCAAATTGAAGACAAATTTCTGCTGGCAACACTGCATCATGGCCAAAAGTTAGCCTATACGGTGTTGTGCCAGTGGCTTCTTTTGGGGACGTTCGACAAGCCCATAAAATATGGTCTAACGTCTTATGCCAATTCTTTGGCTTCTTCCCAACATGTTTCTTTATCAAGCCAATCACCACTTTGTTAGCTGCTTCGACTTGACCATTCGCCTGTGCATAATAAGGCGTGGATGTTAGGAGTTTGAAACCTGTTTCCTGAGCAAATTCCTGCATCTTTCGACCAGTGAAAACTGACCCTTGATCAGTTGTTATTGTCTCAGGGATTCCATACCTAAAGATAATGTTCTTTTGAATAAATTCAATGACATTTTCCTGGTCTACATTGACTAAAGGAATGGCTTCGATCCATTTAGTGAAGTAATCAATGCCTACCAATATGTATTTCTGACTCTTTGATGATGCTGGTCGAATCTCTCCAATAAGATCCAACGCCCATCCTCTAAAAGGCCAAGGCTTCACTATCGAGTGAAGTTCGCTTGCTGGTACATGTTGGATGCCTGTATGGACTTGACACTCTTGGCAACCTTTGGCGAACTCAACACAATCTTTCAGCATAGTGGGCCAATATAGTCCTTGTCGAAACAACAACCATTTCATCTTATGGCCTGTTTGGTGAGCCCCACATGCCCCAGCATGCGTCGTCGAAAGGGCTATGTATGCTTCAGTTTCACTTAAACATTTCAGCAACACCCCTTCAGGCGTCTTCTTGAATAACTCATTACCCATGAGTACAAAACTCAACGCCCTGTATTTTGTTTTTCGTTCTGTCGAAGCTCCTGGATTTTGAAGATAGTCCACAATGGGTTTCCTCCAATCTTGCTCTGACAAATTATCAATGAACGAAATCTCGAAGTTACTGTGATCAGCATATCCTAGCCTCGTCGATTCCAAGTCTGATGGTGATAGACAAGTTGCTTTTATCTTTTCTCGAACTTCGATTTCTCTTTGTAACTTCGTTTTTGAAATCTTATACCCAGATGCAATCTGTGCCAAGTCATTGGCTATTTGATTTTCGACTCTGGGTATGTGTCGAATATTGACCGTTTCAAATTTTTTCAATAAACGATTTGCTATCACAAAGTACATAATGAGATTCTCTCTTATGCATTTATATTCCTTTGTGACTTGCTTAATGACTAACTCTGAGTCTCCCATTATTTCGACTCGAGTTGCCCCCAATTCCAACAATATCTCAAGGCCAGTAATTAGAGCTTCATACTCAGCCTCATTGTTCGAACAAGAACCTGATATTTTGTACTTGAATGTTGTTGGAATTTTATCTGGAGAAATAATCAAGACTCCTACCCCTGTTCCATCTTTATGGCTGGAACCATCGAAGTAGAATTTCCAAGGTTCTATCTCCACATAATTAATATCCTCAACTTGAATTGAGTGGTCGACTATGAAATCTGCAACCACTTGTCCTTTTACTGCCTTAAGAGGCATAAAGGTCAAGGAGTATTCAGTTAATGCTAATGCCCATTTGCCAATTCGACTATGCAAGATAGGTTTTGACAACATATATTTGAAAACATCAAAATGAGACGAAACATAAACATCAACTGGTTTTATATATTGCTTGAGTTTTGTACAAGAAAAATACAGACATAGACACAATTTTTCAACTTCGCTATATCTAGTTTCTGCATCATTCAAAACTCGACTGAGATAGTAAATGGGTCTTTCGACTCCATTCTCGTCCTCTTGGGCTAACATACTTCCCAGAGTTTTGTCAGATGCAGCTATGTACAATCTCATACTCCTATTGCTACAAGGAGGCACCAAAATAGGTGGCTTAGTGAGGTACCCTTTGATTTTGTCGAAGGCTTCTTGTTGCTCCTGCCCCCATTCGAACCCCTCTTTATTCAGTCGAAGTAAGGGTGAAAAGGCCTGAGCTTTCCCACTTAGATTAGATATAAACCTCCTTAAGAAATTTATCTTGCCTAAGAGAGATTGCAATTCCTTCTTATTCGATGGCGCTTTCGCTTCCAGAATTGCCTTCGTCTTGTTCTGGTTGATTTCGATTCCTTTCTTGTGGACAACGAAGCCCAGGAAATCTCCAGCTTTCACACAGAACGCACACTTCAAAGGGTTCATCTTCAGACCATGTTCTCTCATTCTTTCGAATGATTGTCGAAGGTGGTCAATGTGATTCTTCCTGGAAACAGATTTTATAACAATATCATCAATATATACTTGCATAAAAGTGTTAATAAAATCATGGAAGATAGTATTCATTGCTCGCTGGTACGTTGCCCCAGCGTTCTTTAGGCCAAAAGGCATCACTACCCATTCGTAAGTGCCTAAGGCCCCAGGGCATCGAAAAGCTGTTTTCGACACATCCTCTTCAGCAATGAATATTTGATTATATCCTGAATAACCATCGAGCATACTCAGGTATTCGTAACCAGCGGCAGAATCGACTAGCATTTCCGCCACAGGCATAGGATATTCATCTTTGGGGGTGGCAGCATTCAAATCTCTGAAATCTATGCACACCCTTAACGTGCCATTTTTCTTAATTACTGGCACAATATTTGCAATCCATTCGACATACCTTGTAACACGGATGAATTTGCATTTCAGAAGTCTTTCGACCTCCGTTTTGATCTTCGACAGTATTTCTGGAGCGAAGCGCCTTGGATTTTGCTTGATTGGCTTCTTCCCAGGTTTGATTGGCAACTGAAGTTCTACCAATCCTCTGTCGAGACCAGGCATTTTGTCATAATCCCATGCAAAACAGTCTTTAAACTCTTTCAGCAATTGGATTACTTCCAACCTAAGTTCTGGATCGATTTTGGCGCTGATGTAAGTTGGCCTTTTCTCTGATCCTTCGCCTAAGTTGATTTCTTCTAAAGGGTCTTGCGCTAACATTTTAATGTTGTTCGCCAAGGGGTCCTTTTCGAAGCCCAAAGGCTCATCGTCATAGATGGCGTCGAGCCTCTGTTCCTGCATTTCTTCTGGCATGACATCAGGGGGTTTTGGATCGAAATCCTTTCCTGGGCCAACAGCAGATAATTGTTGATCATTGGCCTGTGTGGCCATGTACTTTACTTCGGCTTCGAGAGCCGTTATCATTTTGGTTTCGGCTACGTAAGCCGAAATTCGCTTCAAAGATTGTGACTCAGTCATTATCACTGAATTCACTTCCCCAACCAGTTGGTTGGATATCAGTTAACCCACTGAAGTCTATGTGGGACAAGTCTTCTCTGTCCCATTGGAAACCATGCTCAGGATGCAGGTATAGGGAACAAAAGGTGTTTGGCGCTGGCGCCATGTCGAAGTCAGGTGTTGGACATGGCCCTATGTGAGCCAAGTTTTTGTCGAAATCTGCCACACCCAAGTGATTCACTTCGCCAAGGTAGTAGCTTTGATCTGCCTCTATGTTTTCGACCATCCCATCTGGACGCCATAGCAGCAGCCTTTGGTGCATCGATGAAGGCACAACGCCTACACCATGAATCCATTCACGGCCTAACAAAAGGTTGTAGTTGGGCTTGGCCGATATGACCATGAACATCGTTGGTCGAAGGATAGACCCAACTTTGATATCTAGCTGGATCACTCCCATAGTGGTCCCTATGCCGCCCTCATAGTTCGACAAGACCATGTTGTGAGGTTTAATTTCCTCATCCCTTTTGCCAATTTTCCTTAGCATAGAATGAGGGATAATATTGATAGTTGCCCCACAATCGACCAATATTTTATTCACAGTAGTTTCTTCGAGCTTAGCCCTTATGAACAAAGGCTTGAGGTGATTCTTCATCGCCTCTGTAGGTGGCTCGAAGAAGCCATTTTGTTCCTCAGTAGTGCCATTGTCCATGACAAAATAGCACACTGGCCTATGTTTGGCCATCTCTTGTTCCACTTCCCAATCACTTGCTTCGACTTCTACCTGTCGATTGAATTCCCTGGGCAGCACTGAAACGATATTCACCATTATGTCCAAAGTATCGTCGGACTCAGCATCATCTTCGTCTTCGACTTCACTTTGGTTAGGCCAAACTAGCCTGTTGGTAACTGGCTCTCTCTAGAGGCTTCCTTTGTTTCCTTTGAGGGACATTCGAACTAGTTTCTGCCTTAGGTTCGTTGGCAGCCTCCCTTTCAGCTCTTCGTCTCCTTTGATATCTCCTCCATTGAGATCGAGACATAGGATTTTTACCCTTGTAGTTGCTGGACACTTGAGCAACCTTAGGTGCAGCAACTTGAGGCTCTTTCTTTTGAGTCAAAGAGGAACCTCTTGGCACATCGAAAGAATGCCATTTCTCCTCACTTGGCCTTTTCCGGCCAGAGGTTTTGTACCAAGTGTCTACTGGCACATTTGTTGGAGGCCTAAAAGTTAATGGCCTCTTGTCTTGGTTAGAACCCCTTCTGGGATCATGTTGAAGGTCAGCATTCTCCCTTCTCTTATTCGCTGCTCTTACACCTTGAATGTGCTCAGCAGCCTTTTTATCAAAGATCGAACTGCATCTTGGACACAGCATCACCTCTGATTTCTTTTTCTGGCATCTTTGTAAAAAATCTGCCAAGTTTTCGTTTTCCCGAGGGAAAGCAGTCTTATTAGCCTGTTCTTGCCTCATGGCCTCTTCTGATGCTTTTGGGTCAGAGAGTTCAACCATGTTGATATTCATTGTATCTTTGTTAGCAAGAGTTAACTGCTTCATTTGTATCTCCAGATTCTCCGTCTGGCCCTGAACAGTGGCCAAGTGGGAACTGGATTTTGATCCAGTTTTTTGTGTTTCAGCAGTCTCCGACTTCGGGTTCTCGACCGCTTTCTGGACAGCTTCAATTGTCTTCCTGGATAAATTTCCAGAAAAACTGCCAAAGATTGGCATGTTGATGTGGTCCTTTGAGACTTCGACCATGGTAATTCCTGGCTTCTTCGACTGGATCCTGGTTGCCTCTATCATGTTCACCTCAGAGGGTTCTGCATAATGAGCTTCAGCCTTCAGTGGATTGGAGTCGATAGCCATGGGGGATTTGTCTGCAAACTTTAATCTCCCTTCCTCAATAGCGTCTTGCACAAGATTCCTGAAAAGAAAACATTGAGAAGTTTTATGGCCCAAAAAATTATGATATTTGCAAAAACCTCTCTTCTTTCTTTGATCAAGAGGAGGCACTTTTACCCCAGGGGGTACTATCATTTGGCCATCTTTAACTAGCAAGTCGAATATTTCATCACATTTTATGATGTGAAAACTATAAGTCTTTTTTGGGAACCTATCGTTGGTCCTTTCCAGACCAATGGGATTTTTCCCATTTGAGGGGACTAACAGTTTACAAGAGTATGGTGGCCCTTGTTTTAGTTCTGCTAAATCGACTTCTCCTTCTTCGACAGTTAAAGCATCGTCGAAGGATTCTAGATCTTCGTCATCCATCTCAACGTACGCTATCCTCTCTCTCTTGTGAGTTTTCGTTGCCTTAGCTTTTTCAGCTTTGAGGCGTTCGACCTGTCGAACTCTATCGGCCAGTTGGGCCATGTCTCTTAGGTACTGGGTGTCTAGCTTCTTCCTAATGGAATAATCTAAACCGCCTGCGGCTATTTCGACCAACTCATGTTCTGGCACTTGTGTAAAACATCTCGCCTTGAGCAACCTAAACCTATTCAGATATTCGTCTATAGGTTCAGTGAAACGTCTCTTCACACTGGCCAGTTCTTTCAGGCTTATCTTGGTTTGCCCCATGTAGAATTGTTCATGGAACAATCTTTCCAACTGGGTCCAATGATGGATCGAATTGGGGGGGAGAGTTGTAAACCAAGTAAAAGCGTTCTTGGTTAAAGAATTTGGGAAGTATTTGATCCTTAGGTTTTCGTTATTCGAAATGTCTCCTGCTTCGATCAAATATCTCGCCACATGCTCGACAGTAGATTCTGTCGTGTCCCCAGAGAACTTAGTAAATTTGGGGACTTTGCATCTAGGAGGTAAGTCCGTTTGTAACACGTATTCTGACAATGGAGATGTAAAGTTGGGCCTTCGAAAGCCCATGTTCATCCCATTCTGAGTCATGATCCTTTCGATCATGGTTGCCAGATTGTTTTCCAAACCCATGTTTTGGTATTGGATATGCTGAACCACCTCGTCAGCATTTTGGTTTCTATTAACTAACCTCACCTCTGGGGCTATTACCCTAGGTTCTTCGACAGGTTGTTCCAATCGTGCCCTAAGGTTTTCTTCGACAGGCTGTTGAGCCTGGTTAATGGTGGTTTCTTCCTCTACAAATATCCCCTGGTTTCCCCTTATTTGCGCCCTTTGAGGCTGTCGAACAGGTGGGGGTACTCCAAAGAAATTAGCCAAGCGCGTCATTTGCGCTGTTACTTGCTGATTCGATTGAGTAGTATTTTGTATTAGAGGGTTTAGCACTGTACTCAAAGTTTGTGCCAACATTTGCACCATATCATGGTTGCTTTCGTCCATCTGTTGCCTCAAGACTGCTGTCGAGGCATTTGTAAGGCCATGGGCTACTTGGGACGTTCCTCCTAAGAGTTGGGTCCTATTTCTATTCGCCATGCCTACTCCAGAGCCTTGGAGTGGCGAAGAGGCACTCACGAAAGGGTCTGAAAAAGTGGACGCAGCATTCGTCAGGCTTGCCACTTCAGAAGTTGGCATACCATAGAATGGAATAAATCCTGGGGGAACCACATGCCTTGTGCCTAAATTTCCCCTTGGTGGGGGGGTTCCCAAAGGTATCCTGGGGCCTGTTAACGAAGGTATTGGCCCCGTGGTTGTGACCGACACTGCTGGTGTCGAACCAACGTTTGTCGCTTCACTTACGGTCATACTAACCGTTGCTCCCACACTCGTTTGTGGGATTTCGTTATTGTTTGGCGGATTCGCCATCTCTTCCCTTCTTCTGGCAGTGTTGTTATCGTTAGTGTATATTCTACCACTCCTCAATAACATACAACTCGAAAAGATGAGATTATTTTCAACAATCAACACACAGTCCCACCAGGTGTGCCAATTTGTTTACCTTGGGTTTTGGTAAACAACCGCTGATCCTCCAAATGGTTACTTATTTGGTTACTCGCAGGATCGATCAGATTGATCCTAGGACATAGGTTGATTTTGAAGTTTGATTAAATTGGATAAGGCTTTAAATAAAAAGGTTTCAAGTAAATTGCATGAAGGAAAGATTTGGTAAAATAAACAAGGTTTAAAGTAAAAGGTTCGACAGGAATTTAAAGGAGAAAGCAAGTAAATTTCTGGAAAAGTAAATGACTTTAATTGATAAAATTGGTGTTTCACACATACATTTCTCAACAATTCTTTCTCACACGCTGGGTACTCGAATCTATATGAGTGACTTTGTATAGAATTGTGAACACACGCGAGAAACTACATGTCTACTCCTATTTATACCAAAACATCCCAAGTAACCGTCGGGCAGTTACACTGCTTCGAGATCAATCCACTTGGCACGTTCTCCATGCTCGACGCTCCAGATCCTTGCACGTTTGCACGTGGTAACTGCTGGAAACCGTTTTCCCTCCAAACGCTTGAATTTCAAACTGCTCCACTCTGGACCATCGAACACTTTCGTCAAGAGACATCTTCGACGAAAAACTCCTTCGACGTCGAAGGCGACCAGCCTTCTTCCCTTGAAGAAATCTTCTAAGTACTTTGCCATCTTTCGACGGGCATTTCGACAGACTTAACCAGTCGAAGACATCCTTCAGCTTTAATAGCTGACAACAATCAAAACAAAGGTGTCGAATTTAGGAGCCAACACCTCCAAATTAGGGGCAGACCCCCTGAGGTTTGCAATATTTTTCCTTTTTTCATTCCTTTTTTTTACTTTCAATTATTATTTTTAATTAATTCTGTTAATTTAATTATTTTTTCATAAAAACACCAAAACAATAAAAAACCAGAAAAGATAAAAATAATAAATATTTTATTTAACTAGTACTTTTTATAAATAAATTATATTAATTAATTTTAGTTATTAAATTAGTTTTAATTATAATATCTTCATAATAAAAATCTAAAATTGGTAGAATTAGGGTTTAATTGATTTTCTATCTCTCTTTTTTTTTTCATAATAATTAAATATTTAATAGTATTTACTTTTATAAATTAAAATTGCATGTAAAATAATTAGGTTTAATTTTAGGTTAAAGTTAATGCTTTCTTAATAAATAAAAATTGTAGAATTAGGTTTAATTGCATTTAATTCTTTTCCCCATTAAAATCATAAAATACCAAAAAATACCAAAGACCATTCCTTTTCTTTTTAATTAATTTCATCATTTAATTTAATTTTGCAAAAAGGGTCCAACGCCCTCGTTTTTAATTCTCAGTTAATTCGCATATTTATTTATTTTTCGTATAATATTAATGTATCTCTCCCAAGGCCTTGTAAATTAATCTGTCGCACTTTTAATTCTTTACTTTTATTTTAATTCTTTATTTTTCTGCCAAATCGGGTTCTGGAAATTTTGGCGATGTGGACCCGCGCCTTTTGTAATAGTTTAGAATTTTTTATTTCTCGCAATTTTTAATTGTTAATTAAGGCATGCAAGAATGAATGGACAAACATAAAAACAAACGCTAGATCACCTTTAACATGAACAAGATAATATAGATGAAAACGACACACAAATTCACACACCACCCCTAGGGTACGCCTCACTGTTGCCTTGCCTCGAAAGGTGATCGTCGAGTAGAGGATGTCTTAGTAAGTCCTCATGATCTGGGAACCTGGCATGAGGGTAGCTTCTAAGGTGTCTTCCCATTGCTCTGGTGATCACCATGTCCCGAACCTCGAATTGACCCGAACACCTCCAACGGTGGTGCTACCTACCTCTCAATGGTGGGATGGCACTACTTTAAAGGACATCTACACAGACGGATTCCTTAGGGTAGGTAGACGACTCTAGATACTTGCTCTAATTTCAAAAACAAATCAAAAAATACTTTTTCACACCGACACTTTTTCAAAAAGCTTTCGAAAGCATTTTTCAAACACTCTTGAGGACCGATACAAGAGTCGAACTGAAATTTTCAAAGAAACTTTTTAAAACCCACAGTTGAAAAGCAAACAAACAATTTTTGAAAACACAAGTGAGCAAGTATCTAAGAGCCCATGGATAACCATGGATAGAAAGGGTGCTAACACCTTCCCTCTCTATAACCTACCTCCCGAACCGAGAGCAATCTCTTTAAGGAATTTTTCTGTGCTTTTGTCCTTTCCATTTGGAGAAAATAAAAGACGGTGGCGACTCTTGCTTCCGCGACATTTCGCGAACCAGCGTTAAACAGTCAGTTCCAGATCCACCGATCACAGAACTGGCGACTCTGCTGGGGAAACTTTAAAGTGAGGTGTACCTTAGGGCTAGTTCATAACTGTGTTTTCAATTGCTTTCTTTGCTTGCTTTATTATTGTGGGACTGTCTTGGGAGTTCTATAGATCCTAACCCGGATCTGGGGGATACCTTCTTAGAAAGTAGCGACAAGGCTGTGAGGGAACTGTGCGGGGTATACCGACATGGTTGAAACAGTCTGCTACGTTGATGTGGCACTTTGGTGTGTACCGGTAACCCTTGAGTTCAGTCAAGGAGAGTACGGGGCCTCCGCGTGGTGTCGTGAAGCATCAACAGACCTTAGGAACCTTAATTGAACTATCTTGGCCTCTTTAGGGTAGTGAGATAGCTGACTTTGGTGCAGTCCGAGGTTGGTTGATACTCGATACTACACTCAATTGAGGGTTGCTTTCCTGGAATATTTTGGTCGCCAGTTCAGTGGCTAAATCGAAACGATGAACAATGAAAGCAATCCAGTGATATTGGGACCCTTAGAACCCGGTTACTTCTGATAGGACAGGTTGAGCCCACCAACTTCAAGAGGGTAGTACCCCGAACTTCATGCTGGCCTAAACTCTAAGGGCTCTCTGTGTGACTTGTGTGCTTTCATACTTGACTACTTGCATGCTTGTTATCTGACACTTGAGTTCCCTGCAGGTTTTGTTTGTAGTCCTTAATTAGGACTCATAGCAGGTTGTACTAAGTTTCTTGCAGGTTTTGTTTATAGTCCTTAATTGGGACTCATGACAGGTCTTACTTGAGTTGCTTGCAGGTTTTGGTTTGCAGTCCTTAATTGGGGCTCATAACAGGGTTACCTACACTACCCCATGCATAACATAACATCATACCATTGCATACATCCTAACCCATTTCAAGGATCTCAAGGGCTTGTGATGCAGGTCATGGTGAATCAACTATCCCAGCAAGGGGCAAAGAGGATTTATTTTCCTCTAGCCAAGGTAGTCAGGGGCTATGACCCACTTGATATGGTGAGCTTTGACTCTTGAAGAAGGTTCCCTTAACCAAGGTTGTTTGGAAATCAAAACCAGACATGATGACTAAAGTCAGGGGCTATGACCCACTGGATATGGTGAGCCTTTGACCCTTGAAGAAGAACTCTAAACAAATATGAAGTTCTTTCAATCAAGCTATCGGATCCAAATGCTAACAAATTTTCTTGTTTACCCCGCGAGGTCCTTGAAAACATTACATGCATATCATACATATCATTGCATAACAGGTACCCTTGATTGCAGGTCACTTATCCTTGTTCGCTGTTTATTTCAGCAATGGCTCCCCAACCAGATAACCAGGACCTTCACACTCAAGAGACGCAGTTCAAGGAGATCTTCCTAAGCCTATCCAAGGGGCAGGAAGAGCTGAAAACACTCCTCATGGGGACTTTGGTCAGGAACAATGCCGAGGACGACAAGGACGAACGGCTGAAACGTCTACAAGCTGAGGTAGACACATTGAAAACCCAGATGCTGGGGCAAAGGACTCTCATCCAAAGTTTAGCTCAGGAGCAAGGAGAGTTGAGGGCCATGATCAGTCAGCTTCATCAAGACATGAAGCAACCATTCCAAGTCAGGGACCCAGTCATTAATCAACTTCCAAGAAGTCAAAGGTTTGGGCCTCTCCAAGCTGCTATTACTTCACAGGTCCAACAACGGCCTCGCCGAGAACAACGGGCTGATCAGAGCAAGCCCGACAAGCCTAAAAGGCAGTTCACCAAACTCAACGTGTCACCGTCTCAAGCTTTACAACAATTGTTGAGGTTGAATCTGGTGACGTTAAGGGACCCTCCTAAGCATCTCAACACAACCTCCCTAAAGTAAAGTCATGAGGAAAGATGTGCATACCACTCTGACAGTCCAGGACATGACACCGACGACTGCTGGGCTTTGAAGAATAAGATTCAAGATCTGATTAATGAAAGAGCTGTGGACTTCACCCAGATAGGCCAAGCTGAATGCTCCTGCCATCCCTACAAGATGCACCAATCGAAGTAACAAGCCCTGAGACTAGAAGACTTGTGTTTATTAGAATTTTCAAGTTGTAACTTTCTTTTGACTGTTCAAACATTTATTCATGATTAAACGTTGTTAGTTCATTAATGCATCGCATATGTCTGTTTTGAAGCAATATATTCACATTCACTATATGCAAACTGTTTTCATATTTTTGTGACGGTCAACTCTCAATAATTCTAAGCCTCTTGAGGGAGGATGACGAAAACGATACCATAATCTACAGTATGCTTTTGAACAGACCCCGCTGATGAGGTACAGGCATTGTTTCAATCCCTAAACACTGGAGTTATAAGGATGATAATCCCTCGTCAACCCCTCTGAGCCAAAGAAGTAGGAGTTTTTCTTTTCGAAATTCAAAACCCTTCATCATAACCTGGGGCAGGGTGGTTCTCTCAGTTGATCCAAGTGCATAACGAATGGCACCAAAAAGATCCTCACAAAACAAAGAAAGACAGTGATGGTTCCGAATGATCAATAAAGAAAGGCAGTCATTATCAAAAAATTCTAAAAAATAAAAAAACCCATTAAGTCAAAACCCATGAAGAAGACTTACAAAACTGGGGCATCCCGCTGACTGTAATTCCAAAAAAAGGAAACAGTTCAGGCAAAAAAGAAAGGGATAACAGAAATCAGACAAGAAAGAGGTCCAACAAACCCTCAACAAAAAAGGAATGACTGCCTATTCAAAATAAGTTATCAACATCCGAATCATCACCGGAAAATCAGAGCAAAGACTCAAACAAGGTCTAACGTATGATCAACTGAGTTTAGGTTTGGAGAACATCACGAAGAGCGGGTGGGTACAAATAATTTGAGCCTTATCCTTTGTTTCTTAAACCGTGAACCAGGCCACGTTATAACCCTCAAAAGTCCTAGCTGAAGCATGGGTTAGTTCGAAAGCATACTGTTACGAGAGGTATCATGACTCCTTAAGGTTTACGGTAAATACGGAGTTGACATCATGTTTTACAAACATTCACTTGTTTTATGAAAAAGAATGCATTTTCAAAATCTTCAAGACAGACATAGGCTCCGCATTTTTAACATAACTTTGTTTGCATATGACTTTTTGCTTGAACAGCAGGGAAATTCGCACGAGGAATACCTAGTGAACAAAAGTACCTCCAATCAAGGGGCAGACATGACCATGGTCCATTATCTAGGGCAGTCCAATCAAGATTCGGAGAATCTCTCAAAGGCCAAATAGCCTGGGGCAAATCTCCGCCTGAGTCACTTGGGGCATTCCAACAACGAATCTTGCTCGAGCAGACATTTTCTGGTAGCAGGGCAACAAAACACTTCTAACAGGGGCAACTCCCTACATTCTGAAAGCACGGACATAGTCGAAAAAATACTACGCATAATCAAAGACCCGCTAGGTTGACGTACCTAGGCAAAAATTAGGGCTTCCCGGCGAACCAAAAGGGTTCGGGCAAAATGAAGGGATGAAACGAAAAATCTGTACACCCAGCAAGTTGAAAACCTGAAAAGGCGGCTTGGGCAAAAATGGGTATCCCGGTGGACTGAAAACCCGAAAGGGAGGTCCAGGCAAAAGTTAGGGATTGAAGCGTACGACTATGTCCTGTCATCCTGTCACCTGCCTGCCAGAAGAAGGTTTGTCCATCAACAACTATCAGCACCTCACAGGTCTTCCTCTTCCACCTCAGAAACATGGGCAGTAAAGAGTCGTCCAAACGATCTAATGGCTCTATCCTCCAAGATACCAAGGTAGTTTCAACTAAAGAACATAACCGGCACGTCCCAATTCCCCAGAGAGTGAGCCAGAAAGTCAGTACTCTCTCCCCGAGCGAAGTTACAGCCAACCTTAAGGAAGTTGGGTATCCTCCCGCAGAGCTCAGCATCCCCAGCAGTATATATGCATTCTTAACAAGCATCCCCGGCAGTCTTGGTCTAAAGATTGTTCCCCGGCGGCGTATCAAACATTCAAAGGAATCACTTCCCCGCAGTTCAAAACTTCCCCAGGAGAGTCCAATCCAGTTCCCCAGGAAAGTTGGAATTTATCTCCCCAAGCAGTGAGCTTATCCCCAGTAGATTCTGGAAGCTCATCCTCGCAGAACACGAACGCGTCGTCCAGCTTTATTTAAAGAGTTATTTCCTTACCAGGATATAACTGGGTTATCCTCAGCCAAAAGCCATGGAAAGAGCGTCCTCGACGAAGTCCTCTTACCCCCAGCGAAGTCTATTAACACTTCCGATACAACAAGGGTATCCCCAGCAAGTTATTATCAACAACTCAACAAGATATCCTTCTCCCCACAGAGTATTGCTTCCCAGCAAAATCACTAGAGTACTTTTCCCCCTGCAGAATAATCATTCGCCAAGTTTATTCCCCAACGGAGTCGTCTTCTCCTATCGGTATTCTTGCAACTATCATCCCCAGCGGAAGCAAAATCTATTCTCCAACATCAGCCCAGGAGTGACTTCCCGGCACCCGTCAAGGATTTACTTTCCTAGACGAAAAATACATTCATAAACATCGCACTTCCATACATCATTATAGCATGCATAGACGCATCATACAAATCTCATTTATGTTGAGAACATCATCGCTTGATCCATATCATGCATTGCATATGACTGACCTCTATCTTTCAGGAAAGATTCAGTTAAATTCTCAATCATATTCCAAGACCTAGACCGGTTCAGTTAATCGACTCCAAAGATTTCTTATCCAGTCCAAGGCCTTCTCTAGTCCAGCTAAATCGACCCCAAACAGATTTTTCTGATGAAGACTCAGTAGAAGTTATCAAAGGTTTTTCTCAATGATTGCTTTTGAGATTATAATTTCCTATGGTTCTCTCCCCGATACTGCGGAGATGATAATTCCATTCCAGGTTTTTCTCAATGATTGCTTTTGAGATTATAATTTCCTATGGTTCTCTCCCCGATACTGCGGAGATGATAATTCCATTCCAGGTTTTTCTCAATGATTGCTTTTGAGATTATAATTTCCTATGGTTTTCTCCCCGATACTGCGGAGATGATAATTCCATTCCAGGTTTTTCTCAATGATTGCTTTTGAGATTATAATTTCCTATGGTTCTCTCCCCGATACTGCGGAGATGATAATTCCATTCCAGGTTTTTCTCAATGATTGCTTTTGAGATTATAATTTCCTATGGTTCTCTCCCCGATACTACGGAGATGATACTTCCATTCCAGGTTTTTCTCAATGATTGCTTTTGAGATTATAATTTCCTATGGTTCTCTCCCCGATACTGCGGAGATGATAATTCCATTCCAGGTTTTTCTCAATGATTTCTTTTGAGATTATAATTTCCTATGGTTCTCTCCCCGATGCTGCGGAGATGATAATTCCATTCCAGGTTTTTCTCAATGATTGCTTTTGAGATTATAATCGCCTATGGTTCTCTCCCCGATCCTGCGGAGACGATAATTCCACTCCAGGTTTTTCTCAATGTTTGCTTTTGAGATTATAATTGCCTATGGTTCTCCCCCCGATACTGCGGAGATGGTAATTCCCACCAAGATTTCGCTCAATGATTGCTGTTGAAGTGAAGTTATCCAAGATTTTCTCAACAATTGCTGTTGAGGTTAAGGTCATCCAAGGTTCTCTCACCGTTCCTGCTGAGGTAGTAACCACCCCTGGTTCATTCATCATCTTTTGAAGCTCTAGATCCGGCTCCTGTAACCAGTCAGGACACATCTATACAAAGAGTTTGAAGACCAGCCCCGTAACAGGTCAGGTAATCATCTTCTTTTTTGCAGGTACGCAAGTTCTCGCTAAGGAATCTCTTATGCGATCAACATCCAGATGGCATCAATAAGCCCATCATCCTATTCATCAATCTCTAAATGGCATCTATAAGCCCATTTCCATCACACTGCTACTATGTGAGCGCAAATTTCTGGGCACTCTAGTGTTCAATCATCTTCTACCCTCGGATTACGAAAGGCACGTCAGCCAATCTGCATCCTCAGGTCTAAGAAGATTGAACAGGGGCAACTCTTGTACCCCAAAATTTTCCCTCCCATATTCTTCAAGAAATTTCCAAGTCATGCTTCAAAATTCCCCAAGGGTTGCACAGTGCAAGGGCCTCCTAAACAGTCAAAATTAGGGTTTTGGTTCTGATCAAGAAAATGAAGTTTCCAAAGGTCCAATCAAGTCCCACATGCCTATAAATATGGTCAAGTATCCTCATATCAGGTTTCAAGACTTTCAGCACAAAATTGCACAGTCAAAAACCCTAATTGCACTACAGTCAACTATAGGGGCAAAATGGTCATTTGACAGTCAAAAGTCCAAATTTTTGGTCCACATCTCATTTTGAAGCCACAAACATCATTTGATCAATGCTTGATCATGATTCTCAAAGCTTGGCTCAAAAATCATCAAGATGCAAAAGTTTCCTTATTTGGACAGTTGAAAAAGTCAACTGTAAATTGATCAGGGCATAACTTTCACATGGATTATCAGAAAAATTCCATCCAAAGCTCATTTTGAAGGAAAAGACATTTCCTACAACTCATATTCATACTTCAAGTCCAAGAAATGCTCTCACAAAAAGTTATCAATTTCAACATTATAGGTCATTTTCAAAAGTCAACAAAAAGGGACTTTAAGTCAAAGGCTATAACTTGATATTGGTAAATCAAAATGACATGGGACCAAAGGAATTGGTTAGAGGACTCAAATACCTTTTCAAAATGTCCAAGAACATGAGAAAAGCTTAAAAATTGTGCAAGTTGTGCCTTGTGGAAGTTGGGAAATTTTTGGATATCTTGAAAAGTCAACATTGATTCAAATGACCTAAAATTGCTAATGGGCCTCTTTTTCTTCCACAAATCATCATCCAAGACATGTGCACGACTATTTGGCCCAAAGGGAAGTTTTTATTATTTATTTTATTTTATTTATTTGGATTTTTATTATTAATAATTCATTTAAATTAAATTAAATACATGAAAAATGCTAAACCTAGGTTTTAAATCTTTTTATGCATATTATATACTCAATATTTCGTGCATAGCTAGATTTGGAAAGAATTGAAGAGAATTGGCCATGATTTGTACAAAATAGCATGAAAAAATATTGAAAAAGATCTTGAAAAATCAAATCTTACAAACCATGAATGCAAAGGATTTTGATCAAGTTTCTTGACCTAATTCACTCCATACATAAGCTGGATCAAGACCTAATGCCCCAGAACCAAAAAGCTGCGCCAGAAATCCTTACACAAACTTGAAATTTTTACTTGAAAATCAAAATCTGAAAACCTAATTCTAGGGCGATTCAAGGCCAAAGACCAATTCCATTAGCTTGCTGAGGCTTCAAAGAAGGGGTTTGGATCAAAAACTACAAGCTTTCATGCCCAGAAACGTGAGAGCAATCTCACTTGTACAGAAAAAAAATTCATAGTCGTGCATCTCAATTCATGCATCTTTTGTAATTTTTAACGCTTGATTCATGTTCATTGTTTGATTCTAATGCTAACCTAATAGTTTAATTTTGTTTTCGTGCCCTATATGAAGATTTACCATTAACAATCTTTAGGGTTTTAAAAGCTTCAATTTGGGCATTTCCAGACGCGGTAAAATTAGATCACCATAGTGCCATGAATGAATCAAGCATGATTGGACGATCACAAGGCCACCCTCGCGCTCAATTTATGAGCATCCCTGGGCTAATCGCTATTTTTTAATAGGGTGCCTATGGGAACATTTGAAAAACCGTTGCCATTCTTTTTTGTTATTTCAGGAAGAACGAAGATGTGAGGAAGACGATGAAGTGGCAAGCGTTGGTTGGTCTGTTCAAAATTTCGCGCTAAAACATCATTAATGTTTGGTTTTATTTGATATTAATTGTTTGATATCTAATATACAAAACGCGTTGAGTGGAGCAGTGGTGAAGCGCTTGGTTGGTAATGTTCAAGACCTGGGTTCGAGCCCCAGGTCTCCACCCCCTTTCATATTTTTCTTCATTTAATATTCACATGCAGTGTCAACGTAGTGGAACACCATACGTCCATGAAATCTTGCCATCCACGTGCCCAATAGAGCGATCAGAAGGCCAAGAATTGAATAACATGATGCACTCTAGTCAACGGAGATCCATGCCAGCGTAAAAGTCAACCAGGCCAAAGAATAATTGGGCCCAGATTGCTAAAGCTTCACCCTCCAAATTAGGGGCAGACCCCCTGAGGTTTGCAATATTTTTCCTTTTTTCATTCCTTTTTTTTACTTTCAATTATTATTTTTAATTAATTCTGTTAATTTAATTATTTTTTCATAAAAACACCAAAACAATAAAAAACCAGAAAAGATAAAAATAATAAATATTTTATTTAACTAGTACTTTTTATAAATAAATTATATTAATTAATTTTAGTTATTAAATTAGTTTTAATTATAATATCTTCATAATAAAAATCTAAAATTGGTAGAATTAGGGTTTAATTGATTTTCTATCTCTCTTTTTTTTTTTCATAATAATTAAATATTTAATAGTATTTACTTTTATAAATTAAAATTGCATGTAAAATAATTAGGTTTAATTTTAGGTTAAAGTTAATGCTTTCTTAATAAATAAAAATTGTAGAATTAGGTTTAATTGCATTTAATTCTTTTCCCCATTAAAATCATAAAATACCAAAAAATACCAAAGACCATTCCTTTTCTTTTTAATTAATTTCATCATTTAATTTAATTTTGCAAAAAGGGTCCAACGCCCTCGTTTTTAATTCTCAGTTAATTCGCATATTTATTTCTTTTTCGTATAATATTAATGTATCTCTCCCAAGGCCTTGTAAATTAATCTGTCGCACTTTTAATTCTTTACTTTTCTTTTAATTCTTTATTTTTCTGCCAAATCGGGTTCTGGAAATTTTGGCGATGTGGACCCGCGCCTTTTGTAAAAGTTTAGAATTTTTTATTTCTCGCAATTTTTAATTGTTAATCAAGGCATGCAAGAATGAATGGACAAACATAAAAACAAACGCTAGATCACCTTTAACATGAACAAGACAATATAGATGAAAACGACACACAAATTCACACACCACCCCTAGGGTACGCCTCACTGTTGCCTTGCCTCGAAAGGTGATCGTCGAGTAGAGGATGTCTTAGTAAGTCCTCATGATCCGGGAACCTGGCATGAGGGTAGCTTCTAAGGTGTCTTCCCATTGCTCTGGTGATCACCATGTCCCGAACCTCGAATTGACCCGAACACCTCCAACGGTGGTGCTACCTACCTCTCAATGGTGGGATGACACTACTTTAAAGGACATCTACACAGACGAATTCCTTAGGGTAGGTAGACGACTGTAGATACTTGCTCTAATTTCAAAAACAAATCAAAAAATACTTTTTCACACCGACACTTTTTCAAAAAGCTTTCGAAAGCATTTTTCAAACACTCTTGAGGACCGATACAAGAGTCGAACTGAAATTTTCAAAGAAACTTTTTAAAACCCACAGTTGAAAAGCAAACAAACAATTTTTGAAAACACAAGTGAGCAAGTATCTAAGAGCCCATGGATAACCATGGATAGAAAGGGTGCTAACACCTTCCCTCTCTAAAACCTACCTCCCGAACCGAGAGCAATCTCTTTAAGGAATTTTTCTGTGCTTTTGTCCTTTCCATTTGGAGAAAATAAAAGACGGTGGCGACTCTTGCTTCCGCGACATTTCGCGAACCAGCGTTAAACAGTCAGTTCCAGATCCACCGATCACAATCATCAATAAAGCATTGGACGTTTTCTTGCATTACAAATTTTACACTCCTTGTTTTTCTTTTCTATCTCGCACTTTATCAAAACAACTATTGTCTTACACACACTCACATATCATAATGCAGATCTACATCCACTCTGGATCCTGTTGATAACGACTCTGCTATTTCCAGTTATGACTTCGAAAATCCGATCAACCAAGCCGAGGATGAAGGTGAGGATGATTGTGAAGTGCTTGGGGAACTTGCTAGACTATTACTATAG
Source organism: Vicia faba (assembly GCA_948472305.1). Classification (NCBI taxonomy): domain Eukaryota; kingdom Viridiplantae; phylum Streptophyta; class Magnoliopsida; order Fabales; family Fabaceae; genus Vicia; species Vicia faba. The sequence goes on from OX451738.1 coordinate 1,069,823,362, forward strand.
GAAGAGAGGGCCATACAACCTCATGAAGAGCCAGTGGAATCAGTAAATTTGGGTACAGAGGAAGACAAGAAAGAGGTCAAAATAGGTGCAAAGATGGAGCCTAGTGTCAAGCAGCGGTTGATACAGATGCTACGCAACTATGTTGAGATCTTCGCTTGGTCTTATGAAGATATGCCTGGTTTAGTCATTGATATTGTGGTACACCGCCTACCAACTAAAGAAGACTGTCCTCCGGTAAAGCAGAAGGTTCGCCGTATGCGCCCTGAGATGTCTGAGAAAATCAAATCTAAGGTCATGAAATAGTTTGACGCGGGATTTCTACCCGTCACTTCTTACCCACAGTGGGTCGCCAACATTGTTCTAGTACCCAAGAAGGATGGTAAGGTACGGATGTGTGTGGACTATAGAGATATGAAAGGGCGAGCCCCAAGGATAATTTCCCACTTCCTCACATTGATGTTTTGGTCGACAACACCGCGCATCATAAGATCTTCTCCTTTATCAATGGTTTTTATGGTTACAATCAGATTAAGATGGCTCCCGAGGACATGGAGAAGACAACCTTTGTTACACAGTGGGGCACCTTCTGTTACAAGGTAATGCCTTTCGGGTTGAAGAATGCTGGGGCAACTTATCATCGCGCCATGGTCGCTTTGTTCCACGACATGATTCACCATGAGATTGAGGTTTACGTTGATGACATGATTGCAAGGTCCCAGACTGAGGAAGAACATCTTTACCATCTCCAAAAACTGTTTGACAGGTTGAAGATGTACAAACTAAGGTTAAACCCTAACAAGTGCACTTTCGGGGTGAGGTCTGGTAAGCTGCTGGGTTTCGTCGTTAGTGATAAAGGTATTCAGGTGGATCCTGCAAAGGTGAGGGCTATACAGGAGATGCCAGCTCCCTGCATAGAAAAGGAAGTTAGAGGCTTTTTGGGACGTCTAAATTACATTTCCCGATTTATTTCACATCTGACTGCTACTTGTGAGCCGATCTTCAAGCTGTTGAAGAAAGATCAAGTAGTAAAATGGAATGATGAATGCCAGACCTCTTTCGAAAGAATCAAGGAATACCTCCAAGAGCCACTAATTCTGATACCTCCAGTTGAAGGAAGACCTTTGATCTTATACTTGACTGTACTGGATAATTCAATGGGGTGCGTGCTGGGGCAGCATGACGAGTCTGGCCAAAAAGAGCACGCTATTTACTACCTTAGCAAAACGTTTACCGACTGTGAGACCCGATACTCGTTGCTCGAGAAAACTTACTGTGCTTTGGCATGGGCTGCTCGCTGAATGAGATAGTATATGCTGACTCACACTCCCCTATTGATATCAAATATGGATCCAATCAAGTATATTTTTGAAAAGTCTGCCTTGTCTGGAAGAATAGTAAGATGGCAGATGATCTTAACTGAGTACGACATCCAATACACAACCCAAAAAGCAATCAAGGGGAGTGTATTGGTGGATCATTTGTCACATCAGGCCGTAGATGACTACCTATCTATGAATTTTGAGTTTCCGGATGAGAACATCATGTTGGTGACCAACTGTGAAGAACCTGGACCAGATGAAGGACCTGAGGAAGGATCCCGATGGTCTATGTATTTTGATGGATCCTTTAACGCGTTGGGTAATGGCATTGGCACCGTGATTATATCTACTGAAGGCTGTCATACTCAATTCACCGCCTGATTATGTTTTAACTGCACCAACAATATGGTGGAGTATGAAGCATGTATCCTAGGTCTTCGAGCTGCTATTGACCTAAGGATTAAGTTCTTGAGTGTGTTTGGAGATTCCGCTCTAGTGATCAGTCAGATCAAAGGCGAGTGGGATACAAAGCATCCAAATTTTATTCCTTACAAAGAGTATGTACTGACGTTGCTCCCACACTTTGAGGAAATAACCTTTGAACACTTTCTAAGAGAAGAGAACTAGTTAGCGGACGCGCTAGCTACCATGTCTTCTATGTTCAAGGTCAGGTGGGACAATGAAGCTCCCCAGATTATCATTGAGAGGTTAGACGAACCCGCACATTGCTATGACATCGAAACTGAAGAGGTGGCAGATAAACCCTGGTTTCACGAGGTAAAGAGGTATCTTGAGGCCCAAGAGTACCCCGAGGGTGCATCTGTTAATGATAAGAAGTTTTTGAGGAGATTCGCGGTGAAATTCTTCATCAGTAATGGTATCCTTTACAAGCGTAACCATGATTCAACCTTACTGCGATGTATGGACAGAAGCGAGGCAGAAAGGATCATGGTGAAGTTACATGAAGGTACCTTCGAAACTAATTCCAGTGGACATACCATGGCAAAGAAGATCCTACGGGCAGGATATTATTGGTCTACTATGGAAGCCGGTTGTTATCAGCATTCTCGGACCTGTCATAAATGCCAAGTCTATGCTGATAAGGTGCATGTACCTCCAGTTCCTCTGAATGTTTTGACGACTCCTTGGCCTTTTGCAATGTGGGGCATCGATATGATCAGAGAGATCAGACCTACTGCGTCCAACGGGCATCGTTTCATCCTAGTAGCAATTGACTATTTCATGAAGTGGGTTGAGGAAGCTTCCTTTGCTACAGTAACCAAGAACGTCGTAGCACGATTTATCCGACACAATCTGATCTGTCGATACGGTGTACCAGAAAGGATCATTACGGACAATGGTATAAATCTCAATAATACGTTGATCACCGAGCTTTGCAAACAGTTTAAGATACAACATCACAACTCTTCTCCTTACCAGCCGAAGATGAATGGGGCTGTTGAAGCGGCTAACAAGAACATCAAGAAGATTGTGCAGAAGATGACGGTGACATACAAAGACTGGCACGAGATGTTACCTTTCGCTCTTCATGGGTACCGTACCTCAACACAGACATCGACAAGGGCAAACCTCTACTCTTTGGTGTATGGCATGGAAGCAGTCTTACCCATTGAGGTCCAGATACCTTCTCTCTGGATTATGAAAGATGCAGGTTTGAACGAAGATGAATGGATCCAAACCCGGCTTGATCAGCTGAATTTAATCGACGAGAAGAGACTTACTGCTATTTGTCATGGTCAGACATATCAAAAGCGAATGATCAAGGCTTTTAACAAGAAAGTCAGACGACAAGAGTATCAAGTTAGGGATCTAGTGATCAAACGCATCATACTGCCGCAAGGTGATCCCAGGGGCAAATGGACCCCTACGTACGAAGGGCCATTTGTGGTTAAGAGCATTTTCTCGGGAGGAGCTATGATTCTAACCACCATGGATGGTGATGACCTTCCTCACCCCGTCAATGCAGACATAGTGAAAAAATACTATGCATAATCAAAGACCCGCTAGGTTGATTGGCCTAGGCAAAAATAAGGGCTTTCCGGCGAACCAAAAGGGTTCGGGAAAAAGTAAGGGATGAAAATGAAAAACTGTACACCTAGAAAGTCGAAAACCTGCAAAGGCGGCTTGGGTAAAAAAGGGTATCCCGGTGGACCGAAAACATGAAAGGGCGATTCAGGCAAAAATTAGGGATTGAAGCGTAACACTATGTCTCATTGGATTATCTTGCAACCAGACTTCAGTATCGACTATCAAGCTCGGACGGCGTCAATCAATCTGACCTACGTTCAACCAAGTAGCAAAGTGATGAGACGCTCGAGGATATAAAGGCAATAGCAGAGTTGGAACCTAGTGTGATTATTTCACATAACTGTTTTTCTTTGTTTTTTCACAAATTGTATAATTTCTATCTTCCGTCGGCGTTCTCCTACTAGGATGTCAGCCTCTTGTACAAAACGCCCATTACAGGCCAATTTCAAAATCAATACAATTCATTTTACAATAAAATTCAAAATTGTTTTTTCTTTTCCTGTTTTATTTTGCAAGAGCGTCCAATGATTCATTTTTGATATATGCATTTGAAAATAATTGTTGCTCATAAATATTTACATTGCGAAACAAAAGACAATTACTCGTAATTCCAGGAACAGGGGAAAACAAGAAATGTCCAAACCTGATAGTTGTTCTACCCACTAGGTACAGGGACATAGCCAACCGGAGAATGTGACTAAAAGTGCATACACTCCCCGTAGAGTAGGAAGTGTCTGAAGACAGTGGTGTTAATTCTCCCCCAAACAGAGTTCATCTATCGCCAACAATAGAAGATTATCCCCAGTGGAGTTTATTTCTTCCACAAGCAGAAACTCAATCCCCAACAGGGTTCATTATCGCCAACAACGGTAATTCATCCCCAGCCGAGGTTATTTCTCCAAATCAACAGATCTTCTAGCAGAGCATCTCTCTTCCTCACAAAGTCATTCTCTCGCCAATTTATTCTCAAATCATCTTCGGCCGTTACCCCCAGCGAGAACGAGGAACTCAACTCCTTGTATTCTCCAGCAGCAATCCGGGATTTATTTTCCCCAGCCAGAAAAGATCACGAGAACATTTGCATATCCATACATCATGGGATGCGCATACGCATCATACAACACAATCTCATTTATTTTGAGAGCATCGTTACTCAATACATGTCATATATCATGACATTACTTACGACTAACTCTTTACCTTTCAGGGAAAGATACAACCAAATTCTCACAAGTTGTCTCTGGTTCAGTCAAACCGATGCTGAGATTTCTATTCCAATTCAAGCTATGAAGCCCGGATCCTACCGGATAATATCTTGATCTCTCCATCATACTGTGAAGCCCGGAGAACGACCGAATAACAGTACCAAAATACCGCGAAGCCTAGAATCGAACAAATAGTGGTTTATCTTAAATTCAAGCTATGAAGCCCAAAAATCGACCGGAAAATAGTTGAATCCCCAGCAAGTTAATGTGAAGCCTGGATTACGACCAGATAACAGTACAAGACACCATGAAGCCTGGAAGCGACCATATAGTGGCATGTTATAAACACAAGCTGTGAAGCCTGGAAATCGACCGGATAACAGCTTAGCAAGTTATTGTGAAGTCTGGATTACGACCAGATAGCAATACAAGGTACCATGAAGCCTGGACTCGACCAGATAATGGTATAAGACATTGTGAAGCCAGGATTACGACCAGATAGCAGTAAAGAATACTACGAAGCTTGGAGTCGACCAGATAGTGGTATATCTTTAATGCAAGTTATGAAGCCCGGATTCGACTGGATAATATCTTGATTTCTCCAAACACCATGAAGCCTGGAGTCGACCAGATAATGGTATAGGACACCGTGAAGCATGGATTACGACCAGATAGCGGCAAAGAATACTGAAGCCTGGGATACAACCAGATAACAGTATAAGGTACTGCGAAGCTCGAAATTCGACCGAATAACAGTTTACCCAGCCAATTACTAAGAAGCCTGGAATCGACCAGATATTAGTATTACCTTAAATTCAAGTTGAAGCCCGGGTACGACCGGATAACAACTTAATTCCTTCTGAAGCCTGGGGCACGACCAGATAAGAAGTGAGAAGTTGCGAAGCCTAGATAACGATCAGATAGAAAGTTTAATCTCATCCCCCCAGTAAATCACTGTGAAGCCTGGAGCACGACCAGATAGCAGTCAATCTTATTTTCCTCAAGCAAATCACCATGAAGCCTGGAGCACGACCAGATAGCGGTTCATTTGCACTTCTCCAACCAAGATATGGTTCCCCAGTAGAATAACGGACGACTGAAGCTCCTAAAATTCTATTTCTCCCAAGACAGAGATCGACATTCCCCAGCGTAGTTCTCCTCGACAACAGGTATACAGACTCTCACAAAGGAATCTCTTATGCGATCGACACTTCTTCAGATGGCATCTTTAAGCCCATATTCTAACACCAACCTCCAAATGGCATCTATAAGCCCATACCTGATATCACAAGACCATTAGCACTTCATGTGAGTGCAAATTTCTGGGCACTCTAGTGTTCAATCATCTTCCACCTTTGGATCACAAAAGGCAGACAAGCCAATCTACATCCTCAAGTTTAAGAAGATTGAACAAGGGCAGCTGTTATACCCCAAAATTTTCCCTCCCATATTTCTCAATACATTTCAAGTGAGGTCCTCAAATTGCTCAAGGAAGTCCAACGGTTGACCAGACAAACCCTCTCCTAAGGCAGTCTACCCCAAATTAGGGTTTCAGTTTGCATCAAGATATTTGATCCCAAAGGATCCAAAATTCTCATCATTGTCGTAATATTTCCACAAAGATCATCCATGTCATGTTTCAAGCCTTGTAGAGAAAGTTTGCTCAATCAACTATTCAAATGCCTGAAAATCGATTGTGCTAGGGCAAAAGTCAACTGTGTCCTACATACAGTCAAACTTCAAGATTTTTGGTAAACATTCTAATTTTGAAGTATTGTTCACCATTTTATCAAGGGTTGATCATGATTCATCAAGGATTGCTCACAATTCATCAAAAACCAAAAGTTGCTAAATTAGGGTTTTGCAGGAAAAGTCAACTCAACTTTAACCAAGCATACCTTTCTCATACTTTATCAAAAATGACCCATCCAAAGATAATTTTGAAGAGGGTGTAATTACCTACAATTCATCTTCAGCTCCCAAGTTCAAAATATGCACTCACAAGAATATATAAATTTGGACATTATAGGTCATTTTGAAAAGTCAACAAAAACACCTTTTTTGTAAAAACTTCATACGTGAACATGGAAGACTCAATTGAGATGATACCAAAAGGGTTGCTTAGAGGACATCCTAAGATTTCTAAAAAGTCCAAGAACACATCTCTAGGGTCAAAATTGAAGGAGTTATGCATTGGTGAAGTTGACCCTTTTTGCAAAATTGTCAAAAGTCAAAAGTGGCCAAAATTGCAATTTTTGTCAAATGAGCCCAACTTTTTGTGCTTGCATTGAGTTTGTAACATGATCTACGACCCATGATCCTTCCCACTTGTCTTTATGTTATTTTTGTCATTTATTTTGATTTTTATTTCAATTAATTTAATTTAAATCAAAATAGAATCATGAAAATATCAAAACTAATCAAGGCTTGAGATTTTATGCATGTTTAGGTCTCTTATACAGCTGGGAAAAGAATCAAATCGTGCAAGGCTTGTTTGGACAAAAAAGATTGAATTTTTCTTGTTTTGGAAAGATTTGATGCAAGGGTGAATCAATGATCAATTCTTCATAATTGCAAGGATTTGATGCAAACTTGTAACCCTAATACGCTCTATGATATATATTGAATAAATCCAAAGCAAAAGAACAAGGATTGGAGGCGTGAGAAGCTGAAAGGAAACTTGCAAAAACTCAACAAAAGTGGTGAATCAAATTCCAATTTCCAGGCTTCTCCAAGCCCTTCCAAGCACATCATTCGCTTGCTGGACATCTAAGGACTCTATCTCAATCATTAGCAAGCATTTTCGTGCCCAAATACGCACTGTAAGTATCCCACGAACTCCATGTTTTCTTGAAATCTAATCTCATAAATCTGGCACTCTTAGCATGATTTGTTTATATATTCTGCATCCTTGAAACATTTGCAAGCTAATGATAATAATTAATTGCATTTTGGTTAATCATACAGAAAGTTGCCATGATTAGGGTTTAGGTTTCATTTTTAGGGGTTTTGCTTGCAGGAACAATTGGCCATGGAGAGTGGTACCATGATGCTTGTGAGGTTGCAACGAGTTGATTGGTACCACTGGAATTGATTTATCATTCGTGCAGTGAGTTTTGGAAGATCACAGGGCTGTACCTACGCCCAGAAAACCGTAGGTAAAAGTCCTGGACTTTTGCCAACGGAGGGAGGAAGAAGAAGGGTGGCGTTTCACCCCCTAACTGGCCCATTTAAATTTCTCACGCTGGAGAATTGATATTTTGTGTTTTTCCATATAATGCATATTTGTTATTCTATGTACAATTAACAAGGCCAACTCAGCTGGTAAGCGTGCAGGGAGAAAAAGCCAAAGGGCCTGGGTTCGATCCCCAGGTCCCCCATATTATTTCATGATTTTGTTTCTTGCATAATCAGGCACATGTGCATACAAGGAGTCTACCATACGCCTCAATGTTCAACCACCAGATTTCCAACAAGCTGGATCCAAGGGCCATCCTTTGGAGGTTCACAATGCATCCTAGTCAAGCCAAGGCATGGGATCTGAAAAGTCAAACATGGACCAAGGCTTATTGGGCTCAGAAATGCAATTAACACCCCCCTGTTTGCTACTAACATCATGCCCATTTCTTTATTTTTCTTTTCTATTTCTTTATTTAATTTATTTTGATTAATTATTTTCTAACATAAAATTAATTCTTTTACAAAAACTCATAAAATCGATTTTCAACAATTTAGATTTAGGTTTTATTTTTGTCAAATTTAATTTAATAATTAGTTTAATTTAATTTTAGGGTAATTTTAACCTTTTTGTAAATAATTTAAAACAAATTAGAAATTAGGGTTTGTTTGATTTAATTTCTATTTTCTTTTCTTAAAATAAAAAAAAGAAGCAAAAATAGGTCATATTAATTATTTTTCTTAATTTAAATTAATTAGTAATTAGGTTTGTATTTATTTAATTAAAACCTTATTTTTCTCAAAATAATCAAAAACAACAAAAAATGATTTTTCTTTCAATTAGGTTTAGACGGGGTCAAAACCCTAATTTCTTCTCGTTCTCGTTTCATCGCGCGCATTTATTTATTTTTACGATATTAATGTAACTGCTCATGGGATGTAATAGTTTAATTAGGATTTTTCTTTTACTTATCGTTTTACGGGTTTTTTGGCTATGATATTAATCCCCCTCCCCGAAGCCTTGTAATAGCGTAGTTTTATTTCTCACATTTTAATTTTCGCAAACATTAACTGTTAGATGTATGATAATAGGATTGCATGACAAGACTGTATGTTAATTTTAAAATGGTTAGCAAACCCTAAATGTGCAAAGATAATAACTTGAAATCAAATCACTCGCACATGCGCACTCCTAGGGTATATTCTCACTTCGGTTGCCTTCGGTAAATGATCATTAAGTATAAGGTGTTTTAGTGGTCTCTCTCTTGTCTAAACAAAGATCAAATGTCCCGTTCGGAAATGTTGCCTCAGAAATGTTGCCTCGAATATGATCTTAAGACATTAGGGTTATTACTAAGACGTCCTAACACTAATTTAGTGATCGTACGTCCCTTTCGAATTAACCCTTACAACTCCAATAACGGTGCTACCTATTTCTCAATAGTAGGATAGCACTGTCTAAAGGCAACGAGAATAGAAACAATCCTTTTTCGAGTAGGTAGATACTAGTAGGTACTTGCTCAAAATCAAACTTTCACACTTACACTTTTTTTCAAAAAAAGTTTTTAAAAACACTTCATAACACTCTTGAGAACTGATACAAGGGTTAAAATGAAGTAAAACAAAACTTTTCAAAACAAACACACACAAGCAATTTTTAAAAGATGAGCAAGTACCTAAGAGCCCGTAGAAAACTACGGATAGAAAGGGTGCTAATACCTTCCCTTTCTATAATCTACCCCCCGTACTCAAAATCTCGAAAAAGGAATTTTTCTGTGCTTTTGTCCTTTCCAGTTGGATAAAATAAAATTCGGTGGCTACTCTTGCTTACCGCGACATTTTGCAAACACAAACGCAAAACGCAAACCAGCATTTTCCTAAAATAGTCCAGTTCTGCCACCGTATCACACAATGTTGTTGTTGTTATGTGGAAGGTTAGTCAGGATGATATTGGATTTAAACTTAAAAAGTTTTGTTTGTATCATGGTATGTGTTGCACCCCAAAATTTTCTCTCTCATTTCTCAAGAAATTTCTCACAAGATTTTCAATTGCTCAAAATTGCACAAGGACTGATCAACTCAAGACACTTCCTCAACACTGATGACTCAAATTAGGGTTTGGGTTTGCACAAGAATAAATGGACTTTTGTTGACCCATAATACTTTCATGGATCATTTTAGACCTTCAAGAATGTTCATGTCAAATTTCAAGTCTTGCAGTCCAAGTTTGCCCAAACAATTGATTAGATGACCTAAAATCAACTGTATTGAGTAAAAAGTCAACTATGGCCAACTTACAGCCAAACTTCATGATTTTTGATCCATATAAATATTTTGAACTCATATGAACCATTTGGTTCAGTTTGGATTGCAATTGCTCAAGAAATTTGATCAGATCACCAAAGGGGCAAATTGGTCAAAATTAGGGTTTTGACTGAGAAGGCTTGATTTTTGACTTTTGACCTAATACATGACTTATTGGTTTGAGACATGATATAAAGGATTAAAATTCATCATATTTACCTAATTTTGTGGTTCAAAATATTTCTCAAAATCAATTGATTGATAATTGAAATTTGGTCAACTAATGAAAAAGTCAATATACACTAAAAGTCAAACTTTGACTTTTTGATCAAAATCAAGTTTCAAAGATCACACTTCATCAAGACATGTCAAAAGTTGAGACTTGATCATCAAGAAATCAAAGAGTCAAATTTTATCTTGAAAAGTCAAAATTTCTAAAACTTAGAAAATTTTCTAAGTGTTTAAAAACATGATTATTTCATAACTTCATCTCAATTTTTCACCAAGATGTAAGATGATTTAAAGAAAACTTCCAACACGAAAGTTGTAGATCTAAATGAAATCTAAAACATTGTAGGGAATAAATTTTTATATAAATTCTTGGATTTTAAGTTATAAATTCATGAAGACATGTACATGAAACAAAAACACTTTAGGAAATTTTGCCCTAGTTAGGCAAATTTTTGGTACCAACTTCATGGCAACTTTTCATATAGTTCTAAGGTGATTCTTCAAAAATGTCTAACATAAAGGTTGTAGATTATGTTAAAAGCTTTCTAAAATTTTCAAGAACTCATTGAGACCATACTTGAGATGAGAGAATCGAAGGCAAGAAGTTAGGGTTTCAAATTTGATTTACAAGGCAAATTTTGTGATGAACATGAACCAAATCCATATCCATGCTACAGAATCTTCACCTTGAAGGCCTCAAACTAGTGTTTCACTCCATAATTAATGGTTTACACAATTGATTAAACTCTTATCCAAGTGTTTGAAGCATTTTCCAAACCAATTTTCCATTAATGGCACAAAGTTACTATTGCCATTTTAGAAAAGAAAGCTTTATGCAAAGTCAACTTGTATTGAGCCTTGCACTTGTTATTTCTGCACACACAACCCCTATAAACCAAAATCAAGCATGTTTAAAGTTATAACCACTCTATACAACCCTGTACCATGTCTTGGAACAAGATGTTTCAACATTGCTTCAAAAACAAGTAAAGATGCCATAACTTGAGATTTCAAATTCTGGTTTGTTGTAACATACAAGACCTCTTGCCTATAAATAGAGGCATCATTTGCAACTTAGGACACGAGATACAAGCCCCTGAAACTCCCTCAAACTTCCTAAAGCACATAATCACAAAGAATACCTTAAAACTTGTCATTTATGAGTTTTGAATCCAATCTTCAAATCTACTCGTGCGTTTTTTGGCCTTTTGCTTTCAAAAGCTTCTAAAAATCATACACAAACAATCCCAACACCTCTTATCCAATTGTAACACCATCTTCATCAAACTCCATTTTCAAAAACAGAGCTTTTCACTTGGACTTCCCCAGTACGATTCATCCATCCTCAGTTCAAGGCAACTGTTGCATTAGCTTCCTAGAGGTTCAAAGAAGCTAACTTGATCATCACCATCACTTGAAACAAGCTCAAACTCATTTCACGATTTTCAGATTTTGAGGTATTTTTTTGAACTTTCATCTTTTAATTTAGGCATTGTTAGGCTTGCATTTTCAAAGACAAAATGTAGACATCATTGCCCTGAAGCTAACCGTGTCCATAGTTTTCATTTATATTGCTTGAGCTTAGAGAATTTTGAGATTGAAACTTCTGAAAAAATTAGGTTTCAGATTAGGGCCAGCAAAATTCTCATTCATCTTTGACTTATAGTTTTAATGAGTTATAATTCTAGAATCGTGATGAAATTTGCCATGACTTTCATGTTTACATTTTCCATTTTGGTTGAGAAATGAGTAAGTTACAGTTGGTCTGGCTAGCGTGAGGTCGAAGATGAATTGCAGGCCATAGAAGCATTTTGTAATATATATTTATGGTTTTTTAAAGTTAACGGATGTATATCCACCCCAGTGGTAGAGAGCGCACGCGTTTAATGCTAAGGGCCTGGGTTCGAGCCCCAGTGCTGCCATGTTTCCTAATATTTTCATTTGTGTTTCTTTCTTTTTTGTTTCAGCCAAGCACGCTTGGGCCTCCATTATTAGGTCTTGTTCTTTTTTACTCTGACTAACCCCCTGTTTCATTTTTAACAACATAGCCCAACCTTTTTTTATCATTTCATTTCTGATTATAAAAACAAGTTTTTGGACCCAAAACAAATTGGTTTTACTTCTAAACCCCCAAATCAAACTTTCACCCCCTGACCTTCTCTATTTATTTTATTTTATTTTATATTTATTTTATTATTATTTTCATTAATATTAATATTAATATTTATTTTATTAACAAAAAGACAAAAATTATTTTTATTTATTTATACCACATACTTGTTTGATTTTTATTCAAAACCAAAAACATCAAAAAAGCATTCTTTTACAAACTTTAATTATTTTTTCTTAATTAATTCAATTAATTAGACGTAGGTTTGTTTATTTCTCTTTTAATTAAAACTAACCTAGAATTTTAGGTTTCTTTTAATTAATTAATTTCTTTTTCATATCTTTTGATTAATATTAAAACCTTTTCATAAAAAAAAAACACTAAAAAATATTTTCTTTTCTAATTTACTTAGTTTAATTTCTTATTAGCTATTTTTCTTTTTTAGTTAAACATATTAAAATCTTTTCCCCAAAATTTAACAAAATTCATGTCTTTTCCATTTATCTCTTGTACATTATATTCATTTCATTTCTTGTAATAGATAATTAGGATTTAATTTCTTACAATTCCTATTTATAAATTTGTATACCCCATCCTTTAATGATGTAATAGCGTAGAAATTTACTTTCTGCAATTTATCACTTTCATATAAATGCTAGTAAATTAGGGTTTGTATAGAAAGATAAATGGTCATGTTATGCATGTGAGACACCTTAGCAAAAACAACAAAAAATACAAGATCATAGTCCCTCGATGACGCTTCGAATGTTGCCTTACAAATGATCTTAGTACCTTAAGAAAAAATGCTAAGGTATCTCACAATATTGCATCTTATGACTATACGATGACCCACGCCTGCCCCTTCACATCCAAATATAGGGTTACTTACCAATCAATAGTGAGATAACAATATCAAAGGAAGAGAGAAATGAACAAAAGACTTTTGAGTAGGTAGAATGTTCTTAGTTGCTTGCTCACAATACATCTTTAAAATAAACATATTTTCCAAACACACCAAACACTTTAAAAAACATGAAATATTTTCAAAAAGTCCAACACTTTGTATGCATTCTTATAGAGACGAGAATTATTATAAAGTTTGCCTAAACGAAGACACTTTTCAAAAATACTTTCAAAACCTATCACATACACATTTCAAACAAAGCAATTTCAAAAGTGAGATAGCAAGCAACTAAGATCCCATAGATAACTATGGATGAAAAGGGTGCTAACACCTTCCCTTTTCATAATCTACCCTCCGAACTCAAGAAAATATATCAATGGTATTTCTTGTTCTTTTCCCCTTTTCCTTATTAGATAAAAGAAAAGTCGGTGGAGACTCTTGCTATCCGTAACAATTGTGATAAAACGCAAAACACCCAAGTCAGTTCTCCCACCGTATTACAGAATTGGAGGCTCTGCTAGGGAAGACTTAAAAGTGGGGTTACCTTAGAGTTAGATCACATTTGAACTATTTGCTTTACATTTATGGGTCTTTGTTTAGGTTTGTATTGATCCCCCACCCAGACCGGGGAACATTATTAGGTAAGTAGCAATAGATCATGGGAACTGTGCAGCGTATATCGATATGGTTGAAGTGATGACTACGTTAGTGCGACACATTTGTTGGTACCAGTAGCCCTTGAGTCCAGTCAAGGAGAATACGGAGCCTCTGTGTGGTGTCATGAAGCACTAACGAATATTAGAATCTTTAATTGAACAACTTGGCCATTAGTAAGTAGTGATATAGCCGGATTTGGTGTAGAGCCAAAGACTGGTTGACACTCGATGCTACACTTATTGAGATTTGACTTTCAGGATATTTCGGTCGCCAATAAAGAGGCTTGCGCTGAAATAATGCCCGATGAAGAAAGATCAGTGATATTGAGATTCCCTAGAACCCGGTTACTTTCTAGGATAGGTTGAACCAACTAAACTTCAAGAGGGTACTTACCTATAAACTCCATGCAATCCTAAACCTAAGGATTTGTTTGTTTTGTTTGTATATGATTAATTTTACAAACGACTTGTTCGATTTGTTTGTGTATGATTATTTGTACATAACATCACGACATCATACCATAGCATTTTCAATAACCATTTCAAGGATCTCAAGGGTCTGTGATGCAAGGTTATGTTGAACCAGACGTCTATCAAGGGGAAAGAGGATTTATTTTCCTCTAGCCAAACACTGTCAAAGATCAAAGCACGATAACTTGAGTCAAGGGCTATGATCCACTTGATATGGTGAGCATGATTCTCGTAGAAGGACATTTAACGATAAGAAGTTCTTAAATCAAAGCTGTGATCAAAATCCAACTTCTAACATTTTCTTGTGTTTACCTCGCGAGATCCTCGAAAACATTACATCCACATATCATGCATCATATCATGACAGGTTTTCCTCATACAGGTTTTCTCATTCGCTTGCTGTTTATTTCAGTAAAAATGGCTCTCGAATAAACTGCCCAAGATCTTCAGACCTAAAATGATCAACTTCAAGATTTGTTCCTGAATCTATCCAAGGGAAAGAAGAAGTGAAAGCACTCCTTATTGAGAGCATGACAGAGAAGAATCTTGAAGACGACAAGGATGGCCAGTTGAAGCAATTACAAGTTAAGATAAAAACAATGAGAATCCAGATGTTGGGAAAGATGCCTCTTATTCAAAACTTAGTTCGAGGACAAGAAGAGCTGAGAGCCCTCGTCAGTAAGCTTCATCAAGACGGATGTAACCATATGGAGCAAACAACTAGAATTGGGGATCGAGTTATTAACTAGCCTAAAATGAAACAAGAAGGTTTGGTTGAGAGAACACCTTTCAAAATGGTTGTTACGCCAAGAGTCCAACAACGACCTCACTGACAACGACAGGGTGGCCCGTGTAAGCAAGATACGCCGAAATTACCGAGACCAGTATGTCCCTGGCTCAAGCATTGCATCATATATTGGAATCCAAGTTGGTTACATTAAGGGAGCCTCCTAAAAAACCCAACACTTCTGCTCTCAACTACAAATACAATGAAAGGTGCGCATACCACTCCAACAGTCAGGGATACGACACTAATCACTGTTGGGTGTTGAAGAACAAAATTCAAGACCTGATCGAAAAAGGAGTGTTGAAATTTACATAAGATGGTCAACTGGAGTTTTTCTGTCACCCCTCAAAGACACACTATCTGAAGTGACAAAGTCTAGGCGGAGAAATTTTTGTTCATTTGAATTTCCAATTGTAGTTTCTTTGTCTGTTTAAACATTTGTCCTTATGCCAGACTTTGGTTGTTCTCATTAATGAATTGCACATGTTTGTCTTGAGTTAATCCATTCGTTTTCACTATAGTGAAAACTATACTTTTACTCCTTTTTGTATGATTTTAAACTCTGGATTACAAGTTGTAAGCCTTTAGAGGGAGGATGACGAAAATAATACCATGATCTCATACAATATGCTTTTGGACAGAATTTGCTGATGATGTACAAGCATTGTTTCAAATCCCAAAACAGTGGAGTTATAAGGAAGATAATCCCTAGTCAACCCCTTTGAGCCAAAGAAGTAGGAGTTTTCTTTTCCGCACAAATTGAAACCTTTAATCATAACCTGAGGCAGAGCAATTTCTCAGTTGATTCAGACGCGCATTCAGTCGCATGTTGTCACTTCACAACAAAAATATCCTTCTGAATCAAAAGATGGTGTTGGTTCCCCATAAATTAGGAAGTCTTTAGAAAATCCCACTAGGTCAAAACCTATGAAGGAGACTTAAGAAAAAAACTGGGGCATCTCGTTGGCTGTAATCTCAAAACAAGAATAGTCAGGAAAAAATTAGGGATAGTAGATCAAAAAGAGGTCACTACAAATCCTCGACAACATGAAAAATGTTACAAAAATGACCTCCTTTCCAAATAAACTTCCAGTATCCGAACCATCACCAAAAATATCATTCTAGATTCTAGTAGGAGATAAACGCGTGATCAACTGAGTTTAGGATTGGAGAATATTATGGAGAACGAGTTGGGTACAAATAAACTTTGAGCCTTATACTCTGTTTCTTAAAACGTGAACCAGGACACACTACAACCCTTCAAAAGTCCTAATTGAAGCGTAGGTTAGTTCGAAAACATACTATTACAAAAGGTATCTTGACTCCTGTAAGGCTTACTGTGAACCATGAGTTGAATTCATATTGTTACAAATTTTTATTGCTCTTTAAAAGTGCATTTTTCAAATTTTTTTCTCAAGACAGACATAAACTTTGCATTGTTTGAATACCACTGTTTGCATATGGAAAATTGTTTGACAACGGAGAAATTCACACGACGAATATCTAATGCACGAAAACTCTCTCAGTAAACATAATTACTTCAAACTGAAAGACGCTTCCAATGACAAAATACCTCACAATCAAGGGGCACGACATGATCATTATCCAACACATCGGGGGCAGTCAAGTCGAGATTCAAAGAATCTCTCAAAGAAATGTTGAATAACCAAGGGCAAATCTCCATCCGAATCACTTAAGAGGAAATATTACGTTGATCACGGGCTTGAACAAAATCCACTATGAAGACTTCTGGTACCACCAAATGGCTTGTCTGTGCCAGCAATATCAGATGGTGTCAGTATCATGTCTTTGGAACCTTCCATGACAATTCTTAGAAAATTATGAGACTTTACCAAAGATCTTGGGTACCACCAAATTGCTTGTAATATCAAATGGTATCAGTATCATGTCTTCGGATCCTTCCATGACAGTTCTTAGAAAATTCTGAGACTTGACCAAAGATCTCTGGTACCACCAAATTGATTGTTTGTGCCAGTAGTATCAGATGGTGTCAGTATCATGTCTTCGGATCCTTCCATGACAGTTCTTAGAAAATTCCGAGATTTGACCAAAGATCTTCAGTACCACCAAATTGCTTATCTGTGCCAGTAGTATCAGATGGTGTCAGTATCATGTGTTCAGATCCTTCTATGACAGTTCTTAGAAAATTCTGAGACTTGACCAAAGATCTTGGGTACCACCAAATTGCTTGTAATATCAGATGATGTCAGTATCATGTCTTCGGATCCTTCCATGACAGTTCTTAGAAAATTATGAGACTTGACCAAAGATCTTGGGTACCACCAAATTGCTTGTCTGTGCCAGTAGTATCAGATGGTGTCAGTATCATGTCTTCGGATTCTTCCATGACAATCTTAGAAAAGATACCTAGGAAGTTCAAGACTACGGGAAAAGTGATCAAAATCTCAAACGTCAAAGTGCACCAGACTAACTCTAGGGGCAAACAGGCTCCTACATATGAAAGATCACGTGCGATCGAACAATTAATTTCTGGCATTTCTACAACACTTACTACCACAGACAGTGACAATTCTCCACACCCTATGAACATGGACATACTTAGAAAATACTATGCATGAAGAGAGACCCGCTAGGTTGACATATGTAACGCCTCGATATTTAATTATTTATTTAATTAAATATTTTTGAATATTTTATATTAATTCGATTTTTTATCGTCGAGGTCAGAATTATTTTATTTAGTGGAATGATAAATAATAGGATTTAATTTGGTGGAATTAAGTTGAGAATTATCAGTATTATTCTAAGAAGTATAATTGGATAAATATGTTGAGTTGAGCGGTAAGTTGATAGTCGGATAAATTAGACGATTTAGTTGGAGAACTATTATTAGAATATTATTTGCGAGTTAGTATTATTTAAAGTGTGGATCAATCATAGTTGAAGAATATTATTGGAAATAATATTAGATTATATTATGTGACTATTTATTTAATTGGGCTTATATTGTGATAGTAGTAATAGTGGGGTGTGTATGTAGACCCACTAAGAGAAACACTATTATTTGGATCAATAGAATGATATATAGTATTATTAGAAAATAAGAGAGGAAGAAAGTTAGTATTATCAGGAAAGAGAAGAGAAAGAGGAAAATAGGGTTTTTGGAGAAGAAGAGAGCTACATGAAGTTGAACCAAGAGGCCAAGAGGAGATTCAAATCGGAGACACATAGAGTTGTCATCAAACCAAACTAGGTAAGGGTGGGTTTCTTATCCTATAATAGAGTATATGATATTTTGTATGTGGGAATTTGTATGTGGAGTTTTTACTGTTTTATTGATTTGTGTTGGTTTATGTTGTTGTGATAAGCATAATTAATATTGTTTTAGTTATAGAACTGTCAAAGAAGTATGTGGGTTGTTGTATTAAATGCTTGTCTAGATTTGATTTGGAGTAGTCGATAGCAGGAGATCCACTAAAATAGAGAAAGAAAAATGTGCCTGGAATGCTGCCGAACGGCAGCTTGTTGTTGGTTGGATGGTGCCGAACGACAACTGGTTGTTGCATATGGGGGTTGCCGTTTGGCAACCTTGGGAGAAAGGAGGATGTGCCGATCGACACTAGGGAAATGGTGGAAGGAAAGTTCCGTTGGCACAGAGTGTTAGGCAGGGGCACTTGTTTCAGTTTATGTTTTCTGGGGCACTGTGCTATATAACTGTTAATATGGTATCAGTATAGAGTTTATTAATAGAAAAGTAGTTTGGGAAAAATTAAACTATTCTTATCAGTAGCATGTTATAGCAGAAGGAATATTAATAGAAGTAGCGTATTTTTGTGGAGTTGTTTTATGTGATAGAGGATAATAATAGA
Source organism: Vicia faba (assembly GCA_948472305.1). NCBI lineage: Eukaryota > Viridiplantae > Streptophyta > Magnoliopsida > Fabales > Fabaceae > Vicia > Vicia faba. The sequence continues at coordinate 1,069,842,426 of OX451738.1, forward strand.
AATAATAATAAGTAGTAAATTTAGATGAATAGTAGAATAAAGTAGCAAATTTAATAATTAGCAGAATTATATTAGTCGTAGTCCTAGAAATTAAAATAGCAGGGATGGTTTTTAGTAGCATAATTGGAAATGAATAATTTAATAGAAGTAATATATTAATAGTAGTAAGCTAAATAACGGAGGTAGAGTAATTTAGTAGAATAAATTGATTAGTAGCAGTATAAATAAATAGTAGTAATAACAGTATATTAAGCAATATGGATTAGCCGAATTTGTAGATTTGGGCGGTAAAATTGGTTAACTGGAATTAGTTGAAATTGTCTGAATAAGTCGTACATACACGTGGGTATTTTTAGTTGATTTGTTTTGTTAGAATTATGTGGAATAAAGTTGATTTGCAGGTGAAGTCGAATTAAGTTGAATGGTTCCGGTATATGGGATTGTGTTGTTGGTTATTGTTGTGAATAAGCTATTATCGAATAAATTGTGTTGTTGTCACATTACTAATTGTTGATATGGTATTGTTGTTGTGACATACTAAATTGTAGGCTTATGCCAACGTTATTGAATACATTATTGTAGTTGAATATGTTATGATTGATAAGTTGATTAAGTTGTAGGCTTATGCCAATATTGTCGAATACATTGTTGTGTTGTATGTGATTATTACATTCATTAAGTCACATACATTTGCATTATTTAGTTGGCCTGGATTGGCACCATGTTGGCCTGGATTGGTAAAATATTAAGTTGAAGGCTTATGCCTTGTTGATGCCTCTATCTATTGACAAATTTTCTATGTTGGGAGTTTTGCTCCAATGGTATCACATGCATTTGCATAACATTGAGTCGCATTCTAGATTGTACAAATTGAGCTGTTGTGTTGATGAATTAATTGTTGCATTTTGATGATATCCTGTTGCGATTGTTATTGTGAAGTGGTGATTTTTGCATGACCTGGTTCTAATATATGATTTATCATACGCTCACTTATACGATTTAAGAATCTCACCCCTTCTGTTTGAATGTTTCCCTCTGTTGGTAACGTGCGGGTAATCAAGAAGGATAGTTGTACATTGTTAGTTCGAGTCGGTGTCGTCGCTCTGATGCGTAGCACTCGGGGGAAAATGATCGAATAGTTGTTTACTTTTTGAAATTGTTTTAGTTGTTGAATCCTAAGTAGAATTATGTGAAATAATATGTTTCTCTTGAAGTCGTTTTAGTTGGACAAAACATATGATTCTACTTGAAGTAGTGATTATGATTCTGCTGCGTTATTAATAAAAGAAGTGGTTTTGTTTTAAAAGCTGATGCAAGTTGTTATATGATCTTCCGAAACTAAAGTGTTATGTATCTGTTTATGCGTTGTAACATGTTGAAATGTGATATCCAAAATGTGTTGGAAGCTTTTAAATACACTGATTTTCGTTATAACTACCGGGTAAAATTCGGGGTGTTACAATAGTGGTATCAGAGCAGGTCGGTTAGTTTGACCAAGTTGTCTAATGTCGTTTATTCCTTAGTGCGCGACAAGTGTGTGAAACACTATCGATGCTTGTTATTTTTCTAATTGAGTTGTATGCAGGAAGTTGGTTGAAGATAAGTGGGGGAGAAGCTTTGCTTCTCGGATATGTTCAATTGAAAGGTGTTGGTTCGGTGTGCTGCCGACGACGACAGTGCAAGAATTGTTGCCCTGGTGTTTTGGAACCTGAACTTTGGCGAAGGAATGCATCTCTCGAGTTATAAGAAGTTTGGGAGCACAAGATATGTTAAGATTTGTTTGGAATATGTCTAAGTTGAAGACAAATGAGTTTCAGAGTTGAATTTCCGTAAGAGAATCGCAGGAAACTGCAGAGTTATTGTGGGACTTCGAAAATTCATAACTAGAGTTCTGGGCATCCGAGTTGAGTTCCATTTGAAGCGTTGGAAAGCTAAAAAAATGAAATTAATTTTAAAAATGGTTCCAGTAGTTGTAATAGATTCATTTATCACGTGATGATATTGGAAGTAAGTGCAGTTTGTTGTTAAGCTTGTCTTTGGGACTAGACTTGTTCTTCAGTGTTGTACGGGACGACTGCGTCCGAGTTGGGTGAATTAAAGGAGAAATTGGAAGATTTATTTAAAGTAATTTTTGAAATCAAAGGTATCCTTTGGAAAGCTTTGGTGTTATTAATTAGAACGAAAGACGATAGTGCATAGTTGTGTGGAATTTACGGTGTCGAAAAGGAGGAAGATTTATGCTAAGTTGTCAGGATGTATGTTATAGTTTTGGGAGAAGAGTTCTCTTGAGTAATTTTATTTCAAAGTGAAAGTGTATGTAGATCCACTAAAGGTGAATGAAATTCTAAGTTGGAGAACGACGAAGTCTGTTATAAAGGTTAGTAGCTTGTCGAGCTTAGATGATTACTATCGTAGTTGTTTGAGGTGTAGATATATATGAAATGTTGTTAGATAAGATGATAATGTTGAGAGTATTATTGGAATGAGTTTGAGAGGTGGAGATACATGTATTTTTTATGTTATGAAACTCATAAGAGGATTAAGAGTTTAAGAATGTTGTTAGAATCCTTTATGCAGGTAAAGACTCAGACTAGAGTGGAAGGATTTGTAATGTATTGATATGCCAACAGATCTCGAGTTAGAAAATGATTGATCATCGTGGGATGGTGGGTGAATGAAGATTAGATATAATATGTTTTAGAAAACTTGAATACGAGTTTTAAGGAAACGCTATTATAGTTTGGTACGACGATTTATACTCCCTTATGGTTGTCGAATACTAATTGACAAATTGAGGAACTGATCACCCTCAATCCATTGTTAATAATAGACAAGATTATGTTGGATGTTATAGATTTGTCTTACTATCTTAACAGTGTGAAAAAGTATTGATGTTATATCGCGAGAATAATCGCTCACCAGTTTGTGTGAAATTAGTAGAGAAGTCGTTGAGTAAGAGTTGAGACATAATGAACAATTCAGAGTAGTGGGTTTGTATGCGAGCTAACATCGCAAAGTAAAAGATTGAGAATATCAAGTGAACAACGATTTTATGACAAATGTTAAAGAAAGTTTGGGATTAGATTGAAACTTGTAAACTATATACTCGACGGAAAATTTAATGAGGACGATGACTTAAGATGGATGATCAGAGTTGCGCAGCTGAAGCGTGATGTGGCACAATTACTATACGTGTACGACTCGTTAGAAGTGAAGGATTAAAATATCTGAAGCCTATGGGAATGATATGTCTTGGTATACATGTTTGATTTGGTAGATTGTTGATGTAGGGATGATGTGCCAAGGTGTTGTGATATCTCGTAGATATTTGTCGATCCTATAAGGAAATTATTGTGTTAGTTAGTTGATGGTGAATTGTGTGTATAATTGTTGAGTTATACAGTTAAGTTGACGTTATAATGATTTTGTTCTTGTTGCCGTGATGTTGTTGTTCGTTACCTTAAAGGATGAATAATACTCCATAATACAACGGAGTTGATTATGCTGACTATGTTGGTGACACTATAAGAGCGATACGACCATGTGAACAAACTTATTGATATTTTGTTGAAGTGATTGATAAGTTGTTAGCGGTTTTGTCAAAGAGATGTTGAATTATTAGCATGCGTGGATTTGAAATTATATCATATTGAGCATTGTTATGTCGGGAAAGTAGTGTCCGAAATGTTGTCATACGCGACTTAGAAATCAACGAGATGGATGCGAAAATCGTACTAAGAGTGGTAGTATCGAATAGATTTTTGAGGACGAAAATATTCTAAGTGGGGGAGAGTTGTAACGCCTAGATATTTAATTATTTATTTAATTAAATATTTTTGAATATTTTATATTAATTCGAATTTTTATCGTCGTGGTCGGAATTATTTTATTTAGTGGCATGATAAATAATCAGATTTTATTTGGTGGAATTAAGTTGAGAATTATCAGTATTATTCTAAGAAGCATAATTGGATAAATATGTTGAGTTGAGCAGTAAGTTGATAGTCGGATAAATTAGACGGTTTAGTCGGAGAAATATTATTAGAATATTATTTGCGAGTTAGCATTATTTAAATTGTGGATCAATCATAGTTGAAGAATATTATTGGAAATAATATTAGATTATATTATGTGACTATTTATTTAATTGGGCTTATGTTGTGATAGTAGTAATAGTGGGGTGTGTATGCAGGCCCACTAAGAGAAACACTATTATTTGGATCAATAGAATGATATATATTATTATTAGAAAACAAGAGAGGAAGAAAGTTAGTATTATCAGGAAAGAGAAGAGAAAGAGAAAAATAGGGTTTTTGGAGAAGAAGAGAGCTACGTGAAGTTGAACCAAGAGGCCAAGAGGAGATTTAAATCGGAGACACATAGAGTTGTCATCAAACCAAACCAGGTAAGGGTGAGTTTCATATCCTATAATGGGGTATATGATATTTTGTATGTGGAGTTTTGACTGTTTTATTGATTTGTGTTAGTTTGTGTTGTTGTGATAAGCATGATTAATATTGTTTTAGTTATAGAACTGTCAAAGGAGTATGTGGGTTGCTGTGTTAAATGCTTGTCTGGATTGGATTTGGAATAGTCGATATCAGGAGATCTACTAAAATAGAGAAAGAAAAATGTGCCTAGAATGCTGCTGAACGATAACTTGTTGTTGGTTGGATGCTGCCGAACGACAGCTGGTTGTTGCATATGGGGGTTGCCGTTCGGCAACATTGGGAGAAAGGAGGATGTGTCGATCGACACTAGGGAAATGGTTGAAGGAAAGTGCCATTGGAACTGAGTGTTAGGGAAGGGCACTTCTTTCAGTTTTTATTTTCTGGGGCACTATGCTATATAACGGTTAATATGGTATCAGCATAGAGTTTATTAATAGAAAAGCAGTTTGTGAACAAATTAAACTATTCTTATCAATAGCATGTTATAGCAGAAGGAACATTAATAGAAGTAGCATATTTTTGTGGAGTTTTTTTATGTGATAGAGGATAATAGCAGAAATAGTAATAAGTAGTAAATTTAGATGAATAGTAGAATAAAGTAGCAGAGTTAATAATTAGAAAAATTATATTAGTCGTAGTCCTAGAAATTAAAATAATAGGGATGGTTTTTAGTCGCAGAATTGGAAATGAATAATTTAATAAAAGTAATATATTAATAGTAGTAAGCTAAATAACGAAGGTAGAGTAATTTAGTAGAATAAATTTATTAGTAGCAGTATAAATAAATAGTAGTAATAATATTATATTAAGGAATATCGATTAGCCTAATTTGTAGATTTGGGCGGTAAAATTGGTTAACTGGAATTAGTTGAAATCGTCGTAATAAGTTGTACATACATGTGGGTATTTTTAGTTGATTTTTTTTGTTAGAATTATATGGAATAAAGTTGATTTGCAGGTGAAGTCGAATTAAGTTGAATGGTTCCGGTATATGGGATTGTGTTGTTGGTTATTGTTGTGAATAAGCTTTTATCGAATAAATTGTGTTGTTGTCACATTACTAATTGTTGATATGGTATTATTGTTGTGACGTACTAAATTGTAGGCTTATGCCAACATTGTTGAATACATTGTTATAGTTGAATATGTTGTGATTGATAAGTTGATTAAGTTGTAGGCTTATGCCAACATTTTCGAATACATTGTTGTGTTGTATGTGATTATTGCATTCATTAAGTCACATACATTTGCATTATTAAGTTGGCCTAGATTGGCACCATGTTGGCCTGGATTTGCAAAATATTAAGTTGAAGGCTTATGCCTTGTTGATGCCTCTATCTATTGGCAGATTTTCTAAGTTAGGAGTTCTTCTCCAATGGTACCACATGCATTTGCATAACATTGAGTCGCATTCTAAGCTATACAAATTGAGCTGTTGTGTTGATGAATTAATTGTTGCATTTTGATGATATCCTGTTGCGATTGTTGTTGTGAAGTGGTGATTTTTGCATGACCCGATTCTAATATATGATTTATCATGCGCTCACTTATACGATTTAAGAATATCACCCCTTATGTTTGAATGTTTCCCTCTGTTGGTAACATGCAGGTAATCAAGAAGGATAGTTGTACATCGTTAGTTCGAGTCGGTGTCGTTGCTCTGATACGTAGCACTCGGGGGAAAATGATCGAATAATTGTTTACTTGTTGAAATTGTTTTAGTTGTTGAATCCTAAGTTGAATTATGTGAAATAATATGTTGCTACTCAAGTCATTTTAGTTGGACGAAACATATGATACTACTTGAAGTTGTGATTATGATTCTGCTGCGTTATTAATAAAAGAAGTGGTTTTGTTTTAAAAGCTGATGCAAGTTGTTATATGTTCCTCCGAAACTAAAGTGTTATGTATCTGTTTATGTGTTTTAACATGTTGAAATGTGATATCTCAAATGTGGTAGAAGCTTTTAAATACTTTGATTTTCGTTATCACTACCGGGTAGAATTTGGGGTGTTACAATATACCTAGGAAAAAATAAGGGCATCCCAGTGAACCAAAAAGTTCAGGCAAAAATTAGGGATATATACAAAAGATTGTACACCCGGCAAGTCGAAAACCTGAAAAGGCGGCTTGGGAAAAAAAAGGTACCCCGTTGGACTGAAAATCTGAAAAGACGGTCCAGGCAAAAGGTATGGATTAAAGTGTATGACTATGTCCCGTTACCTCATCAGTTTATCTAGCAATATAGGATTTGTCACTCTGACGGGGTTCAAACTGTCTACAAATCCCCAAAAGGACAATTTCAAGGATGTCCCTATAAAGTTACTTCAATCAAATTATTCCCACAAATTTGGATTCTTGCAATCCCCAACCAGAGTTTCAATCTCCAGAGAACTCTCTCCCAGCTGATTTGGTCTTAAAAGAAGAAGCCTTATGGAGTTCTTCCTAAAGAATTCATCTCCCCAGCAGATCGTCAAATATTCTCTTCAACATGGTTTATTTACCCAACAAACTACAAATTCCCCAGCTCAAGTTTGTCTCTCAGACTATTACAAATCAATGGAAAAAACCCCTTAACCTCCGATTAAGTCATTACAGCCCCCAATAGAGTTGTTACTATCCATGAAAGTTATTGTGAAGCCTGGAAACCGACCAGATAACAATTGACTCCATTTCTCCAAGCACGATTACTAAGAAGCCTGGACCCGACCAAATACTAGTTCAACTTCATCTCTTTCAAAAGCAAGTTACTACAAATCCTGGACCCGACCATATACTAGGTCAACTTCATCTCTTTCAAAGTAAGTTACTACGAATCCTGGATCCGACCAGATAACAGTTTAACTTCAATTTTCTGTAAAGCCTGGAATCCGACCAGATAACAAATTAACTTCAGTAAGTTATTGCGAAGCCTGGAATCCGACCATATAATAATTAACTTCATCCTTTCGTATAAGTTACTATGAAACCTAGACCTGACCAGATAACAGTTAACCTCAAGTTCAAATTGCTGAAAACTGGACCCGACCAAAATCCTAGTTAACCTCAAGATCAAATTGCTGAAACCTGGACCCGACCAGATAACCGTTCGAGTTACTACGAAACCTGGACCCGACCAGATAATAGTTTAACTTCTTCAAATCACTAACAAAACTCCTCTTCCCTAGTAGAGTTTGCCACTATCCCTAGTAAGTTACTGCAAAGCCTGGAAACTGACCGAATAACAATTAACTTCTTTATCCCTATCAATTTGTTGTGAAGCATGGAATATGACTAGGTAACAGCTAAACTTTCTTCCTCTCCAATCAAGAGATAGCTCCCCGATAGAGCAGTGGACAACTAAAACTCCTAAATTCTAGTTCCAAAGCAGAAATCAACACTCTCCGTAGAGTCTTCTCAAGCCAAAGTTAATGTTCCCCGTAGGAGTTCTCCTTCACAAAACAGGAATTCCCAACGGAAGCATGCTAAGCAAAACTTGAAGATGCACATATTCTTCATCCTCAAAAACCATATAGGATTTAAACTTTCCAAGGATCCCCAACACTTGTCAAGGATTTATTTTCCAGACAAGGATACGCTGCAATAAAATTTCACGTCCATACATCATAGCATACATGACAAATGCATATAAAATAGTGTCATTTATTTTGAGAACATCATTACACCATGCATACATCTGCATGCAACTAATTCTCTTCCTTCCAGGAAAAGTTCAATCAACAATCAAAGACCTCTTCTGGTTAGATTTATTTTCTTCCAGATTAAAGATAGGCGAATCAAAGATCTCTTCAGGTTAGATTTACTTCTTCCAGTTAAAGACAAGCAAATATCATCAACATTTCCTAAATAGGTCAGAGATTAATTCCCGAAGCAAGCCGAGGCAACTATATCTACTACCAACAAAAAGAGAGTTTCGAATTAATATATGAAACAAGACAAGACAACTATCTATGGACAACTAATTGTAGATTAATACCTAAAACAAGACAGGGCAACTATCTACATGAGAAAATTGAAGATTAACTGCCGAAACAGGACGAGGAAACTATCTTTCTTTCTTTTTGGTTAGATACAGATCAATTACTGAAATAGGACTGGGCGACTATCTTAATCACCAATGGTATGAACTCCCGAAACGGGATGGGTTTACCAATAAACTGATTATAGATTAATACCTAAAATAAGAACATGATAACTATCTACATGAGCAGACTAAAGATTAACTCCCGAAACAGGACGGGGAAACTATCTTTCTTTCTCTTTGGTTAGATAAAGATCAATTCCCGAAACCGGACATGGAAACTGTCTTTATCACCAATGGTATGAATACCCGAAATAGGAAGGGTTTACCAACAAAATGATTGTAGATTAATACCTGAAACAAGACAGGACCACTATCTACATGAGTAGATTAAAGATCAATTCCCGAAACAGGACGGGGTGACTATATTTACCACCAATGGTATGAACTCCTGAAACATGACAGGTTTACCAACAAACTGATTGTAGTTTAATACCTGAAACAAGACGTGACAACTATCTACATGAGCAAATTGAAGATTAACTCCCAAAATAGGACTAGTTTACTAACAAATTGATTATAGATCAATTCCCGAAACAAGACGGGGCGACTATCTACATGACAAACACTCCCTTCAATACATCTGCTGTTTCAGTTTAAATCGACCATTGATTTATCCTTATTTCGTCCCAGTATATACTTTCCCTGTTTCTGTTAAATTGCTCTGAAGATTTATACTGATTCGTTATTCTGTAAAAGATTATTCAAGACATCTGTTATTTCAGTATAATTTGATCAAAGATTTATTTTTACGTTCCTTCCAATCTCTACCTACAGTCACTTTGGATGAAATCTATAAGCCCATCTCCAACGACTCCCTAGCACATTTAGATGGCATCTGTAAGCCCATCTCCGACAAACTTTCCATTTCTCCAAATGGCATCATTAAGCCCATTCCCGATACAATCAACCGCATTATCGAGTGCAAATTTCTGGGCACTCTAGTGTTCAATCATCTTTCACCTTCAAGTCATGAATGGCGGATCCGCCAATCTAACTCTTCAGGCTTAAGAAGATTGAACAAGGGAAGCTGTTGTACCCCAAACTTTTCCCTCTCATTTCTCAAGAAATTTCTATCAAGATTTTCAATTGCTCAAAATTGCACAAGGACTGATCAGCTCAAGACACTTCCTCAACACCGATGACTCAAATTAGGGTTTGAGTTTGCACAAGGATACATGGAGTTTTAATGCCCCATATTACTTTCATGGATAATTTTGGACCTTCAAGAATGTTCATGTCAAATTTCAAGTCTTGCAGTCCAAGTTTGCCCAGTCAATTGATCAGATGACCTAAAATCAGCTGTATTGGGTAAAAAGTCATCTGTGGCCAACTTACAGTAAAAATTCATGATTTTTGATCCATATCAATACTTTGAACTCATATGAACCATTTGGTACATTTTGTATTGCAATTCCTCAAGAAATTTGATCAGATCACCAAAGGGGCAAATTGGTCAAAATTAGGGTTTTGACTGAGAAGGCTTGATTTTTGACTTTTGACCTAATACATGACTTATTGGTTTGAGACATGATATAAAGGATTCAAATGCATCATATTGACCTAATTGTATGGTTGAAAACATTTCTCAAGATCAATTGATAGATAATTGAAATCTGGTCAACTGATGAAAAAGTCAACTGTACGGTGAAAAGTCAAACTTTAACCTTTTGATCAAAATCAAGTTTCAAAGATCACATTTCATCAAGACATGTCAAAAGTTGAGAATTGATTATAAAGAAATCAAAAAGTCAGATTTTATCTTGAAAAGTCAAAATTTCTAAAACCTAGAAAATTTTCTAAGTGTTTAAAAAACACGATTATTTCATAACTTCATCTCAATTTTTCACCAAATGCAAGATGATTCAAAGAAAACTTCCAACATGAAAGTTGTAGATATCAATAAAATATAAAACATTGTAGGACATAACTTTTTATAGAAATTCTTGGGTTTTAAGTTATAAATTCATGAAGACATGTACATGAAACAAAAACACTTAGTGAAATTTTGCCCTAGTTAGGCAGATTTTTGGTACCAACGTTTTGGCAACTTTTCATATAGTTCCAAGGTGATTATTCAAAAATGTCCAACATAAAGGTTGTAGAGAATGTTACAAGATATCCAAAATGTCCAAGAACTCATTAAGGCCATACTTGAGCTGAGAGAATCAAAGGCAAAAAGTTAGGGTTTCAAACTTGATTTACAAGGCAGATTTTGTGATGAACATGAACCAAATCCACAACCATGCTGCATAATCTTCACTTTTTAGGCCTCAAACTTATGTTTCACTCCATAATTAATGGTTTACACAATTGATTAATATCTTATCCAAGTGTTTGAAGCATTGTCCAAACCAATTTTCCATTAATGGCACAAAGTTACCATTGCCATTTTAGAAAAGCAAGCTTTATGCAAAGTCAACTTGTATTGAGCCTTGCACTTGTTCTTTCTGCACACACAACTCCTATAAACCAAAAGCACACATGTTTAACGTTCTAACGACTCTATACAGTCCTGTACCATGTCTTGGAACAAGATGTTTCAACATTGCTTCAAAAACAAGTAAAGATGCCATAACTTGAGATTTTAAATTCTGGTTTGTTGTAACACACAAGACCTCTTGCCTATAAATATAGGCATCGTTTGCAACTTAGTACACAAGATACAAGCCCCTGAAACTCCGTCAAACTCCCTAAAGCACAAAATCACCAAGAATACCTCAAAACTTGTCATTTGTGAGTTTTGAATTCAATCTTCAAATCTACTCGTGCGTTTTTTGGCCTTTTGCTTTCAAAAACTTCTAAACATCATACACAAACAATCCCAACACCTATTATCCAAATGTAACACCATCTTCATCAAACTCCATTTTTAAAAACAGAGCTTTGCACTTGGACTTCCCCAACACGATTCAACCATCCTTAGTTCAAGGCAACTGTTGCATTAGCTTCCTAAAGGTTCAAGGAAGTTAACCTGATCATTAACATCACTTGAAACAAGCTCAAACTCATTTCATGATTTCCAGTTTTTGAGGTATTTTTATAAACTTTCATCTCTTCATTTAAGCATTGTTCGACTTACATTTTCAAAGACAAAATGTAGACATCATTTCCCTGAAGCTAACCATGTCCATAGTTTTCATTATATTGCTTGAGCTTAGAGAATTTTGAGATTGAAACTTCTGAAAAAATTAGGTTTCAGATTAGGGCCAGAAAAATTCTCATTCATCTTTGACTTATATTTTTAATGAGTTATATTTATGGATTCGTGCTGAAATTTGCGACGACTTTCATGTTTACATTTTCCATTTTGGTTGAGAAATGAGTAAGTTACAATTGGTCTGACTGTCGTGAGGTTGAAGATGAAGTTCAGGCCATGGAAGAATTTTGTAATATTTATATTTATGGTTTTGTTTAAGTTAACGAGTGTATATCCACCCCAGTGGTAGAGAGCACGCACGTTCATTGCTAAGGGTCTGGGTTCGAGCCCCAACACTGCCATTTTTCCTAACATTTTCATTTGTGTTTCTTTCTTTTTTGTTTCAGCCAAGCACACTTGGGTCTCCATTATTGGGCCTTGTTCTTTTTACTCTGGCTAACCCCCTTGTTTCATTTTTAACAACATAGCCCAACCTTTTTTTATCATTTTATTTCTGATTATAAAAATAAGGTTTTGGGCCCAAAACAAATTGGTTATACTTCTAAACCCCCAAGTCAAACTTTCACCCCCTGACCTTCTCTATTTATTTTATTTTATTTTCTCTTTCTTTTATTTTTATTTTTATTAATATTAATATTTATTTTATTAACAAAAAGACAACAAATATTTTTATTTATTTATACCACATACTTGTTTGATTTTTATTCAAAACCAAAAACATCAAAAAAGCATTCTTTTACAAACATTAATTATTTTTTCTTAATTAATTCAACTAATTAGACGTAGGTTTGTTTATTTCTCTTTTAATTAAAACTAACCTAAAATTTTAGGTTTCTTTTAATTAATTAATTTCTTTTTCATATCTTTTGATTAATATTAAAACCTTTTCATAAAAAAAACACTAAAAAATATTTTCGTTTCTAATTTACTTAGTTTAATTTCTTATTAGCTATTTTTATTTTTTAGTTAAACATATTAAAATCTTTTCCCTAAAACTAAACAATATTCATGTCTTTTCCATTTATCTCTTGTACATTATATTCATTTTATTTCTTGTACAAATTTAATATGGTTGTAATAGATAGTTAGGATTTAATTTCTTGCAATCCCCATTTGTAAATTTCTATACCCCATCCGCTAATGATGTAATAGCATAGAAATTTACTTTCCGCAATTTATCGCTTTCTTATAAATGCTAGTAAATTAGGGTTTATATGGAAAGATAAAATCAATACTTAGAAAACCCTAATCCAAGATAAATCAAGCATGAAATACAAAACACTTGCATACTTTGCACCTCTAGGGTTAACTCCACTTGTTGCCTTGAGAAAATGGTTATGTTATGCATGTGAGACACCTTAGTAAAAACAACCAAAAATACAAGATCATAGTCCCTCGATGACGCTTCAAATGTTGCCTTACAAATGATCTTAGTCCCATAAGAAAAGAATGCTAAGGTATCTCACAATATTGCATCTTATGACTATACGATGACCCACACCCGCCCCTTCACATCCAAAGATAGGGTTACTTACCAATCAACGATTGTTGCACCCTAAAATTTACCCTCTTGATTTAGGCTTATGTTTCATCATGAATATCATATTGCATTGCATTCATACATTGTGATGGGATCAAAGTACTTTGGTTATCAAGTTCTCCTCAAGCCTTGAAGGTTGATTGCATTGATAATTTGCTAAAGTAGAATCTTGTCATCTAAACCTCTGGATCTATCAAGCTCAAAAGTTATTGCATATCTCAAGATATTTTATCCATCTCTTTGGATCATCAGAGGATTGAAGTTTATGATTGATTATAATGGGAATCACTCTTTTGATTCACCAGTCAAAATTAGGGTTTTGTTTGAGCAAGGCTATTGATGCATGAGCAAGTCTTGATTTGGAAGCTACAATATCTCTTTGGTATTTGAAAAGTCTTTTTACAAGAATTTGGTCAAGATGCCTAGAGGATTTAAAGTTTTGAAGATGATTCATCAGTCTCCTAAGCTGTTAACCAAAACTAGGGTTTGGGATTTCATCAAGATTTCTTGATAATTTTGAAGTGAAACTTTGTACATGGCCTCTATATATTTGGAAGATCATATGTTTGAAGTTTTGATCATCAATTTTGAAGGGGAGTGGATCAATTGATTCAAATGGGCAAAATGGTCATTTTGGTCAAAATCAGTCAAAGTCAAGGTTGACCAAGGGAATTTTGGTCAACCATCAATTCAAGGGTGTACTTTTCATATTTCAAGTCCATTTGGATCATTGGATCAAAAAAATATTGAGGTTTGAATTGAAACTTGTTCATGAAGAAACCCTAAAAGTTTCTAATTTTGGAAAATAAGGACTTAACTTAAAAAATTCATATTTCATTCACCTTTGATCAAAAAAATGCAAATGAAGTATGCTTGGGAAGCTAAGAGGGTGATCTTTCATCTCCATTTGGTTTCATGTCCAAATTGGCAAATAGTCAAGAGTTATGGTCTTTGGAAGTTCATGCTTCAAGTTAAAATTATAGGTCATTTTCCAAATTTAGTGAATTTCATGTCAAATTTTGAGGACCTTAATGGATTCAATTGCAAAAACTCAAAACTAAGGGATTGTATATCTTTTCAATACCTTTCCAAATTATATTCATTTGTGTCAAAATTAAAAAATATGAGCAAGTTATCAACTTTGTAATTTTGAGGCATTTCATTGAATTTTGACAAGTATGCAAAATGGCCATTTCTTGAGAACTTCATTTTCAGCTATTCTCTTCACTTCTAATCAAGCCCATGAACAATTTGTGACATGCTGAGGCCCATTACACTCACCATTTCATGCCCATAAGCTTCTTGAACTTGCTTGAATGAAAAAATCACAAACTTGCTCAAATTTGCAAATTCACCAACACTCTCTCATTTCAAGTAATCATGGGTTGGAA